>JAOPSE010000026.1:1754729-2954729 GCA_029449295.1 Zea luxurians | reverse complement strand
CTCATCGAGGAGCTCGTCAACGACCGGGATGGGATATTTATCTTTCACCGTGCGGTCATTGAGGGCGCGGAAGTCGATGCAGAAATGCCACGATCCATCATGCTTCTTGACAAGGAGGACCAAAGCTGAGAATGCCGACGTGCTTTGGCGGATGATGCCCTGAGACAGCATGTCTACCACCTGCCGTTCCAGCTCATCCTTTTGTAGCTGCGGATACCGGTACGGGCGCATGGCCACCGACGGAACGCCGGGCAGGAGGTGGATGCGGTGGTCGCACGGCCGCACCGGGGGTAGGCCCGACGGCGTGGCGAATACGTCGGTGAAGTCGTCGAGGAGGTGCTCCAAGAGGGGCTGGTCGCCGTCGGAGATGGCGTGGAGAGCAGCCCTGGGCGTGGGATGGGCTGATGCCCCCACGCCGTGCCACTGGATTCGGCGACCGTCGCGCCAAAACGCCATCCAATGATCGTCGAGGTTCTAGAGGATGGGTCCCAGGGCGCGCAGGAAGGTGACACCGAGCACAAGGTCGTAACCTCCTAGCGGAATGGCGTAGCAGGTGATGGGGAAGACGTCGGGACCCACGCTCATGTCTACATCCGGGGCGCGGCCGAAGCAGGGCACCTTGTCGCCGTTGGCGACGGCGACACGGATGGTGGGGTAGTCGGTGAAGAGGAGGCCGACTGTGGTCGCGACGTCGGCGTTGATGAAGTTGTGCGTGGAGCCAGTATCCATGAGAGCGGTGAGCTTGTGCCCATGAATGGATATCGCGACCTGCATGGTGTTCGGTGTGCGCACTCCTGCCAGGGCGTGGAGTGACACAGTGGGCTGCACGGGTTCCGGTGGAGACTCCTCTTGCGCTGGCTCCGTGTCGTCCTCGTCCGCCACCTCGAGGTAGAACAGGCGCTGGCAGCGATGTCCGCGGACGAAGGGCTCGTAGTTGTAGCACAGCCCTTGGCGGCGACGTTCTGCCATCTCGTTGGTGAGCCGCTTAAAAACACGGCCGGAGTCGCCGACGTTGCTGGGGCGGCCGACGTTGGCTGCGACGGCGGAACTGGTGCGGGGCGGTTGGGGTTGCGCGTGCCACGGCTGCCGCCCTAGTATGGTCCCTCCGGGGCCTGGGCGCGCCGCTCGTAGGCGCGTGCCAGGGCTATGGCCTGCTGGAGGTCGGCGGGCGCGCACAGCTCGACGTCGATGCACAGGCGTTCGGGCAGGCCGGTCGCGAAGAGTTGGACGCGCGCGCGTCGAGAGTGGCTCCGTCTGGCAGAGCAACTCCATGAACCGTTCGAGTAATTCGTCACGGATGTGCGGAACGGTAGCCGTGCGAGCTCGCCCATTGGATTATGGCGAGCAGGCGGGCCGAAGGCACAACTCCTTGCATCTCCATATGCCCCTGCCAAATGTTGCTTTAACCTCTTTATCCCTCCACTAACAACCTGACCACATAGAGTGCATTCCACCTTATCTTTATTTTGAAGATCTGGCCAAAATCCATACTTCCACCCTGGATCAGTAGACTTCCGTGGCTTCCGAGTAGGATCGCTCTTCGGGTCGTACTCACCAGCCACAGAAGATGGAGCTACATTTGGAGAAGACATTGTGTTGTCGCTACTTGCTGCAGTCTTGACAGAAACCTGAAACCAGGGTACTCGCTGCACAGTCTTGAGTTCTTGACACTTGACAGAAACCTGAAACCAGGGTACTCACTGCACAGTCTTGAGTTCTTGACACTTGACAGAAACCTGAAACCAGGGGAAGCAGGGGAGGAGGAACACCATTCTTGAGTCTTGACAGAAACCTGAGAGAAAGCAGGGGAGGAGGAAGCAGGGGAGGAGGACCTACCAGGGAAGACCTGCCGCCGTGCAGGGAGGGGCGCGCCCAGGGAACAGCAGCCACGCGCAGGGAGCAGCAGCCGTGCGCTGGGAGCAGGGAGGAGCCGCGCGCACAAGGAGCAGCAGCCGCGCGCACAGGGAGGAGCAGCCGGCGCACAGTGAGGGGCTGCTGCGCGCGCACAGGGAGGGGCTGCCGCGCGTGCACAGGAGGCCGCGTCCAGGAAGGTGGCGCCGCCGCCGCAAGTGCCGTCCAGGGAAGGTGTGCCCTAATCAATTTCTCTATTTCCTTATCTATTCCCCTCTGCTTCCTACTTTCCTTACCTATTCCCGCGCCAAAACGTGCGCCAATTTGGGCTATGCGCACGCGCGGCGACTACGGCCAACAACCCCAAGGTCAGGCGTCACCCAGGGGGAAGAAGGCGTCGCCCAGTCGCCTACCTCGCCAAGGCGGACGCCATGCTCGTTCTTACCTGGGCGGTGCCGATGCCTAGCAAAATCTAGCGCCTGGACGCCTAGGCGTCGCCTAGGCGATGCCTTTTAAACCATGCTCTAGAGTAATTTTTTGTCTATTGTTTCGTACCTTGGAGGACCGTCATAGATGACAAAACCACTTCCAAATCCAGTTCTCTTTCCTCTCTTGTCAATGATGGTAACGATACTGCTCCGGCAGTCTCTGGCTTCCAAGCGAGTGAAGATATCCGGAGCGTATTTCATCATGTCGTCGTCCTGCAGATCACATAGATAAGATGTCAATTTTCATTTTCGTCCCAAATAAGTTCCTACAGAAAACAGAGAAAATAAACTGAGGCATTTTCAAAAGATGACATACAAGCTTCTGTTACCGGATTCAGCTTCCATACACCCAGTATTCCATGTCTCACAACTAAAAGAGCACATTCCAGACCACACTCCGGTGTTTTCTGACTTGCCACCAGCAGTTTTTTCAGAGACAAATCCTCCGGATCCAGAAAGCATTTTGGACAGGCGTTTGGTGAGAAAAGGTTCAGCTGCTGTTACTCAAATCCTGATCAAGTGGGCAGGTCTTCCTACGGAGATGGCTACCTGGGAGGATTACAATGTGCTACGAACCAAGTTTCCCGCTTCTACCATCTGGGGACCAGCTGGTTCTTCAGGAGGGGGCACTGTCATGGCGTCGCCGGCACAGGAGAACTAACAGGAAGGGAGCCGCCAGGTAGAATCTAAGGCGGGATTGTTCTGAGACTGATCTTGTTTGATTGTTGGGCCGGATTTGGGCCTTGTAATTGGCGTATGGGCCATATACATAAATACTGTAGCAACCTGGTGTTTTCGGTCAAGAAATAACAGAACAACAAATCCCCACCATACCTCTGTCTTCCCTCTTCTCTGCTGCTTCTTCCCGCATCTTCTTCCCGAAATCTCCGGTGGCTCGCCGTCGGATATCACACGCGGGTTGGGGATCGCGGGCCGGGGCGGTGGGACTGAGCAACAGTGCAGGCGGTGGCGCGTTCGGCGGCGGAGGTGAAGGGCAGCTTTGCTAGAGGAGGAGGCCATAGGGGTGGGCAGCGAGGGCGGCGGTCGCGGACGCCGGGCGGGGGGGTGGGCAGCGAGAGCGGCGGTCGCGGACGCCGGGCGGGGAGGGGATGGGATGGGCGGGGGCGCGGTATCGCTAATTCGCTACTGTGGGCGCTACTTTGCTTTAATAGTAGTAGTAAAGTAATAAACTAATAATAGGGACTAGGGGTTTTCTTGGGGTTTTAGAGCCGAGGTCTTCCTGCTCCTCTCTAAGACACTAGACTAGTGCCGAATGAATGCCGAGGCACTCCTGCTCCTCTGTCTTCGCCGTCACCGAGGTACGAGGAATTGGTGGCCAGCCGGCCGGCCAGAGGAGCGTATGCGATCGATGCGACAAGTAAAAGATGAGCCTTTCCTCAACCTCCCGTTGTGCCATGGGAACCGAGGATGCAAGGCGGGCCGGGCGGAGCCGAATGAATGTCGAGGCACTCCTGCTCCCTGGCTTCGCCGTCACCGAGGTACGAGGAATTGGTGGCCAGCCGGCCGGCCAGAGGAGCGTATCTGCTTATGCGATCGATGCGACAAGTAAAAGATGATCCTTTTTCTTCCTGTTGGAACTCAAAAATGTCCGTGCGGACGGTCCGGCCCGGAGGCCGGACGGTCCGCGGTCCGGACCGTCCGCAGTGGTGGCGCGGACGGTCCGCGCGTGCGCAGAGTTAGTTAGGTTTCCTAGTTTCTCGCGAGATTTGTTACCTAAAACCGCGGGATTAACTCGGAAATCAGTTGGAAGCGGATCCAGACCTCCCCCTTTATATAGATGAAGGGCTACGGCCGATTGAACCCCCAACAATCGATCAAATCCAGTCTATTACTCGTTTTTTACCTTATGCATTAGGAGTAGTTCTAGTCTAGTTCTAGTTTAGCCCTAGTTTAGCCTCTCGATCCCCAAATTCTCCGCCTCTCCTCGACTCTACGTCGATTAGAGGAGTCTAGGTCGGCCTGCCCGAGCCTAGACAATTCCTAGGATCTCTCCTCCCCGACGGGGTCCCTCCCGGGAGCGAGATTCAGGCGCCGCCGGCGATCCTCCGCCGCCCCTGCGCACGCGCGGACCGTCCGGCCACAGGGCGCGGACCGTCCGGCCGTCAGGCAGGGAACCCAGGCTCCTGTACCAGGTCGCGGACCGTCCGGCCCTGTGCCGCGGACCGTCCGCGCCTGACCAGAGAGCACCTTCGCCTCGCGCCAGGTCGCGGACCGTCCGGCCCTGTGCCGCGGACCGTCCGCGCTTGGCCAGAGAGCACCGCCACTGGTTCTTTTGAAGTGATTGGCGCCTCCAAAAAGGTGTCAACATACTTTTTGGCGACTCCGCTGGGGAATAGGTGTCTAGATCTGCTAAAAATCGGCCCATAAATGGCCGGTTCTAAGGATCACACCAAGATCTCCACTACCAACATCATCAAGCCGGCCATGGAGGCGCTCCCGGCTGATGACCAAAGGCCCTTTGAAGACCTCGTAATGCGCGATGAGAAGGAGGTGATGCGGCAATGGAACGAACAACGCGACAAGGAAGAGGCGGAACTGCTGCATAAACTCTCCGAACGGCGCAAGGAGGCGGCGGACAAGTACTTGTCACACTTCACGGTAGATCGCCACCAGAAGATCGTCCGTCAAGGGGAGATCGATATGGAATCTCTCCTACCTCCACTTCAGGGTCCCGTTGTAAGTACTTCAGACCTATCTCTTACGACTTTCATGGATCAACGAGGAGATCAGTTAAAGCAATATGTAGATGAATCTATTAAAATGCATTTACGTGCATACGAGAAATCAGCTGCTCCTAACTTTCCATCGCGAGAGTCTAATACAGTGCCACCCGCGTCAAACACATCGGCTATAAATGGGTCACCCTTGACCCAGCCATCAAATGGTATGCCGATGCACGCTTTCGTGTCACCATCACAGCCGCAACCACTAGGCACGCGGCAGGTACTGGACGCGACCGGACCGTCCGAGCATCATCTCAGACAGTCCGGTTATACCGCGAACCGTCCGGCGTATTTCGCCGGACCGTCCGACCAGATGCAGGCCCGCACACAAAACACTCAGGTCGCACCATATATGGCCGGACCATCAGGGTACAACCCTGAACACTTCGGCCCCATCACGGACCGTCCGGTGCATCACGCCGGACCGTCCGGATATGTTGCGGACCGTCCGCCATCTTACACCGGACCGTCCGGATATGGCATGAACCGGCCAACGTATTATGCTGGACCATCCGACTCTACACGAGTCCATGCGCAGACTGCCCAAGTCGCGCCATATATGGCCGATCCGTCCGGGTACAGCCCTGGACCATTCGGCCCGATCGCGGACCGTCCTATTCTTTACGACAGACGGTCTGGGTACGAGACTACCCATGTAGCACCATATACGGCTGGACAATCCGGATATACCTTCGGACCATTTGGCCAGGTCACGGACCATCCAGCCTCTTACGCCGGACCGTCCGGATATGCATACGCAGAGCCGAGTGCTTCGCAATACGCGCAGTTCCCGCATTCATCGCAGCAACATTATGGTGCCCCACCAGCAACACATTATAATCATACCATACCACCTCATGGACATAGGGCTGAATACTATTCGGCCACAAGAGAGCCTGAGGGGTATAGGGCAGGAGCTGGTGACATTAATAGGACACCTAACACACACCTCAAACATCCCTGGGAGGAAAGCCGACAGAGTAACGTCAGGCAACCTGAAATCTCCACCCACAAACTCAATGGATGGTCGCCAGATATGGCGGAGAGGATCAGAGACGAGGTAGCCGGGATGTTCAGGGACAAACTCGGTGTTAGTGTGTCAGGTACAGGGCAATCATATCGGAAGCCTTATAGCCACCGATTCGACACCGTGCCATATCCACAGGGAACTAGAATACCAGACTTCTCTAAGTTTTCTGGTGAAGGTGGGAAAAGCACACATGAACATATAAGCCAATTCATAGCACACTTGGGAGAATTGGCTGATGGGGAAGCCTACCGCATTCGTTTATTCTCGTTGTCCCTTACTGATACTGCATTTGCATGGTACGCAGCTTTGCCACCAAACTCTATTAACTCTTGGGAAGAATTAGAGCAGAAATTTCATGAACACTTCTTCTCAGGAGAACGTGAGTTAGAATTGGCTGACTTAGCTTCAGTCCGACAGGGGCCTGAAGAATCGGTTAATGACTATATCCGGAGATTCCGGGACACTAGAAACCGATGCTTTCAGATTCATGTCGCAGAAAAACAACTGACAGGGCTAGCTTTCAATGGGTTGCGACCCTACTTAAAAGAAAAATTAGATGGCACCCAATTCTTTTCGCTAGTGCACTTGCACCAGCGGGCTATGACATGTGAAAGCCGAAGTAAGGAAACATCAAAATCGGCTAGCCATAAGATGCATCTAGTGGGATACGATGACTCGGACGATGAATCCACGGATGTATACACCGCCGAACTGGTTTGGCCAGGGCAGGCTAAACCTTCACCATGTTCTGCTTTACAGTCGATTCGAAAGAATCGACAAGAAGAAGTTAAGTTTACGTTTAATGTTGCCAAATGCGATAAAATATTTGACGAGTTACTGAAAAACGGCAACATTAAATTAACTCATACTATTCCTCCTCCTGATGAATTAAAGAGGCGTGCTTATTGTAAGTGGCATAATTCCTTTTCTCATGCCACCAATGATTGTAATGTTTTTCGTCGACAGATACAATCGGCCATAAATGAGGGTCGATTGGCTTTTCAGGAGATGCAAGTAGACACACAACCCTTTCCTGTTAATACAATAGAACTCACATGCAAAAAGGTCTTGGTTCGGCCCGAAATGGCCGATAAAGGCAAAGGCAAGGGTATCATCATTGGCGATCCCCGCATGTCAGATATATCACAAAAGGAGATTGCTCGGAAGGCTTCGGACGAGAAAAAGTCCGAAGACACTGGGGGGCAGGCACAGTTAATGAACCAAACACATCAGCCTAGCCCGAACATCGTAGATGGTCCGGCACCTACGTGCGGACGATCCGGTGCTCAAACAAACGGTCCGGCTAACTCAGCCGGACAGTCCCCCTATGACCAAAGGCGTCAACCTCTACACAAAGCAAGAAAAAAAACGCAAGGTCAAAGCACATATAATCGGCTGGTCAAAGCCGATCCTACTTTTGATCAGTTGCTCTCCAAAGATGCTAGCAAAAAGACTGTTCCACGTGATCGGTCAACAAAGAAACCCCGGCCACCTGCTAAAACAAAACGGTTAAACAAAACGGCCCGAAAGGCGACACAACAAGCATCGCCTATTCATTCTATGAGACCAGGGTACTTTCCATCTATTTACTCATCGTCGGTATATTATCCTGTTCAAACATGGAATGACACGATGATGAATCCATGGTACATGTATAGTCCCTTCGTCTATCCAGACTGGGGGGCACCTCCATTCTATTCCTTTTGATCCATTGATCAAATGGTCATGGCCGAGAAAGATACAATCCGAAACGGCCTTTATATTGGTGCTTTATTGAATAATCTCCATATCGAAAAGCCGGTGGCTTACATCAGGTTTAGTTCATATGCTTTTGGTTCGTCAACCTTCACCAAAAGGCAGGGGGGCATATGTTGGAACCCAAAAATGTCCGTGCGGACGGTCCGGCCCGGAGGCCGGACGGTCCGCGGTCCGGACCGTCCGCAGTGGTGGCGCGGACGGTCCGCGCGTGCGCAGAGTTAGTTAGGTTTCCTAGTTTCTCGCGAGATTTGTTACCTAAAACCGCGGGATTAACTCGGAAATCAGTTGGAAGCGGATCCAGACCTCCCCCTTTATATAGATGAAGGGCTACAGCCGATTGAACCCCCAACAATCGATCAAATCCAGTCTATTACTCGTTTTTTACCTTATGCATTAGGAGTAGTTCTAGTCTAGTTCTAGTTTAGCCCTAGTTTAGCCTCTCGATCCCCAAATTCTCCGCCTCTCCTCGACTCTACGTCGATTAGAGGAGTCTAGGTCGGCCTGCCCGAGCCTAGACAATTCCTAGGATCTCTCCTCCCCGACGGGGTCCCTCCCGGGAGCGAGATTCAGGCGCCGCCGGCGATCCTCCGCCGCCCCTGCGCACGCGCGGACCGTCCGGCCACAGGGCGCGGACCGTCCGGCCGTCAGGCAGGGAACCCAGGCTCC
This sequence comes from Zea luxurians, assembly GCA_029449295.1. NCBI lineage: Eukaryota > Viridiplantae > Streptophyta > Magnoliopsida > Poales > Poaceae > Zea > Zea luxurians. The sequence goes on along the minus strand of JAOPSE010000026.1, from coordinate 2,946,192 downwards.
TGTACCAGGTCGCGGACCGTCCGGCCCTGTGCCGCGGACCGTCCGCGCCTGACCAGAGAGCACCTTCGCCTCGCGCCAGGTCGCGGACCGTCCGGCCCTGTGCCGCGGACCGTCCGCGCTTGGCCAGAGAGCACCGCCACTGGTTCTTTTGAAGTGATTGGCGCCTCCAAAAAGGTGTCAACACTTCCTCAATCTCCCGGTGTGCCATGGGAACCTGCGACTCTGCGACCGAATGAATGCCGAGGCACTCCTGCTCCTCTGGCTTCGCCGTCACCGAGGTACGAGGAATTGGTGGCCAGCCGGTCGGCCAGAGGAGCGTATCTGCGTATGCGATCGATGCGACAAGTAAAAGATGAGCCTTTCTTCTTCCTTAACCTACCGGTGTGCCATGGGAACGGAGGATGCAAGGCGGGCCGGGCGGACTCCACGAGCGGTGACTCTCGACGTAGTCAGAGAGAGAGAGAGAGAGAGAGAGAGAGAGAGAGAGAGAGGGTGGTATATACCTCCATCCCTGTCGTGCTTCTCGGCTGCAGTATGCGATCAGCGGAGAGACAGCGAACTGCTCACCGAGTCGGGGATGTGCCTGACGAGAGGGCGAGAGGGCAGAGGAGGAGAGGGAGTAGTGCGTGCCTGGTTGGGGTTTTGAGATGGGTGGCGTTGCCTGAGCACTGAACATTACCGTGACCCCTGCCCCTACTTTTTTCCACTTTGGGAAGAAGAAACCTGACACGTTTGGGGCCACAGGGCAGTGAGAGAAGGGGTATGGGGTATCAGAGACCAGGGCTGGGCAATCGGTTTACTTATTCGGTTCGGTTTTTTCGGTATAAGGAAAGTTCAGTTTTCAAATTTAGACAACCGTTCGGTTAGGGAATTTTATAAAAACCGGGGATTTCGGTTTTCGGTTTCATCGGTTTGGTTTTCGGTTATTTCGGTTTTCAGAAATTGGAGAAAAACTGCATACGACATACAGGTAACAAGTTTCAAATAAATTGCATACGACATGCAGGATTACAGGTAGTAAGTTTCAAGCATACTGAACTGATGGAACTGAACGTCTGAACCTTAATCTTGTAAAGCAACAGCATACCGAACTGAACTGAACGTCCGAATGTTCGAACTGGACATCGCATACAGCAACAGCATACTGAACTGAATGTCTGAACCTTACTCCGTACAACATACATGTAGTAAGTCCCGCTCATATGAACATTAGTAAACTGAAATAGCAAACTAAAAGTTAGTCTTACAGTCTTAGTAAACTGAAATAGCAATCTGTTCACATGATCAGAAATAGAAACTGTTCACATGGTCTTACAGTCTTACAGGCCAACTTAAATAACTCAAATAGCAAACTGAAAGTTGTGAACAACCACACAGGGCAACAACAAGTCCATAAAGAGCACCAAGCCAACATGCAGGCTGCAACACTAGAGCACCAAGCCATCAAGAGCAACATGTTATTAGCCTACAACCAAGAACAGAATCGAACAAGATGTGATTAGTTAACAGTTAGGAATAAGATTATGACTGAGTAGGAACAAGATGTGATTAGTTAACAGCCTACAAACAAGATGTGCATTTTTCATACCAAGTTGACAAGTTTATGACTGAGTAGGTGTGTCCTCCTTATTCTTGTCCTTAGAAATGTTCAGTCCTTCAAGTTCTGCAATTAGAGAACAAAATTACCATTGCGCTATTATAATTCATTATTCATCAAACAAGAAAGATACACAGTTCACATCTAAACTTATTTACCTTCCTCAAGCTTGGCAATTTGTTCGGTGTCCTCTTTAACACTAAAAACATTGGATCCACGAATCCAATCATTAGCACAAATCAGGCGCTCAACCATTGTTGGTGTTAGTGAGCTTCAAAAGTCATCGAGTGTTCTTCCGCCTGCACTAAAAGCTACTTCGGATGCAACTATTGCTAAGCTTAAACCCTAAACCCTAAACCCCCGCAGTCAGCCAGATTTTGGTAGTTTTTACAAGGAAGGGGCAACGACCATATGGCCCCTTGGGGCTATAAAAGGATCCCCTAGGCGTTCCTTTTCAGTAACCAAGCATACCAAGAGCTACTCTTCACTCTGACATTCTGCCACAACACATTCTAGCTGTTTTAGTGAGATCTAAGTGTTGTTCTAGAGCCATTCTTGTGACTTCTTGTGTTTACGCTCTTGACATTGCGTTCTTGTGTTGTGTGGCTGGTTTTGACTCTTGTGTGTATACTCTCTCCCCTCTCTTGTGCTAAAGTTATAACTCTGATCTTGTGTACGGCTGCAAGAGACTCCAGTTTGTGGAGATTCCTTGCGAGAAGGATACTATTGATATAAGAAAGATCGTGGCACTCAAGTTTGATCTTTGGATCACTTGAGAGGAGCTAAGTGCAACCCTTGTCCGTTAGGACACCACAATGTGGATGTAGGCAAGCATTTCACTTGTGCATTTACTTTCTTGCGATTTTATTGCTTCTTAAGTTCTCCAAATTCACTTGGAATATTGCACTTAGTCTAATTTATATCTTGAAAGAGCAATCAAGTAAAGAGGACTTTTCTCTTCTTCTCTCTCGAACTTGGTTTAGTTTTGCGCTAACTCATAACTTTGGACCAAGTTTGTGTTTTTAGTTGTATTTTTGCAGGATCACCTGTTCACTCCTCCTCTAGGTGCTCTCAATTGGTATCAGAGTCAGTCTTTTCATATTGGGTCTAACAACCCGAAGAGATGGACTCCAAAGGGAAGGGAAAGGTGACCAACGAGAAGGAGAAGATCCCCATCGACGACGAGCCCAAAGGCGAAAAGGTCGTCGACTCGGGATCATGCAAGAAGAAGGAAGGCATGAAGAAGAAGGGCATCAAGAAGATCATCTACTACGAGAGCAACACGTCTTCTTCTTCGCAAAAGGACGATGACACGTATTCTTCCAAACAAAAGACGGTCAAAACTTCCTTTAACCGCACCCCTTTAAATTATTCGCGCATTTCCCGTTCTTCCAATGCCCAACTGTTATCTATTCCGTTAGGCAATCCTCCTCACTTTGATGGGGAGGATTATTTATGGTGGAGTCATAAAATGCGTAGTCATTTATTTTCTCTCCATCCATGCATTTGGGACATTGTAGAAAATGGATTTAGTATACCCGATATTCATGATGAAGATTAAAATGAAGTAGCAGTAGAAGAACAAATTCATAGAAATGCCCAAGCCACTGCTGTTCTGTTAGCTTCTCTATGCAGGGAAGAATACAATAAAGTCAATGGCTTGGAGAATGCAAAGGAAATATGGGACACATTGCACATTGCGCACGAAGAAAACATGATGACCAAAATCACCAAGATGGAGGTTGTTGAAGGTGAACTTGGGTGGTTTACCATGAAGAGGGGTTAAGGGCCACAAGAAATGTAAAACAGGCTCAAGTCCCTGGTGAACCAAGTTCACAACTACGGGAGCACAATATTGTCGGACCATGAAGTCTTACGACTCATGTTAAGGTCATTTAGCGTTTTTTATGCTAACCTTGTCTCTCTAGTTCACGAAAACCCCAGATATACGAAGATGAGCCCCGAGGAGGTGCTGGGAAAATTCGTCAACCATCAAATGATGGTTAAGGACGTGAAATACATCAACGACATCGCCAATGGGAGCCTCCCCATCAACGAACCACAAGCCACCGCATTCAAAGCGATGAACAACAAGGAGGCGCTTCCCAGCAAGGTGGTGTAAGTTGAGGCGACCGGCCTCAACGAAGAGGAGATGGCGCTTGTCATCAAGCGCTTCAAGAACGCACTAAACGGGCGCAGGGACTTCTCCAATAGGGGCAAATAAAGGGGGAAGCGCGCCTGCTTCAAGTGCAGTAAGACTGGTCACTTTATTGCTAACTGCCCTAGTAATGAGAATGACTAGGACAAGTAAAAGAACGCCAAGGGGAAGAAAGTAGAAAAGAAGAAATTTAACAAGAAGGTCGAGGCGCACATTGGAAAGGAATGGGAATCAGACTGCTCCTCCTCCGACTCCGACGACGAAGGACTCGCCGCCTCCGCCTTCGACAAGTCTTCTCTCTTCCCTAATGAACATCGCACATGTCTGATGGATGAGGAGAATAAGGTATTCGCTAGAGACACACCTAAATGCACTTCTTCTAGTGATGACAAGTCTAGTAATGATGATGTTGATTATATCAATTTATTTAAGGGATTAGATAGAACCAAAATTGCTAAAATCAATGAATTAATTAATGCTTTGAATGAGAAGGATAGACTTTTAGAAGCAAGAAGATTTACTTTATGGTGAGCATGATAAGGTTATTAGTATGGAAAAATCTCTTGCTTTAGAAATTAAGAAAAATGAATTGTTGTCTAAAGAGCTATTTGATTCTCATGATTCAATTAACTGTCTTAAGTCTGCCAATGCTGATCTGAGTGCTAAGATAGTTGAATTGAATAAATGTCCTGTATCTACCGTTGAGCATGTTGATATATGTACTACATGTAAGGATTTTGATGTTGATGCTTGCAATGATCATATCTCTACTATTGCAAAGTTGAATGATGATATTATTAAATTAAGTGTTCAACTTAAAACTTGCAATAATGAATTAGAGAAATTAAAATTTGCTAGGGGAGGTTACACTAGTGGTAGGCATCCCTCAATTAAGGATGGTCTTGGTTTCCAAAATAGAGCCAAAGACAAAAAGAGCCATGAGGCCCCCAAATTCATCAAGGAGAAGGGGAAAGCGCCTATGGCTAGTAGTACTCACTCTTCTCATGTTAGCAATAATCATACCTATACTTATGCTAATGTTAAAAATGTTCACAATGCTCATAATGCTTGTGTTGATCATGTTGTTCATGCTGTGCATTATGATATTTATTCTTCACATGCCATGATTGCTTCTACTAGTTCATCTTTTGCTCATGATAGGAGTAGGCAAAATGTTTCTTATGCTAGATCTATTCATGTACCTAAGGCTAGGAATGCATCTTATAGTCCTTCTATTTCATATCGCACGTTTGATGCTTCCTATGTGTTGTATTGCAAATCTAGTAAAGTAGTTGCTGCTAATGTGGGACCTAAATGCAAGATTGGTAAGACTTGCGTTTGGGTGCCAAAGGTTTATGTGACTAACCTAACAGGACCCAACTCTAGTTGGGTACCTAAACCATTTTGCAGGTTTATGCATCCAGGGGCTCAAGCTGCGTTATTGATAGTGGATGCACATGCACAAACCAAATGGCAAGGGAGAAGCAGATGTTCTCTTTGAAAGGGAAATGTGCCATAGGGCCCTTTCTACCTGTTTTGGTGATAAGTACTCAACACACCATATTGGACTAACTACATTGATGTGAGTATGAGCACATGTTCAAGTAAAGACAAATTGAAGGAACTAAGTCCAAATGAGCAAACCAGGAGACTAGAAGTGCAACTTTGGGCAAAACAACATAAACATGATGTTTAAGTGTTTGAATAAGTTGCACATACCCTATATTATATTTCTAGTACTTTGGTTTGGCTACTAACCCATTTCAGCAAGAAATGTGCATTTTGGACTTGGTTTTGGGCATATTGCAAATCCTAGAGAAACTATGAGAAAGAGGTAAGTTTCCCACACTTAGTCAATTGGATTATGTGCTAAATATATTTGTCTAAGTTGTAGGGAAACCCCCAAAGACAGCCAAAAAGATTTGGAGGAGTTTGGCTCAAAAGAGCCCAACTTGCACAGGTCTGGGTTGCACCGGACCGGTCCGGTGGTGCACCAGACCAGGTCCGTGCGACCCAGCCGTACAACTCAGTCTCGGGAATTTTATTATAAAATTCATTGGACCGGTCCGGTGTGCACTAGACCCTCCAATGGCTACCTTCAGCGGGCGCGCGAGCGAGCAACGGCTAGATGATGTGGCGCCCGGTCCGGTGGTGCACCGGACTGTCACACCCGGTTTCAGAAGGCAAACCGAATGCGAACTATGTACGTACCAGGATCAGAACTCACGTACACAGCGATTACATAAATGAACATCATCGCACAATGCTCGAATAATAACATAAAAGAGTATTATCTTGTTACATCACAGAGTCATAGACATCCACATAGTCATCAACTTAACTGATAAATCAAAGTGCTAAGCGAAACGCAGTAAAGATAAGGCCTTCACAGGCAGCTGACTGGGGGTTGCCGCCAACCCACACCTAAAACTCGTCGTAGTCTTGGAACTCCTGGAAGTCCCCTTCCATGACTTCGTCTTCTCCCGAGCAGTGGTTGCAATGTGGACAACCTGGTGTTTTGTGGTAAAGCAAGGGTGAGTACACATCAACGTACTCAGCAAATGCCCCGTTTGGCTGAAGTGGACTAGCTTTTATGTGGGGTTAGGCTCAAGCAGTTGCTTTTAGTTGGTCAGGTATTTATTGTTAGTAGGAGCCATATTTTATCATAAAACCCAAGATATACTCCCAAAAGTACCTCCTCAGAGAGGAAATATTAGAATTCATAATTAAAGTCACCATCATTAACCATCATCATTAAAGTCATCATCCAAGGTGTATCCGGAGTATCTCTAATCAAAGAGGATCCCAAGGCTGCTCTTAACCGTGAGCACGACTGATATATCAGTTTCACTACCCTCTGCAGAGGTCGCACACTTTACCCATGAGTCATGATTCCCGTTTTGCCCGGGGAGAGCTAATCCCCATTGATCACTTCCTAGGTGGTCCGGTCGGGTATCACTACGTAGCTGTTACAAAGATTCCCTAGAGATCATAGTCGCCCGTTAGGTTTCTCCAGTTTGATAAACACAGTACCCCTCCCCGCAGGAGAGTGACTAACAAAAAGCAAAACGAAAGAACCTCGGCACTCGGCCTCGGCAGAGCAAGCACTGTGCCTGGACCCCATTGACGGCACGACGGCGAAGCAACTACACCTCTAGTTCCTCTAATTAATTAGCTAAGGGCATCCCATTTCACCCTCATGGTTGCACTGTTATCCCGGGTGGTCTCTCAACGAATAGGTCCTTACGGAGAGGTACTCAGGAAACAGCCTGAGCCCCCTAAATGCCACAAGTATATCATCAACATAATCAGGATAACAGTATCGTATCATAAATAGTCACATCATGTTCATTGATTAGGTTAAGGCAATAGCAAAATGCTAACCATAATAATAACCCAAAAGGTCATCAAGGATAAGGTAAAGTATAAAGCTAGTCAATCCTTAGGTTTCAATTAAGTAATGCGAGAAAGTGAGTTATAAGTGAATAGGACATAATGGGTCAGAGGACACTTGCCTTCACCAAACTGCTGATCAGGGACTTCTTCTGCAACTTCCTCGGGAAACACAGACTGCCCGTTGTCTACGTAAAGTAATCATTCATTCTATGCACTTGGGAAATAACAAACAAAAGCAATATACCAAACATATGCATCAGAGAGATCACAAGTTCATAAATAGAAAAGGATTGGCAATCTGGTGTTCCCTAGGTCTAGGGTAGATGACTATACAAAGTGATTCATTATCCACTAATCAGATCAAAGTCAGTGGTGGGATTAAATCATTACATAGTGTTAAGTCCATAAACTTAGGTGCTCCAACTTTTATTAAAGTCTATTATCTTTTATTTATCTCAAATAGGGTTCCAATAACATTAATTTTACCCTAACGATCAACTATTAATTGGGACATAAAAACAGTAGGGAAACATTGTTTAAATAGATAGATATGAATATTATGAACATTTTGCAATTTGAAGCACCTAATTTGGAGTTCATATGACAAAGTTATGAATTTTACAAGATTAGGGATTAAAAATATTCCTTAAATACTTATTTTGGATTAAATAAAAGGTCCGAGGACCTAACTGCGAAGATCCAGGGACGGCGGGTCAATTTGCAGAAAGCCGGGGGTCTCTTTAAGAAATTGCGCGGGCGAAGGGGTATCGGGCTCCTATGGCCGTTGGATCTCAGATCAACGCCCGAGATTCGATCCGCGGGCGCGCGAGCGCGCGGCGGCCTGAGCGGCTGACAGGCGGGACCGGGCGGGCAGCGCGGGCGGCTGACAGGCGGGGCCCGAATGACAGGAAGGCGGAGTGCGGGGGGGGGGGGGAACGGCCCTGGGCCGTTGGATCTCAGGCGGACGGCTAGGATTGGGCTCGGCCTATTTGAAACAGGACCGTCTGATCTAAGCTGGACGGCGGAGATCTGGCGGCCGGCTTCTGTCTTCCCCTCCGGCTAGCAGAGGCGGCGGCGCCCGTTCCCGTGGCGGAGAACTCGCCGGAGACAAGGGGCGCGGGGGCTCTGCGGGTCCTTGGGGCGACCTGGGTGGCCGAGGAGGTTGGGGAGGGCGCAGGGAACCTTCTGGTGGAGACTAGGTCGGGACAGGGGCACCGGAGGGGGCGGCCCACGGCGAAGCGGCTCGGCGGTGGCACTAAAGGGCTCCGGCGAGGAATTAAACGCAGCGGGGGCAATAAAAAATGGAAGGGAGAGGGCGGGGGAGGTTCCTTACCTCAAGGCGGACTCCGGGGACTCCTCGGTGGCGGCGAAGGCGCGGCGGTAGCCTGAGTCGACGGTGGCGGACCACGGCGGCTGCGCAAGGGACGGCGGGTGAGCGCGGGCAGAGGAAATTGGGGAGGGAGAGGGGAAATTGGGGCGTGTCCCGGGTTGCGGACGTCGAGGCAAAGCTCACCGTGGCAGAGGGCACGGCGGGGCTCCAACGTCGACGGAGAAACGAGCTCGGGCGGCGGCGGTTAATGGCGGCGGCGCTTTGGCGTGTGGGCAGCGTGGGAGAGGTGAAAGGGAGGTCTGCAGGTGCGCAAATGAGGGAGGGAGAGAGGGTGGGCTAGGCTCCGGGCTCAAGTGGCCGAAGGCGGGGTGGTTGTGAGCTCCACACGCGATGTGGGCGCGGAGTCCGCGGCACGCGCAGCTCGGGGCGGCGGTTACGCGGAGACGGAGGAACTGACAGCCCAGGCCCGCGAGCAGAGAGAGCGGGCGAAGCGGGCACGGACGCGGGGAAAGCGGCTGCGCTGACGGGCGGGCCCGCCAGGGCAGAGGGAGAAGAGGGGGGAGGAAGGCGCGCGCGCGGGATGGGCCAGATGGGCCGAAAGGCCGAGGGGGCGGGGGGGGTGTGGGCTTCTTTCCTTTTTTCTTTTATTCCAGCAATTGTTTTCCCTTTTCTTTTTATTTACTCTCTTTGATTCAAATCTAAATTTGCCACAAATTCAAATTAGCACTTCCAAGTATTATGCACCAAACAAAAGTGAAACTTAGGGTTTAACATGATGCCACACTTCATACTTCCTTGGAGTTTTAGTCTAATAGACTATTATTACACAAAGAAAATAGCCATTTTTCTACTATAGAAAAGAGAAAGAGGGGATTGGGAAGGGTGTGAAAAGAGAAGTAACACCTGAATTTGTGAATATGAGCAAAGAAATTTTATACCCCCAAATTCAGGGTGTTACAAACCTATCCCCCTTAAGAGAATCTCGCCCTGAGATTCAAGGTTGGTCAGCAAAGAGTTCAGGGTATTTGGCCTTCAGATCATCTTCTCGTTCCCAGGTTGCTTCTTCCTCAGAGTGGTGGCCCCACCTGACTTTGCACATTCTGATGGTGTTCCTCCGAGTGACTCTGTCTGCAAACTCCAGAATCTGCGTTGGCTTCTCTACGTAGGTCAGATCCTCTTGGACTTCCAAGTCCTCCACTGGCAACTGTTCTTCTGGTACTCGCAGACACTTCTTCAATTGCGACACGTGGAACACATTGTGCACTGCCGACAAACTTTCTGGTAGGTTGAGCTGATAGGCCACTTCTCCACGCTTTGCTTGAATCTGATATGGTCCAACGTACCGGGGTGCCAACTTGCCTTTAGCTCCGAACCTTCTGACTCCTCTGATAGGTGACACCTTCAGATAGACGTAGTCTCCCACTTCAAAACTCAGTTCTCTTCTCCTTCTGTCAGCATAGCTTCGCTGCCTTGATTGTGCTATCTTCAGATTCTCCCGAACCATTTTGATATTCTCTTCGGCTGCAAGCAAGATGTCGGGGCCAAACACCTGTCTCTCTCCAGGCTGGTCCCAATGCAGCGGAGTCCTACAACTCCGTCCATAGAGCGCCTGAAACGGTGACATCTTCAAGCTGGCCTGGTAACTATCGTTGTAGGAGAATTCTGCGTAAGGTAACCTTTTGTCCCATCCTGACTTGTCTTGCAACACACAGGCTCTCAACATATCTTCTAGGATCTGATTAGTTCTTTCAGTCTGACCGTCTATCTGCGGGTGATAAGCTGAGCTGAAGTTCAAATGCGTGCCCAAAGCTTCTTGTAGTTGCTGCCAAAAATGAGAGGTGAACTGTGTCCCTCGATCTGACACTATCTTCTTCGGCACACCATGAAGGCAGACTATCTGAGACATGTATAACTCAGCTAACGTTGCTCCGGTGTATGTTGTCTTCACGGGTATGAAATGGGCCACCTTTGTTAAACGGTCCACAACCACCCAGATGGAATCATAGCCGGCCCGGGTACGAGGTAGGCCAACTATAAAATCCATCCCGATCTCATCCCACTTCCACTGAGGAATCCGCAATGGCTGCAACAATCCGGCGGGCCTCTGATGCTCTGCTTTGGTTCTTTGACAGCTATCACAGATGGCGACATATTCTGCGATCTCTCTTTTCATGCCATACCACCAAAACCTCCTTTTTAAATCTTGATACATCTTCTCACTTCCAGGGTGTATGGAGTAGGCTGTCTCATGAGCTTCCTTTAGGATCAGCTCCCGAATAGGTTTGATGTCGGGAACACACAGCCGGTCCTTGAACCATATTACTCCCTCTTCATCCTTTCGAAAGTCTTTGCCTCTTCCTTCTAAGATCAGCTGCCGGATCTTATTGATGTTTTCATCATCCTTCTGCCCTTCTTTGATCTCCAGCTCTAGGGTGGGCTCTAATTCCACTGTTACTCCTTGTGTACTGTTCAGAAAACCAAGACTCAGTCTGTCGAACTCCTTGGCTAACTCATATGACATTGGGTACGTAGCCATCATATTGACTTGACTCTTCCTGCTCAGAGCATCTGCAACAACATTGGCTTTGCCTAGATGGTAATGTATCTCCAACTCGTAGTCTTTGATCAATTCCAACCATCTTCGCTGCCTCATGTTTAACTCTGACTGGGTGAATATGTACTTCAGACTTTTATGATCCGTGTAGATGTCGCACTTCTGCCCATACAGGTAATGTCTCCAGGTCTTTAAAGCATGAACCACTGCTGCCAACTCCAGGTCGTGTGTGGGATAATTTTTCTCATGGATCTTTAGTTGTCGAGATGAGTATGCTACAACTCTTCCTTCTTGCATTAGCACACATCCCAATCCGGTGTAAGAAGCATCGCAGTACACCGAGAATGGCTTGTGAACATCAGGCAGAACTAACACAGGTGCTGTAGTCAATCTACTCTTCAGTTCTTCAAATGCTTCTTGACACTTTTGGGTCCACTTAAACTCAACTTTCTTCGATAGTAACGCTGTCATTGGTCTAGCAATCTTTGAAAAGCCTTCAATGAAGCGCCTATAGTATCCGGCCATTCCAATGAAGCTCTTGATCCCACGAACATCCTTCGGTGCTTTCCAGTTCAGGATATCTGCTACTTTCTTTGGATCCACTGCTAACCCATCTCGGTTTATGATGTGACCCAGAAACAAGACTTCATGAATCCAGAACTCGCATTTGCTCAGCTTGGCATACAACAAATGCTCTCGAAGCCTTTGCAATACCATCTTCAAATGCTCCACATGATCTTCCTCACTTTGAGAGTATATGAGAATATCATCGATGAACACTACCACAAACTTGTCTAGATAGTCCATGAACACGCTGTTCATCAGATACATAAAGAAGGCTGGCGCATTTGTTAAACCAAAGGACATAACTGTGAACTCATATAACCCATACTTGGTGATGAATGCTGTCTTCGGTATGTCCGAGGGTCAGATTCTGAGTTGATGGTAACCTGATCTCAGATCTATCTTCGAGAATACGCTGGCACCTCTGAGCTGGTCAAACAGATCTTCTATTCTTGGCAGGGGGTACTTGTTCTTAACAGTGACTTCATTCAGGGCTCTGTAATCTATGCACATTCTTTTGGAACCATCTTTCTTCTCTACAAACAATACTGGAGCGGCCCAAGGCGAGGTGCTTGGTCTGATGTAACCCTTCTCTAACATCTCATCTATCTGCTTCTTGAGTTCCACCAATTCTGGTCCAGACACTCGGTAGGCTCTTTTGGAAATGGGGGCGGTACCAGGGATAAGCTCTATGGCAAATTCGACTTTTCTCTCGGGTGGCATGCCCGTTAGCTCCTCGGGAAACACATCCGGAAAGTCCGACACAACCTTGATAGCCCCGAGCGGGTTGGTCTCCTTACTATCAACCGAAATCTAGTGACAAATTCCCTCCACTGATTTAGGCATCTTTAGCTCAGCCACTACCTCCTCTCCGGACGGGGACTTCAATGTTACGGTCCTCTTGTCACAGCTGACATTCGCTTCATACTTCATTAACCAATTCATCCCTAGGATGACATCTACTCCAGGGGTGTCTATTACTATTAGGTCACTGGGGAACCCTATCCCCCTTATTTCCACCCTTATATTTGAGCATATTTTATCTGCTTGCACTTTGCCACCAACCGAATTAATCCTCATGGGCGGCATCATTGCCTCTACTGAGATGTTATGCATTTCTACCCATATTGCAGTGACAAATGAATGAGTTGCACCAGTATCAAATAGCACTTTTTCGGGATGAGATTCGACTGAGAACATACCTACTGCCACATCTGGTGCATCCTGGATTGCTTCGGCCTCCAAGTGGTTCACCTTTCCACGGTTGTACGCCTGGCCACGATTGCCTGCTGCCTGCTGAGGTACACCTTGCCTTGCTGGAGCATTGGGGTTGGTCTGCTACTGCGCCATCTTCTTTGGGCACTGCATCGCCTAGTGGCCTTGTTCTCCACAGTGGAAACATCCTCTGCCTCCTCCTTGTGCTGGGGCTGCCTGGTTGTTCTGATTTGTTGCGGGGGCTGGAAGGCGAGGTGCCTGGTTGTTCTGCTTCTGATACTGATTACCTCCCTGCTGGCTGTTCTGACGATACTGCTGCTGTTGTGGGCGCTGACTCTGATGCTGATATCCCTGTGGGTGACCGGGCCTGCCTTGCTGAGATGAACTGCCTGAGAAGCGGGGACGGCTGATGCTTCCGGACTGGGGTCCACTCATCTTGCGCTTCCGATCTTCCATATCCTTGCGCTTCCTCTCGGTCATGATTGCCTTATCGATTAGGTGCTGGAAGGTGGGGAAGGTGTGATTCATCAGCTGGTAGTGCAGGGGATCCACCAAACCCCTCATGAACCTGTACTGCCTTTTAGCATCAGTGTTGACATCTTCAGGTGCATAACAAGATAGCTGCAGAAACTTGTCTCTGTATTCACTAACAGACAAGGGTCCCTGCTTCAGAGCCAGAAACTCCTCCTTCTTCATGATCATCAGTCCCTCTAGCACATGGTACCTGCGGAAACTCTCGCTGAATTCTTCCCAGGTGATGGCTTTGGGGTCAGCATGGGTGGCGAGGTAGGACTCCCACCAGGACTGGGCTGCTCCCCTTAGCTGGCGGGGACCGTACAAAACCTTCTCCCTGTCGTCACATTGGGCGATGCGCAGTTCCCTTTCTACTGCGCGCAGCCAGTCTTCTGCATCCATGGGGTCAGCAGAATGGGCGAAGGTAGGAGGGTGCCCTCTCATGAACTCACCACGCTTATCCCGTGGCATCTGGGGCATCTGCACTTGCATCTGGGGTTGAGGTTGCTGTTGAGCCCGCTGCATAGCTGCCAGAGTCTGCCCAATAGCCTGCACTGCCTGAGTTTGCATCAAGAACATCTGCTCCACTGTCATCGGGGGTGGCAGGGGAGGCTGCCCCTGATGTTCCTCCTACTGGGCACGCTGCTCTTGCTGAGCACGCCTGTTACATCGGCGCCTGTTGTCAGACATCTGTGGAAGACATTCACACATCAGCATTGATCTTACAATCCTTCAGCATAAGGAAAGGGAATACAGAATTCTTCATGACACAGAGTGAACAAAGAGCTTCACTGATCCTCATTATGATTCAACACAGCTTCTCAGATAAAAAGGAAAGCAGAAGTAAATGGTTTCCCAACTAACTAACTGACTTCATTAACATCACTAGCTAGGCCAAACTGCAAGGGAAACTCACAGGTTGGCAACAGTCATTACAAAGATTCAAATCCAGCACAAGTTCATCATAACAAGCATGAACGCAACTGATAAGCAAACTAAACTGAATGGAAGCAACTGATAAGCAACCTAAACTGACTAACTAAGACTGAGACATCTGACTTAAGAATTATTACAAACTCCGACGCTAACGATCTAAGGATCCAGATCTATCCTGGTCTTACAGGCAGGGGAACCATAAGTGTGGTGACTACGTGGCGGCGAGTGTAACACCCCAGGTATTTATATTCCGCTCGACAACGAGTACGAATTTAAGCACGTGATATCAGTAAATAAGACGGACACTAAGGTCTAATTATTTTTGCCTATTGCGATTTTAATATCGCATCTGTTCCGTCTGTCGTGAGTGCGACGTCGTTTTTATTTTTATCTATCCGGGCTCTTCCGAAATTTTCGTGTTATTCGGAACGTAGTCGTTCCGAACATCGGTGCGTTCGGTGATTATTTAAAATTCATCGCTCGTGCGAATACGAATTCGGAAGCCCGACTCACTCGGATGATTTTATCCCGGACAAATTAATTTGAACTCGACAACTAAAATGTTCGGGGCAATAATCTGTATCGCGCGTTGTCTGAGAGAAATCGTGCGTGAGGTTAGGATCCAATTTCTCCGTCCGCACGCTGTTTTGACGACGAAATCGCGTATACATTGTTGATCTGGTTTCGACTAATTTCGGTCGAATCACGTAGAACAAATTATCAGTGCCGAAATCAGTTTATTTCGGTCTATTGTTCTCGCCCGGATCCAAATCTTCGGATGTAACCAATTATTAAACAATTCGGTTCCCACTTTTCAACCGAGACAGCTCGTCCGAGGATTGATTCGTCTACTAAATTATCTACCCTAAATTAAATCAAGCGCAGTCTAAATTTGTCGAAGCCGAAATCAGTTTGATTCGGTTTGTGCGTTTCTCGCCTCGATCTAAATTTTTAAATATATAAATAATGGGTACGAATTCATCTGATTCCAAAGCATTCACCAAATAAAATTCTGCCCAAATATTTTTGTCGATCCCGCTTTCTCTCTCTCTGATATTTCTTGGCCGCTCTCCTCGTTGATTTTTATCAGCCGCGTGATATTTTCCCGTGTCCTTATCTCTTGCCACCGCCTAAAATTCATTCTCATCTCTTGGACAACAACACATCAACCTCTGTCTTCCTTATCCCCTGCTCGTCACCCATTTGGGAGATGTCTCCCCACGCCAGCAGCAAGGGGGCTGCCTCCCTCCTCTTGCCATGGCTACTGCCTCTCCCTTGTTCCTGGTTGTCAGCGCCCTTGCCTTCCCATGGTCGTTCCTCCTGGACGGAGCTCGCTCTGCTCTCTCCAGCCAAGCGTCTTGCTCCTCCCTTGCCCCATCTTCCATGGCTGCAAGCCTGCAACGCTATACTCCTCGGTCGGTCGGACCTCCAGTCCTGGACACTGTGGCCGAGCTGCAGGGACCTCCACCGAGCTCGGCCATGGCGTGGACACCAGACGAGTTTCTTGCGTCGCGCCCAGCACTCCTCCCTGTCCCAGCGCCGTGGCCTCCCCTAGTTCCCCTGAGCCGTGGCTTTCTTTCTCCCTCGGCTCGCCCCGATGGCGCTCGGCCGAGCTTCTCCATCTTCCTCGGTCGCCTCTCTCTGCGTGCCGGCTGCCAGCTCGGTGTTCCAGCCCCACGCGCGCTGCCGGAGCTCGCTCCTGCGCATCCTTGGCGCGCACCCCTCTCCTTCCTCCGTGCTCCATTGCGTCGAGCTCCTCCCAGCCGAGTTCCTCCCCGGCCCCTTGTTTTCCCCATGCTCCAGCGTCGGCTGCTCCTCCCTGGCCAAACCGCGCCCCTGTAGCCGCGGCAATCCCTCTGGTCGCAGGGACGCGCATGCCCCATCCCCATTGGAGCTCGGTCGCCCAGCTCCCTGTTCCTCCCACTCGCCCAGCTCGGATCTCGATTTCCTGCTCGGCTCGCCCTCGGCTCCATGTTTCAGTCTGTTTTTGTCATCGCGTCGTCGTGTTCGCCGGTAGCCGCCCCGTCGTGCTCGTCTCTGGTGCTCGCTTCGGTCGCGGACGCTAGCGAGCCCGTCGTTCTCCCTGTCCGGTGCTCGCGTGATTTTCTGCTCGCCATCGCGCTCTCTCGGCTCGCTCGGCCGTAATTTCGTCGCGTCGTCGACCTTGCTAAATGCGTTCGTCGCTCGGCCCTGTGTCGTTAGGCTAGTCAACCATGTTCTCTGCCACGCGCGCTTGTCCCTGATACTGCTCGTGCGGTATTTGGATCTCGCCAATTAACCCCGCCATCCTTGTTTCCCTCTGGTCGCGATAAAATCCTGTCCCACCAGGTCATCGGGCGCTGTTCTCAGCTCACTATGGAGTTTGCTGGGCTCGCCATATTTTTAAATGTCGTCAAAAGTTTGCCTGCAACTGCAGTATCATCGTGTCTGTCGGTCTTCAACTTCAGCGACCACTATCATCTCCATCTACAACATCGTCGTTGCCTCCTTGGTGTTTGTTGCCAACTCTGCTACCTGTTTGAACCAAAATTCGTCGTCATCTTACCCATGCCGTGGCCGCAATTTCCTATGTCCCTAGTCCACGTCGTCGTCCAGTTCGGATTATTCCCATGTAGAAGAAGGTGGAGCTGTAGAGGAAGGATAAAGCGAAGTCCAATGCGTTGCTCACTAGGCGTTCGACAAAAGGCTCAAATCAGAGATTGTTGCTGTTTTGAAAATATCAAGCCTGAGTTAGTGATGGTAAGTAATTTCGCATTTCAGGTTAATTAGCTAAATTGATCGATGCCGTAGGATAAAAGAGGTCTCAATAGGTCTCAGTATTGCGGAACTGTAGGTATTAAAAATAAAAAAATGTTATTAATATATATGATACACAGGTTAACCGATAAATTAGTTTAGAAAGTTAATGAAAATTCTTCTATCAAATTTTATAAGTGTTAGGTGCCCAAGAATTTTGAAGTTAAAATTATAAGCCGTTTAGTGTGTTCTCTAGACTAGGTATGATATTTTATGTGTTGATCGATTTCATGCTTGGAATGGATGTTGATTGCTACCTCGACTGTTTAGCTAGGTTAGAAGAGCATGGTTGTCGTAGGTAACAATATATCGATAGCTAGTGTCCGCAATATCTCGTCATTAAATAGGTTATTTCTCTTCGCGTAGCATCGTAAAGTCTGGTGTTATTGTTCCTTATATGCATTCATATGCATAATGCATTTCATTCAGGTACGTTAATTAATTGTGTGACGCGAAAGATGAGCCAAGTCGACCCCAAGCGCGGGCTAATCCGCAAGATGAAGTTAATGGACCAACCTAAAGATGGTTAAATCAAGCAAGTGCTCGGTCGAGGGATACTCGTCAAATGGACATCGCCTAACAAACACTAACCTATGGTTACTCAGGCAAGCCCCGGTGCATTTGCCACCTTCCTTGATGTTTTTAAAAATCTTTCTCACTTGATTGATGCATTAGGTGATAGGAGTTGATTGCTAAAACAATTCCTGCATTACCTTCCTTGAATTGGATTACCTTCCTTGATCACCCGTTTTACAAAAGATTTTGATGCTTAGCCTTGCTTTAGAAAAACAAAATGTTTTGTTTTTACAAAAGATGATGTGGCAAAAGTGGGTGGGATGTTTTTGAAAATAAAATTTGATGGTGGATCCATCAGGGCCTTGATGGATTCAACATCTGGAAAAGATGTACCTCTGTCAGGTACCAAACTTTGGGTTTGAAAAGATTAAGCTGAGACCGGGCGGGTGACTTGCACGAGAAAGGAGTCTCGGTGTAGTGTCTCCGTCTGAGTCGATTAAGGACCGTCTCGATGTAGGCTTGTTGATCGAGGACCCTTTAGCTGGTCACATGCCTCGTCATGGGTAAGCCTTGCCTCAGGCAAACTAAGGCCGGAATAAGATAACACGAAATGGGCGTGGAGCGGTGGCGAGAGTAGCGTGTACCCTCTGTGGCAAGAGGCTGGACGGTGGTGTATCTGTGCTCTCGGTTTGCGTGAACCTGATCCGGTCTTAAGAACCTCGGTGGCGGGTTGACATATGCAAGGGTTAAGTGCTACATATGTCGTGTGATTGGAGATCCTCAGCTGAGTATAATCGATTCGGATCGCCGTACCTTCGCGGTTATGAAGACTTGGTCACTACCCTACACGTAGCATTCCACTAAAGATGATGGGTATTTGTTAAGAAATTGGCTAGTGCAGGACCAGCGATTGAACTAGGGTAGAAAGAACTCTAGTTACAGGTAATTGAACTTAACTTGACAAATAAAATTTGATTTTTTTAAGGATCCACTTTAGTAAGCATTTCTGCAAAACAGAGTCTTTGATTATTGAGAAGCCTTACCTTGACTCCCTAAAAGCCAGCATACCCTTGAGAGTCTTCTCTTTAGTCGGGTAAGTCTTGCTGAGTAATTCCATACTCAGGGTTTAATTCCCTGTTGTTTTTCAGGTTCTAACTTTGTGCTGTTGTTGATGGTGTTAAGTGCCGGTGGGCTCGACCTTCTTATAAGTCTAAGTAACCCTTCTATACTTCTTATTGAGGATGATCCCTTGAGCTAGCATATATTTCAAACTTATACTTTTGTAATCACTCCGATAAACTAATGTAAAATTTTTGTAACCTGTAAAATTTGGTAGTAAGATTTCCGCTGCAACAATATTGGTGTGTGTGATTTGTGTTACTTAATCCCGCGGTTCTGGTTGTAAGTGGTTTATTCGATGTCCTTGGGGCAATCGGACAGATCCTGTTAAGTTATCTGGTGCATATGCATAGCTGTCTTAGGTCTTTGGGACAAGGACAGGTGCATGTGGGCCCAATAACTTGGAGGTTCTGCCACAGCTGGTATCGGAGCTGGATTAAGTATATACGGTCACATACGTATTTTCAAAACAAAAGTTTTGGTTTTGAAAAACCTATTTTTAACTAAACACATTGTTTGGCTTTGAAAAACAGTTTTGAAAAACTATAATGCTAGCGACATCCTCTGTTAAGCCCTAAATTAAGGACTATCAGGTGGCTTAGTTGAAAACCATAACCCACAACCGGGTTGGTATTGCATACATGTGTAATGTTATTTTTGAGGCCATTCAGTTTTGAATGGATCGACGCCCAAGGTAAGGTAAGATGTGAGAGCATGACCGAACAACCGTCGGTCTAGGGGAGTGTTTAAATGTGGCGTCCGATTATATACATGTTCTACATATGTATATATGAAGACTGCGATGTGGAGTATTTACTTTTCTGGGAATTCAGTACCCCATGAATGTGTATGGGTATACAGACATGGGAATACTGAGAAGTGTGATGTACTTGTAACGACGCACCTACACTCAGGTAAGAAGGTGAGTTACCATAATGAGTTGCCCTATGGTTAAAGTGTGGCAACGGCGCCTATGCGTGGCTCGGCGCTTAATGATGAGCTGGCCTCCATATAGCAATATATGGAGTATAAACTATGATAAACTGTCATGTGTGACTTGCATCATTGGGAATTGGGCTGTGATGGATTTTTCTGCAGGTACACTAACCTCGAAAACGTATTTGTAGCTAACGCCTAGCAAAATACCGTGAGAGTCGTAAGTATGCCACCGATATAGAACGCTATTGCCACAGTATGTTGGCAAAATCAGTGAAGACATGTAGGACGAGCATGCATCCTGATTGTTGCATCGTGTTTGTCACCTATATATATCCAAAATGCTTCTCTCATCCTTATTCCAGTAACCATTGATTGTAAATAATATGGTGTCTTAAAGCTACATGTTTAGATAGCTTTTAGGTTGTTAAATTTGACCATTAGTGCAAATGTGTTTGCCCTTGTGCTTGATGTGTCGATTGAATGTTAGTGACTTGTTTGCTTAAATCTAGAATTAGGCCATGTTCTTAGTTAGTGAACCATGCCCAAATTTGAATTGTCCATTATTACTCCATGACAAAGCCCATACAAATAAATGCGTAGACAATTTCCTTATCGGACATAAAATGTACCTAAGCTTAAAACAAGGATCTCAAGTCATGTCTCCTTCTAGAACCATTCCTTTGTTCAGTTGATGCCTTGGTTTCCTCATGTTTATCGAAGGCATATCAACTTAATCCTTGACCTTGTGATCTCTACGATGTGCATAGAAATATGCTTGTGGCTGAATTAACAGTTTCCCATTGTACTCCTTCCAACAAGTTTATGTTATGGCCATACCTTGTTCGTTTCATCGGGCCATGATCTATTTGGCTTTCTACTTATAACCATTTTTACAGGTGGAGTATCTCTTTGTATATTGTCGCCCTTGCTCAATCCAGTTCTATGGTGCGAGATTTCTTATTGGTTACATCTGGTAATGGTGTTATGACTAAAACTGATGGCACCGCGATAAAACCGAGGGCCTCCAGTGGATGCATACACATGGCTGTGCTGCTCGGTACATGCTAGTATCACAGTTAGTAGTCATAATCCATTATGAGGTTATATCAATATGTTATCTCTGCACAAATTGTTTTTACCACGTGAGATTCATTATTGGTGCCAATTTTGTAATGGTGTCATGGTTAGGAACTTATGGTACCGCGGCGAAACTGAGAGCCTCCTGTGAATGTGCACCCAGGATTTTGCTGCTTGGCGCATGTCGGTATCGAAGTCTTTAGTCATGATCCATTATGGAACTACACTGATGTGTGATCTTCCGTGGACTCCTTTCTTGAAATGATTTCGGTGTTGTTTGTCGAAGTGATCAAGCAACATCTTTCATCTTTATTGGATCAAAAGGGCATACCACTTTCGTGTGTGGTCTCTTTTCTTTGATCTTAGTAGTGATTACTCATACAAGTTCCCTTTACATTCTTTGTGTAAAGGTGAATCCTTGGAGCTTTTTAGTGTCGAGAGACAACTTATTAGCTCTCAAAATGGAGATTGGACTTCCCTGCTGTTGGGATGCAGGAGTTTGTTCATTCGCCCCTTATTTAATCCATGTATTCCCTAACCAAGTGAGTTCATCTCGCCTAAAGAAATGAAAGAACAACCTGACCAAATGGATTTGTACCCAAATGCACGACCTTTTGCTAGCAAATGTGAACTCTCAACCCTTGGCTTACCGATGGTACTGAGAGGACTTGCTCGATGTCAAAAGTAGTTTATCGAGTTGGTTTTACTAACTTGTAACTGCATTGTTAACAAAGGTTGAGCTTAGAGATCGATTTGTCGAGTTATCTAAACTCACTTTGGTTCAAACCATTCTAAGACAAGTACTTACACAGATCAAGTTAAGTCGACTAATAACCACCTAATTATCGCTCTAATCGTGCATCGATCGCCTCACGTGTGCTTTTCCAGCATGTGCGATCAAGTCGAATCATGCCTAGTGCTTGATAAAATGGACTGGTTGCAAAGTCCGCATCTACAGGTCCCTTTGCCAATGATTTTTCGAGTCTTTATCATTTTCTTAGACTCGGATTCTCTGGCTAACACGGGTCAACTGTGATGTTGTTCGACATCCACACACGTCCCCTGTGCTATGAATTTCATGTAACCACTTGTTGGTAGACCTCTTCTATGTGTTTTGCCCAAGATGGTGCCTCTGATTCTGGTTGGGTAAAATCGCGTAATTACCGCTCGCTCAACAGACTCAGATAGTATAGTGTCATCAGAAAAAGCAAACTGCACACATGGAACCTTATGTGTTCCTCTGGCAGATATCGTCTCTATTAGCGGACATTTCTAAATTAGCTTATGGCGATACATGTTATGTCCACTAGAGAAACGACATTCTGAGACACTCGTCTTCGCTTAGGACTGCCTTACGATTATCGCTGATATGGACATGGGATTACCTGCTTCTCCACTCTTGAAAGTCTTTCGCTCCGAATCTCGGGACGAGATTCTTTTAAGGGGGGAGGGCTGTAACACCCCAGGTATTTATATTCCGCTCGACAACGAGTACGAATTTAAGCACGTGATATCAGTAAATAAGACGGACACTAAGGTCTAATTATTTTTGCCTATCGCGATTTTAATATCGCATCTGTTCCGTCTGTCGTGAGTGCGACGTCGTTTTTATTTTTATCTATCCGGGCTCTTCCGAAATTTTCATGTTATTCGGAACGTAGTCATTCCGAACATCGGTGCGTTCGGTGATTATTTAAAATTCATCGCTCGTGCGAATACGAATTCGGAAGCCCGACTCACTCGGATGATTTTATCCCGGACAAATTAATTTGAACTCGACAACTAAAATGTTCGGGGCAATAATCTGTATCGCGCGTTGTCTGAGAGAAATCGTGCGTGAGGTTAGGATCCAATTTCTCCGTCCGCACGCTGTTTTGACGACGAAATCGCGTATACATTGTTGATCTGGTTTCGACTAATTTCGATCGAATCACGTAGAACAAATTATCAGTGCCGAAATCAGTTTATTTCGGTCTATTGTTCTCACCCGGATCCAAATCTTCGGATGTAACCAATTATTAAACAATTCGGTTCCCACTTTTCAACCGAGACAGCTCGTCCGAGGATTGATTCGTCTACTAAATTATCTGCCCTAAATTAAATCAAGCGCAGTCTAAATTTGTCGAAGCCGAAATCAGTTTGATTCGGTTTGTGCGTTTCTCGCCTCGATCTAAATTTTTAAATATATAAATAATGGGTACGAATTCATCTGATTCCAAAGCATTCACCAAATAAAATTCTGCCCAAATATTTTTGTCGATCCCGCTTTCTCTCTCTCTGATATTTCTTAGCCGCTCTCCTCGTTGATTTTTATCAGCCGCGTGATATTTTCCCGTGTCCTTATCTCTTGCCACCGCCTAAAATTCATTCTCATCTCTTGGACAGCAACACATCAACCTCTGTCTTCCTTATCCCCTGCTCGTCACCCATTTGGGAGATGTCTCCCCACGCCAGCAGCAAGGGGGCTGCCTCCCTCCTCTTGCCATGGCTACTGCCTCTCCCTTGTTCCTGGTTGTCAGCGCCCTCGCCTTCCCATGGTCGTTCCTCCTGGCCGGAGCTCGCTCTGCTCTCTCCAGCCAAGCGTCTTGCTCCTCCCTTGCCCCATCTTCCATGGCTGCAAGCCTGCAACGCTATACTCCTCGGTCGGTCGGACCTCCAGTCCTGGACACTGTGGCCGAGCTGCAGGGACCTCCACCGAGCTCGGCCATGGCGTGGACACCAGACGAGTTTCTTGCGTCGCGCCCAGCACTCCTCCCTGTCCCAGCGCCATGGCCTCCCCTAGTTCCCCTGAGCCGTGGCTTTCTTTCTCCCTCGGCTCGCCCCGATGGCGCTCGGCCGAGCTTCTCCATCTTCCTCGGTCGCCTCTCTCTGCGTGCCGGCTGCCAGCTCGGTGTTCCAGCCCCACGCGCGCTGCCGGAGCTCGCTCCTGCGCATCCTTGGCGCGCACCCCTCTCCTTCCTCCGTGCTCCATTGCGTCGAGCTCCTCCCAGCCGAGTTCCTCCCCGGCCCCTTGTTTTCCCCATGGCCGAAGCCTCTTCCAGCTCCAGCGTCGGTTGCTCCTCCCTGGCCAAACCGCGCCCCTGTAGCCGCGGCAATCCCTCTGGTCGCAGGGACGCGCATGCCCCATCCCCATTGGAGCTCGGTCGCCCAGCTCCCTGTTCCTCCCACTCGCCCAGCTCGGATCTCGATTTCCTGCTCGGCTCGCCCTCGGCTCCATGTTTCAGTCTGTTTTTGTCATCGCGTCGTCGTGTTCGCCGGTAGCCGCCCCGTCGTGCTCGTCTCTGGTGCTCGCTTCGGTCGCGGACGCTAGCGAGCCCGTCGTTCTCCCTGTCCGGTGCTCGCGTGATTTTCTGCTCGCCAGCGCGCTCTCTCGGCTCGCTCGGCCGTAATTTCGTCGCGTCGTCGACCTTGCTAAATGCGTTCGTCGCTCGGCCCTGTGTCGTTAGGCTAGTCAACCATGTTCTCTGCCACGCGCGCTTGTTCCTGATACTGCTCGTGCGGTATTTGGATCTCGCCAATTAACCCCGCCATCCTTGTTTCCCTCTGGTCGCGATAAAATCCTGTCCCACCAGGTCATCGGGCGCTGTTCCCAGCTCACTATGGAGTTTGCTGGGCTCGCCATATTTTTAAATGTCGTCAAAAGTTTGCCTGCAACTGCAGTCTCATCGTGTCTGTCGGTCTTCAACTTCAGCGACCACTATCATCTCCATCTACAACATCGTCGTTGCCTCCTTGGTGTTTGTTGCCAACTCTGCTACCTGTTTGAACCAAAATTCGTCGTCATCTTACCCATGCCGTGGCCGCAATTTCCTATGTCCCTAGTCCACGTCGTCGTCCAGTTCGGATTATTCCCATGTAGAAGAAGGTGGAGCTGTAGAGGAAGGATAAAGCGAAGTCCAATGCGTTGCTCACTAGGCGTTCGACAAAAGGCTCAAATCAGAGATTGTTGCTGTTTTGAAAATATCAAGCCTGAGTTAGTGATGGTAAGTAATTTCGCATTTCAGGTTAATTAGCTAAATTGATCGATGCCGTAGGATAAAAGAGGTCTCAATAGGTCTCAGTATTGCGGAACTGTAGGTATTAAAAATAAAAAAATGTTATTAATATATATGATACACAGGTTAACCGATAAATTAGTTTAGAAAGTTAATGAAAGTTCTTCTATCAAATTTTATAAGTGTTAGGTGCCCAAGAATTTTGAAGTTAAAATTATAAGCCGTTTAGTGTGTTCTCTAGACTAGGTATGATATTTTATGTGTTGATCGATTTCATGCTTGGAATGGATGTTGATTGCTACCTCGACTGTTTAGCTAGGTTAGAAGAGCATGGTTGTCGTAGGTAACAATATATCGATAGCTAGTGTCCGCAATATCTCGTCATTAAATAGGTTATTTCTCTTCGCGTAGCATCGTAAAGTCTGGTGTTATTGTTCCTTATATGCATTCATATGCATAATGCATTTCATTCAGGTACGTTAATTAATTGTGTGACGCGGAAGATGAGCCAAGTCGGCCCCAAGCGCGGGCTAATCCGCAAGATGAAGTTAATGGACCAACCTGAAGATGGTTAAATCAAGCAAGTGCTCGGTCGAGGGATACTCGTCAAATGGACATCGCCTAACAAACACTAACCTATGGTTACTCAGGCAAGCCCCGGTGCATTTGCCACCTTCCTTGATGTTTTTAAAAATCTTTCTCACTTGATTGATGCATTAGGTGATAGGAGTTGATTGCTAAAACAATTCCTGCATTACCTTCCTTGAATTGGATTACCTTCCTTGATCACCCGTTTTACAAAAGATTTTGATGCTTAGCCTTGCTTTAGAAAAACAAAATTTTTTGTTTTTACAAAAGATGATGTGGCAAAAGTGGGTGGGATGTTTTTGAAAATAAAATTTGATGGTGGATCCATCAGGGCCTTGATGGATTCAACATCTGGAAAAGATGTACCTCTGTCAGGTACCAAACTTTGGGTTTGAAAAGATTAAGCTGAGACCGGGCGGGTGACTTGCACGAGAAAGGAGTCTCGGTGTAGTGTCTCCGTCTGAGTCGATTAAGGACCGTCTCGATGTAGGCTTGTTGATCGAGGACCCTTTAGCTGGTCACATGCCTCGTCATGGGTAAGCCTTGCCTCGGGCAGACTAAGGCCGGAATAAGATAACACGAAATGGGCGTGGAGCGGTGGCGAGAGTAGCGTGTACCCTCCGTGGCAAGAGGCTGGACGGTGGTGTATCTGTGCTCTCGGTTTGCGTGAACCTGATCCGGTCTTAAGAACCTCGGTGGCGGGTTGACATATGCAAGGGTTAAGTGCTACATATGTCGTGTGATTGGAGATCCTCAGCTGAGTATAATCGATTCGGATCGCCGTACCTTCGCGGTTATGAAGACTTGGTCACTACCCTACACGTAGCATTCCACTAAAGATGATGGGTATTTGTTAAGAAATTGGCTAGTGCAGGACCAGCGATTGAACTAGGGTAGAAAGAACTCTAGTTACAGGTAATTGAACTTAACTTGACAAATAAAATTTGATTTTTTTAAGGATCCACTTTAGTAAGCATTTCTGCAAAACAGAGTCTTTGATTATTGAGAAGCCTTACCTTGACTCCCTAAAAGCCAGCATACCCTTGAGAGTCTTCTCTTTAGTCGGGTAAGTCTTGCTGAGTAATTCCATACTCAGGGTTTAATTCCCTGTTGTTTTTCAGGTTCTAACTTTGTGCTGTTGTTGATGGTGTTAAGTGCCGGTGGGCTCGGCCTTCTTATAAGTCTAAGTAACCCTTCTATACTTCTTATTGAGGATGATCCTTTGAGCTAGCATATATTTCAAACTTATACTTTTGTAATCACTCCGATAAACTAATGTAAAATTTTTGTAACCTGTAAAATTTGGTAGTAAGATTTCTGCTGCAACAATATTGGTGTGTGTGATTTGTGTTACTTAATCCCGCGGTTCTGGTTGTAAGTGGTTTATCCGATGTCCTTGGGGCAATCGGACAGATCCTGTTAAGTTATCTGGTGCACATGCATAGCCGTCTTAGGTCTTTGGGACAAGGACAGGTGCATGTGGGCCCAATAACTTGGAGGTTCTGCCACAGCGAGCTGTAAGGGTGCTGAGTCTCAACAAGAGCGGGGGAACCACCCTCCTGGTGGCGGCGCTCTGCCAGCTCAGCACGCAACTCAGCAATCTCCGTTCGAGCCCTGCTCAGCTCGTCTAGAGAGTGATCCAGCTCAGTGTTAAGCACCGCGACTAGGTTGACTGTGCTGCTCAACCTAGGGTTATCCTCACCAACAGGTGAGACAACCACACTCTCGATGCTGCCAGTAGGACGGCGGGGGTAGTACCTAAGGTTAAGACCGTCGGCCACCCCACCGAACAAAGAACCGTACTGGGAGAGTGCACGCCGTGCTGCATCCTGCATAGCCGCCTCTGCAGTGTCCCTCTCGGAGATGGAGTAATGCTCCGAAACGGCCTCTGCACCTAGAGGTCATCCTCCGGACGGCGAACTAGGCAGGTAGCCTCCCAGCGGTCCGGGTACCTCCCGCCACTGTGCTGGTAGACTACACAACGATACTCGATCGACCAGGTGTGCCGGTCGAAAGCCTGGCGCAGCAAGGTGTCGAGTGCGTCGTGTAAGTGACAACCGCGAGCGGCGTCACGAGTGATGGGTCGGGCGACCCATCCTTCCGCCTCCTACGGCTCAGAGGACTCCGTGCTGTGGTCTGAGTCGTCGTCGTCGGGGTCTCCTCCAGGACCTCCTCCAACAGCCGGGGCGTCCCGTGGTGGTGCAGGGGGCGCCTTCAGCTGGGGAACAGAGGAACGGCGCCTCACGGACTCCACCTCCTACTGGGGTGGGGAGGAAGAGCCCTGCTGCTCTCCGTGCTGACGCCGGCGTTCCTGCTCCTCACGCAGGCGGTGGTGCAGTCTCTCCAGGTGACTCGACTGACCGGACACGGTGCGGCGCAGAGGACGCTCCGCAAGGCGAGACGGCAGGAAAGGAATCACCGACTTACGAGCAGTGTGTCTAAGTCGAGCCATCTACAAAAGACACTGTAAGCATAAGAGTAAGAACAGAACTAATATGACAAGTGCATAAACCATAGACAGAACAAAATAAAATTTTAACAAGGTATAATATAGTATATATATGTAGTAAAACATAGGGTTGGTCGAGGTGACCGACTTTTGAAGTAACATCAGATGTCAAGGTGAGAGGGAAGGTCAATAGTCCTTAGTACGACCAGTGCTACTCTAGGTCAGCGGTCCTACAGTCAGCACGGCTTTGATACCACTTATGTCACACCCGGTTTCAGAAGGCAAACCGAATGCGAACTATGTACGTACCAGGATCAGAACTCACGTACACAGCGATTACATAAATGAACATCATCGCACAATGCTCGAATAATAACATAAAAGAGTATTATCTTGTTACATCACAGAGTCATAGACATCCACATAGTCATCAACTTAACTGATAAATCAAAGTGCTAAGCGAAATGCAGTAAAGATAAGGCCTTCACAGGCAGCTGACTAGGGGTTGCCGCCAACCCACACCTAAAACTCGTCGTAGTCTTGGAACTCCTGGAAGTCCCCTTCCACGACTTTGTCTTCTCCCGAGCAGTGGTTGCAATGTGGACAACCTGGTGTTTTGTGGTAAAGCAAGGGTGAGTACACATCAACGTACTCAGCAAATGCCCCGTTTGGCTGAAGTGGACTAGCTTTTATGTGGGGTTAGGCTCAAGCAGTTGCTTTTAGTTGGTCAGGTATTTATTGTTAGTAGGAGCCATATTTTATCATAAAACCCAAGATATACTCCCAAAAGTACCTCCTCAGAGAGGAAATATTAGAATTCATAATTAAAGTCACCATCATTAACCATCATCATTAAAGTCATCATCCAAGGTGTATCCGAAGTATCTCTAATCAAAGAGGATCCCAAGGCTGCTCTTAACCGTGAGCACGGCTGATATATCAGTTTCACTACCCTCTGCAGAGGTCGCACACTTTACCCATGAGTCATGATTCCCGTTTTGCCCGGGGAGAGCTAATCCCCATTGATCACTTCCTAGGTGGTCCGGCCGGGTATCACTACGTAGCTGTTACAAAGATTCCCTAGAGATCATAGTCGCCCGTTAGGTATCTTCAGTTTGATAAACACAGTACCCCTCCCCGCAGGAGAGTGACTAACAAAAAGCAAAATGAAAGAACCTCGGCACTCGGCCTCGGCAGAGCAAGCACTGTGCCTGGACCCCATTGACGGCACGACGGCGAAGCAACTACACCTCTAGTTGAAAGGGAAATGTGCCCTTGGGCCATTTCTAAGTATTTTGGTGATTGAGTGCCAACACATGTGCTTAATTGTGAATTTATGTACATGGATGAACAAGGTGCAAATCATGAGATAAAGGTATGTTTCTAAGCCTTAGTACATTGGTTTTATGGACTAACATATTTGTCTAAGTGTTAGAAACAGAAAGAAGAAAAAGAGAAAAAGGGAGAGAAAGACTTCGCTGTGTGCAGCCAAGGCTCAGCTCGGTCTGGAGCACCGGACTGTCCGGTGTGCACCGGACAGTGTCCGGTGCGCCAGGCCGACTCGGCGCGAACTGGCCGCTCTCGGGAAATTGGCCGACGGCGTACGGCTAAAATTCACCGGACTGTCCGGTGTGCACCGGACTGTCCGGTGAGCCAACGGTCGGCCAGGGCCAACGGTCGGCCACGCAATCGGCGCGGGACACGTGGCCGAGCCAACGGTCGGAAGACGGCACCGGACTGTCCGGTGTGCACCGGACTGTCCGGTGCGCCAACGGCTCTCAGATCTCCGCCGGTCTGCAACGGTCGGGAAGCGCTGGATAAGGAAAGAAATCGGTCACCGGACATGTCCGGTGTGCACCGGACTGTCCGGTGCCCCCGACGACAGAAGGCCAGGATAGCCTTCCAGAATTGCTCTCAACGGCTCCTAGCTGCCTTGGGGCTATAAAAGGAGCCCCTAGGCGCATGGAGGAGACACAAGCAACTCTTGAGCATTCTTGATCATCCACACAAGTTCTTTGCGCATTCGTTTGTGATTCTAAGTGATTCGAGCTCTGTTCTAGTGTGAACTCTGAGATAGTCATTCGAGCTCGAGTCTTGGCCGTGTGTGTGCGCTTTTGTTGTGGATTTGTGTGTGTTGCTTCCCTCCCTTACTCTGTGCTTTCTTTGTGATCATATACTTGTAAGGGCAAGAGACTCCAATTTGTGGAGATTCCTTGCAAACGGGATAGTGAAAGGAACAACAAAACACCGTGGTATTCAAGTGGGTCTTTGGACCGCTTGAGAGGGGTTGATTGCAACCCTCGTCCGTTGGGACGCCACAACGTGGAAGTAGGCAAGCATTGGCTTGGCCGAACCACGGGATAAACCACCGTGTCACCTCTGTCTTGATCTCTTGTGGTATTGTGTTTTGTTGAGACTTCACCTTAGCCACTTGGCAATAATCGTGCTAACACTTAACAAGTTTGTGGCTTAAGTTTGAAGTTTTTACAGGATCACCTATTCACCCCCCCCCCTCTAGGTGCTCTCAATTGGTATCAGAGCCGTTCTATTCACAAAGGGACTAACCGCCCGAATAGATGGATCCTAAGGGGAAGGGTATAGTGATCAACGATAAAGAGAAGGAGACCTTCGTCAACGAGCCGAAGGATGACAGGCCTACCGACTCCGGCTCGGGCCAAAGACGGAAGGAAGGGAAAAAGAAGAAGACCAGGCGCATCAAGGAGATTGTCTACTACGACAGCGACGAGTCTACTTCTTCCCAAAAGGACGAGGACCACAACGACTACAAACAAAAGACGGTTAACTCAAACTTTTCTTTTGATTATTCGCGTATTCCGCATAGCTCAAATACTCATTTGCTTCCCATTCCACTTGGCAAACCTCCTCACTTTGATGGAGAGGATTACGGATTTTGGAGCCACAAAATGCGTACTCACCTGTTTTCTCTCCATCCAAGCATTTGGGAGATTGTGGAAAGTGGAATGAAATTTGATAGCTCGGATAGCCCTATGTTTATTAATGAACAGATTCATAAAAATGCACAAGCTACTACTGTTCTTCTAGCTTCCTTGTGCAGGGATGAATACCATAAGGTGAGCGGCTTGGATAACGCCAAGCAAATCTGGGACACCCTCAAGATTTCTCATGAGGGGAACGACGTCACCTTACTCACCAAGATGGAGTTGGTGGAGGGCGAGCTTGGACGGTTCGCAATGATAAGGGGCGAGGAGCCGACGCAAACATACAACCGGCTCAAGACCCTCATCAACAAGATAAGGAGCTACGGGAGCACGCGATGGACGGACCACGACGTCGTCCGCCTAATGCTCAGGTCCTTTACCGTACTTGATCCTCATCTCGTGAACAATATTCGTGAGAATCCCAGGTACACGATGATGACGCCCGAGGAAGTACTTGGAAAATTCGTGAGCGGGAGGATGATGATCAAGGAAGCGAGATACGTCGACGACGCGTTGAACGGACCACTCCACGAGCCTCAACCCATTGCTCTAAAAGCAACAAGGAGCAAGGAATCGCTACCTAGCAAGGTGGCGCAAGTTGAGGCGGCCGGGCTCAATGATGAAGAGATGGCTCTCATCATCAAGAGATTCAAGACGGCGCTAAATGGTCGCAAGGGGCAGCCAAGCAAGACCAAGACCAAGGGGAAGCGCTCGTGCTTCAAATGCGGTAAGCTTGGTCATTTCATTGCTAACTGTCCCGATAATGAAAGTGACCAGGAAAAGGGGAACAAAAGAGAGAAAAAGAAGCAATACAAGAAGGCAAAGGGCGAGGCGCATCTAGGAAAGGAGTGGGACTCGGATTGCTCCTCCTCCGATTCCGACAACGAAGGACTCGCCGCCACTGCCTTCAACAAATCGGCTCTCTTCCCCAACGAGCGTCTCACTTGTCTTATGGCAAGAGAGAAGAAGGTAAGTACTAAAGACTCCACTTATGCTTCTTCTAGTGATAGTGAGTCTAGTGATGATGATATAGATTATTCTTGCTTGTTCAAGGGCTTAGATAGATCTAAGATAGATAAAATCAATGAATTGATTGATGCATTAAATGAAAAGGATAGGCTTTTAGAAAAGCAAGAAGATTTATTGTATGATGAACATGATAAGTTTGTAGAGGCACAAAAATCATATGCTTTAGAAGTGAAAAGAAATGAAATGCTTTCTAGTGAAATATCTTCCTGTCATGAAACCATTTCTACCTTAAGAAGTGTTAATATTGATTTAAGTGCTAAACTAGAAGTAGCTAGTAAATCAAATTCTTGTGTTGAACATGTTGAAATTTGTACTAGGTGTAAGGATTTTGATGTTAATGCTTGTAGTGAACACCTAGTTCTAATTTCCAAATTAAATGATGAAGTGGCTAGTCTTAATGCCCAACTTAAGACTAGCAAGAATGAAGTTGATAAAATAAAATTTGCAAGGGATGCCTACACGGTTGGTAGACACCCCTCAATTAAGGATGGGCTTGGCTTCAAGAGAGAAGCCAAGAACTTAACAAGCCATAAGGCTCCCGTCTTCGTCAAGGAGAAAGGGAAGGCCCCTATGGCTAATAGTGCTAAAAAGAACCATGCTTTCTTATACCATGATAGGAGACATGCTAGAAATATTTATAATGATTTTGATTCACATGTTTATAATTCTCATGCCATGTTTGCCTCTAGTTCCTCTCATAAGCATGATAGAAATATGAGTAGGAGAAATGTTGCGCATATGCCTAGAAAGAATGTTATTCATGCTCCTAGGAAAGTAGTGAATGAACCTTCTACCATTTATTATGCTTGTAATGCTCCTTTTTCTATTTGTAGAAAGGGTAAGAAGGTTGTTGCTAGGAAATTAGGGGCTAGATGCAAGGGAGATAAATCTTGCATTTGGGTCCCTAAAGATATTTGTGCTAACCTTGCAGGACCCAACATGAGTTGGGTACCTAAGACCCAAGCCTAAATTTGCCGTGCAGGTTTATGCATCCGGGGGTTCAAGCTGGATTATCGACAGCGGATGCACAAACCATATGACGGGGGAGAAGAAGATGTTCACCTCCTACGTCAAGAATAAGGATTCCCAAGATTCAATTATATTCGGTGATGGGAATCAAGGCAAGGTAAAAGGGTTAGGTAAAATTGCAATTTCTAATGAGCATTCTATATCAAATGTATTCCTAGTGGAGAGTCTTGGATATAATTTGCTATCTGTTAGTCAATTATGTCAAATGGGATATAATTGTTTATTTACAAATGTAGATGTGTCTGTCTTTAGAAGATGTGATGGTTCACTAGCTTTTAAGGGTGTACTAGACGGCAAGCTTTACTTAGTTGATTTTGCAAAAGAAGAGGCCGGTCTAGATGCATGCTTAATGGCTAAGACTTGCATGGGCTGGCTGTGGCATCGCCGCTTAGCACATGTGGGGATGAAGAATCTCCACAAGCTTCTAAAGGGAGAACACGTGATAGGTCTAACAAATGTTTATTTCGAAAAAGATAGACCTTGTGCAGCTTGTCAGGCAGGAAAACAAGTGGGAGGAGCACATCACAGCAAGAATGTGATGACCACGTCAAGACCTCTGGAGCTGCTGCATATGGACCTCTTCGGACCCGTCGCCTATCTAAGCATAGGAGGAAGTAAGTATGGTTTAGTTATTGTTGATGACTTTTCCCGCTTCACTTGGGTGTTCTTTTTGCAGGATAAGTCTGAAACCCAAGGGACCCTCAAGCGCTTCCTCAGGAGAGCTCAAAATGAGTTTGAGCTCAAGGTGAAGAAGATAAGGAGCGACAACGGGTCCGAGTTCAAGAACCTTCAAGTGGAGGAGTTTCTTGAGGAGGAAGGGATCAAGCACGAGTTCTCCGCTCCCTACACACCACAGCAAAATGGTGTGGTAGAGAGGAAGAACAGGACGCTAATCGATATGGCGAGGACGATGCTTGGAGAGTTCAAGACCCCCGAGTGCTTTTGGTCGGAAGCCGTGAACACGGCTTGCCACGCCATCAACAGGGTCTACCTTCATCGACTCCTCAAGAAGACTTCGTATGAGCTACTAACCGGTAACAAACCCAATGTATCGTACTTTCGTGTATTTGGGAGCAAGTGCTACATTCTAGTGAAGAAGGGTAGAAATTCTAAGTTTGCTCCCAAAGCTGTAGAAGGGTTTTTATTAGGTTATGATTCAAATACAAAGGCGTATAGAGTCTTCAACAAATCATCGGGTTTGGTTGAAGTCTCTAGCGACGTTGTATTTGATGAGACTAATGGCTCTCCAAGAGAGCAAGTGGTTGATTGTGATGATGTAGATGAAGAAGATGTTCCGACGGCCGCGATACGAACCATGGCGATTGGAGACGTTCGGCCACAGGAACAGGATGAACGTGATCAACCTTCTTCCTCATCGACGGTGCATCCCCCAACTCAAGACGATGAACAGGTTCATCAAAATGAGGCGTGTGATCAAGGGGGAGCACAAGACGATCAAGTGATGGAGGAAGAAGCGCAACCGGCACCTCCAACCCATGTTCGAGCGATGATTCAAAGGGATCATCCCGTCGACCAAATTTTGGGTGACATTAGCAAGGGAGTAACTACTCGATCTCGATTAGTTAATTTTTGTGAGCATTACTCTTTTGTCTCCTCTATTGAGCCTTTCAGGGTAGAGGAGGCCTTGCTAGATCCGGATTGGGTGTTGGCCATGCAGGAGGAACTCAATAACTTCAAGCGCAACGAAGTTTGGACGCTGGTGCCTCGTCCCAAGCAAAATGTTGTGGGAACCAAGTGGGTGTTCCGCAACAAACAGGACGAGCACGGGGTGGTGACGAGGAACAAGGCTCGACTTGTGGCAAAAGGTTATGCCCAAGTCGCAGGTTTGGACTTTGAGGAGACTTTTGCTCCTGTGGCTAGGCTAGAGTCCATTCGTATCTTGCTAGCATATGCCGCTCACCATTCTTTCAGGTTGTACCAAATGGATGTGAAGAGCGCGTTCCTCAACGGGCCAATAAAGGAGGAGGTGTACGTGGAGCAACCCCCTGGCTTCGAGGATGAGCGGTACCCCGACCACGTGTGTAAGCTCTCTAAGGCGCTCTATGGACTTAAACAAGCCCCAAGAGCATGGTATGAATGCCTTAGAGATTTCTTACTTGCTAATGCTTTCAAGGTTGGGAAAGCCGATCCAACTCTTTTCACAAAGACTTGTAATGGTGATTTGTTTGTGTGCCAAATTTATGTCGATGACATAATATTTGGTTCTACTAATCAAAAGTCTTGTGAAGAGTTTAGCAGGGTGATGACGCAGAAATTCGAGATGTCGATGATGGGCGAGTTGAACTACTTCCTTGGGTTCCAAGTGAAGCAACTCAAGGACGGCACCTTCATCTCCCAAACGAAGTACACGCAAGATCTGCTGAAGCGGTTTGGGATGAAGGACGCCAAGCCCGCAAAGACTCCGATGGGAACCGACGGACACACCGACCTCAACAAAGGAGGTAAGTCCGTTGATCAAAAAGCATACCGGTCAATGATAGGATCTCTACTTTATTTATGTGCTAGTAGACCGGATATTATGCTTAGCGTATGCATGTGTGCTAGATTTCAATCCGATCCTAAGGAGTGTCACTTGGTGGCGGTGAAGCGAATTCTTAGATATTTAGTCGCTACGCCTTGCTTCGGGATCTGGTATCCAAAGGGGTCTAACTTTGACTTAATTGGGTACTCAGATTCCGACTATGCTGGATGTAAGGTCGATAGGAAGAGTACATCGGGGACGTGCCAATTCTTAGGAAGGTCCCTAGTGTCATGGAATTCTAAGAAACAAACCTCCGTTGCCCTATCCACCGCTGAGGCCGAGTACGTTGCCGCAGGTCAGTGTTGCGCGCAACTACTTTGGATGAGGCAAACCCTCAGGGACTTTGGCTACAATCTGAGCAAAGTCCCACTCCTATGTGACAATGAGAGTGCTATCCGAATAGCGGAAAATCCTGTTGAGCACAGCCGCACAAAGCACATTGACATCCGGCATCACTTTTTGAGAGACCACCAGCAAAAGGGAGATATCGAAGTGTTTTATGTTAGCACCGAGAACCAGCTAGCCGATATCTTTACCAAGCCTTTAGATGAGAAGACCTTTTGCAGGCTGCGTAGTGAGCTAAATGTCTTAGATTCGCGGAACTTGGATTGAATTGTAGCATACATGTATTTATGCCTTTGATCATGTTCATTCTGCACTTTGTTGCTTATTATGGTGCTCAAGTTGTACAAACACTCCCTGGACCTCACAAGTCCGTTGCAATGTGATGCACATGTTTAGGGGGAGATAAGTTACAACTTGACCCTTTAAGACTAACCATATGTTTGAGTTTGCTTGTGTTAGTCACAAAGGAGAATTGAAAGGGAAAAGGTGGACTTGGATCATGCAAGACTTCCACTGCACTCCGATGAGAGGGTGACTTATTCCAAGTCCATCTCTGAACTCTTATTGCCATTTGCTCTTAATTGAAGATTTTGGTGAGGCAATGGGGTTAAAGGGGCCAAAATTGATCCCGTTTTGGTGCTTGATGCCAAAGGGGGAGAAAATAAAGGCCAAAGCAATAAATGGATCAGCTACCACTTGAGAGATTTTGAAAATAGTAGAATAGAGTTTTTGATTTGTCAAAATTCTTAAGTTGTCTCTCTTGTCAAAAGTTGGCTTCTTGTGGGGAGAAGTATTGATTATGGGAAAAAGGGGGAGTTTTTGAAATCCTTGATCAATCTCTTTTTGAATGACTCTCTTTATGCTTAGACATGTGTGTTTAACTTAGAGATAGAGATTTGTGTTTGATTTGCAAAAACAAACCAAGTGGTGGCAAAGGATGATCCATATATGCCAAAATTGATTCAAAATAAATTTAAGTGTTATTTGAATTGAGTTTGCACTTGTTCTAGTGGCTTTATGTTGTGTTGGCATAAATCACCAAAAAGGGGGAGATTGAAAGGGAAATGTGCCCTTGGGCCATTTCTAAGTATTTTGGTGATTGAGTGCCAACACATGTGCTTAATTGTGAATTTATGTACATGGATGAACAAGGTGCAAATCATGAGATAAAGGTATGTTTCTAAGCCTTAGTACATTGGTTTTATGGACTAACATATTTGTCTAAGTGTTAGAAACAGAAAGAAGAAAAAGAGAAAAAGGGAGAGAAAGACTTCGCTGTGTGCAGCCAAGGCTCAGCTCGGTCTGGAGCACCGGACTGTCCGGTGTGCACCGGACAGTGTCCGGTGCGCCAGGCCGACTCGGCGCGAACTGGCCGCTCTCGGGAAATTGGCCGACGGCGTACAGCTAAAATTCACCGGACTGTCCGGTGTGCACCGGACTGTCCGGTGAGCCAACGGTCGGCCAGGGCCAACGGTCGGCCGCGCAATCGGCGCGGGACACGTGGCCGAGCCAACGGTCGGAAGACGGCACCGGACTGTCCGGTGTGCACCGGACTGTCCGGTGCGCCAACGGCTCTCAGATCTCCGCCGGTCTGCAACGGTCGGGAAGCGCTGGATAAGGAAAGAAATCGGTCACCGGACATGTCCGGTGTGCACCGGACTGTCCGGTGCCCCCGACGACAGAAGGCCAGGATAGCCTTCCAGAATTGCTCTCAACGGCTCCTAGCTGCCTTGGGGCTATAAAAGGAGCCCCTAGGCGCATGGAGGAGACACAAGCAACTCTTGAGCATTCTTGATCATCCACACAAGTTCTTTGCGCATTCGTTTGTGATTCTAAGTGATTCGAGCTCTGTTCTAGTGTGAACTCTGAGATAGTCATTCGAGCTCGAGTCTTGGCCGTGTGTGTGCGCTTTTGTTGTGGATTTGTGTGTGTTGCTTCCCTCCCTTACTCTGTGCTTTCTTTGTGATCATATACTTGTAAGGGCAAGAGACTCCAATTTGTGGAGATTCCTTGCAAACGGGATAGTGAAAGGAACAACAAAACACCGTGGTATTCAAGTGGGTCTTTGGACCGCTTGAGAGGGGTTGATTGCAACCCTCGTCCGTTGGGACGCCACAACGTGGAAGTAGGCAAGCATTGGCTTGGCCGAACCACGGGATAAACCACCGTGTCACCTCTGTCTTGATCTCTTGTGGTATTGTGTTTTGTTGAGACTTCACCTTAGCCACTTGGCAATAATCGTGCTAACACTTAACAAGTTTGTGGCTTAAGTTTGAAGTTTTTACAGGATCACCTATTCACCCCCCCTCTAGGTGCTCTCACTAGTTCCTCTAATTAATTAGCTAAGGGCATCCCATTTCACCCTCATGGTTGCACTGTTATCCCGGGTGGTCTCTCAACGAACAGGTCCTTACGGAGAGGTACTCAGGAAACAGCCTGAGCCCCCTAAATGCCACAAGTATATCATCAACATAATCAGGATAACAGTATCGTATCATAAATAGTCACATCATGTTCATTGATTAGGTTAAGGCAATAGCAAAATGCTAACCATAATAATAACCCAAAAGGTCATCAAGGATAAGGTAAAGTATAAAGCTAGTCAATCCTTAGGTTTCAATTAAGTAATGCGGGAAAGTGAGTTATAAGTGAATAGGACATAATGGGTCAGAGGACACTTGCCTTCACCAAACTGCTGATCAGGGACTTCTTCTGCAACTTCCTCGGGAAACACAGACTGCCCGTTGTCTATGTAAAGTAATCATTCATTCTATGCACTTGGGAAATAACAAACAAAAGCAATATACCAAACATATGCAGCAGAGAGATCACAAGTTCATAAATAGAAAAGGATTGGCAATCTGGTGTTCCCTAGGTCTAGGGTAGATGACTATACAAAGTGATTCATTATCCACTAATCAGATCAAAGTCAGTGGTGGGATTAAATCATTACATAGTGTTAAGTCCATAAACTTAGGTGCTCCAACTTTTAT
The DNA here is from genome assembly GCA_029449295.1 of Zea luxurians. NCBI lineage: Eukaryota > Viridiplantae > Streptophyta > Magnoliopsida > Poales > Poaceae > Zea > Zea luxurians. The sequence goes on along the minus strand of JAOPSE010000026.1, from coordinate 2,907,552 downwards.
TAAAGTCTATTATCTTTTATTTATCTCAAATAGGGTTCCAATAACATTAATTTTACCCTAACGATCAACTATTAATTGGGACATAAAAACAGCAGGGAAACATTGTTTAAATAGATAGATATGAATATTATGAACATTTTGCAATTTGAAGCACCTAATTTGGGGTTCATATGACAAAGTTATGAATTTTACAAGATTAGGGATTAAAAATATTCCTTAAATACTTATTTTGGATTAAATAAAAGGTCCGAGGACCTAACTGCGAAGATCCAGGGACGGCGGGTCAATTTGCAGAAAGTCGGGGGTCTCTTTAAGAAATTGCGCGGGCGAAGGGGTATCGGGCTCCTATGGCCGTTGGATCTCAGATCAACGCCCGAGATTAGATCCGCGGGCGGGCGCGCGAGCGCGCGGCGGCCTGAGCGGCTGACAGGTGGGACCGGGCGCGCAGCGCGGGCGCGGGTGGCTGACAGGCGGGGCCCGGATGACAGGAAGGCAGAGTGCAGGGGGGAACGGCCATGGGCCGTTGGATCTCAGGCGGACGGCTAGGATTGGGCTCGGCCTATTTGAAACAGGGCCATCTGATCTAAGTTGGACGGCGGAGATCTGGCGGCCGGCTTCTGTCTTCCCCTCCGGCTAGCAGAGGCGGCGGCGCCCGTTCCCGCGGCGGAGAACTCGCCGGAGACAAGGGGCGCGGGGGCTCTGCGGGTCCTTGGGGCGACCTGGGTGGCCGGGGAGGTTGGGGAGGGCGCGGGGAACCTTCTGGTGGAGACTAGGTCGGGACAGGGGCACCGGAGGGGGCGGCCCACGGCGAAGCGGCTCGGCGGTGGCACTAAAGGGCTCCGGCGAGGAATTAAACGCAGCGGGGGCAATAAAAAAAGGAAGGGAGAGGGCGGGGGAGGTTCCTTACCTCAAGGCGGACTCCGGGGACTCCTCGGTGGCGGCGAAGGCGCGGCGGTAGCCCGAGTCGACGGTGGCGGACCACGACGGCTGCGCAAGGGACGGCGGGTGAGCGCGGGCAGAGGAAATTGGGGAGGGAGAGGGGAAATTGGGGCGTGTCCTGGGTTGCGGACGTCGAGGCGAAGCTCACCATGGCAGAGGGCACGGCGGGGCTCCAACGTCGACGGAGAAACGAGCTCGGGCGGCGGCGGTTAATGGCGGCGGCGCTTTGGCGTGTGGGCAGCGTGGGAGAGGTGAAAGGGAGGTCTGCAGGTGCGCAAATGAGGGAGGGAGAGAGGGTGGGCTAGGTTCCGGGCTCAAGTGGCCGAAGGCGGGGTGGTTGCGAGCTCCACGCGCGACGTGGGCGCGGAGTCCGCGGCACGCGCAGCTCGGGGCGGCGGTTACGCGGAGACGGAGGAACTGACAGCCCAGGCCCGCGAGCAGAGAGAGCGGGGGAAGCGGGCGCGGACGCGGGGAAAGCGGCTGCGCTGACGGGCGGGCCCGCCAGGGCAGAGGGAGAAGAGGGGGGAGGAAGGCGCGCGCGGGGGATGGGCCGAAAGGCCGAGGGGGCGGGGGGGGGTGTGGGCTTCTTTCCTTTTTTCTTTTATTCCAGCAATTGTTTTCCCTTTTCTTTTTATTTACTCTCTTTGATTCAAATCTAAATTTGCCACAAATTCAAATTAGCACTTCCAAGTATTATGCACCAAACAAAAGTGAAACTTAGGGTTTAACATGATGCCACACTTCATACTTCCTTGGAGTTTTAGTCTAATAGACTATTATTACACAAAGAAAATAGCCATTTTTCTACTATAGAAAAGAGAAAGAGGGGATTGGGAAGGGTGTGAAAAGAGAAGTAACACCTGAATTTGTGAATATGAGCAAAGAAATTTTATACCCCCAAATTCAGGGTGTTACACGGACCGGTTCGGTGCGCCCGCAGAGAGCCCAGATCTGCAGTTTTCTAAAGAAGGAGGCAACGGCTCCTAGGCCTCCTTAGCCTATATAAGGAGCCTCTAGGCGCCTCCATTTAGGACTAGGCGTTCGAGTTTACCCGAAATTTCGGGTTGGATTGTTCGGGTTTTTATAACTCGGGTATCCAGAAACCGAACCCAAACTCGAACCCAAAATTTCGGGTATCCGCAATTTCGGGTACCTATAATTTCGGGTTCGGGTTCGGGTAGACTTAAATTACCCGATATTACAACACACAAGAGATTCACAGGAAACAATAGTACTGCAAGTCTGCAACGTCATACTACTTTGAGTTTAACAGTACACGTAATACTTAACTCACAGTTTACAACATCATACTGCAGTTTGAAATTGCAACCTCAAAGTATTCTCAAGTCTCAACGAGCCAACGAGGACGGTGGATAGCAACCCGCACCTGCCAACCTCATATAGAGTCAGACACAGTTACACTTACACACACACGTCCACACTCCACACCACTACACCAGTCCTTGGCCGATGGGAGCCTGGGCGGTGGTCCGATACTCTGAATCTTCAAATCTCCGATGAATCGTGGTCGTCAGTGGCTGGGCTCGGCCATGGCAGCGTGGCCCGTGCTGCCGTGCCTGTGGCGGTGGGCGCGCCTAGGCCCTGGGCGGCGCCACGGTGGACGCCTGGCCGGTGGTGGACTAGGTGGTGCTGGTGCCGTGGCGGTCGGCGACCAGCGCTCGGTTGGATTGGTACTTTGGTAGAGTGGATCCAAGCATCCAGCGAAGCCTCCAGGGAGGCAGGGACTAGGGTTGCGATGAATCAGTGAGAGCCAGATATTGGGCTTGGGCTATTGGGTATTGGGTCTATTAGCTACCGTGGTCCATGGTACCACACCTACCAGAGTACTGGTTGGTATGGGGACGTTTGGGTATAGTTTCTAGTTCGGGTACCGGTCACCTAGACCCTAATTAGTGTTCGAGTTTTTTGGGTACGGATTATTCGGGTTTGGGTTTGGGTTTTCGGGGTTCGGGTTTTGGGTTTCGAGTTTTCTGCCCAGGCCTACCTCCATTCAGCACTCAAGTATCTCAAGAGCACACCAACACTTCGACACACTGCAACAACGCATTCTAGTGGTTTTAGTGAGATTCGAGTGCCTGTTTTGAGCTATTCTTGTGAATTTGTGTACTTGCGCTCTTGTCTTTATGTTTATAGTGTGTGTTGCTGCGATTTGCTCTTGTGTGTGTACTTTCTCTCCCTCCCTTACTCTAGTTTGAGACTTTGATCTTTTGTAAGGCTGCAAGAGACTCCAATTTGTGGAGATTCCTTGCAAATGAGATAAAAGTGATAAAGGAAGACTGTGGCACTCAAGTTTGATCTACGTGAACACTTGAGAGGGGTTGAGTGCAACCCTTGTCTATCGGGACACCACAACGTAGAGTAGGCAAGCATTTTAGGCTTGACTGAACCACGAGAAAAAATCGCTTTGTGCGTTGGTGCCATTTACTTTCTTGCGATTTTCTCCCTTCCTAAGTTCTTTCTAATCACTTGTGATATTGCTCTAAGTTTAATTTATATCTTGATAGAGCAATCAAGTGAAGAGGACTTCTCCCCCTTCTTTCCACTCAAACTTGGTTTAATTTGCACTAACTCTATCTTTTAGACCAAGTTTGTGTTTTTGTGTTTGATTTTTGTAGGATCACCTATTCACCCCCCTCTAGGTGCTCTCAATTGGTATCAGAGCCAATCTCTTCCGTTGGGTCTAACAACCTGAATAGATGGTGGGAAACGACTCTAATGGGAAGGGCAAGGTGGTTGATGAGAAGGAGAAGATCCCCGTTGACGGCGATCTCAAGGACGATGTTCCCATCGACTCAGGATCAAACAAGAAGGAGGGCAAGAGGAGAAAGCGCATCAAGAAGATCGTCTACTACGACAGTGACTCCTCCTCCTCTTCACACAAGGACAACAACTCCTCCTCTAGCAAGAAAAAGACGGTTAAACAAAATTACTCAAAAACATATTTTAATTACTCTCGCATTCCGTACAATTCCAATGCGCATTTACTCTCTATTTCTCTTGGCAAGCCTCCTCACTTTGATGGGGAGGATTATTCTTGATGGAGCCACAAAATATATAGTAGAAAATGGAATGCACATACTAGATAGCAATGATGAGAACCATAATGCTATTTATGTCCAAGAAATGATTCACAAAAATGCCCAAGTTACTACTGTGTTGCTAGCTTCTTTATGCAGGGAGGAGTACAATAAAGTTAGTGGTCTGGACAATGCCAAAGAGATTTGGGACACACTAAAGATCACTCATGAAGGAAATTATATGATGATGATCACCAAGATGGAGCTCATCGAAAGGTGAACTTGGGAGGTTCGCCATGAAGAGAGGTGAAGAGCCACAAGAGACGTACAACAGGCTCAAGACCCTGGTGAACCAAATCCAGAACTATGGAAGCACAAGATGGACGGATCATGATGTCGTTCGACTCATGCTAAGGTCGTTTACCGTTCTTGATCCTAACCTTGTAAACTTGATCCGTGAGAATCCCAGGTACACTAAGATGACGCCTGAGGAGATCCTTGGTAAGTTTTTAAGCGGGCGAATGATGGCTAAGGAGGCTAGATACATCGACGAAGTCGCCAACTGGAGCCTCCCCCACTACAACGAACCACAACCCATCGCTCTCAAAGCGACGAACCACAAGGAGGTGCTCCCTGACAACGTGGCGCGAGTTGAGGTGGCCAGCCTCAACGAAGAGGAGATGGCACTTGTGATCAAGCGCTTCAAGACCGCACTCAAGGGGCACAAGGACTTCTCCAACAAAGGAAAATCAAGGGGGAAGCATGCATGCTTCAAGTGCGGTAAGCCTTGTCATTTTATTGCATAATGTCCTGATGATGATGACCAGGCATAAGACAAGAACGCCAAGGGGAAAGAAAAGAAGAAATTCTATAAGAAGAAGAAGGGCGAGGCGCACATCGACAAGGAGTGGGACTCAGGTTGCTCATCCTCCGACTCCGACGACGAAGGACTCGCCGCCTCTACCTTTGACAAGTCAACCCTCTTCTCCAACGAGCATCACACCTACCTCATGGCTAAGGAGAAGAAGGTATATACACGAGACACACCAAAATATACTTCTAGCGATGAGGAATCTGATGAGGATGATGTAGATTATAGTGATTTATTTAAGGGCCTATATAGATAAAAATTTGATAAAATCAGTGAACTAATTGATGCTTTGAATAAGAAGAATAGACTAATAGAAAAGCAAGAGGATTTAATTTATGAGGAGCATGACAAGTTTGTTGAGGTAGAAAAATCCCTTGCATTAGAAATTAAGAAGAATGATTTGTTATCTGCTGAGCTGTCTTCCTGTCATTCTTCCATTTCTAGTCTTAAGTGAGCCAATGATAATTTGAGTAAGAAATTGGATGAATGTCATGTTTCTAGTTCTTCTCTTGAGTATGTATCAATTTACAATAGGTGTAAAGATTTTGATATTGATGCTTGCAATGATCATGTCTCTACCATTGTTAATAAGTTGAATAATGATATTGCAAAACTAAATGCTCAACTTAAAACTTGCAAAGATGAATGTGATAAAATTAAATTTGCAAAGGATGCCTACACCATTGGTAGACATCCCTCTATTAAAGATGGTCTTAGCTTCCAAAATAGAGCTAAAGACATAAGTAGCCATGAGGTCCCCAAATTCATTAAGGAGAAAGGGTAAGTGCCTATGGCTAGTAGCTTACATTCTTCGCATGTTAGCAAGAACCATGCTTATTTGTATGCTCATGTTAAGAATGCTCATAATGTTCATCATGCACCTCATTATGCTCATGATGCTTGTCTTGATTATGATATTCCCTCTGTGCGTCATGTTCATAGCGATGTTTGTTCTACACATGCCATGATTGCATCATCTAATAGTGTATCTCATGCTCATGGTAGGAGTAGACCTAGACACAATGTTGCTCATGCTAGATCTAGTAATATGCCTAAGGCTAAGAATGCATCATATGGTCCATCTATTTTGTATCGTACGTTTGATGCTTCCTATGTATTATATTGTAAGTCTGGTAAAGTTGTTGCTTCCAATGTGGGACCTAAATGCAAGAAGGGTAAAACTTGCATTTGGGTACCAAAATCTTATGTGACTAACCTGACAAGACCCAACACTAGTTGGGTACCTAAACCCTAAGCCTAAATTCACCTTGCAGGTTTATGCATCTGGGGGGTCAAGTTTGATCATTGATAGCGGATGCACAAACCACATGACGGGGGAGAAGCGGATGTTCTCTTCCTACGTCAAGAACAAGGATTCCCACGAGATGATCATTTTTTGTGATGGGAACCAAGGCAAGGTAAAGGGATTGGGTAAGATTGCCATTACTACCGAGCATTCAATTTCTAATATTTTTCTGGTAGAATCTCTTGTCTATAACCTGCTTTCCGTTAGTCAGCTTTGTCATATGGGTTATAATTGATTATTTACAAATGTTGATGTAATTTTCTTTAGAAGGAGTGGTGGTTCATTATCTTTTAAAGGTGTACTAGACGACAAGCTTTATTTGGTAGATTTTACAAAAGAGAATGCCAATCTAGATGCATGTTTAATCGCTAAGACCGATATGGGCTGGCTGTGACATCGTCGTCTAGCACATGTTGGGATGAAGAACCTTCATAAACTTCTAAAGGGAAAACATGTGTTAGGACTAACAGATGTCTATTTTGTGCATCTTGTGAAGTAGGGAAGCAGGTTGGATCGAGTCATCCAGGTAAGAACATCATGACAACATCAAGACTACTGGAGCTGCTTCATATGGATCTCTTCGGACCCGCTGCTTATCTTAGCATCGGGTGAAGTAAGTATGGTCTTGTTATAGTTGATGACTATTCTCGCTTCACTTGGGTATTCTTTTTGTAGGATAAAACAGATATCTAAGGGACTCTCAAGCGCTTCTTAAGGCGACCTCAAAATGAGTTTAACTTGAGAATCAAGAAGATAAGAAGCGACAACGGCACAAAGTTCAAGAACCTTCAAGTGGAGGAATAACTTGAGGAGGAAGGCATCAGGCACAAATTCTCTGCCCCCTACACACCACAACAAAATGGCGTGGTGGAAAGGAAGAATAGAACCCTCATCGGCATGGCAAGAATGATGCGACGTCGAATTGGTTTTGGGCGGAAGCTGTGAACATAGCTTGTGATAGAGGACGAGGCCCGATCTTTCGTGAGGTACGATAACTTGATTGGGTGAAGATCTCGACGTTGATGATCCAAGGCTCCGAGTGAACGGATCCTCACAATCACTGCACCACTGCTCCGTTGGTTATCACCCGTGACACACGAGTGACCTCGCCACGAAGGCTTATCCCTGCAAGCGCAATCAAGAATACAAGCTAGAACAGGAAGAACGCAACCAAAACTGTGTTAATTACGAGATGGGGTCTCACAAGCCGATGGCGGCGACACTGTTCGATGACAGAATAATCTAAGCAAAACCCAAACCCTAATGTGGCGGCGACTGCCGAATAAATAGAGCCTTAGGGCGTGCGTGACCCCTGGTCTCGCCCCTAATGGGCTCCGACGTGATACACGGCCCAACGGCCCAACAGACGGTGTCGTAGCACCAAAACAGAATCTGAACGCTGAATTGTTTCGACGATTCCTGTTGACTTCGGATGAATTTTATGGTGAGACCAATTGGGTTGGTTAGATAATCTCCTTATCTTTCCTACCATATCAAGTCCATCACAATTGGAGTCCGGATGCGTCCTGGGCGTCTATTTTAGTGTAGACTGGTCCTAGAACCCGAAATGGAGTCGCAGCCGAGTCGGACTTGATCTCCTTCCTGTTGTGGACGCCCTGCTCCTCCTCCTCGACACCTTGGCCTTTCCCAAGTCCTTGCTAGTCCTCTCCAAGGTTCCTAATTATCAAAACATCCATGGCCCCAAGTGTAAGCTCTGAAACATAATTGACTAGGGTAGAACATACCTGGAGATTTAGCTGTCGTTCACGCGATCGTGTTATCGGTCCATGCATTGTATGTATAGAAGTGATGTCCTCGTCATCCTCCCCCTCTTGAATTGGAGACGTCCTCGACTCGATCTCATCTTTCTCACCCATATATGGCTTCAAATCTAAAATGTTAAAGGTAGGACTAACCCCAAAATCTAGAGGCAATTCAAGTGTATATGCATTATCATTAATTTTTACAAGAACTTTATAAGGACCAGCAGCACGTGGCATGAGTTTAGACTTTCTCAAATTAGAAAACCTATCCTTTCTCAAATGAACCCACACCAAGTCACCAGGTCCAATTTTATTTCCTTCCTACCTTTACTAGCAGCAATGCGATACTTTTCATTCATCTTTTCAATTTGTAACTTAGTTGTTTCATGCAACTTAAGAATGAATTCAGAACATTGTGTATCATCCAAGTTCACTATTTTAGAAGTTGGTCAATGTAGCAAATCAATTGGAGCACGAGGATTAAAACTATATACTACCATAAACGGACTAAGCTTGGTTGTGGAATGAATGGATCTGTTATAAGCAAACTCAATATGTGACAAACATTCATCCCACAACCTCAAATTATCTTTCAAAACAGCCCACAACATAGTAGATAAAGTGCGATTAACAACCTCTGTTTGTCCGTCAGTTTGGGGATGACAAGTAGTAGAAAACACTAACTTTGTTCCCAATTTAAACCACAAGGTTCTCCAAAAATGGCTTAAAAACTTAGCATCCCTATCAGAAACAATAGTATTTGGCACACCATGCAAACGCACAATCTCAGTGAAGAACAAATCAGCAACATGCGAAGCATTATCAGTTTTGTGACAGGGTATAAAATGTGCCATCTTTGAAAAACGATCGACAACCACAAAAACACTATCACTCCCCCTCTTTGTTCTAGGCAATCCCAAAACAAAATCCATAGAAATATCCTCCCAAGGTGCACTAGAAACAGGAAGAGGCAAATAAAGACCATGGGGGTTAAGTCGGGACTTAGCTTTGTTGCACGTGGTGCAACGAGAGACGTAGCGCTCAACATCACGCCGCATCCGAGGCCAATAGAAATGAGTGGACAGCACATCCTCGGTTTTTTAACACCAAAATGTCCCATCAAGCCACCCTCATGTGCTTTCTGCAAGAGTAGAAGACGAACGGAGCTAGCTGGAACACACAGCTTGTTAGCATGGTAGAGAAGGCCTTCACACAGCACAAATTTTTGCCACGTTCTTCCCTCTCTGCAATTTTCAAAAGCATCTTTGAAGTCCAAATCAGCAGCATATAATTCCTTTATAGTCTCCAAACCAAAGATTTTATGATTAAGTTGGGACAGCATAGTATAACATCTACACAAAGCATCAGCAATCATATTATCCTTTCCTTTTTTATGCTTAATAATGTAAGGAAATGATTCTATGAATTCAATCCATTTAGCATAATTTTTGTTTAGATTAGATTGTCCCTTAAGATACTTCAAAGGTTTATGATCCGAATGTATGACAAATTCTTTAGACCATAGATAATGTTGCCAAGTTTGTAAAACTCGTACTAAAGCATATAGTTCTTTGTCATATATAGAATAATTCAGAGTTGGACCATGCAATTTTTCACTAAAGAAAGCAATAGGTTTACCTCCTTGGATGAGCACTCCTCCAATCCCAATGCCGCTCGCATCACACTCGAGCTCGAATGTCTTGTCAAAACCAGGAAGTTGCAGCAGCGGTGCTTGTGTGAGCTTCGACTTGAGGGCATCAAAAGCTTGTTGTTGTGCTGGTCCCCAATGAAATGACACTCCATTCTTTCAACTCGTGGAGAGGTGCTGCAATGGTGCTGAAATCCCGCACAAATCGTCTATAGAATCCTGCAAGACCAAGAAAACTCTGAACCTGTGTGACCGTGGTCGAAAGTGGCCAGCTCATGATGGCAACAATTTTTACCTCATCCATCTCAATGCCCTGCAATGTCACAACATATCCAAGAAAAGACACACGATCAGTGCTAAAGGTGCACTTATCAAGGTTACCAAATAAACGTGCATCACACAAGACATCAAAAACAACACTTAATTGTTCAATATGATCATCATGAGACTTACTGTAGATAAGAATATCATCGAAATAAACCATCACAAATTTACCAATGAAAGCACGTAAAACCTCGTTCATCAATCTCATGAAAGTGCTAGGCGCATTAGTTAACCCAAAAGGCATGACTAACCACTCATAAAGACCGAACTTAGTTTTAAATGCAGTTTTCCATTCATCACCTAAAGCCATACGAATCTAGTGGTATCCACTACACAAATCAATTTAGAGAAAACAATAGAACCACTTAATTCATCAAGCATGTCATCCAATCTAGGAATAGGATATCGGTACCGAATTGTGATGTTATTAATGGCTCTACAATCAACACACATGCGCCAAGTGCCATCTTTCTTAGGAACCAAAAGAACAGAAACAGAACAAGGACTAAGGCTCTCATGAATGTACCCACGGTCTAGAAGGTCCTGGACCTGGCGCTGAATCTCCTTAGTCTCCTCGGGGTTGGTCCTGTAGCCAGCACGGTTGGGCAAGCTCGCCCCTAGAATTAAATCAATCTTGTGCTCAATGCCTCGCACAGGTGGTAATCCAGGGGGTATCTCAGAGGGAAACACATCCATATATTCCTGCAAAAGGTTGGCAATAGCCGGTGGCAAAGCAATGGACGTATCATCAATGGAATAGAAAGCATTTTTGCACACTAAGGCATAGCAAAGTCCAACAGAGGCATGTAACTCATCAAGATCAGATTTAGTAGCTAGCAAAGCAGGAGTTTTTAACTTAATAGGTTGCTGATTTTCAGAGTTCAAAACACCTTTTTGCTTAGCATTAGTCTTTTTCTCATGTTCAAAGTGGATAATTTCAGTGGGAGTCATAGGAAGCAACATAATTTTCTTTCCCTTGTGCATGAAAGTATATTTATTAGATCTACCATGGTGAATAGCATCAGTATCAAACTCCCAAGGATGTCCCAATAAAAAAGAGCAAGTATCCATAGTTACCACATCAAAATTAACAAAGTCATGGTAAGAGCCGATAGAAAAATGCACCCTTACTATTTGTGTTATCTTGAACTTACCGTTGTTGTTAAACCATTGAATGTGATAAGGGTGGGGATGCTCTCATGTGGTCAAGCCAAGCTTCTTGACCACCTCAACGTTCACCAAGTTGTTGCAGCTACCACCATCAATGATGGTATGTACACGACAGTCCTTGACGATGAGGAACATGTTGAAGAGGTTGTGGCGCTGTCCGTTGTCGTCGTCGCCGACCGTGGCACTCAAAGCTCGCTGCACAATCAAGGCCTTATAGGTCTCGGTCGCTGCTGTACCAAGAACCTCTTCATCACCATCATTAGTTCCCGCAATGTTAGCTCCAACAGTATCTTCATCTTTAACATCAGAAGCACTAACATACCCACCATCACTAGTACCAATGTATGCCTATTTGCTGGGGCAATCTCGCTGCATATGGCCAACTCCCTGGCAGCGGTGGCACTTGATGTCGAAGGAGCGGCCTGTGGAAGAGGTGGCTGCAATAGGTTTTCAAGGACTTGCTGTTGTCGTGTCCCTGTGATGCCGAAGGTGCAGTGCTACGTGTGCTACTGGTGGAGGAAGGTGTGGACATCCGTACGCCCGAAGAGGATGACGCCTTGGCTGGCATCGATGGTTGTCGTGGCGTGAAGGTGCTACTCCTTCACTGTTGGCGACCCTGCAATTCTTTTTTTACCAACATAGAAAGATGGAACAAGCGTTGTATAGAATGATACTCTTTATAATCAACAATATCCTAAATCTCCCGCCTCAATCCCCCATAAAACCTAACCATTTGGTCCTCCGGCTCCTCAACTACCCCACATCGCAGCATACCTTTCTGAAGCTCTTGGTAGTATTCCTGCATAGACATGTCTCCCTGATCTAAGCATTGTAATTTTTTTCGAAGATCACGTCTATAAGAAGGGGGAACAAAGCGAGCTTGCATATCCTCTTTTAACGCATTTTATGTTTGTGGTGCAGCACGTGTGTTAATAAGTTCATTCCACCAAATGATAGCAAAATCTTTAAATTGACTAGTGGCTTGTCTAACCCTAAGCTGCTCAGGAACAAGATAGGAATTAAATTTTTGTTCTACCATCATCTCCCAGTCTAAGTAAGCTTCAACATCATAAGAACCAATGAATGGTGGAATAGAGAACTTAATCTTAGCATATAAATCATTGTCTGGTTCATGATTATGATGACGACGTCTACCATTACCTCCCATATCTTGTCGATTACGTGCAAGGCGTCGTCGCAGCGGTGCATCAACATCGCCGCCGTCGTCGTCGTCCTCCGCAGGAGAGAGCACTACTGCACTAGCAGCTAGGGCTAGAGCTTGTGGTGGGGCCTCCAGCACGTCCATACGTGTAACAAGCTCAGCAACTCGTTGATCAAGCTGCTAATAGGATGTCGCCGCAGAGTCCTGGCATTTTTTGAAAGCTTCAGTCATCGCGCGCATCATCTCCTTCAATTCCAGCTGAGAAACACACTCATCGTCGTTAAGCTTAGGGCTCTTCTCCTTGTCCGTTTGGTTCTTTGGTCCTGTCATTGTTAGTACAAAACAGAGACAAAAAGGCAACAAACAAACAGTGTAAACCCTACAACTATCTCTCAGGGTGGTGATGGTGGAACACAAGTTATGAAGCGTCTTACCCTGCTCTTACTAGGTTCTTACCAGCACTGCTGGTGGCAAACGGTGGCCGGTGTGACTGTCCAAAAAGCGTGGGTGTGATTGCAAAGGAGTACCTGTTCTGCTCAAGAGAAAGGTGGAGCTTTGGGAAGGCTGACTAAATATATATTGTGGCACACAAGTCAGTAACAGATAGCAATGCTGAATAAGTGTTCCAAATACTCGTCCTAGTTGCTGGCCTAGAAAATGTATTAGAACAGTTGGACCAAGGCACAAGAAAGGAGGAACAAGTATCTAGGTGCAGCAAGAAAACAAGTTGAGAGCAAAATAATCACAGAGGTGCACAGAACAATGGCGTTTCTGCTTATGTGCTACTCTTTTTTCTCTTTTTCTCTTTTTCCCTGATTTTTGCTCTAGTCGTTGTTTTATTTTGCGATTTTTCTTTTTTTTCAAATATGTTTTGTATATTTTCTCTTTTGCAGCAGCACATAAGAAGGAAACCCACCAAGTTTCAGATTTTTTTTGTGCAAAGACGCGTCCTTTGAAATTTTTGCAAGTTTGCCCTAAAATTGGATTAAATGTTTGGAAAATGAGAACTCCTATTTCCAAGCCAAATTTGGGGATTTTAAAAATGGCAAATCCGGCAAAGCCAAAGAGAATCAGATGCGAAATTTAATTCTGTGCGATTTGAAAAAAAATGGGCCCGATTCGAGTTCCGAGGCGAAAGTTATGGCCATTTTAAGTTTGGACTCTGAATCAGAGTTTCTGGCGAGGTGTTGGAAGGGTGGGAGTTGGTTTTGTGGATAGGGTCGATTTTGGAGATAGGATCTATTTTGTATGTGGGATTGGTTTATCGAGATTGAGTTTGTGGGATGGCAGCGGATGGTAATGACCAAACTGACCCAAAACAAATCTAAACCAGCAACCTAATTAGGGTTGTTGGCGCGGCAAATGAAGGGTGAATGGGGTCGGTTTTGTGGATGGGATTGGTTTATTGAGATTGAGTTTGTGGGATGGCAGCGGATGGTAATGATCAAACTGACCCAAAACAAATCTAAACCAGCAACAAGACCTTGACCTAGGACATGAACTCAGAACTGCGGACTCCAAAACTGAATTGTGCAAAGGCTAATGCGATGGTTTTAGGTCGGGATAAACGGATCGTAATTTTTTTAGCTTTTTTGTGGGTTATAGGATGAACAAAACGAATCGAAAGGTAAGATTATACCTCATGGGAAATTTGAATCTTGATACCACTTGATAGAGGACGAGGTCCAATCTTCCGTGAGGTATGATAACTTGATTGGATGGAGATCTCGACGTTGATGATCCAAGGCTTCGAGCGAACGGATCCTCGCAATCACTACACCACTGCTCTGTTGGTTATCACCCATGACACACGAGTGACCTCACCACGAAAGCTTATCCCTGCAAGAGCAATCAAGAACACAAGCAAGAACAGGAAGAACGCAACCAAAACTGTGTTGATTACGAGATGGGGTCTCACAAGCTAATTACGGCGACACTGTTCGATGACAGAATGATCTAAGCAAAACCCAAACCCTAATGTGGCGGCGGCTTCTGAATAAATAGAGCCTTAGGGCGTGCGTGACCCCTGGTCTCACCCCTAATGGGCTCCGACATGATACACGGCCCAACGGTCCAACAGACGGTGTCGCAGCACCAAAATAGAATCTGAATGCTTAATTGTTTCGACGATTCCCATTGACTCCGGATGAATTTTAAGGTGGGACCAGTTGGGTTAGTTAGATAATCTCCTTATCTTTTCAACCATATCAAGTCCTCGCAATCAGAGTCTGGATGCGTCCTGGGTGTCTATTTAAGTGCAGACTGGTCCTAGAACCTGAGATGGAGTCGCAGCCGAGTCAGACTTGATCTCCTTCCTGTTGTGGATGCCCTTGTGGCTCCTCCTCGACACTTGGCCTTTCTCAAGTCCTTGCTGGTCCTCTCCAAGGTTCCTAATCATCAAAACATCCATGGCCCCAAGCGTAAGCTCTGAAACACAACTGACTAGGGTAGAACGTAGCTAGAGATTTAGCTGTCGTGCACGCGATCGTGTTATCGGTCCATGCATTATATGTATAGAAGTGATGTCCTCTTCAGCTTGCCATGCTATGAATCAGTTGTATCTACATCACCTCCTCAAGAAGACTACATACGAACTCCTAACCAATAACAAACCCAATGTTTCATATTTTCGTGTGTTTGGGAGCAAATGTTATATTTTGGTTAAGAGAGGTAGGCATTCTAAATTTGCTCCCAAAGATGTAGAAGGGTTTTACTTGGTTATAATTCAAATACAAGAGTATATAGGGTCTTCAACAAATCCTTTAAACTTGTTGAAGTCACTAGTGATGTTGTATTTGATGAGACTAATGGCTCTCCAAGAGAGCAAGTTGATCTTGATGATGTAGATGAGAATGAGGTTCCAACGACCGCGCTAAGGAACATGGCGATTGGAGATGTGCGACCACAGGAACCACAAGAACAAGATCAACCGTCTTCCTCAACTCTGGTGCAACCCCCTACTCAAGATGAGGAACATGTAACTCAAGATGATAGAATTGATCAAGAGGGAGTGCATGAAGAAGAAGACAAGGAGGAAGAAGATGCTTCATAGGCACCTCCACCCCAAGTCTGCACCACCATACAACGCGGTCATTCGGTGGATCTGATCCTAGGGGATATAAGCAAGGGAGTAATCACTCGATCTCGTGTCGCTAATTTTTGTGAACATTACTCCTTTGTATCCTCTATTGAGCCTCTTAGGGTAGAAGAAGCTTTGAAGGATCCGAATTGGGTGATAGCCATGCAGGAAGAGCTCAACGACTTCAAGAGAAATGAAGTCTATAGCTTGGTGCCGCGTCTAAAGTAAAATATTGTGGGAACCAAGTGGGTGTTCCGCCACAGACAAGATGAATATGGAGCGGTGATAAGGAACAAGGCTCAACTTGTGGCAAAAGGTTATGCCCAAGTCGCAGGTTTGGACTATGAGGAGACTTTTGCTCCTGTAGCTAGGTTAGAGTCAATTTGTATATTATTGGCCTATGCTGCTCACCATTCTTTTAAGCTTTTTCAAATAGACGTGAAGAGCACCTTCCTCAATGGACCAATCAAGGAGGAAGTCTACGTAGAGCAACCGACTGGCTTCGAGGATGACAGGTATCCCGACCATGTGTACAAACTCTCTAGGCGCTCTATGGGCTTAAGGAAGCCCCACGAGCATGGTATGAATGCCTTAGAGATTTTCTTATTTCAAATGCTTTCAAGGCTGGAAAAGCTGATCCCACTCTTTTCACTAAGACATATAATAGTGACTTATCTGTATGCCAAATCTATATCGATGACATAATATTTGGTTATACTAATCAAAAGTCTTGTGAGGAGTTTAGCAGGCTGATGGTGCAAAAGTTCGAGATGTCGATGATGGGCGAGCTGATATTCTTTCTAGGATTTCAAGTAAAATAGCTCAAGGAAGACATCTTTGTCTCCCAAACAAAGTACATGCAAGACATCCTCAAGAAGTTTGGGATGAAGGATGCAAAGCCCATCAAGACACCAATGGGAACAAACAGACACTTGGACCTTGAAGCGGGAGGTAAGTCCGTGGATCAAAAGGTATACCGATCTATGATAGGATCTTTGCTTTATTTATGTGCAAGTAGAGCGAATATTATGCTTTCCATATGTATGTGTGCTAGATTTCAATCCGACCCCAAAGAATGTCACGCTATGGCCGTGAAGCGGTTTTTAAGATATTTGGTTCATACGCCTCACTTCGGGCTCTCGTATCCTAAGGGGTCTACCTTTGTCGGGGACCATAATTAGGGGTACCCTCAAGACGCCTAATTCTCAGCTGGTAACCCCCATCAGCATAAAGCTGCAGAGGCCTGATGGGTGCGATTAAGTCAGGGATCAGTCCATACGAGCGACTCGATCACGCCTCGCCCGAGCCTAGCCTCGGGCAAGGGCAGCCGACCCCGAGATGCTTCCGTCTCGCCCGAGGCCCCCTTTTAACGGCAGACACATCTCCGGCTCGCCCGAGGCCTTGCCTTCGCTACGCGCCAACCGACCGAGTCGCAGGGGCATTTAACGCAAAGGTAGCCTGACACCTTTATCCTGACGCGCGCCCCCCGGCAGAGCCGAAGTGATCGCCGTCACTTCGCCGCTCCACTGACCGGTCTGACAGAAGGACAGCGCCGCCTGCGCCATTCCGACTGCAGTGCCACTTGACAGAGTGAGACTAACAGGCAGTCAGGCCTTGCCAAAGGCGCCATAGGAAGCTCTGCCCGACCCAGGGCTCGGACTCGGGCTAAGGCCCCGGAAGACGGCGAACTCCGCTCCGCCCGACCCAGGGCTCGGACTCGGGCTAAGGCCCCGGAAGACGGCGAACTCCGCTCCGCCCGACCCAGGGCTCGGACTCGGGCTAAGGCCCCGGAAGACGGCGAACTCCGCTCCGCCCGACCCAGGGCTCGGACTCGGGCTAGGCCCCGGAAGACGACGAACTCCGCTCCGCCCGACCCCAGGGGTCGGACTCCGCCCGACCCCAGGGGTCGGACTCCGCCCTGGCCTCTGCCGAACGACCTCCGCCTCGCCCGACCCAGGAGCTCGGGCTCGGCCTCGGCCATGCAGGACAGACTCGACCTCGGCTTCGGAGGAGCCTCCACGTCGCCCGACCTAGGACACAAGTCCGCCACGTCGACAGGAAGCGCCATCATCACCCAACCCCGAGCCGACTCGGGCCGCAGGGAATAAGACCGGCGTCCCATCTAGCTAGCTCCGCCAGATAGGCAATGATGGCGCCCCGCTAGACCCATGACGACGGCGGCTCTCAGCTCCCTTACGGAAGCAGGGGGACGTCAGCAAGGGCCCAACCGCTCCGACAGCTGTCCCTCCGCCAGGCTCTGTTGCTCCTCCGACAGCCACGACACCACACCAGCTGGGTGCCAAGATCTCTCCGGCTGCCACACAGGCATGTACTTAGGGCGCTAGCTCACCCCCGCTAGACACGTAGCACCTTGCTACACCCCCATTGTACACCTGGATCCTCTCCTTACGCCTATAAAAGGAAGGACCAGGGCCTTCTTAGAGAGGGTTGGCCGCGCGGGGACGAGGACGGGGCAGGCGCTCTCTTGGGGCCGCTCGCTTCCCTCACCCGCGTGGACGCTTGTAACCCCCTACTGCAAGCGCACCCGACCTGGGCGCGGGTCGAACACGAAGGCCGCGGGATTCCCACCTCTCTCACGACTCGTCTCCGGCCACCTCGCTTTTCCCCCCTTCGCGCTCGCCCACGCGCTCGACCCATCTGGGCTGGGGCACGCGGCACACTCACTCGTCGGCTTAGGGACCCCCGGTCTCGAAACGCTGACAGTTGGCGCGCCAGGTAGGGGCCTGCTGCATGTTGACGAGCAGCTTCCCGTCAAGCTCCAGATGGGCAGTCTCCAACGACCTCTCCAACCCGGGACGGTGCTCCATTTCGGGAGTCTCGAGTTCATGTCTCTCGACGGCAGCTACGACATGATACTCCTTCCACCGCCGCGCGACAACGACAATGGCGGCCGACAGCCCGCCCACCGGCGGCGGAATCGACGACGTCTTCCCCGCGTGGTGGAAGAACAACATTCGAGCTCGCCCCGTCCTCTCCCCCGCCATCGGAGGAGGAGGCGGGGCAACCAGGGCCGAGCGGGAGGCCGCGCTCCGTCGGCTGTCGAGCGAACCGACGTCCCCAGCGCCCCAACGGAGGGCGCGTCGGGCGTCAACCTCGCGTTTGAGACGAAGGCGAGCGCCGTCCCCCCCGCGACACGCCAATCCCGAGAAAGTGGACGACGCCAGCACGCTCGCGGAGGGCCTGCAGGACGTCGCCCTCGTACCCAAGACGACGGCGCAATCAGTCCCCGACGTGACTGTGTCGCTCCTCGTCGACCAAAAGGTACCGACTGATTCCCATCCTATGTCATTTCGACTCGGCCTCAACCCGCCTAGCGACCTCGCTTTGGCGGGCGCTCACGTTGAGGCGAGTGCAACCCCACTGGGGTTTCGTGTGCGGTCGCCTTGGGACCGATTGACGGACGTCTCGACCTACGGGCCCTCTAGGTCCGAGGAAGATGACGATCCCAGCATCTGCTGGGATTCCTCTGGATTTGGCAACCCCAGTGCCATGCGGGACTTTATGACCGCATGTGACTACTGCCTCTCCGACTGTTCCGACGGCAGCCGCAGCCTTGACGACAAGGACTGCGGCCCGAGCCGCGAATGTTTCCACGTCGAGCTAGGGGATCCCACCGAAGGCGACCATCTCGGCATGCCGGAGGACGGTGATCTCCCGAGGCCGGTGCCTCGCGCCGACATCCCGTGGGAGCTAGCTGTGGTCCCCGTTCCGGCGGGGGGTCACGACCCACGGCTCGAGCAAGTCCACGGGGCGCAGGCCAGGCTCGACGAGGGAGCAGGAGCGCTCGAGTCGATCCGCCGGGACGTCGGGCAGGTATGGGCGGGCCAACCCCCGGCCGGAGAAATACGTCATCTGCCCCAGGGTTTCCAGCACCGCGTCGCCAACGATGTCAGGGACAGGCCGCCACCCGCATCCAGCGGGGTCGGTCAGAACCTTGCAGCCGCAGCGATGCTCCTTCGCACGATGCCAGAACCATCAACCACCGAGGGTCGGCGAATCCAGGGAGAGCTCAAGAATCTCCTGGAAGGCGCTGCGGCCCGGTGGGCCGAGAGCTCTGCCTCCTGAAGGCAGGGGTACCCCTCGGAACCTCATGCCGCGACTTCCCGATTCATGCGGGAAGCCTCGGTCTACACCGGGCGCACGCGCAACACCGCGCCTGCGGCCCCGGGCCACCTCGGCAACGAGCACCATCGTCGCGACCATCGGGCCCGCCTCGACGAAAGGGTGCGCCGAGGCTACCACCCCAGGCGTGGGGGACGCTATGACAGTGGGGAGGATCGGAGTCCCTCGCCCGAACCACCCGGTTCGCAGGCCTTCAGCCGGGCCATCCGGCGGGCGCCGTTTCCGGCCTGTTTCCGACCCCCGACTACTATCACAAAGTACTCGGGGGAGACGAAACTGGAATTGTGGCTCGCAGACTACCGCCTGGCCTGCCAACTGGGTGGAACGGACGACGACAACCTCATCATCCGCAACCTCCCCCTGTTCCTCTCCGACACTGCTCGCGCCTGGTTGGAGCACCTGCCTCCGGGGCAGATCTCCAACTGGGAGGATTTGGTCCAAGCCTTCGCCGGCAACTTCCAGGGCACGTACGTGCGCCCCGGGAATTCCTGGGACCTCCGAAGCTGCCGGCAACAGCCGGGAGAGTCTCTTCGGGACTACATCCGGCGATTCTCAAAGCAGTGCACCGAGCTGCCCAACATCACCGACTCCGATGTCATCGGCGCGTTCCTTGCCGGCACCACCTGTCGTGACCTGGTGAGCAAGTTGGGTCGCAAGACCCCCACCAGGGCGAGCGAGCTGATGGACATCGCCACCAAGTTCGCCTCTGGCCAGGAGGCGGTCGAGGCCATCTTCCGAAAGGACAAGCAGCCCCAGGGCCGCCCGTCGGAAGATGCTCCCGAGGCGTCTACTCCGCGCGGCGCCAAGAAGAAAGGCAAGAAGAAGTCACAAGCGAAACGCGACGCCGCCGACACAGACCTTGTCGCCGCCGCCGAGTACAAGAACCCTCGGAAGCCCCCCGGAGGTGCTAACCTCTTCGACAAGATGCTCAAGGAGACGTGCCCTTACCATCAGGGGCCCGTCAAGCACACCCTCGAGGAGTGCGTCATGCTTCGGCGCCACTTCCACCGGGCCGGGCCACCCGCAGAGGGTGGCAGGGCCCGCGACGACGGCAAAAAGGAAGATCACCAAGCAGGAGAGTTCCCCGAGGTCCGCGACTGCTTCATGATCTACGGAGGGCAAGCGGCGAATGCCTCGGCTCGGCATCGCAAGCGAGAGCGTCGGGAGGTCTGCTCGGTGAAGGTGGCGGCGCCAGTCTACCTAGACTGGTCCGACAAGCCCATCACCTTCGACCAAGCTGACCACCCCGACCACGTGCCGAGCCCGGGGAAATACCCGCTCGTCGTCGATCCCATCATCGACGACGTCAGGCTCACCAAGGTCCTGATGGATGGGGGCAGCTGCCTCAACATCATCTACGCCGAGACCCTCAGGCTCCTGCGCGTCGATCTGTCCTCCGTCCGAGCAGGTGCTGCGCCCTTCCACGGGATCATTCCTGGGAAGCGCGTCCAGCCCCTCGGACGGCTCGACCTTCCTGTCTGCTTCGGAACGCCCTCCAACTTCCGAAGGGAGATTCTGACGTTCGAGGTGGTCGGGTTCCGAGGGACCTACCACGCGGTATTGGGGAGGCCATGCTACGCGAAGTTCATGGCCGTCCCCAACTACACCTACCTGAAGATCAAGATGCCGGGCCCCAACGGGGTCATCACCGTTGGCCCCACGTACAAACACGCGTTCGAATGCGACGTGGAGTGCGTGGAGTACGCCGAGGCCCTCGCCGAGTCCGAGGCCCTCATCGCCGACCTGGAAAACCTCTCCCCAGAGGTGCCAGACGTGAAGCGACACGCCGGCAATTTCGAGCCAGCGGAGACGGTTAAGGCCGTCCCTCTCGACCCCAGTGGCGACACCTCCAAGCAGATCCGGACCGATTCCGGGCTCGACCCCAAATAGGAAGCAGTGCTCGTCGACTTTCTCCGCGCAAACGCCGACGCCTTTGCGTAGGAGTCCCTCGGACATGCCCGGCATACCGAGGGATGTCGCCGAGCACTCGCCGGATATTCGGGCAGGATCGCAAAGTGGGCGGTGGAAATCATGGGCGAGACAATCTCGTTCGCCCCTCGGAAGGCCATCAAGTCCCAGGTACTGGCGGACTTCGTAGCCGAATGGGTCGACACCCAGCTGCCGACGGCTCCGATCCAACCAGAGCTCTGGACCATGTTTTTCGACGGGTCGCTGATGAAGACGGGAGCCGGCGCGGGCCTGCTCTTCGTCTCGCCCCTCGGGAAACACCTACGCTACGTGCTGCGTCTCCATTTCCCGGCGTCCAACAATGTGGCTGAGTACGAAGCTCTGATCAACGGATTGCGAATCGCCATCGAGCTAGGGGTCCGACGCCTCGACGCTCGCGGCGACTCGCAGCTCGTCATCGACCAAGTCATGAAGAACTCCCACTGCCGCGACCCGAAGATGGAGGCCTATTGCGATGAGGTTCGGCGCCTGGAAGACAAGTTCTACGGGCTCGAGCTTAACCACATCGCCCGGCGCTACAACGAGACTGCGGACGAGTTGGCAAAGATAGCCTCGGGGCGAACCACGGTTCCCCCGGACGTCTTCTCCCGGGATCTGCACCAACCCTCCGTCAAGATCGACGACACGCCCGAGTCCGAGGTACCCTCGGCCCAGCCCGAGGCGTCCTCGGTTCAGTCCGAGGTACCCTCGGCCCAGCCCGAGGCGTCCTCGGTTCAGCCCGAGGTACCCTCGGCCCCCGAGGGCGAGGCGCTGCGCATCGAGGAGGAGCGGAGCGAGGTCACGCCTGATCGAGATTGGCAGACCCCGTACCTGCACTATCTCCGCCAAGGAGAGCTACCCCTCGACCAAGCCGAGGCTCGGCGGGTAGCGCGACGCGCCAAGTCGTTCGTCCTGCTGGGCGATGAGAAGGAGCTTTACCACCACAGCCCCTCGGGCATCCTCCAGCGATGCATCTCCATCGCCGAAGGTCAGGAACTCCTGCAAGAGATACACTCGGGGGCTTGCGGCCATCATGCAGCGCCCCGAGCCCTCGTCGGGAACGCTTTCCGGCAAGGCTTCTACTAGCCGACGGCGGTGGCTGACGCCACTAGAATCGTCCGTACCTGCGAAGGGTGTCAATTCTATGCGAAGCAGACCCACCTGCCCGCTCAGGCTCTGCAGACGATACCCATCACCTGGCCCTTCGCTGTGTGGGGTCTGGACCTCGTCGGCCCTCTGCAGAAGGTGCCCGGGCTACACGCACCTGCTGGTCGCCGTCGACAAATTCTCCAAGTGGATCGAGGTCCGACCCCTGAACAGCATCAGGTCTGAGCAGGCGGTGGCGTTCTTCACCAACATCATCCATCGCTTCGGGGTCCCAAACTCCATCATCACCGACAACGGCACCCAGTTCACCGGCAGAAAATTCTTGGATTTTTGCGAGGATCACCACATCCGGGTGGACTGGGCTGCCGTAGCTCATCCCATGTCGAATGGGCAAGTAGAGCGTGCCAACGGCATGATTCTACAAGGGCTCAAGCCTCGGATTTACAACGACCTCAACAAGTTCGGCAAACGATGGATGAAGGAACTCCCCTCGGTGGTCTGGAGCCTGAGGACAACGCCGAGCCGAGCCACGGGTTTCACGCCATTCTTCCTGGTCTACGGGGCCGAGGCCCTCTTGCCCACTGACCTGGAATACGGCTCCCCAAGGACGAGGGCCTACGACGATCAAAGCAACCAAGCTAGCCGAGAAGACTCGCTGGACCAGCTGGAAGAGGCTCGGGACAGGGCCTTACTACACTCGGCGCGGTATCAGCAGTCCCTGCGACGCTACCACGCCCGAGGGGTCCGACCCCGAGACCTCCAGGTGGGCGACCTGGTGCTTCGACTGCGGCAAGACGCCCGAGGGAGGCACAAGCTCACGCCCCCCTGGGAGGGGCCATTCGTCATCGCCAAAGTTCTGAAGCCCGGAACGTACAAGCTGGCCAACAGTCAAGGCGAGGTCTACGGCAACGCTTGGAACATCCAACAGCTACGTCGCTTCTACCCTTAAGATGTTTCCAAGTTGTTCATATACCCCGCACCCATGCAAAGTTTAGTCAACAAGGAAGGGTCGGCCTCGCCTCGGCAAAGCCCGACCCTCCCTCGGGGGCTAAAAGGGGGGAAACCCCCTCTGCGTCAAAATTTTCCTCGAAAAAAAATCTCTTCTACCAGAATATCTTTCGTGCTTTTTGACTACTTCGAAAAGTGGGTCCTGGAAACGATGGAGTACACATAAGCAGCCAAGGCTGACCGAGCCGAGGGACTCCTACGCCTCCGGGATACGGATACCTCACTCATCACCTTCTGCGATAAGTAACTCGCGTTCGGATAAAGTGACTCCACGGATCGAACAAGTCTTTACGTTCGGAAGCCCTTCTGCCGAAGCGATCCTTCGAGCCTTCTCGACCGAGTCGGTGACAGGGCCTCATGGACGGGTGAAAGTACGCGTAAGCGGCAAGGCCGACCGAGCCGAGGGACTCCCACGCCTCCGTGATACGGATACCTCACTCATCACCTTCCGCGAGAAGCAACTCTCGCTCGCACAAACATCCCTGTTACCGATAAAAAGTCCAGATACTCGAAACAAGAGGAAAAGAGACGCAGCTTTACAACGCAGCGAGGGTGTGTGTTCTGGCCTCGACGGCCGCACGAGGCGCACGCTACAAGACAATCTGATCCTGCAGGCTCGGGTCTTGACGTTGGAAGAGGGCAGCAACACCCTCGGCATCGACGGCACCTTCGGCGAGGCCCAACCTAGCCTCGGACAGCGACGTGGTCCGAGGTTCTCCGCTCCGAAGGACGACGTCATCACTACGCCCGGGCAATCGCTGCTAGGGACTTCTCCGGGAATCCGGCCCGAGCAGGCGGCTCAGCCGGTCACCCCTGGGGCCTCGGCCAACCATCTTCCGAGGGCGCCAGCCCGGTCCGAAGCCTCGACTGATCAACTCCGACGTCGATCCTGCCAACGGACAACCCGGCTAGGCTCCGGACAACCAGGTTTCATTTTCGAGCCAACTCCGCCTCTGTTCATACTGATATCGCTACCCCTGGCCTCGGCTCGTCGAAGAGCGGCCGAGGGGTCTCTTTAACTAAGCTAGAGGAGCCTCGGACAGCAGGGCCGACCGAGCCGAGGGACTCCTACGCCTCCGGGATACGGATACCTCACTCGTCACCTTGACACGGGGCGACTCATGCTTGGTGAAGCGGTTCAGATAGTCAACAGACGAGTCTTAGTGCTCAAGAATGAGGAAAAAATACGGCTCTGTGCCGAAGTTACATACATGTTTAGGCCCCGAAAGCCATAATGAACAAAAACACTGGCATTCGAAGTGCCATTACAAACGGAACTCCGGTTCCCCTCCGCAGGTACGAACAACCCCACTCGATAGGGGCGGGCCTGCGGGGCTACAGAAGACTGACGGGTGGCTCGCCGCCGCCCGCTCTGACTACGACGACAATGGCCCCCACTCCGGATGGCCGAACTGCAGCAGCGCAGGCCTCAGGGTAGGCACTGCTGCAGTCTTGCCCTCGCCCACGCCGACGCTCGAGGGGCGAGGACAAGTACAAAGAGCCGGAGGCCCGAAGCGCGGATGGTGGCGGTGATCCCGTCGGGACGGGGGCTTCTCGAGCCGCTTCCGCCTCTGCACCGACGGCAGGAGCCATCAGCCCTCCGGCAGATCCCCACTCAAGTCCTCCCAGATGAGTGGGGCACCGGCCTCCGTGTGAAGGCGCTGTCCCGGTGCAAAGGCAGGACCACCCCAGAACACGAACGCCGCCCTAGCAGCGCGCGGCATCTAGGGTGGTCCTCCCGTATACACGGCGCGGCAGCCGCCCCCCCCCTGCAGAAGGAGCCGCCGGGAGCCAAGCCGACGAACCCGACACGCTGGAGGTGACGACGCCTGCCGTCGATCCGCCCCGCATTGTCGAAGTCCGGGCCGCCCGCAGGGCCAGTGAGCGCTGTAGGAAACAGGTGACGCCTAAGAGGGGGGGTGAATTAGGACTTCCAAAACTTTTACTAAACTAGGCCACAATTAAATCCCTAGAGCAAAACCTTTGCAAGTAATCAAACTAGAGTGTGCAAACTAGGTTTTGTCTAAGTGTTGCTATCTCTACCGCAAAGGTTAAGTTTCAATCTACACTAAACAAGTATGACTACAAGATTGAAACTTAAATGCTTAATATAAATGCGGAAAGTAAAGAGCTAGGTAGAGAAGCAAACTCTCGTGGATGACGCCGGTATTTTTACCGAGGTATCCGGAACCACGCAAGGTCCCGACTAATCCTCGTTGGTGCCCCTACGCAAAGGGAAGCCCACGCGAGGGCCAAGCACCTCGGTCGAGTAACTCCGTAGAGAGCCGCGGGCCTTCTCCACGCACAAGTGGTGCTCCGCTTCCGGCTCCTCTCGGATGCTCCCCGCCGTCTCCACTATCGAGCTTCCGGCCGAAACGCCGCGGGCCTCGTTCCCTCCGGTACACGGTGGCGGCCGTGACACAAACGCGGTTGTCACGGTCTCGCAAGACTCTCGCCCCACTCGGTACAATTACAATGACTCACGCAAGAGCTGAGGGGTTGTGTGGTTTTACAAAACTCACTCAACTAACTAGGATTCACCTAGAGCAAGCGCTAATGCGGTCTAACTAACCTAAGCACTTCACAAAGCACCTACGCTAATCACCGAGTGATTCTATTAAGCACTTGGGTGTTTGAGCACTTAGAAATGTCTACAATATGCCTTGGTATGTTTCTTGGGCTCCCACACCTTCAAATGGCCGGTTGGGTGAAGTATATATAGGCCCCAACTCAAATATAGCCGTTGGAAAGCAGTTCTGCAGCTTTCTGTGCCGCACCGGACAGGTGCACCGGACATGCCACGTGAACTAGCCGTTAAAAGTAGCCGTTGGAGCTTCCGAAGATGGCGCACCGGACATGGCGCACCGGACGGCCCGGTGTGCACCGGACAGCCCATGTTCGCTTGTCGTATTTTGGCCATAACTTTTAGCTCCGAACTCCGATTTTGATGATCTTGTACTTTTTGGAAAGCTTATAAAATTATCTACATCCCAGAGTTGAAGCCATATCAGTTTGAGCAAATTTGGCACACCGGACAGGCCAGTGTGCACCGGACATCCCATATGCTACTGCAGTTTTTCAGCAATTCCGACTTCGTATTGTGGGCATAACTTTTAGCTCCGAACTCCGATTTTGATGATCTTGGACTTTTTGGAAAGCTTATAAAAATGTCTACATCTCAGAGTTGAAGCCATGCCAGTTTGAACAGATTTGATGTTGTGAAACACTTCCAATTCAGTCAGCCCTTCCTCTCAACTTTATCAACTTCACTTTTGTTTTGTAGCTTTGTATCTCACTTCTACTTCTTGATGTGTTGGACTCTTAGCATATATAAAGTGTCTTCAATATTACTTTGTAATGTCTTCTATGAGTCTTATAATGTCTTCTTTGAGGTGTTGCATCTTCAGAGCCTCAGTGCAATCCACTTTGCATCATGTGAACTACAACACACAAACACTTGGGAAATACATTAGTTCACGGATTGTGTTGTTCATCAAACACCAAAACTCAATTAGCCAAATGACCCGGGGTCCATTTTCCTTACAATCTCCCCCTTTTTGGTGATTGATGACAACACAACCAAAGCAAGCAAATATTACAAGTATTTGAATGAAAATATGCAATCTACTTGCTAGGATGCAAGTTTGTCCCCACAATGTGATATTATGGACTTAAGCCTCCCCCTAACTCCATAATTCACTTACTTCCTATTTTGGACCAAATAACCAAAACCACTGGAAAAACCATTTGTAGATATAAAATTTAAAATTGGTGGTGTTTGGTGTTTGATATAGTTTTCATTGCTTTGGTCCTTAAACTTCTCCCCCTTTGGCATCAATCACCGAAAAGGAAGACATTAAAAGCATGTAGGAAGTAAAAAAAAGCTTGCCCTCATCAAGAATCTTATCAAATGATATCACTTAGAAGGATATTAAATTAAACCACATGAATGATACCAGTTGAAAGGAACTCCCCCTAAATGAGTGTTCTCTTTAGAAAGAAGTTTCTCCCCCTTTTTAGAGATGAAGAAATACTCCCCCTGACAGAGATCCTCTACTTAGGAAAAAGCATGTGAAAATTAGAGGTGCAAGACATGATTTGAAAAGACTAACTTCCCTTATGCATAGGTAACATAATATGAGTTAACTACTTATGCATTTTTAGCAACATGGAAGCATATGATATGAAATATAGTCTAATCAAATATTGGAGAAGACATGTAAACGATACTGAATGTAGTCTCAAAAGATACCGATTGAAGATCAATGGCGAGCTTAAGAGACATGAGAGTTCTTGGAGATTTTGCAGTGGAAGATTGTTGTCTTTCTCCGGGGACCTTATTTTCCTTACAATGAGACTATCACAAGAAATAGACTTGAAAAGGTGTTAGTCTCAAAGTGTTAGATTATAGAGTAATCTCCCCCTAAAGGTGTGCATACAAGTTTTGAATACTTGTAGGAGACATGCACTTTGATTTGATGTCAAGAGGGGTAAATTATCCATAATCCTAACTTTGGCACATATAAGTTAAATGATACAACCTGTAGGAATCAAAATTTTCAATTTATGCATCATTTACTATGGAGAGATATAGAAGCTATGTGTCGTGCTTAAATAAACATTTTAAGCCATGTAGGTTTGCTCAAGTATATGAATTTAAAAACAAGCAATCCTACAATATGATTTACCTAGTATGCATGATTTTGAACAAAAGTACATAACAAATGTAATACTAGGCAAGAAAGGTAAACTAGATAAAAGGTAAATAGATACGCATATCTAAAAACGAGAAATATAATACAACTAGTTACCTTAGTCATGGGTGGGAAATTTGGGTCAAAAAATTTCACTAACCCACTTGGCAATAAACTTGATCCAATATGATGTATCCCATGATATACATCCAAATTTGCCAAGTCTCCAAATTTCCCGAGGACCTTCGGTCCACTCACTTCCCTTTCGGGATCCAAACCTTTTTGGTGCTTTTCATGGTTGAAATTATTTCCTTTGGCACCCAAATGCGTTTGGCCCCCTTTCCTTTGTTGGCTTGCTTGTTGGCCTTGATTGCTATCACCTTTCCATTCTTTTTCTTCTTGATCAAGTATGGTGTAGCATCCTTTTTGTTCACCTTTTTGATGTAGGTGTTGGAGATTTTGCTTGATGGCTTTTGCTTGAGCTTTTGCCTTTGTTTATCCCCGGTCATCGCCTTGCATTGGAAAGACTTGTGGCCTTCCTTGTGGCATAGCCTACAAATCACAGTTTCTCCCTCCATAGGCTTGTTCACTCCCGCAGTGGTGTTATCCTGTGGAGGTTGGATTTGTTTGGCTTTGCCTTTCTTGTCATACAAAGCCTTGCCAAGGTGAGCCACTTCTTGCTTTAATTGTTCATTTTCCTTTGCAACTTCATCCGAACATGTCTCTACAATAATATTCTCAACAACGACTTGGTTGCAGGGGTTAGAATCATCAATTAAATCAAAGCAGGAAGTAGAAACATCTTTCTTAATTATTTCAGGTATTTCAACTAAAGATGCTGCTGGGGTGCTACCAATGTTTTCTAGCTTAGTAGTTAGCTCATTATTGTGTATGCTAAGAATTTCCATTTTCTCTAGCAAATTTTCAATAGCTTCTTGGGAGCTAGCTAACTTAGCTTTCAGTTTTTCATTCTTTTTAATAAGGCCATCATCGGTAGCAGTGGATGGAGCACTAGATTCTAATAGCTCAATTTTAGTTGATAGCTCACTATTTAAGTTTGCAAAAGTTTCAAATTTTTCTAGCAAACCTTTATAATCATTTTGAGAGCTAACCAACTTATTTTTCAAAGTTTTAAGTTGAGCCTTTTGCTTAGTGCAAACATCCTGGAAAAATTCTACGGCTTCCGCAAGCTCATCTAGAGAGGCCTTTCCCTCACCTTCATCATCACTACTACTTTCATCACTAGAGGATGGAGTGCTTTTGTTACCTCTTGCCATGAGGCATTTGTGTGATGACCGTGATGATCGTGACGAGGACCGGTGGCTGCGCGTCCTTGGAGGTTCATCTTCACTTGAAGAATCATCCCACGTTCTAACACTTGTTAGCGCCTTGCCTTTGCTCCTCTCCTTTTTGGGTTTGGCCATATTTGGACAGTTGTCTCTGAAGTGGCCCTTCTCCCCACATGCGAAGCATCTTCTCTTCCTTTGCTTTTTCCTGTCAATGTTAAAGAGGAGATCCTCGACCTGCAGGGGCACACCCATTAGATTAATCTTGCGGATCATCCTCATTACCTTTCCGACGCGTCGGATTGTTTCTTCGTCCTCGGAGGATGATGTGCATGGTTGATTATCTTCATCATCATCACTTTCTTCTTCTTCATCATCTTCTTCGCTTGAGGAACTTGGAGTGGGAGCCTTCTTTTTTCCCTTCCTTTCATCACATGCAAAAGCATATGGTCTTGAGGAAGTTGGCTCCTCTCCCCGACTCATTTTTCGCGACATCTCAAAAGCCGCGATTTTCCCAATCACGATGGTCGGGGTCATGTTGCTCAAGTCCTCCATGTTGTGAAGGATGGTGATGATGCTCCCATATCTTTGTTGTGGTAGCAGGGAGATAATCTTCCTCACAATGTCTGCATCACCTAGCTTATTAATCCCAATAGAATTGAGCTCATTGATAATTAGATTCAAACGAGAATACATGTCTCTAACAAGCTCATCATCTTTCATAGCAAAAGAATTATACTCATTTAAGACTAGGCAATGTTTTTGCTCACGGACATTGGATGTGCTGTCATGGAGCTCATGCAATTTTAGCCAAATCTCATTAGCAGTTTTCAGGGTAAATACTTGATTGAAAATATCCATGCTAAGAGATTCATACAGGCAATTTTTGGCTCTAGCATTTAAGTGGATTTCTTTTTCCTCACTCGTGGTGGGTTTCTCGGGATTCTTGAGGGGTTTCATCCCGTCACGAGTGACTCTCCAAACACCTAGATCAACGGCCTCTAGGTAACAAGCCATTCTAGCACTATAATATGGGAAGTTAGTGCCGTCGAAGTGTGGTGGCCTATGGGTATCCATCCCTTCCTCTAAACAAGCGTCGACTCTTTTAGCGGTGAAGCTAAAGCGTTTCAAATGAGCCAAACCGGGCTTTGATACCACTTGTAGGAAACAGGTGACGCCTAAGAGGGGGGGTGAATTAGGACTTCCAAAACTTTTACTAAACTAGGCAACAATTAAATCCCTAGAGCAAAACCTTTGCAAGTAATCAAACTAGAGTGTGCAAACTAGGTTTTGTCTAAGTGTTGCTATCTCTACCGCAAAGGTTAAGTTTCAATCTACACTAAACAAGTATGACTACAAGATTGAAACTTAAATGCTTAATATAAATGCGGAAAGTAAAGAGCTAGGTAGAGAAGCAAACTCTCGTGGATGACGCCGGTATTTTTACCGAGGTATCCGGAACCACGCAAGGTCCCGACTAATCCTCGTTGGTGCCCCTATGCAAAGGGAAGCCCACGCGAGGGCCAAGCACCTCGGTCGAGTAACTCCGTAGAGAGTCGCGGGCCTTCTCCACGCACAAGTGGTGCTCCGCTTCCGGCTCCTCTCGGATGCTCCCCGCCGTCTCCACTATCGAGCTTCCGGCCGAAACGCCGCGGGCCTCGTTCCCTCCGGTACACGGTGGCGGCCGTGACACAAACGCGGTTGTCACGTTCTCGCAAGACTCTCGCCCCACTCGGTACAATTACAATGACTCACGCAAGAGCTGAGGGGTTGTGTGGTTTTACAAAACTCACTCAACTAACTAGGATTCACCTAGAGCAAGCGCTAATGCGGTCTAACTAACCTAAGCACTTCACAAAGCACCTACGCTAATCACCGAGTGATTCTATTAAGCACTTGGGTGTTTGAGCACTTAGAAATGTCTACAATATGCCTTGGTATGTTTCTTGGGCTCCCACACCTTCAAATGGCCGGTTGGGTGAAGTATATATAGGCCCCAACTCAAATATAGCCGTTGGAAAGCAGTTCTGCAGCTTTCTGTGGCGCACCGGACAGGTGCACCGGACTGTCCGGTGGTGCACCGGACATGCCATGTGAACTAGCCATTAAAAGTAGCCGTTGGAGCTTCCGAAGATGGTGCACCGGACATGGCGCACCGGACGGTCCGGTGTGCACCGGACAGCCCATGTTCGCTTGTCGTATTTTGGCCATAACTTTTAGCTCCGAACTCCGATTTTGATGATCTTGTACTTTTTGGAAAGCTTATGAAATTCTCTACATCCCAGAGTTGAAGCCATATCAGTTTGAGCAAATTTGGCACACCGGACAGGCCAGTGTGCACCGGATATCCCATATGCTACTGCAGTTTTTCAGCAATTCCGACTTCGTATCGTGGGCATAACTTTTAGCTCCGAACTCCGATTTTGATGATCTTGGACTTTTTGGAAAGCTTATAAAAATGTCTACATCTCAGAGTTGAAGCCATGCCAGTTTGAACAGATTTGATGTTGTGAAACACTTCCAATTCAGTCAGCCCTTCCTCTCAACTTTATCAACTTCACTTTTGTTTTGTAGCTTTGTATCTCACTTCTACTTCTTGATGTGTTGGACTCTTAGCATATATAAAGTGTCTTCAATATTACTTTGTAATGTCTTCTATGAGTCTTATAATGTCTTCTTTGAGGTGTTGCATCTTCAGAGCCTCAGTGCAATCCACTTTGCATCATGTGAACTACAACGCACAAACACTTGGGAAATACATTAGTTCACGGATTGTGTTGTTCATCAAACACCAAAACTCAATTAGCCAAATGACCCGGGGTCCATTTTCCTTACAAGCGCCCTCTCCCTCGAATGCTGCGGGAGAGGATGACCCACGAACCCGTGCGGGAGGTAGAGCGCCGGCTCAGCCCGGCACCCACCCCAGCGAGGATGATGAACATCCTTGAAGCTGAGGGTGGGACCAAGATCGCAGCCCGGCTTACTCCTCCCCACCCAGGAGCTGGTGGTCGCCGTCTCGGGTGACCACCAGCGGAGGGGAGCAACCGGGCTGCATGATGAAAATCCTTGAAGCCGAACGATGGCTGAAAGGTACCAACTCCCACGGAGTTGCGTTCCTCCAACGATGAGGCGAAAAGACGGCGGTTTCCCCCATCCGAGGGCTTGGAAGGTGGAAAGACACGGTGCATCAGGGAGGAAGAAGACATGGTCGCCTTACGGAAGGGGTCGCCCTCCTTTTAAAGGCGACTCTCCCTGCTTGCGCCCCCAACCGTCACGGGCTGAGTCTTCTCCAACAACGCTCCAAAGCCCTCCCCTGCGACGCGGGGGATGGGTCCCGCATGTCATGCAGACCGGCTCCAAGCAGAAGAAGCCAAACCGCCACGCGTGGTGCACGCAACCGCCCAGCGGTTACAAGTGACCCTCCACTTTTGCCCAGACCAACGGGCGAAAGGGGCGGACAGCCATGCAGGCGGCATGCAATCGCGCCAAGTGGACGCGCCTCTCCGACTCCCGACACGCCAGCACGGAGGCCCAGGCCCACGCGTCGCGCGACCGGCGCGCCGGATGCTGCATGCAAGCGACTGTACCGCCTGTGCCACCACCGCGCCTCCTCGATCGCGGAACCAATACCGCGACTCGAGGCAACCCAGCGCGCGACCCAGCAGCGCCAGCCTGACGCAGCGGCCAACGCGGCCAAAGGTGGGCCGGCAGTAATGACGGTGGCAGGCGCGCGGGAACAGCGGTCACGTCGTCAGCCAAGCTCACGTCCCATCCGGAGACCGCGAGAGAACCCCCTCTCACGGCGTGAAGACAACGCGCCCGTGATCCGTTCCTCGAACGGCTCGCGCACGCGCAACGGCAGCCCCGCCAACTACTCGCCCCGTCGCATCAACTCCGCGGCTGGACAGGCGGCGCTTCTGGCAGGAGCAGCGGGCGACGCTTCGCCTTCGCCGAAACAACCGCGCCAAAAAAGGTACGCCGCGTCGTTCGGTTTCGTATCCTTTTTCCTTTTTTCCTCTTTCTCTATCTCTTGCGACAGGGACCGGGAAAGGGGGATACCCCGAAAGGGATCCTTCCCCGTGAAGGAACTAGGCTCCGAGCCTCCTTACTGATCAGGGGTTCGAAGGCTGGCCCCCCGGAGGGTTCAATAGCCGCCTCAGATCGCGTGGGCCCTACACCCACTACTGGTCAGAGGTTCGAAGGCCGGCCCCCCGAAGGGTTCCATGGCCGCCTCAGGCTACTCGTGCTCCGCGCCCATTACTGATCAGGGGTTCGAAGGCTGGCCCCCGAAGGGTTCACAGTCGCCTCAGACACCGAGCGAGGGATGACCAGGGGTACGTTCGATACATAACCGAGGCTCGGGCTGCGCTCCCGAGGTACCCTAGGACATTTCCAAGACTAGCGGGAGCGATTTTGTAACGGAATCCCATCGGAGGGAGGCATCGAGCCCTCGGACCCCGTCGCCAGGGGACCGGGTCCGGCAGATCACCCGCAGGTACTTTTGGGCGTGCCTCTGGGCCCCTAGCCGACCCCCAACGAACGGGGCACGGACGTCCACTCGGATTACCCGCTTGCAGCTCACCAGAGACACCATGTTCGGTGCCCATCGAGGGTAACATGGCGCTCTCCCCCCTCCTCCTTGCGGAAAGGCGACGTAGGGGCGTATGTAAAAAAGCTGAGTCTGTCCCAGATCGCCCTCTCGCCCTGTGATGAGGCTCGGGGGCTGCTCTCGCAAACCCGGCTCCGGCAAAACCATTGACAGCGTCAACATACCAGCCCGAGAACTTGGGCCCCGACCGTGCACCCGGGCTACGGCCAGTTCGCATGAGGGAACCACCAGACCAGCCGAAGCATTACGCAAGGCATTAAGACCTCGAAGGAGTGAAACCACTCCTCCGAGGCCTCGGGGGCTACACCCGGCGGGTGCGCTCGCGCGCACCCACCGGAACAAAATGCAACCGAGAAAGGCTGGTCCCCTTGCAAAAAAGTGCGACGAAAGCCTCCAAGCGAGTGCTAACACTCCCTTCGAGGCTCGGGGGCTACTGTTAGGGACCATAATTAGGGGTGCCCTCAAGACGCCTAATTCTCAGCTGGTAACCCCCATCAGCATAAAGCTGCAGAGGCCTGATGGGTGCGATTAAGTCAGGGATCAGTCCATACGAGCGACTCGATCACGCCTCGCCCGAGCCTAGCCTCGGGCAAGGGCAGCCGACCCCGAGATGCTTTCGTCTCGCCCGAGGCCCCCTTTTAACGGCAGACACATCTCCGGCTCGCCCGAGGCCTTGCCTTCGCTAAGAAGCAACCCTGACTAAATCACCGCGCCAACCGACCGAGTCACAGGGGCATTTAACGCAAAGGTAGCCTGACACCTTTATCCTGACGCGCGCCCCCCGGCAGAGCCGAAGTGACCGCCGTCACTTCGCCGCTCCACTGACCGGTCTGACAGAAGGACAGCGCCGCCTGCGCCATTCCGACTGCAGTGCCACTTGACAGAGTGAGACTAACAGGCAGTCAGGCCTTGCCAAAGGCGCCATAGGAAGCTCCGCCCGACCCAGGGCTCGGACTCGGGCTAAGGCCCCGGAAGACGGCGAACTCCGCTCCGCCCGACCCAGGGCTCGGACTCGGGCTAAGGCCCCGGAAGACGGCGAACTCCGCTCCGCCCGACCCAGGGCTCGGACTCGGGCTAAGGCCCCGGAAGACGGCGAACTCCGCTCCGCCCGACCCAGGGCTCGGACTCGGGCTAGGCCCCGGAAGACGACGAACTCGCTCCGCCCGACCCCAGGGGTCGGACTCCGCCCTGGCCTCTGCCGAACGACCTTCGCCTCGCCCGACCCAGGAGCTTGGGCTCGGCCTCGGCCATGCAGAACAGACTCGACCTCGGCTTCGGAGGAGCCTCCACGTCGTCCGACCTAGGACACAAGTCCGCCACGTCGACAGGAAGCGCCATCATCACCCTACCCCGAGCCGACTCGGGCCGCAGGGAACAAGACCGGCGTCCCATCTGGCTAGCTCCGCCAGATAGGCAATGATGGCGCCCCGCTAGACCCATGACGACGGCGGCTCTCAGCTCCCTTACGGAAGCAGGGGGACGTCAGCAAGGGCCCAACCGCTCCGACAGTTGTCCCTCCGCCAGGCTTCGTTGCTCCTCCGACAGCCACGACACCACACCAGCTGGGTGCCAAGATCTCTCCGGCTGCCACACAGGCATGTACTTAGGGCGCTAGCTCACCCCCGCTAGACACGTAGCACCTTGCTACACCCCCATTGTACACCTGGATCCTCTCCTTACGCCTATAAAAGGAAGGACCAGGGCCTTCTTAGAGAGGGTTGGCCGCGCGGGGACGAGGACGGGGCAGGCGCTCTCTTAGGGCCGCTCGCTTCCCTCACCCGCGTGGACGCTTGTAACCCCCTACTGCAAGCGCACCCGACCTGGGCGCGGGTCGAACACGAAGGCCGCGGGATTCCCACCTCTCTCACGACTCGTCTCCGGCCACCTCGCTTTTCCCCCCTTCGCGCTCGCCCACGCGCTCGACCCATCTGGGCTGGGGGACGCGGCACACTCACTCGTCGGCTTAGGGACCCCCCGGTCTCGAAACGCCGACAACCTTTAACCTAATTGGGTATTCAGATTCTGATTATACCGAGTGCAAGGTAGATAGGAAGAGCACATCAGGGACATGTTAGTTATTAGGGAGATCCCTGGTGTCTTGGAGCTCAAAGAAACAGAATTCCGTTGCCCTATCCACCGCCGAGGCTGAGTATATTGTCGCAGACCATTGCTGTGCGCAATTGCTTTGGATGAGGCAAACACTCAAGAACTTTGGCTACAATCTGAGCAAAGTCTCACTCCTATGTAACAATGAGAGTGCAATCCGCTTGGCGGATAATCCCGTTGAACATAGCCGCACTAAGCATATAGACATCCGGCATCACTTCCTGAGAGACCACTAGCAAAGGGGAGATATCGACATTTGCTATATTAGCACCAATCATCAGCTAGCCAATATCTTCACCAAGCCTTTCGATGAGAGGAGGTTTTGTGAGTTGCGTAGTGAGCTAAATGTCTTAGATTCATAGAACTTGGATTGATTTATGGCATACATCTTTTATATGCCTTTGATCATGTTCTTTAAGCTTTATTGTATATTATTGCTTATTTTGGTGCTCAAGTTGTAGAATGTCATCCCCGAACCAAGTAGTACCACAGCCATGCATGTGATCCTTTTTGCCTATAATAAAAATAGGATATGGCAGCTAACTAAATACACACAAGATGCCTCTAATAAATTCTTAATAATCCATCCATCCATCCATCCATCAACAAGATCCCTTTTTGCCACGCGCAGCGCTTGCATCGTGGGGCGGGACCTAGACATGGTGTAGCGCGCGCACGACAAGCTAGAGCACGGCCGTGACCGTGATGTGGCACGCGTCACGGTGTGGGGCCGCGGCGAGCAAGAGCTACTGCAGGAGGTGGCGAGGGAGGATGCACGTCCGTGACATGGCGTGCATCACGGTGTGGGGCTATGGCTAGTGCCCGTTGCTGCAGGAAGTGGCGAGGGAGGACCTCAGGGTGCAGTTGGAGCATGTCTGCATCTGCCTCATCACCATCATCTAGAGCAGTCCTTATGACCGATTCTACATTTGAAACGAGAGGAATAAGATGGATTACCAGAGTCATTCATCAAATATGGTGCCCAACAACAACAACGACAAGTCATCGTCGAACCGAACGAGCAACAACAGACCCTGCCATCACAACGAACGATTACTGATGTACTCCCTCCCTCCGTTTTTCTTCTTTATTTGTCGCTTTTTAGTTCACAAATGAACTATCCGGCATCAAGTACATAAATGTTTGTGTTCTGTACTGCAGCTTTGATACAAGTATAGTTGCCATAGATGGGGTATCGAACTACTGCCAAGCATATTTGCGGACTACATACGAGAATAAATAAATAAATAAACCATGCGCTCCCCTCTTTATCTTGCTGCGTGTGGACGTCAAAGACAGACGGGCAGGGGTGGTCCCATCCATCGTCTCTCTCCCCTGGGCCCCTTATCAATAATCTCTTCACTTGCCAACCAGTAGCTAAAGCTGCTCTGAATCCAACAAGGAAACTGATTCCTCGTATACATAATCAGCACAGAACAAGTTACTACATTTATATATGTAATCTCCGCACCAGAGTGCTAACAAAAGAACATAGTTTTTTTCTCCATACACAGCCAAGCCAAACCTACCCTTGTTGATGAGACAGCAAATCTACACATTGAGGAATGCACCAAAGAAAAAAAAAGGCGTATGAGATATCTCACAGAATAGTACACTACAGACATAGTAACAAGGTTCCTACCAGCCTGCCTGGATACATAAATCGCTATTCCATCTATTAACTTAAACCAAAGAAGCATACAATGATATACCACAATATAATATATGATGGGCAAAGTACACGCACCAATGTTAGCAAAGTACACCGAGCACAAGAGCCGCTGCTAACACATCCAGGCAACCACAGCTGCTGAGAGACCCCCAGCAGCAGTCATGCGGCAAAACTGACTGTCTACTACCACAAATCTTGGAATCAGCATCATGTGGAGGTAACCAAAAATAAAATTACAGCAGGCACCTTCTTTCACCACCCTGGAAGAAAACTTGGACGTCGAGGGCTCCAGAGGTATTCCGATGCCGGACCAACAAACAGGAAGCTACATTAGAGAGCTGAATCAACAAGGAACACTACGAATCTACCATCTCGTCTTGCAACTCGCTAGGGGCAATGAGCCCCGGAATGGCAAGCATACGTTGGCGCTCCCTCTCTCTTTGGGCAGCAGCCTCTTCCGCGTATAGATCCTTGTTATCCTGAAAGCACAGGACACGTCCATCACAAGACATTTTGCGCAAAATCACTTGTAAACACAAGGCAGCAGCAGGAACAAAATTCATCACTAATCTGCTGGCGGCACCAAGGGCCCATCCGCTCCACAAGCACATACAAACCATAGTATATGGTATGCAAGAAATGCATCCTTATTCCTAGAGACTAGCTGTGGTAGTCTCTGTCACATCCCAACTTATCTCTTTTGGTTTGCCTCAGATAAAATAATAATTAGGATAAAAGATTACCTGAACTGAGAACTCCTTCGACTGCACCAGGAAGTCTCTAATATGGTTTTTGAAGCTTGGAAGATCAAGTTTTGAACTAAGAAGGCCATCTACAAACTTTGTCACCTGTCCGAAATAAAATCATGTTAGGTTTGTGGCAACTCATGGCACAACCAAACCACTGTGTGCCTGCAATCATACCTCAGTTACTGTCATGTTAGGAAATGATGTCCCTAAGAGCTTTATGGTGTAATCTCGAACAAACATAGCATTATCCGTATATTGGTAAGGTACAGAAGAGGCGTCCCATAGAGGCTCCGTTAGACCATCAACCTACATATAAGCAAATCCAACAATTAGATGAACAAATAAAATTATGAGTTACCGGGGGAAGTGATATAAGCATACCGCACTAAATAAGTGTTGTAGCACCAAAACATGAAGCTTGAAACCAGGTTTGTGGAATGTGTCTGTGAGGACTGCAAAAATCTCTTGCTCAATTGTCAAAAAGTAGGTTTTGTAGAATTGATTTTGGAATCCTGAAGCCTGCAAACAGATGAAATGGGAGAGTTAGCTTCCGTGTAGTTATATAATAACAGCATTGGACGGAACGTGTTTTCCCACCTGGAACTTTTTCAAAATTTCCAACAACAGGCTAAGGCCAGTCTCTGCAATATTTCTCTCTGTATGTCTGAACGCCCAATTAATCGAATCGATCACAAGCTTCAATTGCTGAAACAGAAAGTCAAATAATAATCATATATAACATAAGAATTCAAAGTTGACAATATTTCACATCAACACCTCAAAACAAGGGGTTACTACTAACCTGACTTGAAAGCTGGATTAATGCTTGAAAGCAATGGGTGCCAATTGCACGAAGCAAAGAAAAAAATTTGAGGCGGTGCTCAGGATAATCTTCAAAGTTCTTAGTAATCATCTGATGAGAGAGAGAATAAACAACTAAATGCTATGTCAAGATGTACTTGAAAAAAAAAGTAACAAAAGCAACTTAATAGTAGCATTCGTACCTCAAGAGTGCACTGGAAAACAGCCTCAAATATACGAGGCACATCCTCAAGCATTTCCCCTTTGTACCTGCAAGAAAAAATTAACCTTTCAAGTTGATGCAATAAGATACAATTAATGAGAAATGGCCACGGGTGCAGGAAAACTTTAACCGTTATAATTGATGCAAAGATACAATTAATGAGAAATAGCCAAGAATGGAAATACATGAATTCAATTGTGGCTCTAAACATCCAACGTGACTTTTTTAAGAGGAATCAATTTAAAAATTTTCAGGTGCAGCTTCGTTTGAAAAAAAAATACATGCGACCATGGCACAGAAAGAACAAAGAGCATGCATACTTGTTAATGATTGTTGCAAACAAGGACAGAACTTCAGACTCCCTTGCATCGGGTACATTTCTAGCATAATCACCAAGAACAGGATCCATCATTGGTGGAACAAACTGCTTTCCTATATGTGGTAAATCTTCCGCCTTGTCCACAAAAGTCTCGATCAACTTTAGGGTTTCCCTCTTGACAGATCTGCCACAAATACAAATTAATTTAGTAAAAAGACAATGAGATATTCAAAATCGTGTTTCCGTTTCAGGGACATCTACATAAAAAACAAAGTAGTGACAGCAAAGAAGTTATTTATAATACTACTGATGCATTGAAAAAATGGTTTACTTATTCACATGGAAACATGTCAAGTGCAAACCAACCTATTAGTGCAAACCGTGCAAACCAACACAAGAATGAAGGTGGGAGAACCTTCTTAAAAATATCCAGGGGAGGTGGAAGTGTTGATTTGAAATATGATATTTTTAGAAAGGTCCTCCCACCTCCATTCTTGTGTTGGTTTGCACTTGATATGTTCCCTATTCACATATCTCTAACTAACTTATGTCATCCTATACAGCCATTAGGCAAGGTAATCGATGTAATTACAGCAGACCTTTCTACAGGTACCCTATGGCCTATGCCCCACACCCACGGCAGAGATCACCTCAAATGAAATAATATTTTTTTAAAGTACAGAAAGCAATAGTTCATACCTCAAGAGTTTCACAAATGACGTCCTTGAGGCAAAGGGTCCTCCTTCAGCAATCGTGCTTGATACAAGCTCGCTGTACATTCTGATATGAAGAAAATGCATGACAGGAAGGAGAGGATTCATTAGCTAGTGAAGTGTTAGCATTGAAGAAATAAGGAGATGAATGCACCAGTGCCATCACAACAAAAAAGGGAAACATGGTGAGTAAAATGTGTGGGGGACTATGATTTTTCAGCAAACTAAGCCTGGAGGGGAAAATAAAAATGTTTTGGGCTAGAATGTAATCAATAGAGCTAGCCATCAAGCACCATAACTGTTGGAGGCTAGCCCAGAGCGGAGCAGCCACGTAACTACACAATGTGATTCAGCCACACAAGTGTTCTAGGGAAAGGGTACATACAAGTGCTCTGAAGACCTGGTACCCAACCTTAGGAGATGCAAGCTAAAACACTGGTAACAGATGATGCAAGCATGCAGCACACATACCTGTAGACTGTTAGCATGTCCAAGAAAATTAGCGAAATCTGTGGGAAGAAGTGTGGCCCAAGTGAGCTCGCAACACTTGTGTTTGTCTGCAAGCACATATAACAGTTGTCAGTACCCCACTACCCCAGTAGACATGTAAAGGGTAAAAGCAAACCAATGAATCAAAGGCAATGTTTCCAGTTAGCACAAATTGAGGAGAAAATGCAACAAATAATGTATAGTTGTTGACAGTCTCCAAATAGTGTTTGGAGAAAATGTCATATTAAGCCGCTATGTTAGACTTGAAAATCACTTTTGAATCATGAGGTCAAGCTACCACTAGAAACAATCAACACTTGGTGGTCTAAACAAAGTAAGGGATATTCTAAATCACTTGAGAAAAATCCTGATATTCACAAAGCAAACCAGCAGAGC
Organism: Zea luxurians; assembly: GCA_029449295.1. Classification (NCBI taxonomy): domain Eukaryota; kingdom Viridiplantae; phylum Streptophyta; class Magnoliopsida; order Poales; family Poaceae; genus Zea; species Zea luxurians. The sequence continues at coordinate 2,865,990 of JAOPSE010000026.1, read as the reverse complement.
ACATAATTGCTCATCAAACCTATTCAGAAATAGCCACAACTCAAATATGCAGCAAAGATCAGCTGCCACACCAATGAATCAAAAAAATCATTCCAAACATGGTGGGGCAACCAATTTTTTAAAGATTTCAAAACTGTGACAGCAGCCATTTACATTCAAAAGAGTTGGAGAGTGAATCCCTAACCCTAACTAGGGTTGGGACTTGTATTAATAGACCAAGAGTTGTTGGCCATGGCCCATTACACAAGGGTATGAAGGTCATTACAAGGGGATTAACCCCAAAACCCTAACGGGGTTCTAACACCCCCCCCCCCGCGCAGTCTCAACTCTACCTTGTACAGATGTTGAGACTGGATCGAAAATCGGCGAAGACACTCGACGGCAGCCCCTTGGTGAAAATGTCGGCGAACTGCAGCGTGATCAGGACGCTGAGAACCCGAACGTCACCGGCGGCGACGCGCTCGCGGACGAAGTGCAGGTCGATCTCCACGTGCTTCATGCGCTGATGCTGCACGGGATTGATGGAGAGGTAGACCGCGCTGACGTTGTCGCAGTAGACGAGGGTGGCGCGCTGGAGGGGGCTTTGGAGCTCCTGGAGAAGCTGTCGCAGCAAGGAAGCCTCGGCCACGCCGTTGGCCACAGCGCGGTACTCGGCCTCAGCGCTGGAGCGAGAGACGGCGGGTTGTCGCTTGGCGACCCAGGAGACGAGGTTGGCGCCCAGGAACACGGCGTAACCGGAAGTGGACCGGCGCGTGTTGGGGCAGCCAGCCAAGTCGGCGTCGATGTAGACCATGAGCTCTGACGTCGGGGAGGGTCGAAGAAGGCCGTAGTCGATGGAGCCGTGGAGGTAGCGTGGAGGTAGCGCAGGATCCGCTTGAGAGCGGTCAGATGGGGCTCTCGCGGGGTGTGCATGTGAAGGCACACCTGTTGGACGGCGTAGGCGATGTCAGGCCTAGAGAAGGTCAGGTAATGAAGGGCGCCGGTGAGGCTCCGGTAGGACGTCGCATCGGCGACCGAAGGCCCGTCGTCCTCAGAGAGCTTCGCCTAAGTGTCGACAGGCGTGGAGCAGGGCTTGCAGTCGAACATACCAGCCCGCTCCAGGATGTCGAGGGCATACTGGCGCTGGTATAGGAAGAACCATGAGGCCTCCGCTCGGCGGTGATGCCGAGGAAGTGGTGGAGAGGCCCCAGGTCCTTCATCGTGAACTCGCGTTGAAGGGCGACGATCGTGCGCTGAAGAAGATCGGCACTGGACGCCGTGAGCACGATGTCGTCGACGTAGAGCAGTAGGTATGACGTCGCCGCGCCGGTAGATGAACAGAGATGTGTCCGACTTGGCCTCGACGAAGCCGAGGGAGGCCAGGTGGGAGGCGAAGCGACTTTACCAGGCCCGCGGCGCCTGCTTGAGGCCGTACGGGGAATGGTTCAGCCGGCAGACCAGATCCGGACGAGCTGAGTCAACGAAGTCGATGGGCTGGCTACAGTAGACTGTCTCCGTTAGAGTGCCATGAAGGCATTCTTGACATCGAGCTGATGGACCACCCAGTCCCGGGAGAGGGCGAGGGAGAGAACGGTGGCGAACTTGACGAAGGGGCGTAAGGTCTCATCGTAGTCCACTCCGGGGCGCTGGGTGAAGCCCCGAAGGACCCAACGGGCCTTGTAGCGATCAAGCGAGCCATCCGAGGTCAGCTTATGGCGGAAGATCCACTTGCCGGTAACCACGTTGATGCCTGGTGGACGCGGCACCAGGTCCCAAGTGTGGTTGGCCAGCAGGGCCGCGTACTCCTCCATAACACGACGCCAGTGGGGATCGGCGAGAGCGGCACGAACGGAGGGAACTAGGGAGGCATCCGGAGGAGCGTCGACCGTCAGTATCAGTCGGTCGACGAAGCGGAGAACGCCGGCGGCGCGACGAGTCACCATCGGGTAGACGTGGCCGAGGTCGCGGTGGATGGCGACCGGGTGATACACCTGGGGCTCAGTGCAGGGACGAGCAGGCGGGTCGGAGGGGGCCGAGGAAGCGGTCCGCCCGCGACGGTGGTAGACGATGGCGGGGTCGGCAAAGCGAGCCAAAGTGGGGGCTGGCGACGGGGCCGCGCTCGTCGACGGGGCCGCACATGTCGCGGGCGGAGGACACGAGGCCGCGCGTGGCGCAGACGGGGTCGACGGGGCCGCGCGTGGCGCAGGCGGGGTCGACAGGGCCGCGCGTGGCGCGGGTAGAGACGAGAGAGGAGGCGTCGGGACCGCGCGTGGCTCGGGTATAGGCGCGAGCAGAGGCGTCTGAGCCGGGTGGGGCAGTCAGGAGCGACCGGGGTGGAGGACCAGGATCGGACTCAAGGAGGGAGTCGAGATCGGTAGGCGAGGAGCCAGCAAGTGGAAAAACATCTTCGTCCAAAACGACATGACAAGAGATGATGATGCAGTGGGAGAGGAGGTCAAGGCAACGGTACCCCTTGTGGTCAGGAGAATAACCGAGGAAAAGTTAATGATTGGAACGGGGAAATAGCTTGTGGGGAGCAGTGTCAGAGGTGTTGGGATAGCAGGCACAACCAAAAACTCGAATGTGGGCATATGAGGGGGTTGTGCCATACAAGGCGAAGTGGGGAGTGGGGTGACTCACCGTCTTGGAGGGAAGACGGTTGAGGAGATAGGTAGCAGTGGTCGGAGCCTCTGCCCAATAGCTGGCAGGAAGAGATGCCTGAAAGAGGAGGCAGCGGATCATGTTGGTGGTGGTGCCGATAATCCGTTCGGCCCGGCCATTCTGAGGGGAAGTGTGGGGGCACAAGAGTCGCAACTAAACGCCGTGGGAGAGAAAGAAGGAGCGAGAGGCGGAGTTATCGCACTGAAGTGCACGAACCGGGCGACGGAACTGGGTGGAGACCCAAGCGAAGAAGTGGGTGAGGGTGGAAAATGTATCAGACTTTAGGCGCAAAGGAAAAGTGCAAAGAAAGTGAGAGAAGTCATCCAGAATGACCAGGTAGTATTTGTAACCAGAGAGGCTGAAGACAGGAGAAGTCCAAAGATCACAATGAACAAGATCAAAGGCCTGAGCAGCCCTGGACGTGGAAGTGGAAAAGGGAAGAGAATGACGACCGAGCTGACAAGCATGACAGAGGCGCTCAAAGGAGCCCCAGCTACAAGAGATAGCTGAGCGGCTGGAGAGCTGGGACATCACGTCAGGTCCAGGGTGCCCGAGACGACGATGCCCAATGGTGGTGGTGGTGGTGGTAGTAGCAAGAGCATGTGGGGAGGATACGCTGGTGGGAGAAGTGGAGGGCAAGTGAATGGAGTAGAGGGGGTCGGAGCTGTCACAGCGAGCGAGCAAATGGGGTGCAACAAGGACATCATTAAGGTAGAAGGGTCCCGGAAGAACCGATGCACCAACAGTGACCGGGAGGGTGGAACCGTTCCCCACAACGATAGAGAGGATGTGAGGGGTGTGGAGGATGGTAGTGAGATAACGAACTAGTAGTAGGAGTGGTGTGGAAGAAGGCTCCGGAGTCGACCACCCAATCGGTGGGAGAGGGAGGGGGTGGCAAAGGCACGGGGTGCGAGGAGAGAGACAGGGGAGGTGCTCCGACAGTGCCACTAGGAGGGGAGGGAGACAACAAGGTCTCGATCGCCAGGGAGGCAATCGTTGGGGAAAACAAGCGACCCGCCTGAGGGTGGAGCTCGATGCAAACACGAAGAACAAGTTTCATGGCCCGATCGAAGGTCACAAAAAAGCCCCGAACAAGCTAGTCGTCGTGAAGGGTGACGCACACAGCGATCGCAACAAAACTGGGCGGAGCCGGGAAAGGTGGCACTGGCGGCTAGGGCAAAGGCAGGGCCCCCGACGGCAGGAGGAGGGACGCCATGGAGAGCCGGAGCCATGCGCGAGCTGGGGTAAAGAGCCGGCACGGTGGCGGCGCCGGGAAGGCCGAGGGCCGCAGGAGCAACGAACGAGGGAAGGCTCACAAGAGGGGGGGCGCATAGGTGGTGGCGGCGGGCCAGAGGGCTGTGGTCGACGCCACAGGCGCGAAGTGGGGCAGGGCAGCCACCATGGAGAGGGCACGAGGGGCTCCAGGGACATGGGTGCTCGCGCCCGCGGCGTAGAGGGCCACCGAGGCAGTGGGAAGGAGAGCAACAGGGGATACGTCGACGGTGGAAGAAATTGTTGGCACAGCAGCCATGCCGAGGAAGAAGACGGGAGGGGTGCTGCTGCAAGGAGTGGGCCGGCGGCGGGCCAGCGGCGGGGAGGAGGTCCGGCGGAGCACAGGTCCTGACATCGGGGAGGAGGCCTGGCGGCGACGGGGAGGAGCTACGGCAGCGGGCCGGAGGGAGGGAGGTGTCCTGGGTGCTTCCTCGAGCGTAGTCACGACGGCGTCCACAGCCACCGACGATGCTGATGCAGCAGGGGAGCCAAATCGCGGCGAGCTCCTGAGGAATCGAAGGCACCGGGAGCTCTCAGGAGCGTCTTCACGCGTCGATGAGGGAAGGGGACAGAGAACTAAACCTAGCTCTGATACCAAGTTGGAGAGTGAAACCCTAACCCTAACTAGGGTTGGGACTTGTATTAATAGACCAAGAGTTGTTGGGCCTGGCCCATTACACAAGGGTATGAAGGTAATTACAAAGGGATTAACCCCAAAACCCTAACGGGGTTCTAACAAAAAGTTGGGGTTTAACAAGTTGTGGTTTAACAAGACAAGACAAACTTAGAATGAGCAAAAGCATTTCCTGGCCTGGCACCCACAAATGACACCAATCTAGAAATGATGTATTATACTCCAATAAACAATTCATTGGCGATTCAGATGCATGGTACTTGTAAGACATCATGTGCAACTTAGGGTCTGTTTCGAAGTGAAGATTTTTTATAGTTTCTAGGCAATACCATGATTTATAGGAATACCAGAGTATGCCATAAGGTGTTTAGTTGCATTCCTAGAAACTATGTTTTTAAAACCACGATATTCTAGATACCATAGTATTTTTGGAGTACAGAAACTCCACTCCAACCCAAAGTTTCCGTGGCACGGCTAGCTTTTGCCTAAATACCATGGTTTACAATGTTGTATCCAAACAATGTTTTTAAAAAACATGGTATTCTTGGAGCTGGCCAAGACAGTTGCTAAGTATAGTATTGTAAAACCATGGTTTTGAGAAACATTGTTGCCAAACATGCCCTTAAAATGATCCCTGGCCAGCATTGATGAAACTTAAAGAATAAAGCAGAAGTAAAATAGGATATTTTTCGGAATTACATTTTTGTTACCTGTAGAATGTTGAGAACTGATCTGATAACATCTTGGTTCTTCAGGATATCAATACTTTGGCTTGCCTGTCCAATTATTTCTGCCCACTTCTGTAAAATCATGAAACCAAAGTGTAACCAAGGGAAAATCGTATTCAAGAAGCCATAGCTAAAACAAGTCCATGCTAGAATACGAAACAAGAAACCTGATTAGGAAGGCTCATCAATCTCTTGAGGTATTCATCCCTATTAGTGTTGTCAGATTCAGCTTGAATCATATGGCCAACCTGAGTCGTGAGCACAGAAATGTTTTTAAAAAATAATTAATAATGGATTATTTTATTGAACCAGTTTTTTCCCGTTCGTGTTCAACATACTGATTCATAAAACGTATGAATCTGATGTGGCTCAAGATCGGCGATGGTTGTAGCAAGGTTGGACAGAAGTTCAGAAACAAATGGTTCATTCTCGCCCACCTGGAGAAAATGTGCAAATGTGAAAATCAGCACCAGGCAAAGATCTACGGAGGATATTTATATGCATGAATTTGAGACTAGCGAAACAACATTTGTAGGTCATGATGGGTAAGTTGAACCAACCCCACAAGAGTTCACTTTTAAAACAAAAAAAAAATGTCAACTACAAGCATATATGCCTCTGGGAAAAGTCTTGAACTTACCTGTTGTGTCACAAACTTACGCTTGCATTTTTGAACAATTTTCAGGAAGGTATCACATGCCATATCCTGCCACAAGCCACAGCACATATCAAACATGGTATTCATTGAAGACATTGAAAACGCTAACTTAAGTGAATATGCAAATGGAGGCCCAAATACAAAAGGATAGGAGAGGCATCAAGCCATCAACTACCAAATAAGCTCAAGATACAAACAGAAGTATGAGAAATGACTTGTTAAACCACATGCATTCGAGAAAAATAGAAAAATGACCAGACTACATAAACAATAAAAAGATGCCTCTTTGCCAACTCAAAGAAGACAAAGGCAAAACTGACCTGAACTCCAGGATGCATCTCATGCATGAACTCAAACAATTTGTTGACCACAGTTTTCAAAAACTTCCAATGAGCCCTGAGAAATCTTGGATACTGACCAACAACATACCTAACAATTACATCATAAATCAGCAAAATATAATAAATAAAATAATCATATACATGTGATAAATGGAAGAGAAATGCTTTATTACATGATGTTACTTGCAATCACAGCTTTATTGTCCTTTCCCTTTGTGATTTCACAGAGGTTTAGCAAATCACGAATAACCATAACCAGAAATCTATTCTCCTGCAACAGACCCATGAGAAGAAATTAGAATTCCAGCACACTACATCTAACATTAGCTAAGGATTGATACTTCCAAAAATGTTTCTCAGAAGGAAGAGAAGGGTCAGAACAACATACAAACCTGCTCCTCTACCATAGAACCTGATATTGATCCAATAGCCCAACAGAGAGTATTAAGGTTATTCCAACTCCAGTCTTCTCCATTTAATTGCTTGCTTAGTTTCTTCAACATCTGAAATTCCAAAGTAAACTATCCTAAGTGCTGGGTAAATTCACAAACGGCAATAATAGAACAAGAACTGCTATTCACTATGGTCTTCAACTCTTCATCACAGCTACATTGAATCAGGCCTTCTTAACCATAAAAGTACTAACTACAACGTAAGCACCATAAGCCACTTCTGAAATTAAATAATTGTTACAAGCTTCATTCATGTATTGTTTTCTGAGCAAGTTAAGTGTTAGATGTACTGTGTGTGTACTGATGTATTGTGTGTGTTTGTCCCTGTATTGGGCCTTGGCCCACTCACCTCTTTTATAATACATCACCCAACCCTGGTTTAGGGTTAGGGTTTCAGTTTCTATCATTAAGCATAGCATACTATTAATTACATTTGTTCTTAAACACAAGTATCCGTGAACATACCTGTTGTTCTGTGTCATCATGATCAAGATGAGATAAATAGATCAGTGTTTCCCTCATGATCTGATATCATTCAAAATAATGGCAATTTCAACGTCAGACAGAAGGTTACAGAGCTTACAAAGCAAGAAGCATATGAATTGCAGGGCGGTACGATATTAGGCAATCCTTTTACTAACCTTGTACTGAACAAGAACATCGTTGTCTTTCATTGTCTCACGTACAATATTGCCGTTTTCGTCTTCAACAATAAGTACTTCCTCAGGCTTTGCCATACGGCAAATCATCAGCATCCGTAGTTTCGAGAGTGGGCCAGAGTAAAGCTGTCTCCTCTGTTGAACAGCAGTGCCCCCATCTACCATTCCAGGAACCATCTGCGCCTACAGCATGGTTTTAATGAAATTCAGAACAAAACACTAAGTAGAGACATCAAACTAAGTAAAAAAAACAGATCCTAAAGAAAGGCAGTCTACATACGAGCAACTAAAACTATCATAAAACCCAAATGGAAAAGGACGCTGAAGAAACGTCACAACAATGTATGATAAGTAGAAAGTCATTATTCGTTTATTCAAGCAATGTTCCAAAATATAAACAAAAAGTTAAATAAAAGCACCTGAAGCCCCATCATGCTTACAGTTGCTGCAGGTTCCATTTGATTGTGTGCTTCAAATAGCTCTAAGACAAACACATTCCAGTAATCCAAGGACACCTGTAAAGTTTCATAAGAAGGCCTGTAAATTATCCAATGTTGTAAGATGGTCTTACAGCATATTTCTGTGACAAATATATTTCAGCATCCCTACCTTAAAAACCTCTGTATCGTCAACATATGAAATTCCAATAAGGTACTCGAGACCCATAAGCAAAGCAGCAATATTTTCTTGAGTTGTTTCCAGTATACGCATGTGATTCTGCATAGCATGAAAGGGAAGGGGTTAGACCAATTGGGGACTCATTTGTTTTTATGGAGTATCTTTGTCATTTCTCTATTTGTTCTTTTCCTAGTGCTTAAAATGACAAGCAACATAAGATGATAAAGTACAATCTGAAATATGGTGTGTTGCATATTAGTTACAGAACATAGAGAACAATCTATAAATCCATACAAATATTGGTCTACTACCCTAAATCGATCTTATACTGGAGAACTAGTATTCGGGGGAGAAAGACCTGACCTTAAAAAAAGATGTGAAGAAGAGTGCAAGATTTTGTATAAACGCCTGCACAAACGAACAAAGTGTGTTTATTAATATAACATAGAGTGGAATAGAAGTAGGGGGAGCATGAATCATGGACCCTTAGAATACATTACTATGCCAGATAATATGGTTTCAGATGTACCTGCTCTTCAGTGGAACCATTAGCATATGCGTCCGGGATTTTTTCAGGAGAAAGAATAGCCTATATGCAAAAGGAACAAAAACTTCAATCGTTAAATATCTGAAAAAATAATTTACTTGCACAGAAGAAAAATAGTAAATGTCTTCAAAGTTACCTGCAACTGAATCATGAAAAATGTATATGTCTTCACATACTGCACATTATAAAAATCACCAAACTGAAGTGCTGCAACCTGCAAGGTAGCTAGAAATATCAGAGAGAATTCAGCACAGAATTTCTCCAGTTGGTCCCAAACATAAGTGTCAGGTTAGTGTAATATATCATAATACGGAGCTCCCAAACACTATAAAAGAAATCGTTTCCACATTTGTCGTTGAAATTACAAACTATGGCTAAATTAGACACAGAAAGCCTCCCTTACCTCTGTTAGGCATTGAAGTGTAAGATTCCGATAAGCAGCCATAGGGAAGAACTTCAGTAATGTCTCCAGCTAAATAAAAAAAGTACGGAAAAGGTAAGGGCCAGCATTTTCGTAGGCACAGTTGGCATCAGTCACTCACAAAGTTCAATCATCAACATACCAACGGTGACTCAAAGATGAATCCAACGGGGATCCATGATAAGAAAGCATGGAGTGTCGCCAATGTAGCACGAATGAGCTCTGGCCTTTGCGTTGCAGATAGGACATACAAACATAGCTCGTGAATGAGCCGGAACTCACTGAACAAAGACAATAAGATATCAGCTAAAACAGAAGTAACTTTTTTTTGTTAAAACATAGATTCCTGAATAAACTATAAAACAGAACCTCCAAGGTAGCCAAGAAAATATAGAAGTTGACAACAAACCCAACCTGTTAAGTGACGACTTCAGTTCTTTGATCTTTTGTTGTGTCATTTCACCTCTTGAGAAGTCAAAAATTTCTTCGCTTAGAAGCTGCATGTTGTCAAATTGGATACGCATAACCAATCCAATATGTAAATTAAAGATGTCGAGGAAAATGTCAAAATTGAAAATACAGAAAAAATAACTTACCTTCAATATAGCCATGCAATTTTCACATAGAGTTTCACTACTCTTTGCAGCTGCAACAAGATCAGGTATGAAGGATGACCATCTGGCAGGCCATTCATGTTTCAGGACCTATTACATTGCAAGGAAGCACCATGAGAAATAAATATATCAAGACACAAAGCATCATATCAATGTTGGGAACAAGAACATCAAAATTCAGTGCAAGGTTTAGATGACCTGGTAAACTAGCTGCCAAAGTGAAGAAAAAAGAAAGGCTAAATGCACAGCTTACCTGCACCAAAATAATATTGAGTTTATTGACGTAAAGCCTCTCCTGCCGAAAGGTAACTTCATTGCTGGAAAGCTGTCAATAGTACAAAAAGGGCAGTAGCACAAAAAACAATTAAATGGATCAGATTTAATTAATTGATAAGTGTAACCAAACGTTAATAAAATGACAGATATTAATCCTTGCCTGCACAATAACATCAGATATGTAATTCTTTATGCCATCACGTTGTTCGACGGGCAATGCATTCCACCTGTACTTGATAACACTTTCAAGTATCTGCATGAATGTTGGTAACAAAATCATCGCATGCTAAATATTAAACACTCGAACCGCATGTGCAGCAGTTAGCCCACTCACAAACTAGCTTCCATTTACATCATTGATATTCTATGATTTTTGCCTCGCATTCCTATACGACAATTGCTTAGCCTCATTGCATGCCATATTATTGCCACACGTTACTTATGACCACAGACAAAAAGATGCAAAAAATCAAGCCGGAACTGAAAGTAGGACTTTGTCCTTTCATGGAATACAGTTATAACTAATCTTGAAGATAAAGAAATTGCACCTTGTAGTGATAAACAGAGAAACTTATCATGATACAGATAGCCTTGATTAGGCAGTTCCATTTGCGGCTGGACATAGTTGCAATCATATTATGGAAGTAATGGAAAGAGGAGCTGACCTTGGTCAGCCATGCATTCTAAGGTAATTAGATGAGTCTGTAGATATGACATTGACTGTACAAGCAAGCCTTTTAAGTTCAAGGCTGGGGTGAAAATTGCATGTATTACTTTAAACCAATCAAACCAGGGCATAAACATAGCATCCATCCTCCCTTTTGAGCACAATCTACCCCCCCCCCCCCCCCATGTATAACGACAGGCAGCAGAGTGGGCGAACTTACTTGCAGTGCAAAGAATTTGGTGTTGAGGTTCTGGGAATTCTGCAGAATGTGTACAACTTGTAGCCACATGTCTGGGTTGTTTTGTAGGTCGCGTAGTATCTGATCAGCGGCGCTCCTCTGGAACGAAAGGCAGCAGATACAGTTATCCGTGTTCAATGCCAAAGCCACAAGGCTAGAAAACAAATACACAAAAACTAGCAATGTTAGGCCTCTGGTGATGAGAAAGGACCAGTCAGCTCAAAGTGGGGGAAACCCCGACTGTTCACGTTTGCTTTAACATTTAGTCATTCCGAAGGCCTAGATAGAGTAAGTGTGAACGGAGAAGGATAAGGCGGCGTCGCCGCCTCAGAGACGGACTAACATATGTAAAGTATCCTAGTTTAGCAAAACAGGTACCATTCGCATTTAGCAAGCCGAGCTCGGATAGACTCGAAGCTCGAGCAACCGAAGTAAACCCTAAAGTCGGTCAGGGGCAGGTAATCCGCGGATGGTCCGGTGGAAGAGATTACCTCCTCTTTAGATCCGGTGCCGTAGAAGGCAGCGACGGTGGCATCGAGGAGCGTCACGTCTACCGGCTGGCTTAGATCCCTGAGCTTCTCCGCCATGGCGGCAGCGGTTGGAGTGAGCAGGTGAAGGAAGCTTGTGGAGGCAGGGGATCCTGGGGAGCAGGGAAGGCACCGGAGGCGCGGGAAGGCGCAGCCCTAGAAGCAGCGAGCGCGGCGACGCTGGCGGCGGCGGCGGCGGCGGCGGGTGGAGGGATTCTTACCGGAAGAGGGAGTCGGGGGAGAAGAAAGGCGGATTTTTATTTTTGGTTTTTGGGGGTTTAAGAGAGAGAGGGACAGAGCAGGGTTGGGACTTGGGCGCGGGGAGTTGCTGCAAAACTACGCCAACGTATGGTATCGGTATGGACGGTTGAGCGCCAAATGCACGCAGCTCCACCGTTACTTTAAAATTTACGTATAGGTCCCTGCTAAGATTGTATAAGGCCTTGTTCGTTTCTTCTGAATTCACCCGAAATCGTTTCAGCTTATCAAAGTTTATACAAATTAGAGAAATAGTCCGGCTAGAAATTGTTCCAGATCTCCATTCCGTAATAACCGAACGGCCCCTAAGGGCTCCGGCTGTGTAACCAAGTCTTACATGCAAGCGTGTAAGTGAGTGCCGGGTACCTGGGACCCAAAGTAGGCATATAACCAGCAAGCCTGCGAGGCGGAGCGGCCGGCCAACTCCCTGCCAAGCAAGCCTGCGAGACGGAGCGGTCGGCCAAGTCCCCGCCGAGCAACTCGGCGAGGTGGAGATCCGAGACCAATATAACAGACCCACATCAGCCACGACAGGATGCGTCATCACCAAGTTACGACCGGACGTATGCACAGCACGCGGAATGGGCACCAAAAGGTCACCATCAACACAGCCATACACCCCATGAATGGCTACAGGCGTGTCCCCGCTGCCTTATGGGGTCAGTCAACCTCCGACGTAGGAGGACCTTAGCACCGGAGTCTCTATAGTGACCTATATGTCAGGAAAGATGGGACGGTGCGCCATACCGAGTGTGTACGTGCGCTCGCTGGCAGGAGACACAAGGGACGTGACGACAGGCGAAGCTACACTGTGTACGACCGCACCATGGGACTGACCCACGGGACCCACCACGTGCTACTACGAAGACGTCAGCGATGGACCCGCTACAGGAACCAATGAGACGGACGACGCCATACCGGGAGTACGGCTACGCACGACTCCACGAAACGACCTCAGGGGCGCCACGTTATCCCGGGGCAATCGATCCATCTCTCTCTATCTATCTATCTCTCTCTAGTAGGAAACATGTCTCCTCTGTAGGGTTCTTCCCTTGAACTATAAAAGGGAAGGCCCTCCTCCCTTCTTCGACACAAACACCAGTTGTAACACGCTCAAAGGCAATACTACGATCAGCACTACACTGGACTAGGGCGCAAGCCTGAACCAGTATAAACCCATTGTCTCAGACCCCTCACTTGAGTCCCAGCGATTCACCATTCGGAGTGAGTCCGCGCTAGCATCCCCCACCGAATATAAATCTTATTGTTCCCTGGTTTCCAAAACCACGATAGTTGGCGCGCCAAGTAGGGGAACGTTAGCGTACCAAGTGACATCTCCCACTCTGATGGCCCAGTCATTAGCGCCCACCGGCGGTGAGATTTTTGCTCCTAGAAGCCGCATCATGTTCGGCACTCTCGACTTCCTCGCCACTGCCTCCACAAGCGCAGGACCCACGCGCTCGCCGACCCTGACGTGCCCGCCGCCACAAGCGCAGGACCCATGCGCTCCACCAGGAGGAGGGCAGGGAAGCAGCGCCTCAAGAGGCGTGCCGCCATCCTGAAGCGGCGCCTCAGCCAACTTGGTGTTGCCATCAAGCAGCAGGCAGAGGAAGCTTCACCATCGACGTTTGTGGCCGTCATCGGCCACCAGCAATCATTCGGCAACAAGCGCCATCACGAATCGGCCACCTGAGACACACGCGCGGCGGAGCACGCCGACCCACAATACCTTCGGTGGTCGGAGTTTCCAATCATTTTCGACCACCGCGATCACCCGGACAGGATCCCACATCCTGAGACCTACTCCCTCATTGTCGAGCCAATAATGGGCTCGAAGCGCCTCTCCAAGGTGCTCATGGATGGGGGAAGCAGCCTCAACATCATGTACGTTGAGACCTTCGAAGGCTTGGGGATCGCACGCTCCGCGCTGCGACCCAGCTCGGCACCGTTCCACGGCATCATCCCCAGTCGCTAGGCCAACCCGCTTGGGCGAATCACTCTACCCGTCACCTTCGGCGACCCCTCCAACTTTTGCACCGAACGACTGCAGTTCGAGGTTGTGGACTTCCTGGGGTCCTACAACGCCATCCTCGGAAGGCCATGCTACACTAAGTTTATGGCCATCCCTAACTACATATACCTCGTGTTGAAGATCACCGGTCCACGCGGGATCATTACGGCGTCCGCCTCATTCAAGACGGCCACGCATGTGAGCAAGCCAACCGCGAGCTCGCCTCAACGCTGGCCGCGATGAGAGAATTGGCCAAGCTTCAGAAGGTTGCCCCCAGAGCGCCTCGGACGCTCCCAAGGCCAGCTTCGATACCTTCAAGTCCGCTGGGGACACGAAGGATATCCCGATCGACGCTGCCGACACATCCAAGTGCATTTGCATAGGAGCGGCGCTCTCCAGTGAACAGGAAGGTGCACTCGTCGACTTCCTCCGGGCCTTCGCCTAGAAACCCGCGGATATGCCGGGGATCCCAAGGAAAGTCGCTGAGCACTCCCTGAACATCCAAACGACGGCTAGGCCGGTCGCCCAGCGGCTTCGCCGTTTCGGCGAGGAAAAGCGCAAGGCCATCGGCGAAGAGGTCGCAAAGCTCTTAGCGGCAGGGTTCATGTGGGAAATACACCACCTAGTGTGGGTAGCGAATCCTATGCTCGTTAAAAAGAACGAGAGCTAGAGGATGTGCGTTGATTATACAAGCCTTAATAAGGCATGCCCCAAAGATCCTTTTCCTCTCCCGCGCATCGACTAGGTCATAGACTCCACCGCCGGGTGTGAGCTCCTCTCCTTTCTGGATGCCTACTCAGGCTATCACCAGATCGCCATGAAAGAAACTGGCCAACACGCCACCACCTTCATCACCCCCTTCGGAACATTCTGCTATGTCTCTATGCCCTTCGGTTTGAAGAACGTCGGAGCCACGTACCAGTGTTGCATGCTCTAGTGCTTCACCGACCAAATCGGACTCAACGTGGAAGTCTACGTCAATGACATCATCATGAAGACCAAGAAGTCCGGCAACCTCATCACCGACTTAGAAGAGATGTTTGCCAACCTTCGTAGGTTCTGAATCAAGCTGAACCTCGAGAAGTGCGTCTTCGGGGTTCCTAAGGGTAAGCTCCTGGGCTTCATGGTCTCAGACCGTGGGATCAAGGCTAACCAAGAGAAGATAGAGGCCATCCGACACGTGGGACCCATCCAGGACCTCAAAGGAGTGCAGCGGCTAGTCGGATGTGTCACCACGCTCAGTCGGTTTGTCTCTAGGCTCGGAGAAAAGGGTATGCCCCTTTATAAACTCCTCGGAAAGAGCGATCATTTCTCTTGGACAACTGAAGCCCAGGAGGCCCTCGATCGGATAAAAGTGTTCTTGATCTTGCCACCGGTCCTGGTCGCGCCCGACCCAGGCGAAACCCTCCTCTACGTTGCAGCCACAACCCAGGTGGTCAGCGCTGCGCTGGTGGTAGAAATGGAGAGCGAGGGCCACGTGCTCAAGGTGCAGAAGCCCATCTACTTCGTCAGTGAGGTGCCGACCGAGTCCAAGATGTGGTACCCTTAGATCCAAAAACTGCTCTATGCAGTCCTCATCGCCAAGCGGAAGTTGATCCACTATTTTGACCGACACCCTGTGTCGGTGGTATCCACGGCACCCCTTGGCGAAATTGTCCGTAATCGGGATGCGTCCAGACGCATTGCAAAATGGTCCCTCGAGCTCAATGGGCTCGACATCAGCTACATCTCCAGAACTGCGATTAAGTCCCAGGCTCTCGCCGACTTCATCACAGAATGGACGGAGGCGCAGGAGCCACCCCCGGTCGAAGATCCAGAGTACTGGACCATGTACTTCGATGGATCCTACCTCAAGACGAGAAGCGGTGCAGGCGTCATCCTCACGTCGCCTCAGAGACACAAACTCTGCTACGCCATTCATCTCCACTTCGACAACACCAACAACGTCGCCGAGTACGAAGCCCTCGTTAATGGGCTCCGGATCACGGCCAAGTTGGGGGCACGACGGCTCCTGGTCAGGGGCGATTCCAAGTTGGTTATCGATCAAGTCATGAAGGCAATGGAACCGCGTGACCTGCGGATGTGCGCGTACTACGGTGAAGTGCAAAAGCTGGAAGAAAGGTTCAAAGGCTTCGAGCTGCACCACAGCTACAGATGTTTCAACGCAGAGGCCGACGAACTTTTGACTATCGCGTCGGGACAAAAGCTCGTTCCGGACGGGATCTTCGCCTCCGACCTCTACGAACCCTCTATAAAGATCAAACAACCGGAGGAAGAATTGGGCAAGGTGGCTAATGACCAAGTCACCCATGTGGCCTAGGCTCGAGAACTGGTCGCGACGACCGATCATCAGGATTGGTGCCAGTAGTTTATCGAACGACTATCAAACGGTGCCCTACCCGAAGACGCAACTGAAGCCAGGCGACTCTCTCGCAAGCAAAGTCCTTCGTACTCATTGATAGGACACTTTACAAGAAGAGAGCCTCCGGGATCAAGCAGAAGTTTATCGCGCTCGAGGAAGGACTATAGTTGCTCACTGAAGTACACGGGGGAATATGCGGGCACCAGGCGGCCCCACGGTCCCTCGTCGGCAAAGCGTTCAGGTAAGGCTTCTATAGGCCCACGACCATGGCCGACGCCGAACAGGTCGTCTGGACTTGTGAGGGCTACCAGTACTACGCACGACAAACACATATGTCGGCTCAAGCCCTCCAAACCATACATGTCACCTGGCCATTTGCGGTCTGGGGACTGGACTTGGTCGGCCTTCAAAAAGGCACCCGGGGGCTTCACCCACTTACTCGTCGTCGTGGACAAATTCACCAAGTGGATCGAGGCCAAGCCCATCGCCAAGCTCAAGTCATCGGAGGTCGTCACATTCTTCCGTGACATCATCTATCGGTTCGGGGTACCCAACTCCATCATCACCGACAACAGAACTCAGTTCATAGGAGAACTGTTCCTGCAGTTCTGCGACGACTTCAACATCCGCATCGACTGGGCCGCGATGGCGCATCCAAGGACCAATGGCTAGGTTGAGCATGCAAATGGCCTAATCCTACAAGGCCTCAAGCCATGAATATTTGATAGACTGAAAAAGTTCACCGGACGATGGGCAGCTGAGCTGCCCGCGGTACTCTAGAGTCTGCGAACCACACCATCCAGAGTAATAGGTTGCACGCCATTCTTCTTGGCATTCGGCGCAGAGGCCATGCTCCCCACAGAGCCAGAGTACGGGTCCCCGAGGACCAGGGCCTACAATGATGAACAAGCGACAACAGACAAGCAACTCTCCACCGACCTACTCGATGAGGCGCGTGACATGGTCGTCATCCGCTCCGCCAAGTACCAGCAGGACTTGCGACACTACCATGACCGACAAGTTCATGGCAGATCGTTCAATGTTGGTGACCTAGTGTTGAGAAGGGTGATGGCCACCAAGGACAAGCATAAGCTCTCCCCTCCATGGGAAGGGCCTTTCATCATCGCCCAGGTCCTGCACCCGGGGGCTTACCGGCTTAAGGACGGCGACGGCAATCTCCTGACTAACGCATGGAACATCGAAAACCTAAGGTAATTCTACCCCTGAGTAACCGTTTCTATCCTATCTTGTTTTCACACCTAAATAAACAGAACATGCCGACCAAGTCGACTGGTCGACTAAGTCGCCACGTCCTGCCTGGGGGCTGGAAGGCGGGCACCATTCTGCCAAAACATAGCCAGATTTGTCCCACTGTCGTGCGTTTTTAAGTTTTCCTAGGCGCCTTGATTCGTCCCAAAGACATATCTGTGCCCCAGAAGGCTCTAGCGGCCGCGGCTATGATAAACTTAGGAGGACCGATCGCGAGGGTTAGGAAATAGGCAGACCACAGCGTTCAAACCAGAAACGATTACACACACCAAAAGCATTCTTCATCCATTTGGCTCCGTCATCTGAGAAGTTCATTACAAAAACACTAAAAATAACATCATCTAGACATCGGTGGATGGCTCTAGACTCTAGGGGCCCGTCAGGAGGAACTTCGTGTCAACCCGGCTCACGATCGACCGGGCGTGAGGACGCACCTGCTCTTCGATATTGTCCAGCTCCTCGTCGCTTCGACCGGCGGCGAAGCCCTCCGCGATCACGGTAGCATCGATCTCATAGAAGTGGGAGACCGTCTGCCCTAAGGCCATGCTGCTCCCGTGGTATGCGCCTTCGAGGACCATGCGCTCCACATGCCCGAACAGCGACCGCAACCGGTCGATCAAGGGCGCCTCGATCGATGGTGGAGGAGAGAGGTGAGCACACACCATGCCCATGGCTAGACGAAGCTCCTCAAGCCCAGTGCCCCACTTCGAGAGCGAGGTCTCCACTTGGACCTGTGTGGCGATGGCACCATCAAGGGCAAGCGAAAGCTTGCACGCCTCATCCTCCGCCACCTTCCTTGCCTCCTACGCTGCCTTCATTGCATCTCGGGCCTTGGAGAAGTCCTTCTGGAGTTCTGGGAAAGGGAAAGCCGTGAGCGATCTAGGGCGCCGAATTGAAGAAAACGCGCAATCAGGAGAAAGACTTACCTCCGGCCGCCCTATGCTCCCGCGAAAGCTCCAGGTTTGCCTCCTCCAGGCGAGTGTTCACCGCCCTAAAGGTCGACTTGACCTCCTCGGACCGCTGGTTCGCCTCGCGCAGGTCCCCCGGAGCTGAACCTCTCCCCCTGAAGGCAGTTCGCGTCGCTCCGTGCCTTGTTGCGCTCCGTGCACAGGCGAGTCGCCTCGTTTTGAAGCCGATCAGCCTTGGCACGGAGCGTAGAGAGCTCTCGCTCCCTCTCCTCTGTATGGGTAGCCTTCACACGCAGCCGCTCCACCTCCCGTCGTGCAGCTACCAGCGCCTCCCTCCGAGCCACCGGCCGTGAAAAGAGGCGCTATGAAGAGTAGCCGGGCAATCAGGTGAACGATTGGTGAAAAAGCGGTGAACCAGAAGAAACAACTAGAAAGTAATACTCACCTGGCCATGGGGGATCAAGTCCTGCGTCATCGACGCGCGGGCGATCGAAACCGCCTCCCTGAAGTTACCGAGGATGCGTCCGATGATCTCCAAGCTCCTGTCACCCCGGTCGGAGGCCACCTCGATGAGCTGCCACTCTTCTGCCTCCATCTCCTCCCCCTCCGAGCCTTCGAGGATGAAGGGGGAGGTCCCCGCGACCTGCTCCAGGAGCAGGCAGCACGGACATCACTTCCCTTGGGGAGGAAGAAGGAGTGACGATCGACTAAAGTTGATCCCGGGGCTCGGTGACCTCCGCGGGTAATGCCGCCACCCCGGGCAGACCACCCGCCATCACGATGCCGGAAGGCGAGGGAGCCGGGGGCAGCAGGCCAGCAGCGATAAGGAGATGGCCGCTGCATCCATCGTAGGAACTGAAAGGGAATTAGGCTTACACCTAGTTCCTAAATAATTTTGGTGGTTGAATTGCCCAACACAAATGTTGGACTAACTAGTTTGCTCTAGTGCACAAGTTATACAGGTGCAAAAGGTTCACACTTAGCCAATAAAAAGACAAGTGTTGGATTCAACAAAGGAGCAACGAGGCAACCGAGGGCACCTCTGGCTGGAGGCACCGGACTGTCCGGTGTGCACCGGACAGTGTCCGGTGCGACCAGAGGACTCCAACTCAAACTCTTCGCCCTCGGGATTTCTCGGAAGCCGGCGCGCTATAATTCACCGGACTGTCCGGTGTGCACCGGACATGTCCGGTGCTCCAAGGAAGCGCGGTCTCCGGAACTCGCCAGCCTCGGGTTCGCGCGGCAGCCGCTCCGCTAAAATTCACCGGACTGTCCGGTGTGCACCGGACTGTCCGGTGTACCAGCGGGGCAACGGCTACTTCGGCGCCAACGGTCGACTCTGACAATAAAAGTACACGCGGCAGAGTCAGAGCAGAGGATCAGAGAGGCACCGGACTGTCCGGTGTGCACCGGACTGTCCGGTGCCACATGAGGACAAAGCCTCCAACGGTCGACCAGCTCCAACCCCAACGGCTATTTGGTGACGTGGTTGTCACACCGGACATGTCCGGTGTGCACCGGACTGTCCGGTGCACCATACGACAGACAGCCTTCACCAACGGCTAGTTTTTGTTTGGTGGCTATAAATACCACCCCAACCGGCCACTTCAAGGTGTGGGAGCCCAAGCAACATTCCAAGTCATCTAGTTGACACACTCAAGCCCTCCCAACCACATATATTCATTGATCCATCCTATACACAAGATTTAGACCACTACAACCAACACAAGTGCCACAAAAGAGAGAGCAAGCAAAAGAGAGCTACTCATTTGAGTTTAGCACTAGTGCCTTGTGAGATTCATCGAGAGATAGTGTGTGCTTCATCTTTGTGTTCATTTGCGCGTGGAGTTTTGACTCCCATTGAACTTCCTCCAAAGTTTTGGAGGCTTGTAAAAGCTAGCAAGAGACACCAAAGATTGTGGTGGTCCTTGTGGGATCGAGAGTGATCCTTGAAAAGAAGAAGAGCTCACCGATCCTTGTGTGATCGGGGGAGAGAGGGAAAGGGTTGAAAAAGACCCGTCCTTAAGTGGACTCCTCAACGGGGACTAGGCCTTCGAGGGCCGAACCTCGGTAAAACAAATCACCCGTGTCCATTGTGTTTATTGCTTGTGATTTGTTTACTTTCCCTTGTTCTAAGTTTTCTTGCACCTTTATTTGCTAAAATCATTTGGTGTTGCTTCGAGTTAAAATCCCATTTAGTGAAGCAACACGTTGCAAGAAAGAACTTGTCCTAGTGCTCTTCTCATCTAAAGCTTCTTGCTTTGTTATACTATAACTTACTAGTTGTATTGACTTATCACTTCCGCATTACTTAGCAATACTCCTTTCAAGCAAGAACTTAGTTTCTATTCTCCGATATTTGTATATCTTGTTCTAACCACTAATCAAGGGATCTAGTTGGGGGATAAAGTTTTAATTTTCAGGTTTCGCCTATTCACCCCCCCTCTAGGCGACTTTCAATTGGTATCAGAACTAGGCACTTCATCTTGAGTCTAACAACTCGAAGTGATGGCTCGTAAAAGATCCCAAAAGAACAAGAAGACCCAGGAGAACAAGGAGGTAACTCTTGAGATATTACTTTCCGATTGTTCTAATTATGATTCATGGTCTACTAGAGTGATAAATGCCTTTAGAGCGGTAGATCCACAATTAGAACAAATTTTGGTCAAGAGTATTATTCCTCCTAACTATGCTAGGGAAAATGCCTCCGAAGAAGATTTAAGTTGTATACGTTTAAACTATCTAGCTTATGACATCTTAAGTAAATCCCTTAGCAAAGAAGATTATCATGCCTTCATAATAAAATATGACAAACCCATTTGTGATATGCATGATATTTGGACTAGAATTAAAAGCAAATTTAATAAGTCCAAACATGATAGTTCATTTTGTGCTTCTACTTCCTTTGGTATTTGTGATACTAACCCTTGCAAGGAAGAAGAAGAAAATGAACGGTGGAGACCAAACGATGAATCCACCTCTCCAAAAGGTTTGTCTTCCCATTTCGATTCCCACATATGTTGTGTGGCTAATGAAAATGATAGCGGATGGACAAATGAGGATGAGGAGGAAGAAAGAAGCTTCTTGCATCTCTACGCTCGCCTAAGCCAAGAAGATAAGGCGGTTATGCTCAAACTTCTAGAAAGAGCGAGAGAGCAAAGCGAAGCTCGTCAAAGGCTAGAAGATGTTCTCTCCATGAAAATGCTACACTTTGACGAGTTGACTAAAGAACATGAGGAGCTAAAGTGCTCTCATATTGATTTGGTCCAAAGGTATGAAACTGTTTCAATTGAGCATGATAACGCTTTACATTGTATTGCTCAATTAGTAAATAGGAATACCTTGCTTAAGGACCAAGTAGAAAAGCTAAAAGTTGAAAATCTAGCTTTTCAAGAAAAATATGATATGCTTCTATGTTCCCATGAAAATCTTATAGATGATCATATCATATTGAATTTGACTCATGAGGTTGTGATAGAAAACTTAAAAACCCAACAACCTCACTCATGCACATATATTCAAATTGATGCTATATTACCATGTGCTTATGCTTGTTGTCCGTCGACAAGCAAATCTTCCTTTGAGTTAGAATTTGCAGGAACAAATGATGATACATATCAAAAGCTCAAAGAAGAAAATGAGAGGCTAAAGATGAGCTTGACACAACTAAAAGGGAAATGCATTGCCCAACCTTCTCAAGATAACCGTGATCACATGGTGAAGAAGCTTGAGACGGGAACAACCGTGGCATGCACTACATCCCTTGAAGAAAATGTCAAGGATTTGAGGATTGCCAAGAGGAAGAAACAAAAGATGAAATTCAACACCTCCTCCAAAAGCCTCAACCACGCCTCCACAAAAGGTAACATCCAAGGTAATGATCAAGCCACACTTCACATTAAGAGGTGTAGTGAATGCTTTGAAGAAGGGCACTTGATTAGGTCATGTCCCTACATTAAAAATGGCTTGATTATCAACAAGGATGATAGACTTTGTTTTAAATGCTCCAAGAAGGGACACTTGCTTAGATCTTGTCCCCATTTAAAACAAAAAGGCATAGGGTTAGAAAAGAAAATATTCACTAACCATGTAGCAAGCAAGAAACAAGGAAGGAAGAAATCTTCAAGAATTGAAGATCGCCTATGCTACATATGCCGAAAGAAGGGACATCAATGCAAGGATTGTCCCATAGGTAAATCTTCCACTCCTAGCTTGTCAATTACTTCTCATGCAACTAGGCAACCCAAAATTGCAACTTGTGCTGGAAAGGTAATGAGTTTACCTAATACTAACACAAAGGACTTTTGGGTTCCTAGATCTTTGTTGACTAACCGTGATGGACCCATCAAGCGATGGGTACCAAAATATACTTGACAAGCTTTGTAGGGGAAGGAGATGATATGAAGCCTTGGGGTGCTTGAGAGAGTTCATTCAATTCTTATCAACTCAAGCTATCAATCTTCAAAGATCTATATACATGATTGACCCAAGGTTATTTTTTCAAATTGCTATGTCTTAAACTCATATCATCTCGAGGAAGATATTATATGTTGTAGGAAGTGAACAGATATCATATGGGA
Organism: Zea luxurians; assembly: GCA_029449295.1. Taxonomy (NCBI): domain Eukaryota; kingdom Viridiplantae; phylum Streptophyta; class Magnoliopsida; order Poales; family Poaceae; genus Zea; species Zea luxurians. The sequence goes on along the minus strand of JAOPSE010000026.1, from coordinate 2,843,310 downwards.
AAAATCAAGGCCTACAACATGGAGGAAAGTCAAAGGATGGTAACTTCTATGTTTTTAAAGTGCAAGTATTTAAGAATATCATTTCTTATGTGTCTTGTGTAGTCACATTGAAGCACTTCAAATGTCTTTAATTTGATATTACCATTCTTTGAAGAATTTCCTCTCATATGGTAGATTGCACATTCATCATTTCCATATTATGGCAATCTACATGCTCTAATCTGTTGCAAGTATATCATGGCATATTCTTTCTCTAATTATCTTGTTATTGCCATGATTCTAGATATAGAGAGATATTTCATGTTCTTAAAAGAATAAGGTGTCATGTAAGGAATTCAAATCCTTAGGACACTTGTAAAAGGAAAACTCTCTCTATAACTAGAATAGTGAGACTATTAATTTTATTTAAGTAACCCAAAGTAGTCTCACTTGTAGAGAATAAGTTTCTCTTTGGAAGCATGTAATCTAACATAAAAAGAAAAATCAATCCAATAATTTATGATGTGCTTCTACTTGCTTAAATTGGATTTGATTCTTTCACATTTATCGCTTTCCATGTCATGAATTAGATTTATTCACATAATCTTAAAGGATTATTTATGCTTGTTTTATAAGTTAAAATTGAGCATAACATCATCTATGGATAATCTAGTTCATGCTATGAAGTTTCCATGTTTTAGTAATCTAGCTTTTCATTCCTTATCCAAAATGGTTACAAAAATGGAAACTAGTGCTTGTGTTACTAACAACGTATCTCTTGAGCTTACTTATGAATGATGAACTGTCTATATTTTCTATCTAAAGAAATCATCTTTCATCATATACTCCCTTGTGCTATTAACATCTTTCTTGAGTATTTTCAATAAGTTTGAAAGGAAAAGGAAACAACTACAAAGGGAGGACTCTCAAATGAAAGAGGAGGACATCAAGAACAACAACACCTACTTGGATAATAAGGTCTACAAAACAATCAATGGTGTGGTTGTGAGTATTCTAAATACTTTCATTATGAGATTACTAGGCTTAAGTTGTTATTGCAAAATTTAATGAGCCTTGATCAAAATGTATAATGCTTCTCCCTATTTGTCTTTAAAGTAAATCATCCATGCATATCTTTAGGGGGAGTCTATTCTTATATCTTTAGGGGGAGTCTATTCTTATATCTTGATTTTGTTGAGACTATTGCTTTATCTCAGTAATTTCATATAGTCTCTTGCCTGAGAATAAGTTTCTCATGAAATATGCTACTATTTTTTTGTCTTTCACTCCAAAATAGCATATTTGCTGGATTCTCCTACTCTAAGCTTAATTGATAATCTAATGCGTATGTTGTTCTTTTGATCACATCTGTTATTTGTTTGATCATTGAATGACTTCAATCAACAATCATGCTTCTTAGTGCCGTATATACTATCAATCGATATCTCTCTTGATATGCACTAAGTTAAAAGGGGAATTCATGATACATTTATGCAACTTGTGATCCATTTGATATATGCTAACAATAACTTGAAAAAGATCACTAGTTGTAGAACTCTCTTGTGCAAAATATTTTCATATATTGTCATTAAGTATAGGTCTTCAACACTTAAGACTAAGGACAAGCACAATGAAGAGAGCGTCCCTATGTAAAGGTACATAAAGGTAAAACTATCTCCTTTCATTTAAACGTGTACCTAAATCTTCATTTTCTATACATTCCTTGCATACCTTGTATAAAAGGAAGAGAAAGCATGTCCATTTATTATCCCTGCTTCATACCTAGTTTAATTTCCCAAAATTCATTCCTGCTTAGTGCATCTCTGGTAAAACTAGATGAAGTACTTTTATTGTCAAAGAGCTTAAAGCTTAACCTTGTAACGAGGATAAGCTGCCTTTGTTTCAAAGGTGGATGGTCCTTAAGTCTCTTTGAAATCTTTAAGGGAAAATGCTTAAATGGTTTACAACATGCTTTCGTAAGTGCATAAATTGTCATGAGCATCACACTTATACTATGACACAATGCACTTCACAATCTGTATGATATAGATATGTTCTCATTAACCTAATTATGTGCAATTGGCATTTAAGGCCAAAATATGTGTTCCTCTCCATGCACATACTTAGGGGGAGCAATCTATGTTATATAGAACTATGATCATGCTTAATTTAATATATCCTCTTGATCATATCTCTTTTATATGTCTATGACTAATGTATGTTCAAGTGTTTTTCAAACCAAGTCATAGGTATATTGAAAGGGAATTGGAGTCTTCGGCGAAGACAAAAGCTTCCACTCCACTCTACTACTCATCCTTCGTCGTCGCTCCGCTTCGCTCACTCCAACTTTGGTATAACCTTCACTCATTTATTCATGACCAAAGGGGGAGAAAGTACTTAAAGGGCCTATATCTCATTCCAAGTATCCGTTTTTGGCGATTCATGCCAAAGGGGGAGAAAGTATTGGCCCAAAGCAAAAGGACCGCACCACCAAACTAATTTTAAAATTGATGATTTTCAATTGGTAAATTTCAAAATTGGTATCTCTTTGTGTTCTAAAGGGGGAGCAAGTAGGATTTTTAAAAAAACTTAATATCTTAAAACCCTCTTGAACACTAAGAGGAGACTTTATTTGAGGGGGAGTTTTGTTTAGTCAAAGGAAAAGCATTTGGAACAAAGGAAGAAAATTTCAAAACTTGAAAATGCTTTGCAAAATCTTATTCCTTTACCTTTGACTATCTTGCAAAAGGACTTTGAAAAGAATTTACAAAAGAGTTTGCAAAAACAAAACTTGTGGTGCAAGCGTGGTCCAAAATGTTAAAAATAAAGAAAACAATCCATGCACATCATACAAGTATTTATTGGCTCAATTCCAAGCAACCTTTGCACTTACATTATGCAAACTAGTTCAATTATGCACTTCTATATTTGCTTTGGTTTGTGTTGGCATCAATCACCAAAAAGGGGGAGATTGAAAGGGAATTAGGCTTACACCTAGTTCCTAAATAATTTTGGTGGTTGAATTGCCCAACACAAATGTTGGACTAACTAGTTTGCTCTAGTGCACAAGTTATACAGGTGCAAAAGGTTCACACTTAGCCAATAAAAAGACAAGTGTTGGATTCAACAAAGGAGCAACGAGGCAACCGAGGGCACCTCTGGCTGGAGGCACCGGACTGTCCGGTGTGCACCGGACAGTGTCCGGTGCGACCAGAGGACTCCAACTCAAACTCTTCGCCCTCGGGATTTCTCGGAAGCCGGCGCGCTATAATTCACCGGACTGTCCGGTGTGCACCGGACATGTCCGGTGCTCCAAGGAAGCGCGGTCTCCGGAACTCGCCAGCCTCGGGTTCGCGCGGCAGCCGCTCCGCTAAAATTCACCGGACTGTCCGGTGTGCACCGGACTGTCCGGTGTACCAGCGGGGCAACGGCTACTTCGGCGCCAACGGTCGACTCTGACAATAAAAGTACACGCGGCAGAGTCAGAGCAGAGGATCAGAGAGGCACCGGACTGTCCGGTGTGCACCGGACTGTCCGGTGCCACATGAGGACAAAGCCTCCAACGGTCGACCAGCTCCAACCCCAACGGCTATTTGGTGACGTGGCTGTCACACCGGACATGTCCGGTGTGCACCGGACTGTCCGGTGCACCATACGACAGACAGCCTTCACCAACGGCTAGTTTTTGTTTGGTGGCTATAAATACCACCCCAACCGGCCACTTCAAGGTGTGGGAGCCCAAGCAACATTCCAAGTCATCTAGTTGACACACTCAAGCCCTCCCAACCACATATATTCATTGATCCATCCTATACACAAGATTTAGACCACTACAACCAACACAAGTGCCACAAAAGAGAGAGCAAGCAAAAGAGAGCTACTCATTTGAGTTTAGCACTAGTGCCTTGTGAGATTCATCGAGAGATAGTGTGTGCTTCATCTTTGTGTTCATTTGCGCGTGGAGTTTTGACTCCCATTGAACTTCCTCCAAAGTTTTGGAGGCTTGTAAAAGCTAGCAAGAGACACCAAAGATTGTGGTGGTCCTTGTGGGATCGAGAGTGATCCTTGAAAAGAAGAAGAGCTCACCGATCCTTGTGTGATCGGGGGAGAGAGGGAAAGGGTTGAAAAAGACCCGTCCTTAAGTGGACTCCTCAACGGGGACTAGGCCTTCGAGGGCCGAACCTCGGTAAAACAAATCACCCGTGTCCATTGTGTTTATTGCTTGTGATTTGTTTACTTTCCCTTGTTCTAAGTTTTCTTGCACCTTTATTTGCTAAAATCATTTGGTGTTGCTTCGAGTTAAAATCCCATTTAGTGAAGCAACACGTTGCAAGAAAGAACTTGTCCTAGTGCTCTTCTCATCTAAAGCTTCTTGCTTTGTTATACTATAACTTACTAGTTGTATTGACTTATCACTTCCGCATTACTTAGCAATACTCCTTTCAAGCAAGAACTTAGTTTCTATTCTCCGATATTTGTATATCTTGTTCTAACCACTAATCAAGGGATCTAGTTGGGGGATAAAGTTTTAATTTTCAGGTTTCGCCTATTCACCCCCCCTCTAGGCGACTTTCAGGAACCTTGCCCACGGCAACCGCCACGATAGCTAGGACCTCCCTAAGGCTGAGCGCCGCCGCCTGTGGCTCAGGAAGGGCCACGTCGGGGATAGATGCCACCAACACCTCTGGGGCAACCAAGGAGGTCGACACGCCCGTGTCGGGAGGGGCGATTGCTGCACCTGCAGACGGAGCAGCCGGAGAAGCCGAAAGGGCCGCTCCAACCAGCGCCGGTGGTGCAAGAACCTGGGAGGTCGAGGCACCCCCTTTGCCGCAAGGACCGCGCCCTTCACCATCTTGCCCAACACATAGGTGTTAGCAGGATCAACCTAATCAAGGCACCGAACAAGGGCAAGGAAGAAAAGAATAAGGAAGAGACGACATACCGGGAGAGCGCCTGAAGCGTCCCCAATCCTCTGGGACTCAAATGTGATACAATTACTAGTCCCAGGAGGCTAGTAAACACATTTATACATCAGATGATTACAGATCTGCTTAAACGACAAACCTATAAAGGTGGCGAACAACTTTAAGAGTTGGTCCACAACTCGGGACATATCATCAGAGTGGGGCTGAAGCAGCCCGATATACGCAGCGAAGCAAATCAGCGGTCCAACAGCCACAGGCAAGGTTGGGAACAGTCGTAACTCTTACCCGATCTCCTTTTTCTGAAAAAAAATAAATAAGCAAGGGTGAGTACAAACGTACTCAGCAGCCCACCTTCACCCACGGAATGGGGAAATCAGATATAATGCATGGAATATGTGGAGCTCAGGATATTTTGCAGAAACAGCAATATTTTATGCAGGGTTGTTTTGAAAAACATTTTGTATTTTGCAAAGCGCATCCTCTCCAAAAAGGAGCAGGAAGTTTTTCAGTATTAGAACAAAATCCCCTGGACTAAACCATCCAGATATCTCAGCAGTTTCCCACTGGTTTTCCTTTTCAAAAACAGCTACTGGACTTCCCGTCCACCATAGCTCACGGCTCAACCGCCGGACCTTTTAAAAACCATTTTTCTCAAACGCACCCCTTTTTGAAAACAAAAACATTAATTGCCATACCATACCAGACTCGTCCATACCAGTGGACACGGACTATTCGAATAGGTTTGAACTCTGCGCAGAGGTGTACACTTTACCCACTAGTCCGGTTTCTGCGATCTCACCGTCGTGAGACCTGAATGCCGAATCTCTTTCTTTCCTCGCACGTCCTAACCTTAACGGTTATACCGGAAGGAGTCAGGCCACCACCATGTCCAAACCGGACAAAACTTTCCCCCTCCTTATCCTCCCGGTGCTCCCCAGCCTTCATAACCCTGGGGTTGGACCGTACGAGTTCAGATTGAGTGACTGCCCACACAGTCTCGAGTGGTTGTACTTATCATGAGTACAGGTAGTGAAAGATGACAAATCGGTCCTTATACGAGGGGACAATCCTTCTGTTCACGCCTAAACCAGCTGAGCCATCACCTTAGGCCCTCCCCTAAACCAGGGAGTCCCTGATTATCCCACTCACAAGGTGATAAGGGTGAAAACCCTTCATCATACACATTTTGAAAAGCATTTTCTTTTGAAAACTCACACCTTTCCTCAAATCATTTGGAACATATATATCAGGGATTGATTGCGGCAAGCGGCTGGGTGGCCATAATAACTTGTCTCAAAATCATATCATGCATAAAATAACAGGCTGAGGGTTGTGGTTGAAAAATCATAGGTAATTTATGCATCAAAGGGATCCAGTGAGCTTGCCGTGCTTATCCGGCGAAGGGGAAAGAGAGCTCGCGGAACTGGCTTCTGGCTCCTGGCGTAGACTTGTAGATCTGGCCTCCACGAGACAGTACGAACGCTCCGATAACTATGCAACATGAACAAGCAAACATACAAACCAACAAGTATACCAACAAATATTTAGTATAGTGGTCAGAATAGCGATATATGGATGAGTAGAGTCTTGAGTATAATCTGTGTCATGTGGTGTTGAGATACTGCTGGTGGTGGAGCGAAGGTGCTTACCAGGAGGGTGGACTGGAGACGAAGCGACACTATGCGTGTAGCTGGCAGAGCGGAGTAACTGAGTGAGTGGGGTGTTTGCCTTGGCTGAGGGTGTTGCGTGTGTGTGGAGAGGGAGAGGGTAGCTGGGTGTATTTATAGCTGGGTGTATGTGGTGTAGCTCAGTGAAGTTCACTATTGGTGAGAATAGTGACGAAAGAATCGTCTGACTTAATATGAACAGGAGAGTTATAGGCAGAATATGGGACGAGAGTATTTTGGGATTTTTCTGGAACATGAACCATGCTTAAGGGATGGCATGGTTGGATAGGGAATAGTTTGATAAGAATTTAGAAACGAGAATTATTGGAATCTGAGTTTGGAAGCCTGGTTCGAAGGAATCTAGTTAAGCGTGCTCAACTTGGAGAAACCTAGGATGGGTGACCAGATTGGAAGTTCCCTACTGGAATGAAAATCACAGTCACCGGAGTTTGTATAACTGGAATATGGGTCTGGCTGGTCTTAGGTGGACTAGACAGCATGATGGATGAGTAGTTGAAATTTGGGGTGATTGGATGATCGATGAATAGTAACGGTAAAAAGTAACGGTAAATAGTAACGGTAAAAAGTAACGGTAAATAGTAACGGTAAAAAGTAACGGTAAAAAGTAACGGTAAAAAGTAACGGTAAATAGTAACGGTAAAAAGTAACGGTAAAAAGTAACGGTAAAAAGTAACGGTAAAAAGTAACGGTAAATAGTAACGGTAAAAAGTAACGGTAAAAAGTAACGGTAAATAGTAACGGTAAAAAGTAACGGTGAATAGTAACGGTAAATAGTAACGGTAAACGGTAAAAAGTAATGGTAAACGGTAAAAAGTAACGGTAAAAAGTAACGGTAAATAGTGACGGTAAATAGTGATGGTGAATAGTTCGTATGAACGAACGATGAACGATGAATAGGAACTATGAACGAACGATGAACGATTGAATGATCGAACGAACGAACGATCAGAATTTTGGCAGCATAACGGCAGGAAAAGGATTATCTGGAAGAACGATGAATAGGGACTATGAACGAACGATGAACGATGAATAGGAACTATGAACGAACGATGAACGATCGAACGATCGAACGAACGAACGATCGGAATTTCGGCAGCATAACGGTAGGAAAAAGATTATTTGGACGAACGAACGGACGAACGATCGAACGATCGGACGAACGAACCATGAACGATCGGACGAACGAACGAACAAACTAAGAACAGGGGGACGAACGATCGAAGAACGACCGAACGATCCTTGTGCTAGTGTGTGCTTGTGTGGAACATGGAGTGGGTGTGTGTGGGGGGGGAGAGTTGCCATGAAGTGGCTTGGGGTGGGATGAGAGGAGGCCCTTGCCCCTCTATTTATAGCCATGGTGGGGGATTAGGGGGAGGGATGAGGGGATTAGTGGGAGGATGAGAGGATTAGTGGGAGATTAGCATGGATTTGTCTTATATGAGTGTAATTAGCTTGTAGAGCTCACCGTATGACACCGGAGGCATACGTATACGTATGAGCATGAGGAAAGTTATGGAGAAAATATTTGTAGGGACTTAAAAAATGATTCTGAAGGTACTTCTCAGGAAGAAAATACTTGGACATATATCGGTGGAATATTTGGGCAGTATTTCTGAAAGAGTTTGAGGGTGATCACTGGGGAAATATTTGTAGGATATTTTGAGGAGATTTTAGAGAGAATATAGACCACTATAATTTTATTTGTTGATATCAACTCGCAAACAAACATTTTGAAATGAAATTCATTTTGAATTTAGAGCGAGTTTGAGAAAATTTCAAGATTTGAATTTTTGGGATGCTACAAATCTACCCCACTTAAAAGGAATCTCGTCCTCGAGATTCGGCTTAGACAGGTTATGGGTATAGCTTTACTTCAGCTACATATCTTCACCTTGCAGATTCTTCGAGGAGATGGAGCTTCAACAAAATCTGGCTCTTGAGGAGCAAACAGTGTCCAATTGCAAACGCTGATTCTGGCTACTCAAAGATCATCTTCAGGCTTCTAGGTTTCGCTTGACAGCTAGCTTATTGAGGAAGCATCGATGCCAACACACAAACCTTTCTCTTGCGAACTCCCACATGGATTCCTTCCTTGATTAGTGTTCTGGTGCTTCATCAACGGAACTTGGGTGACCACTTCTCATCCAGAAACTTATAAGCTTCGATGATCTGGTCCTTCACAAGCTTGCTACATGCCTTCTTCTTTTTCTCCATAGCAGGAACCTTACTGGGACACTACCCCACTTAAAAGGAATGAGGATAGAACTCTTGAATCTCGGGGATTTGAACTCCTTGAAGTACCACATAACAAGGGTGTTACGGGGCCTTCTTCTACTACTGCTGCTTGAGCAGGCAGCAGAGAGATGACTGGCATGGGGTTGATTCTGGGAGAACCTTCTTCTTAGCTTATCTTCACTATCGTCTTTTCACTGACCCTTTCTTTCTCTTTGCTCTTCCCACTGGAGGATTCTATCAAAGAGTATTACTATCATACACTGGAGGAAACCAAAGACTATGAACCATGTGCAACAGTCTTCAACCCAAGAATCACCAAGCATTGTGATCTTAGGGGCGAGGGAGTGGAAAATGGAGTTGCTTGCTATTTGGCAGAGGGGGTTTTATCTGGAGTGTTTTGCTTGGGATGGGAATTGAGGGAGCTGGTGGGGGTGGTTTTATAGGCGAGTGGCATTGATGGTGGTGCTCGGGTGCGGAGTGGCGGTGATGGAGCAGGTGACACACGGAAGCAGGTGCGATGGAGGGGGGCTGGTGTTGCCAGCGATGATGGCGGCGGTGGGCGCGCTGCAAAGGGGGGTGGGGCGGTGGTAGTGCGCATGGAGGCGGGCACGCGTGCGGGGGGCACGGGTGAGTGGTGGGGTCAATGACCCTGATGTTTGTGGTCTCTGGTTCCAAGAATCTTTGCCTCTCTGTATGGTAATAACTTCTTCTGTCCTCTTTTCCTGTTTACTTTGACTCAGGGGCAGTGCTTTGATTCTCAAGGTCGGTCCTTTTGACTGAGCGGTTGGATAGGTTTCTTCTGTAGCTTATTCCAGGCTTCAAGGGTAAGCTTCTCGGTATCTTCTTGGGTAAGGCACTTTTCTTTTGAGATGGGTTAAGATGAGAATGGAAGCATAAGGTGAGGATTAGCTCTAATTTGTTATCTATGTTTTTAGAGAAAACCTTTCTTAAAAAGAAAGAAAACACATAAGCTCAGCAATGATAAGCACAAACAAATCAACTGTTTTGAATAAGGGAAGAATAGAGTTTTTTTCAAAGCACAGACTACTCAGATTCAGGGGCTAAGCATAACTACTATTGCTTGGCTCCTAAATTGAGAACTATGCTAAATGCAACTTATGAGCACTAACGTTAAAGCATCACATATGCACTCAAAAGAGGAGAAAACATCAAGCGAAATTCATTTTGAAATGCCCTAGGGGGCCACACAATTAGAGTTTTGCAAAACACGAGTCTACACGATTACCTTTCATACATGCAGGGCTCTAGCCAAAGTGAAGAAAAACTTCACTACCCAATGCATGCAGAGGACTGGGCATAACTAACTCAGATCTGGCAGCTTCTCTTCTGGCAAGGCTTGCACACAACTTCAATCTGAGACATCTCCTGGATGGGTCAAGAGCGAGCTGATGTTGATGACTTCTTCTGGCGGCGACTGAGATGGCAACACGGGGTCGAACTCTTCTTCAAGCAGGACTGGCTCTTGTAGCTCCTCAGAGGGCGACGGCGCTGGAATCTTCTTTATGGTGAGGGGCTCAAACAACTCTGGCAGGGGATCTTGGGAGGACTCGAGGTGCTCTTGCTTATCCATAGCCTGAGGGAAGACTGGAATTCCTTCCAAGACTATGGCTCCTTCCGGTAGTTCCCAAGCCTTCTTCTCTCCTCTGATAGAGACTGGGTGACCTTCAAGAATTTGGGGGTCTTCAGCTCTCCTTGGTTGAACTGGGTTGGATGGAGCGGGCTCTTGGATCCGCAGGGCTCTACGTTGGTTATGGGTGACCAAGTAGGCCTCCATCAACTTCTGGACATGATCATCCTTGGCTTGCTTCAGGGCTTCAACAGCAATGACTTCACGACTTTCCAAGGCAGCTACACGGGCTTGAGCTGTGGTGAGATCCACATGGAGCTTACGGTTGAGCTTCTCTGCATCTTCTGCTCGAGCAATCATCTGACGGTGGTGCCGAGCCAAGAAATCATACTGGGCATCCAGGGTGAGCAGGTATGCAGTGAGGTACACGATTGTGGGGTCATCCTCAAGCAGCTGCTGCACTTCCAATGCACGCATTCTGGCCATCCAAGCGGGACGGTCTCTCTGAAAGGGCGGAAAGAATCTGAGCGGGGTGTCGGCCACTTCTTCTTCATAGATCTGACACAGGGCCCTCAATGCCTTGCGAGCGACGACTTGGCAGGTGTCTTTGAATCTGTGCCCAGCAGCAGTGACATTCCATTCCACATGGTGTGGACTGGATCCAATGTATACAGTCACGACACATTTCTCTGTGCCATGCTCGACGAATTCACGACCATCATACTCTGGCTGGCTCCTGATTCCGAGGCGAACTGTGCATGCTCTCAGCAACTTGGGGAAACCATCTTCATTCTGACAAAAGCTGGTTTGGCACTGAACCTCCATCTGACTTCTGAGAGAAGGAAAGGGGGAAAGCATTTTTGAAATGAAGGGATGAGAGCAAGATTTTTTTTAAGAAAATAGTTTTGACTCAAAAACTTTTGATCAGGCTAAGGGTTACGTCCTGCGGCCAACCTAACAGCTCCGATACCACCTGAAGCGTCCCCAATCCTCTGGGACTCAAATGTGATACAATTACTAGTCCCAGGAGGCTAGTAAACACATTTATACATCAGATGATTACAGATCTGCTTAAACGACAAACCTATAAAGGTGGCGAACAACTTTAAGAGTTGGTCCACAACTCGGGACATATCATCAGAGTGGGGCTGAAGCAGCCCGATATACGCAGCGAAGCAAATCAGCGGTCCAACAGCCACAGGCAAGGTTGGGAACAGTTGTAACTCTTACCCGATCTCCTTTTTCTGAAAAAAATAAATAAGCAAGGGTGAGTACAAACGTACTCAGCAGCCCACCTTCACCCACGGAATGGGGAAATCAGATATAATGCATGGAATATGTGGAGCTCAGGATATTTTGCAGAAACAGCAATATTTTATGCAGGGTTGTTTTGAAAAACATTTTGTATTTTGCAAAGCGCATCCTCTCCAAAAAGGAGCAGGAAGTTTTTCAGTATTAGAACAAAATCCCCTGGACTAAACCATCCAGATATCTCAGCAGTTTCCCACTGGTTTTCCTTTTCAAAAACAGCTACTGGACTTCCCGTCCACCATAGCTCACGGCTCAACCGCCGGACCTTTTAAAAACCATTTTTCTCAAACGCACCCCTTTTTGAAAACAAAAACATTAATTGCCATACCATACCAGACTCGTCCATACCAGTGGACACGGACTATTCGAATAGGTTTGAACTCTGCGCAGAGGTGTACACTTTACCCACTAGTCCGGTTTCTGCGATCTCACCGTCGTGAGACCCGAATGCCGAATCTCTTTCTTTCCTCGCACGTCCTAACCTTAACGGTTATACCGAAAGGAGTCAGGCCACCACCATGTCCAAACCGGACAAAACTTTCCCCCTCCTTATCCTCCCGGTGCTCCCCAGCCTTCATAACCCTGGGGTTGGACCGTACGAGTTCAGATTGAGTGACTGCCCACACAGTCTCGAGTGGTTGTACTTATCATGAGTACAGGTAGTGAAAGATGACAAACCGGTCCTTATACGAGGGGACAATCCTTCTGCTCACGCCTAAACCAGCTGAGCCATCACCTTAGGCCCTCCCCTAAACCAGGGAGTCCCTGATTATCCCACTCACAAGGTGATAAGGGTGAAAACCCTTCATCATACACATTTTGAAAAGCATTTTCTTTTGAAAACTCACACCTTTCCTCAAATCATTTGGAACATATATATCAGGGATTGATTGCGGCAAGCGGCTGGGTGGCCATAATAACTTGTCTCAAAATCATATCATGCATAAAATAACAGGCTGAGGGTTGTGGTTGAAAAATCATAGGTAATTTATGCATCAAAGGGATCCAGTGAGCTTGCCGTGCTTATCCGGCGAAGGGGAAAGAGAGCTCGCGGAACTGGCTTCTGGCTCCTGGCGTAGACTTGTAGATCTGGCCTCCACGAGACAATACGAACGCTCCGATAACTATGCAACATGAACAAGCAAACATACAAACCAACAAGTATACCAACAAATATTTAGTATAGTGGTCAGAATAGCGATATATGGATGGGTAGAGTCTTGAGTAGAATCTGTGTCATGTGGTGTTGAGATACTGCTGGTGGTGGAGCGAAGGTGCTTACTAGGAGGGTGGACTGGAGACGAAGCGACACTATGCGTGTAGCTGGCAGAGCGGAGTAACTGAGTGAGTGGGGTGTTTGCCTTGGCTGAGGGTGTTGCGTGTGTGTGGAGAGGGAGAGGGTAGCTGGGTGTATTTATAGATGGGTGTATGTGGTGTAGCTCAGTGAAGTTCACTATTGGTGAGAATAGTGACGAAAGAATCGTCTGACTTAATATGAACAGGAGAGTTATAGGCAGAATATGGGACGAGAGTATTTTGGGATTTTTCTGGAACATGAACCATGCTTAAGGGATGGCATGGTTGGATAGGGAATAGTTTGATAAGAATTTAGAAACGAGAATTATTGGAATCTGAGTTTGGAAGCCTGGTTCAAAGGAATCTAGTTAAGCGTGCTCAACTTGGAGAAACCTAGGATGGGTGACCAGATTGGAAGTTCCCTACTGGAATGAAAATCACAGTCACCGGAGTTTGTATAACTGGAATATGGGTCTGGCTGGTCTTAGGTGGACTGGACAGCATGATGGATGAGTAGTTGAAATTTGGGGTGATCGGATGATCGATGAATAGTAACGGTGAAAAGTAACGGTAAATAGTAACGGTAAAAAGTAACGGTAAATAGTAACGGTAAAAAGTAACGGTAAACAGTAACGGTAAATAGTAACGGTAAAAAGTAACGGTAAAAAGTAACGGTAAATAGTAACGGTAAAAAGTAACGGTAAAAAGTAACGGTAAAAAGTAACGGTAAATAGTAACGGTAAATAGTAACGGTAAAAAGTAACGGTGAATAGTAACGGTAAATAGTAACGGTAAACGGTAAAAAGTAACGGTAAAAAGTAACGGTAAATAGTGACGGTAAATAGTGATGGTGAATAGTTCGTATGAACGAACGATGAACGATGAATAGGAACTATGAACGAACGATGAACGATCGAATGATCGAACGAACGAACGATCAGAATTTTGGCAGCATAACGGCAGGAAAAGGATTATCTGGAAGAACGATGAATAGGGACTATGAACGAACGATGAACGATGAATAGGAACTATGAACGAACGATGAACGATCGAACGATCGAACGAACGAACGATCGGAATTTCGGCAGCATAACGGTAGGAAAAAGATTATTTGGACGAACGAACGGACGAACGATCGGACGAACGGACGAACGAACCATGAACGATCGGACGAACGATCGAACGATCGGACGAACGAACGAACAAACTAAGAACAGGGGGACGAACGATCGAAGAACGACCGAACGATCCTTGTGCTAGTGTGTGCTTGTGTGGAACATGGAGTGGGTGTGTGTGGGGGGGGGGGGAGAGTTGCCATGAAGTGGCTTGGGGTGGGATGAGAGGAGGCCCTTGCCCCTCTATTTATAGCCATGGTGGGGGATTAGGGGGAGGGATGAGGGGATTAGTGGGAGGATGAGAGGATTAGTGGGAGATTAGCATGGATTTGTCTTATATGAGTGTAATTAGCTTGTAGAGCTCACCGTATGACACCGGAGGCATACGTATACGTATGAGCATGAGGAAAGTTATGGAGAAAATATTTGTAGAGACTTAAAAAATGATTCTGAAGGTACTTCTCAGGAAGAAAATACTTGGACATATATCGGTGGAATATTTGGGCAGTATTTCTGAAAGAGTTTGAGGGTGATCACTGGGGAAATATTTGTAGGATATTTTGAGGAGATTTTAGAGAGAATATAGACCACTATAATTTTATTTGTTGATATCAACTCGCAAACAAACATTTTGAAATGAAATTCATTTTGAATTTAGAGCGAGTTTGAGAAAATTTCAAGATTTGAATTTTTGGGATGCTACAGCGCCTCTGGGCAACTGCCCTCCTCCGTGGCTGAGGGACCTCCACCAATGGCGCAGAAGGAGCTAGAGGGGGCGCTGCCATCGACTAGATTTTCTCGCGACACGTCACTGGAGTGGCTTGCGCCAGAGGAGGCAACGTCGTTGCACCGTGCCTCCCTCGCTGCACCTCACCAATGCGACGGGAGTGGAGGACGACCCAACGACTTCTGTCCTCCCCTCACGACGCTCCGCAAGCACGACGAGCACGGTGACCTCCACGGTGGCTCCCTCCTTCTGGGTCGCGACGCTGGAGCTGGCCTCGGCGTCGTCGGGACGGGAGGGACCGCCCATCGACGATAGAAGTCCCATGCCATCAGAGGCCGTGGAGGTCATGTCCTCCGTGTCAGTAGACGGGAGATGCTCCCCCCGGCCCAGCACGAGCCAGGCACGCAGACTTCTTCTTGCGCGCCACCATGACCGACGCATCCACCTCCCTCTTCCGCTTGTTTTCCGCCTTGATGGCGGCGTCCTTAGGGAGAGGGGGAACGGAGGCCTTGACGGGATCGAGCCCCTATGAAGCGATCACCAATAAGACTCAAACAAGGCCAAGCGGGGAAAAGAAAGAGGAACTTACCAGATCGCTCAGCCTCGCATGGTTGAACGGTAGGGGACCTCCCTCGTCCATGAAATCCGATGGGACCCCAGCCATGATGGCAAGGACGTGGGCCACGAGCTCCTCCTTCTCCGGGTTCACGGTGGAATGATGGTCGGAGTCATTATCACCAGTAAACTCCCACATCGGCCTCTGGCGGGCCACGAACGGCTAGAGACGCCACCGCATGAAGGTGCGGATCAACCTCTCACCAGAAAGGCCCAGCCCCCATTGCTTGGCGATGGCATCCAGCATATAGTCGATCTTTGGCTTGAACTTCTTCTCCGCGCCATAGTTCCACTCAGGCTTGGCCACCGGGATTCGGCCGGTGAACGGTGGCGCTTTCCCCTCAGGGTTCCGAACATGGAACCATTCGCCCTCGTAGGCGCGGACGGAGGACGAAAGGGGGATCTGCAGGTAGGACGTCTGTCATGACCCACGGAGCTGGATGTTGAAGGAACCGACGAATGATTGATCGCCTCGAAGGATGGTGTTTGGGTGAAGATTCTAGAGCTCCAATCTATAGTAGAAGAGTAGCCCCACGCGAACATGTGCAGGGGGAGACTGAAGCCACGCTCACACTACAACACACCTTACCTTTTATGACATTCACCTTAAGTCATTAATAAGTGAATATATGTCATAGATTGAAATCTATAACGCTTGTGTGACATTTTTTGGTTCGTCATCTATGTGACGTGGCTAAACATGTTCTATGACGAATTGAAGTTTTTCTGTCATTAAAATTGTGACGATTCTACTTCGTCATAGATTTTATGACGTTTAAATATTGTCATTACTCCAAAGAAAAATGTCACTAATAATCAGCTTAAACCTTGCCATATGGACCAGATTGTCATAAAATCATGCATACCTATGATGTGGAGCTGATGTGACAAATGGTTATAACGTTTATTAATATGACATAGCACTTTTCAATGACAAATTTTGTTGTCATAATTTATAAAATGGCCCATGCTAGTGGTTGGCCAAATTTGTGGCCTCATTAAATCTAATTTGTAATTTTCCATGAATACTATTTTATATTATCAAAATCTATAGCCCATTGAGCAATCTCATTCAAGCGTACAAATGTTCACATAACATATTTCACAAAATTTACACATCCAATGACCAAAATTATAGCAGACATGAGTTCCAATTCATAGATCACAATACGTCTTGCAAGAAGCAACAATGTTCAACAAAACTTGGAGGTACCAGTAACAAAAATCAATAAACTTGGACCTACTAAGTCATACTTGTAAACAACTAGCAACCAATTATTGATAAAACAATTAGACATAGTTCAACCAACAACCAAATTTCAAAACAGAAACGTCCTGCAATAGTTCACTGTTGGGGGCTTAGGAACTTTATGGCCCTGGATTGTGCTGATCCTGATTGAAGCTTAGCAGCTAGTGAAGGAGGGCATGTATTTCTTATGGTGTCTTCTTTAAATCCTCTATTTCCTCAGAATGTTTTACCAAAGTTTCTGATTCCATCTTCATGTTATCCAACTCTTGTCGAAGTTCTGCCGTTTATTGCTTCTCATTCTCAAGGTAATCTAAAGATCTTGGACCTATAAATAAACATAACCTATTACTTCATATCATGCACACACATACAAGCAAGAACAAGAACATAATTAATAAATAATATATTAATATGTAATTAGACACTAAAGCATCAAGTCGTCTATATATATGGGCAGTAACAAGAACCAAGCAAAACACAAAGCATCGAACAAGTTAAACGACTGCTAATTACTTTTCCATTTCTTTGTCTGCTACCTCCTACTGTTTTCTATTACAAGGATGAAAAGAAGAGTGAAAGGTGGATGCATAGATAGAGCCAAGGACAAGGGAGTGTTGTTGGATGCGTACATGACAAGAGCATGGGCAAAAGGTGAAGCACAATGTTTTTTCAATTGCATCAAAATATACCACACATTGTTTCCATACATTTTAATTTTTTTTTCTAGATGCTTTCTCAAGGTACATGTTGCAAGTACAACTTATCCAAAGAAAGAAGGGAACATAATTGGTATGTAAAACACTTGTACCTGTGACGATATTGTGCCTCTAGAGGTACTCTTGGAGGCCGAACAAACACCTGCAACACGAAGAAAAGTAGTTGATTTTGACAACCTGAGAAACAACTTCATTTGCTAACTTTGGTTCATGTCCATCTTGTACTGGTTCACTCATGATGCCTTCCATATCATCCTAGCAAAATGACAGTAGCAAATGTTTCTTACATGGTATTATTCATATATACTTTATGTAGAGAAGGAATAAAAGTAAACAATCACTTACAATTGCTTTCTGTACAAACTCGGTAAATCCATTGTTTTTGCTATAATGGAAGTTCTTGAATAGATCAACTGAGGTGGGCTCTACATTTCCAAAGGCTGTGTAAGTTGCGATGTAGTACCATCTGTAAGTAGTTATTATATATTAAAACAGTTTCATACGTATCAGCTCATCAACCAGTTGGATCCAAGGTAGTAGATCCCAAATTAGACGGCCACTCCATTATTTGGTGCCATGAAGTTGGGTACCAGAAGGTGGATGATCAACAACTCATTTAGGTGAGAACAGATGAGATGAAATCATCAGTCAGACAGATACATAATGAAGGGCCAAATATTTGGAGAGTGAGATCACGCAATCCAGAAAAAGAGTGACATCAGCTCAGGAAAAGGGAAAAAACATGGGAAAAGTGGTGCATATATTTGGTTAATTGTAATAATGTCACAGAAGAACTATGAATGTGTGACCAAAGAAATTATACAGGACAGTTCTCCTTTTTTGACAGCTAAATTTAGTTCTCCTTTTTAACACCTAAATAGCAGAGCGAATACAAAGTTTGTTTAGAGGGGCAGAATTGTGCTGGATGAGTGAGATGGAAAACAGAACAAGGCACCAACCCACACTACAGGACACAATCTGTATGAGAATCTTGACCTTGGCATCTTGCAAATAATAGCAACTGTAAGAGCCCTAGGCAAGAGGGAAATTCCTTAGATTTGAAGCCTGCCTTGTTTTGGTTTGCCCCACACAGCAAGTCAGCAACACTAAAACCTGATGCTGCTATTAGCATGTGTATTGGGCTCAAGAAAGGGGAACACATGGATCAGCAGTCCGCGTGCAGGCATATGTAAGCTCACTATTTTTTTTAAAACCAGAGCATAACTGCATTGATGAGGTTACAACTTACACATCCATGGGTGCAAAAGACAATGTATATCCCATATTTTCACTTGTCTAGTTATATAAAATTCTAAGAAGGCATCATTAAAGTAGAATAATAACTTGTTTCCACTAAACCAAGGAGGACAAAACTTTCAAAAGCATCAGTAGGAGCGCCCAGTGCTTTCTCTCTCGTGGATCCCCTATACCAGTCATGTATGTTACATTAACAAAGTGTTTAGCAATGTTATTTGGTCATTCACATCACCAACCGGTAGATTCTCATCAACATTAGACGAATATTACAAAAAGGAAGTCCACAAGCAACACTTTATGATGATAGCAACACTGAAAGGAGTACATTTTTTATTATTCTCAAGAAAAAGTGCCTTGTTAAGTGAATGTAGGTTGTGGAGAACTGAAAGAAAAAGCATCAGAGAGATGAGAACTAACGAAACTTTCAGTATACTACCAGCAACAAATAGAACTACTCAAAGATCACTCCTTCCGACTTTTGATGCATTTACTCTAGGGAACATTGATGTCATGGTCAATGGATATTGGTTCGTCAATCATAAATAAATATGGCAAGGAATAGATCGAGTTCAACATCTGAGCATGTAAACAAACTGTAGAGATATGCAGTATCAAGTGTGTTTGAAACATGAATGATAAATAATAGCAGTATGCCTTAATATGCTTTGGTTCTGTACTATCAACTTTCAAGGATATACCAAGATAAACACAGATTGCAGCCAACAAGCTGAGTATTTGACGACCAGCATCAGGGATCAGGTTTAAAGGCAAGTAAAAATGCAACCAAATGAACTGTGAGAATCCACACATGTCTAAAAACACAACACAAAAGATCAAATATATTTTGCTTGCCATTCTCGCTGAATAAAAGATTTGGTCAGACGATTTGAGCCATCGACCAACAACGTACACAAATACTCACAGTACAGATCTTTCTCCATTCTATTAAGAAAAGACAGCTACAATCCTTTATCTTCCGGGGAGAGGAAAGAAGCCTATAGAGAGTACAATTGGCTTGGTGACTCCTCTCTGTAGATGAGAGTTTGCAAGATTCAGAAGCTAGTTAAGTGACCAAACAAGCGTGGATATGTGACCAAATATGTGCGGAGATTGAAATGTTGATGGTGATCATCAGTGAATGAAGTGAGACATGAAAATCTTATACAACTCCAGCAGAATTCCTTCCATGGGGGCAGGAAACTAAACTATTGTCAAACGTAGCCCTTGACAACGTAGATATATAGTATAGGGTCCGTATCGAAGAAGTATAAATACAGACATATACAAGTTAATGGCCAAAGATAACATATATATTGTGGTGACATATGTAGAACTGCTGGAAATATATACTTATACTCAAGCTTGATACATATACATGTGGCGATGCGCTAGTGCAGAAATAAGCTATAGCCCCGGATGGAAACCTCATTTATGTGCAGTGTGTTAATTAATCTAGATCTAGAGACCAGAAGTGCCTGTCTGACAGAATAAATTTTCTGCCAGCTATCGTTGGCTACCAAAAAATGGATCGGAGCTATTTTCCCATATCTATGTATGCAGAGAGTAATCCAAGCATGCTAGAATGACCACACGAAGAACAAATAAAAGTTGCAAATGCAGAATACGTGTTGCAAATCCTAACAAGGAGATACAACAGAATAATACTACTGTCTTCTATTTCTTACCATAATTCTTTAGTAATATTACCTTTGGCATTCGGTCATTGTTGTTACCTTCACTTTTCGGCTGACCCAAAGAAAACATTGCAAGTGACTGCGTTGGATGGAGCTAAGGATAGGCTGCACTTCAAGGTTTCTCCTTGTTAGGATTATAATAGGGACCCATTATAATATGTGTTGCTTCTAAAAAATAGTTTCTGTTTCTATCCGTTTGGTTGATTTTCTATTTCTCTCCCTTCTGGAACTTGGTGTACTGATATGTATGGGGATACAAATTGCTCCTTAATAAACTGACAAGCCAAGTTCATCTGTAGCTGCATTTTTCAGTCTACAGATGCAATCAAGATTTTGGGTTGCCGGAGGCAAGTGGATCCAGAAGCAAAATAGTACCGAACCTAACATCCCAAATTTACCAAGGTAGGTTATGCAGTCCCCTGCCAACTAATCAATTCCCAGTCTAACCTAACCAATCTCACAAAACATCACAGTAATTCCGCTAGCTACCACAGGGATCAGTGGGAAAGAAAGGCACGGGGATTGGGGAGGACGGGCCGGGATGCGCACCTGTGTCTCGCACGGTGGCGCGGACGGTGTAGCCACGCTCGAGGAGGAGCCTGACGATCCAGGACGCGATGTACGCTGATGCGTCGGTGACGCACACCACCTTCCACATCCCCATTGTCGTGGTCGCAGCAGCAGAGTGGCACGGGCGACGGCGGCGACACGGGCTAGGCGGCGAGGTCGGGAGGAGGAGGAAGGGTCACGGCGGGAGGGACGGCGTGGGAGGGCGAGGCTGGGAGGGAGTGGTACACGGGCTGGGCGGCGTGGTCGGGAGGAGGAGGGCGGGTCGCGGCGGGAGGGACGGCGAGGGTCGGGAGGAACAACGTGGGACGGTGGGAGGGCGAGGCTGGGAGGGAGAGCCGGAGAGGTGAACGGACACGGGGACCTCGCTCAAAGCTAAATTTTTAGTTTCAAAACTGTTTCTATTTTTTTTACAGTTTAATTATAATTTTTAGCTATTGGTATATAACAGATTGCTCATGAATACATTAGATCTAAATCTATAGTAATATATTTATGAAAAAATACATGTGGAAAATTCAAAACTTAATCAATTTTATTTAAACATGATTTCATATTCAAACTTGTTTCATTACCATTTTGATGTATTTCATTATTTGTAGTGGGGCCTACAATTTTTCTTTTTTAGAAATTAACAAGAGAACTTATGATGACCAATATTGTCATGAAACAGTGACACTAGCTAATTGTCATGAGATTGAAAGAGTGTTCGTCACAAATATGACATCTTTCATATTTATGACGATTTCGCATTGGTCTTAATGACTGTTGGGGACTTGTTCTCAAATACTATGAATTAAGAACAAGACAACACAGAAAGAAGTTAATGGTAAATACCCTTCGTCCTTCGAAGCGTTATTTCCTTTAGGATATAACGATCTTCAGACGAAGGTCATGAAGGACATACCTTCGTCATTACAGTTTATATTGATAAAGGGAGAAGCATATGAAACATGAAAGAATAACATGAATAATCACATAACATTATCACTTGTCCTTATTATATAATCATGGAAGAATAAAAACAATATTGAATTACATTTGTACCTTCGGCTTGATAGAAGGCAGAAATACAAGCGTGACGCACGAAAGAATACAAGTCAGCGTGAACAGTACGGGAGTACTGTTCATCTATTTATAGGCGTGGGACGCAGCCCATGTAAAATTACATTCATGCCCATTACATTTGCTAATGACTTATGAGAGTCTATCAAGGCCTAAGTAGCCTTTTCATCTTTAGGTCGGTTCCCCTTTCCGCTATCGCGACGAAGCTTTCCTGCACATAGCTTCGGCTGTGCACCATCCTTCGTACAGCATGGTAATCAGCCCGTCCTTCATCTCGATCCCCCTTCGTCTGGCTTAGGCTTCGTCCTGACCGTACTCCATGTTCATAATCTGGGTCCGAAAATACCTGTTCACATAATTCACTTGGGAAACATTGTCAAATCTTGTTTTTGAGGACCTTCGGAGGACGAAGGCCCCCAACAGTAGCCCCTCGCAATATTAATTTGTTAGTGATAAATTCAGATTGCGATATGGACGAAGGCCTTAAGCCGAAGGTCCGAAAAAACACCTTCCCTTTGCTAGAATAGCAACATTCACTGACAAGCGGGGTCTTTCAATTTTCAACGCACTGGGCGTATAAATAAGATCATACCGCAAACTCATTTGGTACGCTCTCTTGCCATCTGTTCCCGCTCACTGAATTTTTAGCTCTTGCGCACTAAGATTTGCTGATCTTTTAGTTTTGAAGCTTCGGCTTTGAAAACAGTTTTTTAGTGTTTCCGAAGATGTCTGAAGATAAGAAGGCTGCTGCTGAGATGAAGCTGAGTCTCGACGAAGAGAAGAACTTGGGGTTTCTTATAGCGATGGCGAAGACCAATACGGAAAAAATCACCAAGGAAATTCTGGAAGGTTTGTCTGAAGATACTGGTGACAGCGACAGTTATGATGTGGACAGTGGTGGTGAAGACTCCGAAGATCGCCCCTGGCGACCAAGCCATTTAGTCTTTGGCAAGTCAGGTATCAAAGAAAATCATCTTGTCAACATGAGGGGAAGATACTTCCGGGATTTATCCATTGTGAGGGTCGACGAAGGAGAGAAAACTTGCCCGACCCCTGAAGAAAATGAAGTTGTAGTGTTCCGAAGCTTTTTGAAAGCTGGACTGCGATTTCCCCTAAGCAGCTTTGTCGTAGGAGTGCTGAAAATGTTTGAAATCTATCTTCATCAACTTACCCCCGAAGCAATTATAAGGCTGAATATCTTCGTGTGGGCCGTAAGAAGCCAAGGTCTGGAACCTGATGCGAAAAGTTTCTGCAATATACACGAGTTATCATACGAGACAAAACCCTGGGGTAAGGAACAATATCACAATAATTTTGGCTGCTACAGTTTCGTTTCTCGGTCTGGGTCAAGCTGTCCCGTGCCAACATTTCAGAAGAGATGGCCCGACGACTGGATGACAGAATGGTTCTATGTGAAAAATGACCTGAAAGTACGGGAAGATATTAAAGGTATAATTATGTGCCCTATTTGGCAAAGTTTCGGCCTGCGAAAGCCGAAGGTTGAGATGAATGAAGCTGCCGAAGAATGCCAGAGAGCCTTCGGAGTTATTTGCTCTTTTATTGGAACGAGAGATTTGGTACAAGAACATATTGCCTTCAAAGTATGGCCGCTCGCGGAGAAATGGGAAATGCCGCAAGAAACCATGAAGGAGGCCGACGAAGGTGGACTTATCAGGCTGAAGTATACTTTCAAGTTCGGAGATAAATTCGTTGAGCCAGATGATGACTAGCTAAAGAGTATTGAAAATTTAAGTGATGAACTGCTTGGGGCTTATTCGAAGGCTGAAGATACTGCACTGTCAGCAGCCTTCGGAGGCCGAAAAAAGAAAAGGCTGAACCGGGTGTTTGATGCAATCGGGTTCGTCTACCCTGACTATCGTTATCCCATTCGAGGGCAGAAAAGAAAAAACACAACCTCTGCGAAAGAAGAAGCTGCAACTGCTCCTAGCAAACCAGAACCGAAAAGAAAGAGGATAAAGGTCCTCACACATCGGCCACGCTATATTGAACCAGCTTCGGTGCCTGAGTTCACCGGAGAAACTTCTTCGGCCACCGAAACTACAGAACCAGCTCCAGTGCCGAAGATCGAAGAAAAGACTGAAGCACCTTCAGCAGAGAAGGCAGAAAAACCGAGAATTGAAGGACCAAAAATATTGGAAATCTTAAGTCCTTCAGCAAGTGTTGAGACAATAAAAAATCAAAAGGGGCCATCAGTGACCCCGAAAAGAAAAAGAATGGTAAACGTGCTAGATGTTTTAGAGACAATTAAGTCTTCAAGCACAACTCCGAAGAAGACTGTTGAAACTTCGAAACCGGAAACTGAAATCTTTGCTGCTGAAGCTCCAAGGCAACAATCTGAAACTGAAGCTGGACCTTCAGAGCCTACGAAGGTAAAACCCTTGGAAACCGAGGAAGAAAAAATGATGGAGCCAATTTTAATTGAAGAGATCAGTACTGCTGCCCCCGAAGCATCCCCCAAAGTCCTTGATTATATTGTTCGACATGCTTCGGGGAAGAAGTTAACAGAAGAAGAAATTTTTGAAGCTAATCATTATGCCAACGAATTGAAATATCTGAAGGGGGCACTAGTGTTCAATGGTACAAATGAAGAAGATTTCCTATACTGCCTCCCGAATAACAAAGAACTACTTGTCTGCCGGGAAATGGCCCGAAGCATGGGGTTTCCGAAGCTGGAGGCTGGCCTCTGCGCGATGACAAAGGACGATCTTGCGGACAGCCTCGCGTATAATAGCTTGAAGGTACGAGATCTGCGCATTTGGAAACTTTATGATTTGAAATCTGTTGTTTTATTCTTATACTAACTTTTTACATATAGGGTTTAATACTAAGCAACGCGCTGAGAGCGCAAAAGAATGCCGAAGACGAGAGCTATGAAATTGCTTTCAACAACCTTCGAACAGAGGTTATCAAACTAAGGAACGAAGCCCTGGAAAAGGATAAAATTCTAGTTACATTGGTGGATAAAATAAAGGAGAACGAAACTGCGTCTAAAGCACAAGTTGCAGCTCAAAAGCACGAGATTGACGATCTTCGGAAACAATTGGCCCGGGCTAAAGAAGAACGCATACTTGAAGAAACGAGGCGGGAATGTAGCGACCAATGGGCCAATCATTTGGAAGGAACCGTTGAAGAGCTTCGGTCTTCTAAGAAAAGGTGCTATGAAAAATCCATGGAATGTGTAAAGAAGATAAAAACCAGCTTCGCCAGCGTTGGCGCATTTTCGAGTGAGGAAGATTTTGTGAGAGGTAACCCAGAAGGACCGATCGAATGGATCAGCCACGAAGCTGAAGCCTTCGAAGAAATTCTAAACAGTCGTGGAGACATTTGCGCCTTCTCGGGTGCCAGGGGGATTGCTACTATGCTGGAGAAAAAAGGCTGCGATCATGTTAAGGTTCTTGCACAATCCGAAGCCAGCTTATCCCCTGAAGATATTAAAGATCCCTCGGCCGAAGCTAGCCAGGCTGGTGGAAAATTTTTCACCGACGTCTGGGACAATGGTGGCCGAGAAATGGCCCGAGAAATTATTCAGAAAAGTGAGAAGGGTATTCACGACGCTAGAGAAGTAGCTAAGGCCGCTGACAAAAGCTCAGAGCCCGAAGGGCAAATAGGTATTAGCTAATGGTTTTTATTGTGTTGTAATTTTTGATTTTAAACTTCGTTTGCAATTTGTAATAGCAATGTGGCCGTATCCTGTCCTCCTTCAGATCCTACTAAAGCGTCTCCGGGCCCTCACCCGAAAGGAGACGAAGAAATTAAAAAGGTGGCTGAAGCTATCATGGATGAAGTTGTTAACCGACTCCTGAACGAAGCTGCCGAAGTTGTTTTGAGAGAAGACTAAGCACTATTGTAAAAACTTCTGAAATGAGATATGTGTAACATTTTGTAACCCTGTGATTCGATTCTTTACGATGCATGAAACTTTACATACGTACCGTTTTTGAGCCTTCGGCGAAAAAACACCTTCCCTTCTTTTCATGCTTCGTAAAGATAGAAAAACTTTTATGCGTCACGACAATGTCCATAGTGCTCTAATGAAGAATATCCAAGCTTCGTGAAAACATTCTCCGAAGCTATATTCCGGAGATCAATATTGTATCCCCTTGTGACTTAGCACGATTTTCACTTTCTCAAAGCATCCTTCCGAAGGTTGATACTGTGTCCCCTTCTTTTGCCATATGCAACATGATGTATGATGCTTATGCTATGCAAAATGATGTGATGATGTTATGTTATGTAGATGACATTTGTTCCGAAGATACACACATATCCTCGTAAAACACACAACATTTTTGTATCAGCGCTGACTTTTCGCTGTAAGCTCTGCATTCCCTTAGGAACGACTTTGGAGCTTCTTCGCCTTTTACTTAGGCGGTATCAGCGTTGACTTTTCGCTGTAAGCTCTGCATTCCCTTAGGAACGTCTTTGGAGCTTCTTCGCCTTTTACTTAGGCGGTATCAGCGTTGACTTTTCGCTGTAAGCTCTGCATTCCCTTAGGAACGTCTTTGGAGCTTCTTCGCCTTTTACTTAGGCGGTATCAGCGTTGACTTTTCGCTGTATGCTCTGCATTCCCTTTGGAACGACTTTGGAGCAGAAAACTTACACTGCGTTCCCTTTGGAACGGCTTTTTGTGACTTCGAAGGATTTTTGATAATTCGAAGGTCCTCCTTGTTATCGCAAATCTTTAAGCTTCAGCAACTTAAGCCTGTGGAGAAAATATATTTTCCTTGTGGCAAACAACGAAACTATTACATGAAAACTAAATGATGTCCTTTATTACACAGAAAATAGAACTGAATGGAAAAGACTGCTATCAAGGTAGGATATTTGTCAATAGATGTGCTTCGACTCTGGCACAGTGCTATTGACTATGCGAGCTTCGGACTGTTCTCTGAAGTCCCTTTGGTGTGGAGCATATTGGCTCCCTTCTGGCTGTTGGCCTTGTTGCAGCGGTGGTGGAGGCGGAGGCTGTTGCCAGGAAGCTTGAGGTTGACTCGCCGAAGCAACAGAAACTGCAGGGTGGTTGCCTACGTATTCTGGGATGTAAGGCGGATGGTACGAAGCAGTATGCATAACCTGCTTCGGCTGAGCTTGTTGTGCTGCAGCTTCGGCTATCTCCTTTTGCTTCTGGATGGTAACATGACACATCCTGGTGGTATGGCCCTTGTTTTCACCACAGAACAAGCAAAATATTCTCCTTGGTTGATCTCCAAATCTTCCGCCGAAGCCCCTGGCGCCTCTGCCTCTTGGAGCTGGTGGCCGGAAGAAGCTTTGCTGTTGCCCCGAAGCCTGTGAGGAGCACTGCGGCCTGTGCTGCTGACTCCCCTTATCATCATTTTGAGTAGAGTTGTGGATTGACCTGACATGCCTCGGATAGAATCTTCCTCCGAAGCCCCTGGTTATTTCAGAAAACCTGAAAGCCTCCTCCCTTCTTTGGCGAAAATCATTGTCGGCACGAATATACTCGTCCATCTTCTGGAGCAGCTTCTCCAAAGTTTGAGGAGGCTTCCTAGCAAAGTACTGAGCTGAAGGTCCAGGCCGAAGTCCCTTGATCATGGCCTCAATGACAATTTCGTTGGGCACCGTTGGTGCCTGCGCCCTCAAACGCAAGAACCTTCTGACATACGCCTGAAGGTATTCTTCATGATTCTGAGTGCACTGGAACAGGGCCTGAGCAGTGACTGGCTTCGTCTGAAACCCTTGGAAGCTGGTTAACAATATGTCCTTCAATTTTTGCCATGAAGTGATCGTTCCTGGTCGAAGGGAGGAATACCAGGTTTGAGCAACACTCCTGACAGCCATAACAAAAGACTTTGCCATGACTGAAGCATTGCCACCATACGAAGATACTGTTGCTTCGTAGCTCATCAAAAACTGCTTCGGGTCTGAATGGCCATCGAATATGGGAAGCTGGGGCGGCTTGTAGGACGGAGGCCAAGGTGTAGCCTGCAGCTCAGCGGACAGAGGAGAAGCATCATCAAAAACAAAATTTCCATGATGGAAATTGTCATACCAGTCATCTTCATTGAAGAATCCCTCCTGATGAAGGTCTTTTTGTTGAGGCCTTCGGTTCTGCTCATCGTGAGTAAGATGGCGAACCTCTTCAGAAGCTTCGTCTATCTGCCTTTGCAGTTCAGCTAGCCTGGCCATCTTTTCCTTCTTCCTCTGCACCTGTTGATGAAGCATCTCCATATCTCTGATCTCTTGGTCTAGCTCATCCTCTTGAGGCGTCGGGCTGACAGCCTTCCTCTTCTGGCTTCGGGCCTCCCGAAGAGAGAGAGTCTCCTGATTGGGGTCTAGCGGTTGCAGAGCTGCAGCCTCAAAGAGGCGTCGTGCTGAAGCTTTCTTCGGCGCCATAGCGAAGGTTTATGGCTTCCGAAGGTCCTCAAAAACTCAAAGAGTGGAAGTGAGTTCACCGGAGGTGGGCGCCAATGTTGGGGACTTGTTCTCAAATACTATGAATTAAGAACAAGGCAACACAGAAAGAAGTTAATGGTAAATACCCTTCGTCCTTCGAAGCGTTATTTCCTTTAGGATATAACGATCTTCAGACGAAGGTCATGAAGGACATACCTTCGTCATTACAGTTTATATTGATAAAGGGAGAAGCATATGAAACATGAAAGAATAACATGAATAATCACATAACATTATCACTTGTCCTTATTATATAATCATGGAAGAATAAAAACAATATTGAATTACATTTGTACCTTCGGCTTGATAGAAGGCAGAAATACAAGCGTGACGCACGAAAGAATACAAGTCATCTATTTATAGGCGTGGGACGCAGCCCATGTAAAATTACATTCATGCCCATTACATTTGCTAATGACTTATGGGAGTCTATCAAGGCCTAAGTAGTCTTTTCATCTTTAGGTCGGTTCCCCTTTCCGCTATCGCGACGAAGCTTTCCTGCACATAGCTTCGGCTGTGCACCATCCTTCGTACAGCATGGTAATCAGCCCGTCCTTCATCTCGATCCCCCTTCGTCTGGCTTAGGCTTCGTCCTGACCGTACTCCATGTTCATAATCTGGGTTCGAAAATACCTGTTCACATAATTCACTTGGGAAACATTGTCAAATCTTGTTTTTGAGGACCTTCGGAGGACGAAGGCCCCCAACAGACAAACATTTTCTCTTCGTCACTGAAGTCAATCAGTCCCTACAAAACGTCATAAATAGGAGAGATTTATGACATTTTGATCTATTGTCACGAGGTATTCGTCATAGAAGGCTATATGTGTTGTAGTGTCATAAAATGAGGCGAGCACCACAACTTCACTGTTGCGCGGCACTAGAGCGCTGCCTTCCTCATCCAACTGCCAACCGGAAACCAGTTCAGGTGGGAGGAACCCTTTCATCTCTAGATCCTTGAGACGGCTCCAGGAAATCGAGCATTGAGGGAAGGCGTTCATGAGCACAAGAGGAAGGAGCCCAAGAAAGCGGCGAACACAAGGGCGCAGGAAGGCTTCTAAGGAAAAGGAGAGGCGAATGCTTGGGCGCGAGAATGCGTTAAGCGTAATTGACCCCAAGCACTATCCCATTCTATTTATACGCATGGGTAGGGAAGACAAGCGGCATCTGAGAGGTGGGTCCCTGCAAGCGGCACGGGAGGATCCGCCGGTTCGGCTCACAATCGCCTCGGGCACTAGGCGAGAAAATGTTCATTTTGCAGGCTCCGCACCGCCTCGAATAGAGCGCCAGGAGGGCACGCGGTGGGGGAGGTGCCAGTAATGGGCAGGATGATTAACCACCCCATCACGCTACCTACGCACGATACGGTGAACGAGCCATTTCGTGTCCCATCAAGCTGCCCACGCCAAGCGACGTCATTGATGGCCACCTCTTTTACCGCAACGCCGCGGTAACTACCTCATGTCGACCAGGTAAAAAACTGAAACTCACCCCAACTCCTCACGTAGAGCGAGGTGTGGATCGAGCAAGCTCCTAGTGAGCCGCAAGCTAGGTGATCGCTCCATAGGTCATTTGCTCGTATCCACGTCTAAGGGCGTACCTCACATTCTCCTACGGTAACCCGGCTGACAGGGTGGCCACGGGGCCCCTCTTTGGTCGGCCAGACCGACCAAAGGGCTGATACATGATCGAATAAGGAAGGACTCGATGAGATGCCCTAGCAGGTTGAGCCCTCTAGTGGGACCACTCGCCAAGACCTAACCCTACCGGAGGGTGGTCGGATCTCACTTGGATAACCCGATTGTAGCTCGGCGGCCTCCTTCCCCACGCCAACTAGGTCAGAGGGGGACGCCCTCCCCTTAAAAGGAACTTTAAGAAGCCTTTCGAGGGGAGATGCGTGCATAACAAGGATCCAACGACAAGCGGCGGCCAACTCAGGAGGTCATCTCCCAGGACTACGTTCGGTTCCAGCACCAGTTGGACTCACGCTGAGCGTGTGGCGACCATCACAGGAAGGGTCCATCCCTAAAACTGCACACACACTGAATAAACCCCTAGGCAATCCACATGGATTACATGGGGGCTCGGCGGCTACATCTAACAGATGCGCTTGCTCGCACGGGAAAAAATAGAAAGAGAATGCCTCCGCACCACTCCAAGGAGTTGCACGAAGGCTCGGGGGCTGCTGCCGGGTACCTAGTAACCAGGTACCCAAAGTAGGCCCATAACCTCCCTCCGACCCATTTGACGAGCAACCCTGTGAGATGGAGTGACCGATCAAGTCCCCGCCAAGCAAGCCTGTGAGGCGGAGCAGCCGACCAAGTTCCCCCCGAGCAAGCCTGCGAGGTAGAGCGGCCAATCAAGTCCCCACCGAGCAAGCCTGTGAGGCCGAGCGCCGGCCAAATCCTCGCCGAGCAAGCCTGCGAGGTGGAGCGGCCGACCAAGTCCCCACCGAGCAAGCCTGTGAGGCGGAGCGACCGACCAAGTCCCCGCCGAGCAACTCGACGAGGCGGAGATCCGAGACTAATACAACAGACCCACGTCAGCCATGACAAGATGAGTTCATCACCAAGTTACGACCAGACGTATGCACAACACGTGGAATGGGCATCAGAAGGTCACCATCAACACAGCCGTACACCCCATGAACGGCTCCAGGTGTGTCCCCGCTGCCTTGTGGGGTCAGTCAACCTCTGACGTAGGAGGACCTCAGCACCGGAGTCTCTACAGTGACCCATATGTCAGGAAAGATAGCACAGTGCGCCATACCGAGTGTGTACATGCACTCACTGGCAGGAGACGCAAGGGACGTGACGACAGGCGAAGCTGCACCGCATACGACAACACCATGGGACTGACCCACGGGACCCACCACGTGCTACTACGAAGACGTCAGCGATGGACCCGCTACAGGAACCAATGAGACGTGCGACACCATACTAGGAGTACGGCTACGCACGACTCCATGAAACGACCTTAGGGGCACCACGTCAGCCCGAG
Organism: Zea luxurians; assembly: GCA_029449295.1. Classification (NCBI taxonomy): domain Eukaryota; kingdom Viridiplantae; phylum Streptophyta; class Magnoliopsida; order Poales; family Poaceae; genus Zea; species Zea luxurians. Next base: position 2,811,848 of record JAOPSE010000026.1, on the reverse strand, counting down.
GCAACCAATCCATCTCTCTCTCTGGTAGGAAATAGGTCTCCTCTGTAGGGTTCTACCCTTGAATTATAAAAGGGAAGGCCCTCCCCCCTTCTTTGACACAAGCACCAGTTGTAACACGCTCAAAGGCAATACTACGATTAGTAATACACTGGACTAGGGCGCAAGCCTGAACCAGTATAAACTCACTGTCTCAGACCCCTCACTCGAGTCCTAGCAATTCACCACTTGGAGTGAGTCCGCGCTAGCATCCCCCATCGAACACAAATCTTATTGTCTCCCGGTTTCCAAAACCACGACAGTGAGCCTCTTGGGTCTTCCGATCATATTGATCCCATCGTAGATGCAACCGTATTTTGTCATGGAGTTTTGATAAAGCTACACGAGCTAGTGGTGGGAAGGTTTAAGTGTTAAACATGACCTACGGTTGGATCGTGATTTAAAGACCTAAGAGACTCGCTTGTACACTTTGTACCTAAGACTTGCTTGCACAACAATCGTTCCCCCGTTTGGTATGGATGACACGCTTTTTACCATAGCTCTATGGTTTAGTTGGTAGTTGGTGTAGCCTTTTGTACTTAATAGTGCTTTATGGTACACTTCATATACACAAACTTGGTTATAGAATCAATGCACATATCTTACAGTAAACTCGAGTAACTTATATTAGATGTGGTGTTAAGGTAATTGTTTGACTAGTAATGCAAACCAAACTTGGTTTGTGTGGTTATGGATTGATGAAATATGTGTGTTTGAATAATAGGGATGGAGAGATCCACATTGTAGGACCAGGCTCGGGGATGCAGTAACAGAAGGACTAATGTCAAACCATTTTCGAGGATGGATCTTAGTCTGACAATAATAGCAGGAGCATCGTAAACAGCCAAAACCTAGCTTAAAAGGATTAGACAGTGTTGTAATATTTCTACTTACAAGAAAGATTATCAAAATATATATTAGCTAGCAAAAAATTATGAGATACATACAAATACAAAGATTCAACAGAAATACTAGAAGTGGCTTGTCCGGTAGCTGTTTATGCATCTCTTTATAAGTAAAACAATAGTACTGAGAGCTTGTTTATATCTTAAACCAACGGTAAAATCTAGTTTATTGTAACTATTGATAAAGTCGTATTTAGATCTTCTAACAAACTCCCATATTGGATAATCTTGGTTTCCACAAAAACAAACAAAACGAGTATCGTTATGTAACAGAACCATGGTACATAGGGTACCAGAAAAAGAGAAAGTTAGGAGGGAGCATGGCATAGATCAATGGTCACAATTAACATAGGAACAAGTGGGAGCCAACTCGTGGGCAGTTAGTGAGGTTTTTTACTACGGTGTATGTATGTCCTTTTGCTACTTATCGATTGATAAATACAGGGGATGAAGAGATCAAAAGCTCGAACTCTAGTGAGCATCAAGAACTTCTAGCTCCCTCTCAACTTTTGACTATGGCGGGCCTAACGGTCCTAATGCACCTTTATATCGACCCTTATAAGAAATTCTAGTGCAATAGTATCCAAAAATTGTTGAATGTGTGATCTCCTCTCAGACATTACTCAAATGTTTCCTTTTATAGTGTAAGAGAGCAACTTATATGAACTTCAGATTCCACAGGCTAAGACCCACACTATTGTGCATTTAACCTGTTCTTGGAGTCGTACTCGGGCCCATGTCATAGGTCATGGCACAATGTCAAAAATGTCATTTTCTAAACATTTTCTATACCTGCCACATGAGCAATTATGATATGTGGCATCTACGGACATTGAGATCTATGCCTTTTAGTATGGTTTAGTTCGTAACCGGTGTAGCCTTTTGTACTTATTACTTAATAATACTTCATGGTACACTTTATGTGCGCACGTGTGTGTAACACCCCTGGTGTTACGATAACTAAAACCTTGACATGTCATCATAAGCACTTGCATTAACTTGCTTGTAACACGTAGAGTGCATTCACTAGGTAAAAATTTTCTTTTCAAAAGTGTGATGTTGTGTATTAGAGTATAGGACTTAGGTGAAGTGTGACTAGTGTTCAATGATGGAGTGAGTAGGTATGCCACCTCCATAGAATGTGATAGCCACTATATGTTGGCAAGAATTGTGAGGACGAATAGAACAAGCATGCATCATGACATATACCTTTAAACCCCCTAAGTAGCAGTTTAAGTACATGCTTCATCCATTTTGTCCCTGCTACCTGTCTTTGCTTCCCTATGCTACCCTTTCCTATTCGTGAAGACTGGAAGTACTAAGATGTACCAAGATTTGAAACCAAGGTTTTGGTGGACCTGTGGTTTATAAGGTATAGTTGCCAGAAGATCTTTCAACAGTGCACGATGTGTTCCACGTGTCCCAATTGAAGAAGTGTCTTCGAGTCCCCGAACAAGTTGTTGAGATTTCAAGTGTTAACCTTAGACTAGATTCAACCTACTTGGAATAGCCCATAAAAGTTTTGGACCAAAAAGATCGAGTTACTCGAAGAAAAGTTATCAAGATTTACAAGATACGGTGGAACCAACACCCGCAAGATAAAGCCACCTAGGAATCGGAGGAGTATCTGGAAGAGCATGTTCCTGAGTTTTTAGTTTCTGGTAAATCCTGGGTTTGTGTAGTTTGTCTTTGATGTAAGCCAACAGGGGCCTCTCCCCTGCCTGGTAGGAGTAATGGGGAAATGAGCTAGTGATGCATTTCCTTTTCTATTACTTAACCAGGAGTTTAATCTTGGGACGAGATTCCTTTTTAGGGGGGGGAGGATGTAACACCCCTGGTGTTACGATAACTAAAACCTTGACATGTCATCATAAGCAATTGCATTAACTTGCTTGTAACACTTAGAGTGCATTCACTAGGTAAAAATTTTCTTTTCAAAAGTGTGATATTGTGTATTAGAGTATAGGACTTAGGTGAAGAATTTTGCTTAAGCCACGTGAGGAGAAAACGTTTCTTAAGCAAGTGGCAAGTTGGCTTGAAGTCTCAAGTGCTAAAGGCAAGTCTTGAACCTAGAGCAACTTTATTTTATCTAAGGTGTTAGTCAAGAGTAAGAAACACTTGAGGTGTTGGATCAACTACAAAACCCTAAGTTGAGCCTAAGTGAAATAGTGTATAAGCAAAGTAAACCCTAAACCAAGGATGTTTGGCCATGAGTTCTGAGTGCCAAAGTTGGATCTTAGACTAGAAAGTAACTTTGCTTTAGGTGGATGGATCAAAGGGATGAATCACTGGTAGAAACTGAAACACAGATGAAACCCATTTGAAACCCTAAATTAGCCCCAATAGTGGAATTTAAAATCTAGAGAGAATTTGTTAAAGGTCCATATATCAAAGTTGTAGAGCTTGGAAAAGTGAACAACTTTCTTATTTGGAGATTTCCAAGTTGTGTAGAAGAATTTGGAGTAAATTGCAAAAGTTCAGATTTGGGTCAATTTGGATTCAGCCCAAAACAGATTTATTTACCTGTTTTTGGATCCCTGTATCTTTTAAACTAAGGACTTTTGGTAAAAGATTGATATAACAAGTTTGTAGAGTAACTGTTGGAGAACAATCCTTATTAAGTGTAATAGCCCTAAAACCATGTGCTACTAGGAGAAAAAGTGGTCCAAATTAGGGCTGCCAGATTTCAGACTTAGTGCCAATTCAAGGTCTGTAGTTTAGTGTTTTGGTGCAACTTTAGAGCTCTCTACTGCTCTATCCGTAGAGTTATGGATTATGGTCACTATAAATAAGTTGTAGAACTACCATAGGAGTACACACTTGGTTAAGATACTTGGCCCTAAAACCATATGGAACCAGGTGTAAAACTTACCCAAAAGTGGACTGTCAGATTCTAGGATTCAGACTTGGCTAAGTGGCTAAGTGCTGAAAATTCAGTAAAACATAGCCATGTTTAGAACTCTGTAGTGGCTAATCTATGGAGAATTAAGTTAGAACTCCTATAGCAAAGAAGTATAGCTATAGTAGGAGACTAAGTTTGGTTAAAGGTCACACCCCTAAAGTTGCTTGGAACTTGGAGAAAAGGTTTCCCAAAGAGAGGTTGGCAGATTTCTGGATTTTCAGATTTTGAATAGTAGTTAAGTCTGAAATTCAGTGATTGTGACTGAATTTGGAGCTTCCTTGAGCCTAATCCATAAGGTTTGCAACTATGGTTTCTATAGAGGAGTTGAAGACTATATGATGGTGAACAAATCTCCTTAAGTGAGTGGGGCATGTTGGTACATAAAAAGTAAAGTAAAGTGTACTCAAAGTATAGCTGTCAGGTTGGCTCTAATAGAATTTGGTTCAGTTGTTGAGCACTGAATTTTAGTAAAGGTACTGAGTTTGTAGTTCTTCTGTGATCAGTCCATGAGGTTTTGGACTAAGAATCCTATAACAAAGTTGTAGACCATAGTAAGGTGAACAGGTTTGCTAAAGTGAGTTGGACTTGGTCCTACATAAAGTTAGGAGAAAAGTATCTCCAAGCTGCTGCTGTCAGACTCAAGATGGGTGGGTCTAGTTGACTGTTTCTAAGTAATTCAGTGTGTTTTTACCATACTTTGGAGTCTTGTGGTAATTAGTCCATAGAGATTTGGGTTAAGAGTCTATAGCAAAGTTGGAGACCACAGTACGGTAAACAAGTTTTATGTAGAGAGTTGGTGTTGCTACTGTATAAAGTTGAGAGAAAATGGTGTTACAAAACTCTACTGAAATCTGTTTCAGAGTTTTGCTTACCCAACTTTGAAGCTCTCTAATGTTTGATCCATGGAGCAAGGAGCCATGCTATATGTAGCAAAGAGGAAGACTATAGTATAGTGAACAAGTTTGTTTAAGCAAGAATGATTTAGTGCTACACAAAGTTAAGAGTAAAAGGTGCCCAAAACTTCTCTGTCAGTTGTGCTATGCAGTGTAACTGAAACCAGTTTCAGTGTTTTTCACCCTACTTTGGGGCACTGTAACTTTTGATCCTTGCATTCTTGGTCTTGGGTGACTATGTAAAGTTGGTAGAGCTATACTTAGAGTGTAGTTTTGGTTAAGTAAGTGGGGTCTGCTGCCATATGAATTTGTGAGGTAAACAGAGATTAAACAGGGATGAGTGAAGGGGAGTAGTGGCATATGGATTCAGTGGTTCAGTGTTGGTTTGGAAACTGAAGAAGATCACTCTCTCCTTGTGCTTTACTTGTGTGTTTGGTTGGTGATTGGGATATAGTGCATAGTTAAGGGTCTAGAGACCTCAGCTTTACTGAAAAGAATATCAAGTTTGGGCTGTTTTGGGGAAACAGTGAGCTGTGAGGCTTTGTCTGTTGGTGCTGTGCTGAAATGAGCTGGACAACAGAAGAGTTAGTGACCTCACCCCTGTAGGAAATGTCAACTTTGGACCATTTGAGCCTATCCACGAGTAGAGTGCACATCTATTTTGTTTGCTAGCTGCAAAACTGGACAAGCAGATATTTGAGTTGAGTTTGTGCCAAGTGATATTTTGGCTGTGGGGTTGGACCATGTTCAATGTCCTGTTGTGCTTTGCTTGATTTTAAAGACTAAAGTAAGGGTGTTGTGCATGGTTGAAGGTCTAAATACCCCAGTTCGCTATTGGAAAATATCAAGTCTTGGATCTAGTGAAGCTTGTCCACAGATGAGATTTTATTTGCTCCTCTCCTTATCTCTTTTTCTGGTAAATCTTGGGTTTGTGTAAGTCTTGCGAAAGTACACTTTGTACTCAGGGTTCTCGAACCCAATGTTGTTGCAGGTGATGAGAAATATTCTAGGCGTTCCTGATGCTTGAGGGCGCTTCCAGCTCTTAAGGGGGACTAGTTAGGGTTGGGTGTAAGCTTTGGAGGGTTACTACCTTCCTGGTATTGTAATTAAGTTATGCACTTTGACAGCTATCAGGACTTGTAATAATTACAACCCTTTCTATGTTGTAAAACTTGAGTTTTGGAAATGAAAAGAATGTTTTGTAAAGTCTTTCGCTCTTATATGAAGTGTGAGTGTATCGAATGTTGATTACTGTAATATGCATGTGATGGGAGATCCTTGGGATAATGAGTTCAAGTTGTTGAACTCGATAGCCTTGTTAAGTTACCTGGTACACGTGCATAGCCCTCTGAGGCCATACTGGCAAGGATTGGTGCATGTGGGCCTGATAACTTGGGAGGGCTATCACAGTGTGGCTAAAGGATCAATCCACACACTTATAGTGATCTCGAGTATCTTGTATTAGATGTGGTGTTAAGCAAACCGTTTGTCTCTAGTAATGTAAATCAAACTTGATTCGTGTGGTTATGGCTTAATGAAATGTGAGTGTTTGAATATCATGTATGTGAAGATCCGCGTTGTAGGGCTATTCTTGGGGATGCAGTAACATAGGAATTAATGTCGAACCATTTCCAAGGATGGAAGCTACCATGTGATTGCGATGTATGTAAGTCCAATGAGAATAGCGAGAGCATTGTAACAACCAAAACATAGCTCAAAAAGATTAGGCAAACCTGTAATATTTCTACTTATAAGAAAGATTATCGAAATCTATAGTAGCTAGCAAAAAATGTGAAGATATACGCAAGTACAAAAATCAACAAAAATACTAAAAGTGGCTTGTCCTATACCTATGTATGCATCTTTTTATAAGCAAGTTGATGTTAAATATTGTTTGTATAAAACCTATTTTATTGTAACTACTGATGAAGTCATGTTTAGATCTCCCAGCGAACTTCCATACTGGATAATCTTGATTTCCACAAATCATAAAAATGAGCATCATTACTTAACACTGCTAGGGTACACAATGTACCATAAAAGAGAGAGTGCGAACACACGGTTGAGATGTGCCCTTTTGGTTCAAGTTTATGATGAGTGATTGTCAACAGAGTAGTGTTTTAGGTTGAATCATGTGGACTAACCGGTGTGTGCAATATGTCTCTTGGCTTGTGGTGCATAGGTGTGAAGTCTGTAGACGGCGGTCGACAATGAAGGTGAAGGTCATGCGTGTTCATGCCAATGGACTAGGAGCGGTAAAGGATAAGTGATGGGTTTTGACTAAGGGACTGGAGAAATCGAGTGACTAGTCGTGGTGGTTGACACCTGGAGACACTGATGGGTGCAAGGACATGGCAGAGTAGATCGTGTTACTGACGTGGTTGAGGACCGATGGGACACATGTCTAGGACATGAGGGATGTCTATGGAGTACGCTACCTGCGGAAGTTTGGTGGCTGATCCTCAAAACCATCCAGCAATGGTTTGACGAGTTTTGTTGGGTTTGGCCTCAAAACCCGACGGCACAGTTTTGGAGGGAATCTGAGACGACACATGGAGCCATTGTGGTGGGGGTGCATCAAGGCAAAGCAACTTCGTGAGCGATGTGTGGCCATTAAATCAATGTATTAAGAGTTGGTCTATTTTGCCCCCAATCAAGTGGATAAACTCTATGTATCTAGTAGTTTCGGGATATGAAAAACCCTCTATAAATAAGGAGAATGGGCCACACCAACCAGCCATCTCTTCAGCTTATGTTTCACTTTTGTTTTCCTTTTGTTAAAGAGATCCTTAAGAGCTTTTGATTCTTGCATCTATGTAGTTTGGATCTGGGAAGTGTGGCCTTAACCACATTGTGACTTCTGTGTTTTTATCTTTGAGATATCTCTCTTTGCATCTTTGATGGCACGAAGTTCTCTGTTTGGTTTCTCTTCCCGAGCTCTTCGTTTAGATGTTTTGAGTGATTTTGGGAGTATGAATTCTTGGAAGTCATTTGGGCTTGATAGAAATGTGATAGAACCTCCTAGGCTCATTCCCACCAAGTGACATGGGCTGATTCACCTGGAGTACGAATTTCCAATCCCTTGAGAAATTTTGAGAAACATCGATTCAAATTCGTATTTTTCGATCTAACTTCAAAGTTCAAATTTTCTTGAGCTCAAATTTTGTGGACACCTTTGAAAGTCCTTTGTGAAGGTGTGTGCAAAATGTTAGCTCAATTGGAGTCCATTTGGATCGATTTAGTATTTTGGAACTTGGATTCAGGCTACTGAAACCTATGCGAGCATCACTGCCCCTCGACGAGCAGCAATGTTAGGCAACACCTAACAGTGTTAGACCGCAATAGTGCCGCTTGTGGAGTAGTAGTGCTGGGCATATCTAAGCAGGGAACCGTTTTGTGTCGTTTCGGACTTTTCAGTGTCCGTTTCGTGATCTGTTTGTTTAGTTGGACTCGCGTATGCTCTAGGAACTTTTAAAACATGCAATCACAATTTGATTTAGATGTTTTTGGTTTGAGTATTCTCTTTATTTCCATTGAGGTTAAGTGCTTAATTTCCTAGTCTTAAAAGATTTTTCTCACAAACACATTTCTAACAAATTTGAGTGTTTCGTTGTGCTCTTTATTCATCATTGAGAACATTTAGCCACTAGTGGATGCTTACACATCTCTTTTGTGTCTTTGGAGTTTTGGATGTTTGGGTGTATCATTAGGAAGCAAGCCAAGATTGCTTGAGCTTAAATAATTTTTATTGATTCCCATTCCCCCCTCTAGCCGCCTAATTTGATCCTTTAATTAGTATCACAGCGGATTGAGGATCATTTCACCTTAGTTGGTTCTTGATCCGAGAAGGCAAAATGAAACATGGTGTTGGCAAACCACCATCCTTCACATGCCAAATTACGCGTACTGGAATATTTGCAGTCGGTATATCTTCAAAGCATTGGCCTGCGGGTCTACAAAATTTGTCTCGGTGACACCTATGTGGTCCTACATGATCGAGTTACCCCACTTCAGGTGGAGAACCATGATGAGAACGATAGGGCCCATAATGTTTTGTTCTCATGCATCTCACTCTTTGAGTTTGATGAAGTGGGATACCTTGATATCATGAGGTTTGGACTACCCTAGAGAAATTACATGATGGTAACGATCACGTCAAAACTAGACTTTTTGAGACCTACCAGTGGAAGTATGAAAACTTCATTCAATTGGCTGGATAGACCATTGATTATTTGCTTTCTCGCTTCTAGTCGATTGTGAACAAGATGCGTGCAAACAAGACGCGGTTACACTATGACGATCATGAGAGAGCACACAAATTACTACATGCTCTAGATCAGAGGGTTTTGGAGGTGAAGGTCTTGATGATCATAGAATCATCCAACTATGAGACCCTCATCGTGGACGAGCTTTTCAACAAGCTCAAGTGCATCGAGATCAACCACTAGACTTGAGCAAAGATTGAGAACCTGGGTGCACCCCCATGGCCCTTGTCTTTACAAGTCCCCTTCCTCAGCTTACCCTTCACCTACTTTGTTCACTTTGTCCTCTTTGTTGTCCATTTCATAGGAGCATGTTAAGTGACTTGAGGGTAAGGAGCTGGTGCTGGTGGCTAGTCAGTTTGCATGGTTCCACAACAACCGCGTGAACCGGTGGCGTGGCGAGGCAATGATGATTTCTTCAATTATGGAGACCCTGATCACTTCATCGCCAACTACTCCAAGATGAAGGGCAAGCCAGAGGCTTGCAAGCGCGACTACCACTCCGGTCAGTGTAAGGGCAAGTGTGAGTATACCTTTAGCAAGCACAAGTCCAAGGGGTGATTCAATAAGGAAGTGCTCAAGCATAAATACCTCCATAAGGACAAGCTCAAGGAGCACGCCTTCCTCGCCCCCTCTCAGCGTTCTTTACCACAACTCTAACAACACTTCCTCTTCTTTGAGCAAAGACGGGCTCGACAAATGGGTCAAGAACAAGCACAATGAACTATGCTTCTTCGCTAACACCATAGAAGGCCTCTACACCATGGCACTTTGGTGAGGATGCAGTGGGTGACATCGGCGACAACTCTACATTCGAGGTATCACTCTCCACCGATGATCTCACCACTGAGGTAGACGAGCTAACAACTGCTTTGATGATGTAAGGAAAATGGACCCCGGGCCTTTTGGCTAATTGAGTTTTGGTGTTTGATGAACAACACAATCCGTGAACTAATAAGTTTTCTAGTGTCTGTGTTTGTAGTTCACAGGATGCGAAGAGAATTGGACCAAGGCAATGAGGATGCAACACCTCAAAAGAAGACATAAAAAGATGCATAGGAGTCCAATACTCAAGAACAAAGAAGCCCGAAGAAATCAGCGAAGAAATCCAAGACAAGGGCTGTCAGCCAGTGCCTGGTGGCGCACCGGACATCGGTGTCCGGTGTGCACCGGACTGTCCGGTGAGGCACTGGACAGTCTGCGCAGAGAGGCCACGGAAAGGCGCTCTCTGGCTGTAGCACCGGACTGTCCGGTGTGCACCGGACTGTCCGGTGTGCCAACGGGCAGAAGGCAACGGTCGAATCCAACGGTCGACTGCTACAGGCGCCAACGGTCGGCTGACGTGGCAAGCACCGGACACTGAACAGTAGATGTCCGGTGTGCACCGGACTGTCCGGTGCACCCGACGACAGAAAGCTGCTGCTTTCTGTCCAACGGCTAGTTGGGGGTGTGGGGGCTATAAATACCACCCCAACCGGCCATTCTCAAGTGTGAGAGCCCAAGCAACATACCAATACACATAGTGCATATTTCCAAGAGCTCAAACACCCAAGTGCTTAATAGAATCACTCGGTGATTAGCGTAGGTGCTTTGCGAAGTGCTTAGGTTAGTTAGACCGCTTTAGCGCTTGCTCTAGGTGAATCCTAGTTAGTTGAGTGAGTTTTGTAAAACCACACAACCCCTCGGCTCTTGCGCGAGCCGTTGTTATTGTACCGAGTGGGGCGAGAGTCTTGCGAGACCGTGACAACCGCGTTTGTGTCACGGCCGCCACCGTGTACCGGAGGGAACGAGGCCCGCGGCGTTTCGGCCGGAAGCTCGATAGTGGAGACGGCGGGGAGCGTCCGAGAGGAGCTGGAAGCGGAGCACCACTTGCGCGTGGAGAAGGCCCGCGGCTATCTACGGAGTTACTCGACCGTGGTGCTTGGCCCTCGCGTGGGCTTCCCTTTGCGTAGGGGCACCAACGAGGATTAGTCGGGACCTTGCGTGGTTCCGGATACCTCGGTAAAAATACCGGCGTCATCCACGAGAGTTTGCTTCTCTACTTAGCTCTTTACATTCCGCATTTATATTAAGCATTTAAGTTTCAATCTTGTAGTCATACTTATTTAGTATAGATTGAAACTTAGCCTTTTGCGGTAGAGATAGCAACACTTAGACAAAACCTAGTTTGCACATTCTAGTTTTGATTATTTGCATAGGTTTTGCTCTAGGGATTTAATTGTGGCCTAGTTTAGTAAAAGTTTTAGAAGTCCTAATTCACCCCCCTCTTAGGCGTCACCCGTTTCCTACAAGTGGTATCAGAGCCCGGTTTGGCTCATTTGAAACGCTTTAGCTTCACCGCTAAAAGAGCCGACGCTTTTTAGAGGAAGGGATGGATACCCATAGGCCACCACACTTTGACGGCACTAACTTCCCATATTATAGTGCTAGAATGGCTTGTTACCTAGAGGCCGTTGATCTAGGTGTTTGGAGAGTCACTCGTGACGGGATGAAACCCCTCAAGAATCCCGAGAAACCCACCACGAGTGAGGAAAAAGAAATCCATTTAAATGCTAGAGCCAAAAATTGCTTGTATGAATCTCTTAGCATGGATATTTTCAATCAAGTATTTACCCTGAAAACTGCTAATGAGATTTGGCTAAAATTGCATGAGCTCCATGACGGCACATCCAATGTCCGTGAGCAAAAACATTGCCTAGTCTTAAATGAGTATAATTCTTTTGCTATGAAAGATGATGAGCTTGTTAGAGACATGTATTCTCGTTTGAATCTGATTATCAATGAGCTCAATTCGATTGGCATTAATAAGCTAGGTGATGCGGACATTGTGAGGAAGATTATCTCCCTGCTACCACAACAAAGATATGGGAGCATCATCACCATCCTTCACAACATGGAGGACTTGAGCAACATGACCCCGACCATCGTGATTGGGAAAATCGCGGCTTTTGAGATGTCACGAAAAATGAGTCGGGGAGATGAGCCAACTTCCTCAAGACCATATGCTTTTACATGTGATGAAAGGAAGGGCAAAAAGAAGGCTCCCACTCCAAGTTCCTCAAGCGAAGAAGAGGAAGAAGAAGAAGAAAGTGATGATGATGAAGATAATCAACCGTGCACATCATCCTCCGAGGACGAAGAAACAATCCGACGCGTCGGAAAGGTAATGAGGATGATCCGCAAGATTAATCTAATGGGTGTGCCCCTGCAGGTCGAGGATCTTCTCTTTAACATTGACAGGAAAAAGCAAAGGAAGAGAGGATGCTTCGCATGTGGGGAGAAGGGCCACTTCAGGGACAACTGTCCAAATATGGCCAAGCCCAAAAAGGAGAGGAGCAAAGGCAAGGCGCTCACAAGTGTTAGAACTTGGGATGATTCTTCAAGTGAAGATGAACCTCCAAGGACGCGCAGCCACCGGTCCTCGTCACGATCATCACGGTCATCACACAAATGCCTTATGGCAAGAGGTAACAAAAGCATTCCATCCTCTAGTGATAAAAGTAGTAGTGATGATGAAGGCGAGGGAAAGGCCTCTCTAGAAGAACTTGCGGAAGCCGTTAATTTTTTCCAGGATGTTTGCACTAAGCAAAAAGCTCAACTTAAAACTTTGAAAAATAAGTTGGTTAGCTCTCAAAATGATTACAAAGGTTTGCTAGAAAAATTTGAAACTTTTGCAAACTTAAATAGTGAGCTATCAACTAAAATTGAGCTATTAGAATCTAGTGCTCCATCCACTGCTACCGATGATAGCCTTATTAAAAAGAATGAAAAACTTAAGGCTAAGTTAGCTAGCTCCCAAGAAGCTATTGAAAATTTGCTAGAGAAAATGGAAATTCTTAGCATACACAATAATGAGCTAACTACTAAGCTAGAAAACATTGGTAGCACCCCAGCAGCATCTTTAGTTGAAATACCTGAAATAATTAAGAAAGATGCTTCTACTTCCTGCTTTGATTTAATTGATGATTCTAACCCCTGCAACCAAGTCGTTGTTGAGAATATTGTTGTAGAGACTTGTACGGATGAGGTTGCAAAGGAAAATGAACAATTAAAGCAAGAAGTGGCTCGCCTTGGCAAGGCTTTGTATGACAAGAAGGGCAAAGCCAAACAAATCCGACCTCCACAGGATAACACCACTGCGGGAGTGAACAAGCCTGTAGAGGGAGAAACTGTGATTTGTAGGCTATGCCACAAGGAAGGGCACAAGTCTTTCCAATGCAAGGCGATGATCGGGGATAAACAAAGGCAAAAGCTCAAGCAAAAGCCATCAAGCAAAATCTCCAACACCTACATCAAAAAGGTGAACAAAAAGGATGCTACACCATATTTGATCAAGAAGAAAAAGAACGGAAAGGTGATAGCAATCAAGGCCAACAAGCAAGCCAACAAAGGAAAAGGGGCCAAACGCATCTGGGTGCCAAAAGAGATAATTTCAACCATGAAAAGCACCAAGAAGGTTTGGATCCCGAAAGGGAAGTGAGTAGACCAAAGGTCATCGGGAAATTTGGAGACTTGGCTAAATTGGGATGTATATCATGGGATACATCATATTGGATCAAGTTTATTGCCAAGTGGGTTAGTGAAAATTTTGGACCCAAATTTCCCACCCATGACTAAGGTAACTAGTTTTATTGTATTTCTCGTTTTTAAGATATGCGTATCTATTTATCTTTTATCTAGTTTACCTTTCTTGCCTAGTATTACATTTGTTATGTACTTTTGTTCAAAATCATGCATACTAGGTAAATCATATGGTAGGATTGCTAGTTTTTAAATTCATATACTTAAGCAAACCTACATGGCTTAAAATGTTTAGTTAAAGCACGGCACATAGCTTTTATATCACTCCATAGTAAATGATGCATCAATTGAAAATTTTGATTTCTACAAAGTGTATCATTTAACTTATATGTGCCAAAGTTTGGATTATGGATAATTTGCCCCTCTTGATATCAAATCAAAGTGCATGTCTCCTACAAGTATTCAAAACTTGTATGCACACCTTTAGGGGGAGGTTACTCTATAATCTAACACTTTGAGACTAACACCTTTTCAAGTCTATTTCATGTGATAGTCTCATTGTAAGGAAAATAAAGTCCCCGGAGAAAGACAACAATCTTCCACTGCAAAATCTCCAAGAACTCTCATGTCTCTCAAGCTCGCCATTGATCTTCAATTGGTATCTTTTGAGACTACATTCAGTATTATTTACATGTCTTCTCCAATTTTTGATTAGACTATATTTCATATCATATGCTTCCATGTTGCAAAAATGCATAAGTAGTTAACTCATATTCTGTTACCTATGCATAAGGGAAGTTAGTCTTTTCAAATCATGTCTTGCACCTCTAATTTTCACATGCTTTTTCCTAAGTAGAGGATCTCTGTCAGGGGGAGTATTTCTTCATCTCTAAAAAGGGGGAGAAACTTCTTTCTAAAGAGACAACTCATTTAGGGGGAGTAATCTTTTGAGGATTCCTCCATGTGGTATCATTCATTGTTTAATTTAATATCCTTCTAGTGATATCATTTGATACAATTCTTGATGAGGGCAAGCTTTTATTTACTTCCTACATGCTTTTAATGTCTTCCTTTTCGGTGGTTGATGCCAAAGGGGGAGAAGTTTAGGGACCAAAGCAATGAAAACTATATCAAACACCAAACACCACCAATTTAAATTTTTATATCTACAAATGGTTTTTCAAGTGGTTTTGGTTATTTGGTCCAAAAATAGGAAGTAAGTGAATTATGGAGTTAGGGGGAGGCTTAAGTCCATAATATCACATTGTGGGGACAATCATGCATCTTAGCAAGTAGATTGCATATTTTCACTCAAATTCTTGTATTATTTGCTTGTTTTGGTTGTGTTGTCATCAATCACCAAAAAGGGGGAGATTGTAAGGAAAATGGACCCCGGGCCTTTTGGCTAATTGAGTTTTGGTGTTTGATGAACAACACAATCCGTGAACTAATAAGTTTTCTAGTGTCTGTGTTTGTAGTTCACAGGATGCGAAGAGAATTGGACCAAGGCAATGAGGATGCAACACCTCAAAAGAAGACATAAAAAGATGCATAGGAGTCCAATACTCAAGAACAAAGAAGCCCGAAGAAATCAGCGAAGAAATCCAAGACAAGGGCTGTCAGCCAGCGCCTGGTGGCGCACCGGACATCGGTGTCCGGTGTGCACCGGACTGTCCGGTGAGGCACTGGACAGTCTGCGCAGAGAGGCCACGGAAAGGCGCTCTCTGTCTGTAGCACCGGACTGTCCGGTGTGCACCGGACTGTCCGGTGTGCCAACGGGCAGAAGGCAACGGTCGAATCCAACGGTCGACTGCTACAGGCGCCAACGGTCGGCTGACGTGGCAAGCACCGGACACTGAACAGTAGATGTCCGGTGTGCACCGGACTGTCCGGTGCACCCGACGACAGAAAACTGCTGCTTTCTGTCCAACGGCTAGTTGGGGGTGTGGGGGCTATAAATACCACCCCAACCGGCCATTCTCAAGTGTGAGAGCCCAAGCAACATACCAATACACATAGTGCATATTTCCAAGAGCTCAAACACCCAAGTGCTTAATAGAATCACTCGGTGATTAGCGTAGGTGCTTTGCGAAGTGCTTAGGTTAGTTAGACCGCTTTAGCGCTTGCTCTAGGTGAATCCTAGTTAGTTGAGTGAGTTTTGTAAAACCACACAACCCCTCGGCTCTTGCGCGAGCCGTTGTTATTGTACCGAGTGGGGCGAGAGTCTTGCGAGACCGTGACAACCGCGTTTGTGTCACGGCCGCCACCGTGTACCGGAGGGAACGAGGCCCGCGGCGTTTCGGCCGGAAGCTCGATAGTGGAGACGGCGGGGAGCGTCCGAGAGGAGCCGGAAGCGGAGCACCACTTGCGCGTGGAGAAGGCCCACGGCTATCTACGGAGTTACTCGACCGTGGTGCTTGGCCCTCGCGTGGGCTTCCCTTTGCGTAGGGGCACCAACGAGGATTAGTCGGGACCTTGCGTGGTTCCGGATACCTCGGTAAAAATACCGGCGTCATCCATGAGAGTTTGCTTCTCTACTTAGCTCTTTACATTCCGCATTTATATTAAGCATTTAAGTTTCAATCTTGTAGTCATACTTATTTAGTATAGATTGAAACTTAGCCTTTTGCGGTAGAGATAACAACACTTAGACAAAACCTAGTTTGCACATTCTAGTTTTGATTATTTGCATAGGTTTTGCTCTAGGGATTTAATTGTGGCCTAGTTTAGTAAAAGTTTTAGAAGTCCTAATTCACCCCCCCCTCTTAGGCGTCACCCGTTTCCTACAGATGAGTTAGGACAAGTTGCTCAGGCTTGCGACATAAGAGACGAAAGAGTACAAGAGCAAGTACAAGGTCATGTTTAAGGAGCTCGAGTATGCTAGAGATTCTATGGTGGTGTTCTACGAGACTGAATGTGATGAGTGCACCCTTCATATGTCAAACATTACCATGTTGTAGACCAATTATGCCATCCTACTAGATGAGTGCGATGAGTTACAATCTAGATCTAGCTTGTTCGGTGCATGTCAAACTTGTCCTAGTTTGCAAACCGGGTTAGCGAAGAAGAACACTAGGAGTAGCCTCGCTTGAGAAGGCTAGCTTGGTGAGTGCACCTATATAGTAGTTGCTAAGTGTGCACTCTACGATGGTTTGTAGTCAAAGCTCGAGTTCTACAAATATAGAAAGACTAGCACCAAGGAAAAAATGCATACCTTCAATTAGTCTTGAGCTGAGTATCTAGCAATGAACCTTACTTAGGCATGATGGTCAGCCGATTCAGGAAAGGAATTTGGTGAACCGGGGGTTAGGCTTTGCTACTAGGGTTGAGAGTGACCTGTGGTATGACAAGGTTGGTGCGTGTAGTGGCTTGACACCTCTAGAGAAAGCTACAGTCACTTCCTAGCTCTTTAAATTAACTTCACCAAAATCTGCCACCCTAACTATGAGAGACAGAGTGTTTGAGGAACCTCTGTAGCGCCCCGAAAATTCGAATCTAGAAAATTTCTCAAACTCGCTCTAAATTCAAAATGAATTTTAAATTTCGTTTCAAAATGTTTGTTTGCAAGTTGATCTCAACAAAGAAAATATAGTGGTCTATATTCTCTTCAAAATTCTCCTCAAAATATCCTACAAATATTTCTCCAGTGATCGCCCCCAAATTCTTTCCAGAAATACTGCCTAAATATTCCACCGATATTTCTCCAAATATTTTTCTCCCGTGCAATACCCTCATAATCATTTTTAAATCCCTACAAATATTTTCTTAATAATTTTCCCTATGCTCATACGTATACATATGCCTCCGGTGTCATACAGTGAGTTTTACAAGCTAATTTCACTTATCCATGACTAATACATGCTTATCTCTCACTAATCCTCGCCTCCTCCCACTAATCCTCGCCTCCTCCCCCTAATCCCCCACCTTGCCTATAAATAGAGGGGCAAGGGGCTCCCCTCATGCCATCCCAAGCCATTTCATGGCAACTCACTCCCACTCCCACACAAGCACAACACAGGCACAAGGATCGTTTGGTCGTTCGTCCAAATGTTCATAGTTTGTTCGTTCGATCGTTCATCCGATCGTTCATGGTTCGTTCGATCGTTCGTCCGTTCGTTCGTCCAAGTAATCTTTGTTCAGCCGTTATGCTGCCGAAATTTCGATCGTTCGTTCGTCCGATCATTCGATCGTTCGTCCGTTCGTTCATAATCCCTATTCATCGTTCATTGTTCGTTCATAATCCCTATTCATCGTTCATCGTTCGTTCATATGAACTATTCATCGTTCATCGGATCGTTCATAATCACTATTCATCGTTCATCGGATCGTTCATCCTACTATTCATCATTCATCCGATCGTCCAAATATTGAACTGCTCATCCATCATGATGATCAGCTCACATAAGACCTGCCAGACCAATATCTCCGTCATACGGACTCCGGTGACTGTGATTTTCCTTCTAGTAAGAACTTCCCGTCTGGTCACCCATCCCAGATTGCTCCAAGCTGAGCACGCTTAACTTTGAGGTTCTTTTGAACCATACTTCCAAAAAAAGGCGAACCATGTTTGTATGGATACACCGTCAATCCTATAAAACCTGGCCCAAGATACCGCATCCCACCCGGACCAGAATATTACAGTATTCCAGCTATCTGGGTCCCGCCTGACTATGGTCCCATTGAAAGGGAAATGTGCCCTTGGGCCATTTCTAAGTATTTTGGTGATTTAGTGCCCAACACAGGTGCCTAATTGTAAAATGGTGGACAAAGTACAAATCAAGGATAAAGGTATGTTTCTCAGACTTAGTACATTGTTTTATGGACTAATGTATTGTGTCTAAGTGCTGGAAACAGAAAAAAATCAAGTTGGAGAAGAGATGGCTCGAGCAGCCAAGACTCTGCTCAGTCTGGAGCACCGGACTGTCCGGTGGTGCACCGGACAGTGTCCGGTGCGCCAGGCTGGCTCAGCGTGAAGTAGCCGCTCTCGGGAATTCGCCGACGGCGTACGGCTAAAATTCACCGGACTGTCCGGTGTGCACCGGACTGTCCGGTGAGCCAACGGCTCCCAGATCTGCAACGGTCGGCAGCGCCATTTTAGGAAAGAAATCGGGCACCGGACAGTGTCCGGTGTGCACCGGACTGTCCGGTGCACCCGACGACAGAAGGCAAGATTGGCCTTCCAGATTTGCTCTCAACGGCTCCTAGCTGCCTTGGGGCTATAAAAGGGACCCCTAGGCGCATGGAGGAGAGAACCAAGCAACCTCAGAGCATTCTTGATCATCCACACTCAGTCTTTGCGCATTTGTTTGTCATTCTCAGTGATTCGAGCTCCGTTCTAGTGAGAACTTTGAGATAGTCCTTTGAGCTCGATTCTTGGCCGTGTGTGTGTGCATTTTGCTGTGGATTTGTGTGTGTTGCTTTCCTCCCTTACTCTGAATTTCTTGTGAATCTCAAGTGTAAGGGCGAGAGGCTCCAAGTTGTGGAGATTCCTCGCAAACGGGATATTGAAAGGCAAAACAAAACACCGTGGTATTCAAGTTGGTCTTTGGACCGCTTGAGAGGGGTTGATTGCAACCCTCGTCCGTTGGGACGCCACAACGTGGAGTAGGCAAGCATTGGTCTTGGCCGAACCACGGGATAAACCACTGTGTCATTTCTGTGTTTGATCTCTTGTGGTACTGTGTTTTGTTGAGACTCCTCTCTAGCCACTTGGCGATTATTGTGCTAACAATTAACAAGTTTTGTGGCTATAAGTTTAAGTTTCACAGGATCACCTATTCACCCCCCCTCTAGGTGCTCTCAATTGGTATCAAAGCCGTTCTCTTCAAGAAAGGGACTAACCGCCCGAAGAGATGGATCCTAAGGGGAAGGGAATCGTGATCAACGACAAGGAGAAGGAGTCCTTCGTCAACGAGCCAAAGGACGACAAGACTACCGACTCGGGCTCGGGGCACAGACGCAAAGAAGGGAAGAAGAAGACAAGACGCATCAAGGAGATCATCTACTACGACAGCGACGAATCTTCCTCTTCCCAAAAGGACGACGACAACGACTACAAAAAGACAGTCAATTCGAACTTTTCATTTGATTATTCTCGTATTCAACATAGTTCGAATTCGCATTTGCTTTCCATTCCTCTTGGCAAACCTCCACACTTCGATGGGGAGGACTACGGATTTTGGAGTCACAAAATGCGTAGTCACTTATTCTCTCTCCATCCAAGCATTTGGGAGATTGTAGAGAATGGAATGAAGTTTGATAGCTCGGATAACTCTATGCTCATAAATGAACAAATCCATAGAAATGCACAAGCTACTACTGTTCTCTTAGCGTCCTTGTGCAGGGAAGAGTACAACAAGGTGAGCGGCTTGGACAATGCCAAGCAAATATGGGACACCCTCAAGATCTCTCACGAGGGGAATGACATCACCATGCTCACCAAAATGGAGTTGGTGGAGGGCGAGCTTGGACGATTCACCATGATAAGGGGAGAGGAGCCAACCCAAACGTACAACCGGCTCAAGACCCTCATCAACAAAATAAGGAACTACGGAAGCACGCGATGGACGGACCACGACGTCGTCCGCCTAATGCTAAGGTCCTTTATCGTTCTTGATCCTCATCTCGTGAACAATATTCGTGAGAATCCCAGGTACACGATGATGACGCCCGAGGAGGTACTCGGAAAATTCGTAAGCGGGCGGATGATGATCAAGGAGGCAAGATACGTCGACGACGCGTTGAACGGTCCAATCCACGAGCCTCAATCCATCGCTCTCAAGGCAACAAGGAGCAAGGAGCCGCTACCCAGCAAGGTGGCGCAAGTTGAGGCGGCCGGGCTCAATGATGAAGAGATGGCTCTCATCATCAAGAGATTCAAGACGGCGCTAAATGGTCGCAAGGGGCAACCAAGGAAGACCAAGACAAAGGGGAAGCGCTCATGCTTCAAATGTGGTAAGGTTGGTCATCTTATTGCTAACTGTCCCGAAAATGATAGTGACCAGGAGCAAGGGAAAAATGGGAAGAGAGAGAACAAGAAGGTTTACAAGAAGGCCAAAGGCGAAGCACACCTTGGAAAGGAGTGGGATTCGGATTGCTCTTCGTCCGACTCCGACGACGAAGGACTCGCCGCCACTGCCTTCAACAAATCGATCCTCTTTCCAAACGAGCATCACACTTGCCTCATGGCAAGGGAGAAGAAGGTAATCAATCATAATGCTAATACTTATGATTCTTCTAGTGATGATGAGTCTAGTGAGGATGAAATAGATTACTCCAGTTTATTCAAGGGATTGGATAGAACTAAGATAGCTAAGATTAATGAATTGATTGATGCCTTGAATGAAAAGGATAGAATCTTAGAGAAACAAGAAGATCTTTTATATGAAGAGCATGATAAATTTGTTAGTGCACAAAATTCACTTGCTCTAGAAGTTAAAAGAAATGGAATGCTTTCTTGTGAACTTTCTACTTGTAACGAAACCATTTCTTCTTTAAAAGGTGAAATTAATGATTTAAATGCTAAGCTAGAAGTAGCAAGTAAATCTAACTCTTGTGTTGAACATGTTGAAATTTGCACTAAGTGTAAGGATGTTGATATTAATGCTTGTTGTGAACACTTAGTTTCAATTTCAAAACTAAATGATGAAGTGGCTAGTCTTAGTGCCCAACTTAAGACTAGCAAGAATGAATTTGATAAGCTGAAATTTGCTAGGGATGCCTACACTATCGGTAGACACCCCTCAATTAAGGATGGACTTGGCTACAAGAGGGAAGCCAAGGACTTGACAAGCCATAAGGCTCCTATCTCCGCCAAGGAGAAAGAGAAGGCTCCTATGGTTAGTAGTACTAAAAAGAACCATGCTTTTATGTATCATGATAAGAGACAAACTAGAAATGCTTATAGGAGTTATAATGCTTATAATGATTTTGACTCTCATGCCATGTTTGCTTCTAGTTCTTCCTATATGCATGGTAGAAATATGTCTAGGAGAAATGCTATTCATCATGTGCCTAGAAAGAATATTATTCATGCTTCTAGGAAAGTAGTGAATGAACCTTCTACAATTTATTGTGCTTTAAATGCTTCCTTTGCTATTTGTAGAAAGGATAGGAAAATAGTTGCTAGGAAGTTAGGGGCAAAATGCAAGGGAGACAAAACTTGCATTTGGGTCCCTAAGGATATTTGCACTAACCTTATAGGACCCAACATGAGTTGGGTACCTAAGACCCAAGCCTAAATTTGCCTTGCAGGTTTATGCATCCGGGGGTTCAAGCTGGATTATCGACAGCGGATGCACAAACCATATGACGGGGGAGAAGAAGATGTTCACCTCCTACGTCAAAAATAAGGATTCCCAAGATTCAATTATATTCGGTGATGGGAATCAAGGCAAGGTAAAAGGGTTAGGTAAAATTGCAATTTCTAATGAACACTCAATCTCCAATGTGTTTTTAGTTGAGTCTCTTGGTTACAATTTGCTATTTGTTAGTCAACTATGCAATATGGGATATAATTGTCTTTTTACAAATGTAGATGTGTCTGTCATTAGAAGAAGTGATGGTTCACTAGCCTTTAAGGGTGTACTAGACAGCAAGCTTTACTTAGTTGATTTTGCAAAAGAAGAGGCCGGTCTAGATGCATGCTTAATGGCTAAGACCTGCATGGGCTGGCTGTGGCATCGCCGCTTAGCACATGTGGGGATGAAGAACCTCCACAAGCTTCTAAAGGGAGAACACGTGATAGGTCTAACCAATGTTTATTTCGAAAAAGATAGACCTTGTGCAGCTTGTCAAGCAGGTAAACAAGTGGGAGGAGCACATCACAGCAAGAATGTGATGACCACGTCAAGACCTCTGGAGCTGCTGCATATGGACCTCTTCGGACCCGTCGCCTATCTAAGCATAGGAGGAAGTAAGTATGGTCTAGTTATTGTTGATGACTTTTCCCGCTTCACTTGGGTGTTCTTTTTGCAGGATAAGTCTGAAACTCAAGGGACCCTCAAGCGCTTCCTAAGGAGAGCTCAAAATGAGTTTGAGCTCAAAGTGAAGAAGATAAGGAGCGACAACGGGTCCGAATTCAAGAACCTTCAAGTGGAGGAGTTTCTTGAGGAGGAAGGGATCAAGCACGAGTTCTCCGTTCCCTACACACCTCAGCAAAATGGTGTGGTAGAGAGGAAGAACATGACGCTCATAGATATGGCAAGGACTATGCTTGGAGAATTCAAGACCCCCGAGTGCTTTTGGTCGGAAGCCGTGAACACGGCTTGCCACGCCATCAACAGGGTCTACCTTCACCGCCTCCTCAAGAAGACATCGTATGAGCTACTAACCGGTAACAAACCCAATGTATCTTACTTTCGTGTATTTGGGAGCAGGTGCTACATTCTAGTGAAGAAGGGTAGAAATTCTAAATTTGCTCCCAAAGCTGTAGAAGGGTTTTTATTAGGTTATGATTCAAATACAAAGGCGTATAGGGTCTTCAACAAATCATCGGGTTTGGTTGAAGTCTCTAGCGACGTTGTATTTGATGAGACTAATGGCTCTCCAAGAGAGCAAGTTGTTGATTGTGATGATGTAGATGAAGAATATGTTCCGACGGCCGCTATACGAACCATGGCGATTGGAGAAGTGCGGCCACAGGAACAAGATGAACGAGATCAACCTTCTCCCTCAACAACGGTGCATCCCCCAACTCAAGACGATGAACAGGTTCATCAAAAGGAGGCGTGTGATCAAGGGGGAGCACAAGATGATCACGTGATGGAGGAAGAAGCGCAACCGGCACCTCCAACCCAAGTTCGAGCGGTGATTCAAAGGGATCATCCCGTCGACCAAATTTTGGGTGACATTAGCAAGGGAGTAACTACTCGATCTCGATTAGTTAATTTTTGTGAGCATTACTCCTTTGTCTCTTCTATTGAGCCTTTCAGGGTAGAGGAGGCCTTGCTAGATCCGGATTGGGTATTGGCCATGCAGGAGGAACTCAACAACTTCAAGCGCAATGAAGTTTGGACACTGGTGCCTCGTCCCAAGCAAAATGTTGTGGGAACCAAGTGGGTGTTCCGCAACAAACAGGATGAGCACGGGGTGGTGACGAGGAACAAGGCTCGACTTGTGGCAAAAGGTTATGCCCAAGTCGCAGGTTTGGACTTTGAGGAGACTTTTGCTCCTGTGGCTAGGCTAGAATCAATTCGTATCTTGCTAGCATATGCCGCTCACCATTCTTTCAGGTTGTACCAAATGGATGTGAAGAGCGCTTTCCTCAACGGGCCGATCAAGGAGGTGTACGTGGAGCAACCCCCTGGCTTCGAGGATGAACGGTATCCCGACCACGTGTGTAAGCTCTCTAAGGCGCTCTATGGACTTAAGCAAGCCCCAAGAGCATGGTATGAATGCCTTAGAGACTTTTTAATTACTAATGCTTTCAAGGTTGGGAAAGCCGATCCAACTCTTTTTACAAAGACATGTGATGGTGATTTGTTTGTGTGCCAAATTTATGTCGATGACATAATATTTGGTTCGACTAACCAAAAGTCTTGTGAAGAATTTAGCAGGGTAATGACGCAGAAATTCGAGATGTCGATGATGGGCGAGTTGAACTACTTCCTTGGGTTCCAAGTGAAGCAACTCAAGGACGGCACCTTCATCTCCCAAACGAAGTACACGCAAGATCTGCTAAAGCGGTTTGGGATGAAGGACGCCAAGCCCGGAAAGACTCCGATGGGAACCGACGGACACACCGATCTCAACAAAGGAGGTAAGTCCGTTGATCAAAAAGCATACCGGTCCATGATAGGTTCCTTGCTTTATTTATGTGCTAGTAGACCGGATATTATGCTTAGCGTATGCATGTGTGCTAGATTTCAATCCGATCCGAAGGAGTGTCACTTAGTAGCTGTGAAGCGAATTCTTCGATATTTAGTCGCTACACCTTGCTTCGGGATCTGGTATCCAAAGGGGTCTAACTTTGACTTGATTGGGTACTCAGATTCCGACTATCCTGGATGTAAGGTCGATAGGAAGAGTACATCGGGGACGTGCCAATTCTTAGGAAGGTCCCTGGTGTCATGGAACTCTAAGAAACAAACCTCTGTTGCCCTATCCACCGCTGAGGCCGAGTACGTTGCCGCAGGACAGTGTTGTGCGCAACTACTTTGGATGAGGCAAACCCTCAGGGACTTTGGCTACAATCTGAGCAAAGTCCCACTCCTATGTGACAATGAGAGTGCTATCCGCATGGCGGAAAATCCTGTTGAACACAGCCGCACAAAGCACATAGACATCCGGCATCACTTTTTGAGAGACCACCAGCAAAAGGGAGATATCGAAGTGTTTCATGTTAGCACCGAGAACCAGCTAGCCGATATCTTTACCAAGCCTCTAGGTGAGAAGACCTTTTGTAGGCTGCGTAGTGAGCTAAATATCTTAGATTCGCGGAACTTGGATTGAATTGTAGCATATATGTGTTTATGCCCTTGATCATGTTTATTCTGCATTTTGTTGCTTATTGTGGTGCTCAAGTTGTACAAACACTCCCTGGACCTCACAAGTCCGTGGCAAAATGATGCACAGTTTTAGGGGGAGATGTGTTACAACTTGACCCTTTGAGACTAACCATATGCTTGAGTTTGCTTGTTTTAGTCTCAAAGGAGAATTGAAAGGGAAAAGGTGGACTTGGACCATGAAAGACTTCCACTGCACTCCGATGAGAGGGTAACTTATTCCAAGTTCATCTTATGAACTCTTATTGTCATTTGCTCTTAATTGAAGATTTTGGTGCGGCAATGGGGTTATAGAGCCAAGATTAATCCCGTTTTGGTGTTTGATGCCAAAGGGGGAGAAAATAAAGGCCAAAGCGATAAATGGATCAGCTACCACTTGAGAGATTTTGAAAATAGTAGAATAGAGCTTTTGGTTTGGTTTGTCAAAACTCTTTTGTTGTCTCTCTTATCAAAAGTTGGCTTCTTGTGGGGAGAAGTATTGATTATGGGAAAAAGGGGGAGTTTTTGAAATCTTTGATCAATCTCTTTTGGAATGACTCTCTTTATGTTTCAACATGTGTGTTTGACTTAGAGATAGAGATTTGAGTTTGATTTGCAAAAACAAACCAAGTGGTGGCATAGAGTGATCCATATATGTCAAAATTGAATCAAAATAATTTGAGTTCTTATTTGAAGTGTTTTTGTACTTGTTCTACTTGCTTTATGTTGTGTTGGCATAAATCACCAAAAAGGGGGAGATTGAAAGGGAAATGTGCCCTTGGGCCATTTCTAAGTATTTTGGTGATTTAGTGCCCAACACAGGTGCCTAATTGTAAAATGGTGGACAAAGTACAAATCAAGGATAAAGGTATGTGTCTCAGACTTAGTACATTGTTTTATGGACTAATGTATTGTGTCTAAGTGCTGGAAACAGAAAAAAATCAAGTTGGAGAAGAGATGGCTCGAGCAGCCAAGACTCTGCTCAGTCTGGAGCACCGGACTGTCCGGTGGTGCACCGGACAGTGTCCGGTGCGCCAGGCTGGCTCGGCGTGAAGTAGCCGCTCTCGGGAATTCGCAGACGGCGTACGGCTAAAATTCACCGGACTGTCCGGTGTGCACCGGACTGTCCGGTGAGCCAACGGCTCCCAGATCTGCAACGGTCGGCAGCGCCATTTTAGGAAAGAAATCGGGCACCGGACAGTGTCCGGTGTGCACCGGACTGTCCGGTGCACCCGACGACAGAAGGCAAGATTGGCCTTCCAGATTTGCTCTCAACGGCTCCTAGCTGCCTTGGGGCTATAAAAGGGACCCCTAGGCGCATGGAGGAGAGAACCAAGCAACCTCAGAGCATTCTTGATCATCCACACTCAGTCTTTGCGCATTTGCTTGTCATTCTCAGTGATTCAAGCTCCGTTCTACTGAGAACTTTGAGATAGTCCTTTGAGCTCGATTCTTGGCCGTGTGTGTGCGCATTTTGCTGTGGATTTGTGTGTGTTGCTTTCCTCCCTTACTCTGAATTTCTTGTGAATCTCAAGTGTAAGGGCGAGAGGCTCCAAGTTGTGGAGATTCCTCGCAAACGGGATATTGAAAGGCAAAACAAAACACCGTGGTATTCAAGTTGGTCTTTGGACCGCTTGAGAGGGGTTGATTGCAACCCTCGTCCGTTGGGACGCCACAACGTGGAGTAGGCAAGCATTGGTCTTGGCCGAACCACGGGATAAACCACTGTGTCATTTCTGTGTTTGATCTCTTGTGGTACTATGTTTTGTTGAGACTCCTCTCTAGCCACTTGGCGATTATTGTGCTAACAATTAACAAGTTTTGTGGCTATAAGTTTAAGTTTCACAGGATCACCTATTCACCCCCCCTCTAGGTGCTCTCACCCATGTGACACAGTAGGTAGGAACAGTTGCTACTAACATAAACCTCTGCTCATGAACAGTCCAGAAATAATTCCTGGCACTCTGCTCAAAAATACATTTTGTATTTTTGATCTTCCAAATATCTCCAAATATTCGAATTCAGAATATTCCAGGAATATTCCTTTTTCCTTTTTCTTTTTCTAATTCCTATGACTATAAAATCCAAAACTCCTCCGTCCAGACTCAGATTTCGATAGTTCTGATTTCTAAATTCTTATCAAATTACCCTCTACCCAACCATGTCATCCCTTGAACATGGTTCATATTTAAGAAAACTCAAAAAATACTCTTGTCCCATATTCTACCTATAATTTCCCCCATTCGAACTGAGTCAGACAATTCTTTCACCACTATTCTCATAAACAGTAAACTCCACCGTACTAAGCCATACGCACCCAGCTATAAATACACCCAGAGAGTTACCCTCTCCCTCCCCACACCCCCAGCACACTAAGCCAAGGCAAACCCCCACCCACTCGGTACCCCGCTCTGCCGACTACACGCCTAGTGTCGCTTCACCTCCAATCCACCCTTCTGGTAAGCACCTCCACTCCACCACAAGTAATATCACTGCACCACATGACACAGATTCTGCTCAAGACTCTACCCATCCATATACCACCATTCCTGACCACTATATTGAATATTTGTTGATATACTTGCTGGTTTGTATGTTTGCTTGTTCTTGCTGCGTAGTTATCGGAGCGTTCGTGTTGTCCCGTGAAGGCCAGTTCCGCAAGTCTACGCCAGACGGTGGAGCAAGAAGCTAGTACCGCGAGCTCTCACCCTTTCGCCGGTTAAAGCACGGTAAGCTCACTGGATCCCTTTGATGCATAAATTACCTATGTTTTTCAACCACAACCCTCAGCCTATTATTTTATGCATTATATGATTTTGCTAAGAGACAAGTTATTATGGCCACCTGATAGAGGACGAGGCCCGATCTTCCGTGAGGTACGATAACTTGATTGGGTGGAGATCTCGACGTTGATGATCCAAGGCTCCGAGCGAACGGCTCCTCGCAATCACTACACCACTGCTCCGTTGGTTATCACCCGTGACACATGAGTGACCTCGCCACGAAGGCTTATCCCTGCAAGCGCAATTAAGAACACAAGCAAGAACAGGAAGAACGCAATCAAAACTGCATTGATCACGAGGTGGGGTCTCACAAACCGATGAACGGCGATACTGTTCGATGACAGATATGATCTAAGCAAAACCCAAACCCTAATGTGGTGGTGGCTGCTGGTAAAATAGAGGTTAGGGGCGTGCACAATCCCTGGTCGCACTCCTAATGGGCTCCAACACGATACACGGCCCAACAGCCCAACAAACGGTGTCGCAGCACCAAAACAGAATCTGAACGCTGACTTGTTTCGACGATTCCCGTTGACTCCGGATGAATTTTAAGGTGGTTCCAGTTGGGTTGGAAAGCTTATCTCCTTAGCTTTCCATCCATATAAAGCCCAACCTAATCGGAGTTCGGATGCATCCTGGGCGTTCATTTTAGTGCAGACTGGTCCTGGACTTCGAGGTGGAGACGTAGTTGAGTCGGACTTGGCTTTCTCTTGTTGTGAACGTCCTAGCTTCTCCTCCTTGACATGTTGGCCTCTCCCAAGTCCTTGTTGGTCCTCTCCAAGGTTCCTAATCATCAAAACATCCATGGCACCAAGGGTAAGCTCTAAAACACAATTGATTAGGTTAGAACGAACGTGGAGATTTAGCTGTCGTGCACGTGCTCGTGTTGTCGGTCCATGCTTCCATTCTCCTCTTAACCCATCTCAAGAGAAAAGCACCTTGCCCAAGAAGATACCGAGAAGCTTACCCTTGAAGCCTAGAATAAGCTACAGAAGGAACCTGTCCAGTCGCTCAGTCAAAAGAACCGACCATGAGAATCAAAGCACTGCCCCTGCGTCAAAGTGAACAGGAAAAGTAAAGGAGCACAGGAAAAGTTATTACCATACAGAGAGGCAAAGATTCTTAGAACCAGAGACCACAAACATCAGGGTCATCGACCCACCACTCACCCGTGCCCCCGCGCGCGTGCCCCACCTCCATGCGCACTACCACCGCCCACGCCCCCTTTGCAGCGCACCCGCCGTCGCCATTGACGTCGGCAACACCAGCCCCCCCTTCCCTTCGTCGTGCCTGCTGCCACGTGGCACCTGCTCCATCACCACCACTCCACACCTGAGCACCACCGCTCACCTATACAACCCCCCACCAGCTCCCTCAGTTCCATCCTGCTCAAAGCAAAACACTCCCGATAAAATTCCCTCTGCCAAATCGCAAGCAACTCCATTTTCCACTTGCTCGCCCCTGAGATCACAATGCTTGGTGATTCTTGGGTTGAAGACTGTTATACATGGTTCATAATCTTTGGTTTCCTCCTCTGTGTGATGGTAATACTCTTTGATAGAATCCTCTAGTGGGAAGAACAAAGAGAAAGAAAGGGGCAGTGAAAAAAAGGCAAAGAAAAAAAGAAGAAGCGAAGAAAAGATGAGAAGAAGGTTATCCCATGATCAACCCTGTGCTAGTCATTTCTCCACAGCCTGCTCAAGAAGCAACAGCAGAAGAAGGCCTCGTAACACCCATGTTATGAGGTACTTCAAGAAGTTCAAATCCCCAAGATTCAAGAGTTCTACCCTCATTCATTTTAAGTGGGGTAGTGTTCCAGTAAGGTTGTTGTTATGGAGAAAAAGAAGAAGACCTATGCATGCAGCAAGCTTGTGGAGGACCAGATCATCCAAATATATAAGTTTCTGGATGAGAAGTGGTCACCTAAGTTTTGTTGATGAAGCACCAGAAGACTAATCAAGGAAGGAATCCATGTGGGAGTTCGTAAGGGAAAGGTTTGCGTGTTGGCGTCAATGCTTCTTCAATGAGCTAGCTGCCACGCAAAAGCTAGAAGCCTGAGGATGATCTTTGAGTTGCCAGAACTAGCATTTGCAATTGGCAACCAGATGCTCCTCAAAGGTCAGATATTGTTGAAGTTCCATCTCCTCGAAGAGTCTGCATAATGAAGAATTGTAGCTAAAGTAAAGCTATACCCATAACCCTTCTAAGCCGAATCTCGAGGACAAGATTCATTTTAAGTGGGGTAGATCTGTAGCGCCCCGAAAATTCAAATCTAGAAAATTTCTCAAACTCGCTCTGAATTCAAAATGAATTTTAAATTTCGTTTCAAAATGTTTGTTTGTAAGTTGATATCAACAAAGAAAATATAGTGGTCTATATTCTCTTCAAAATTCTCCTCAAAATATCCTACAAATATTTCTCCAGTGATCGCCCCCAAATTCTTTCCAGAAATACTGCCTAAATATTCCACCGATATTTCTCCAAATATTTTTCTCCTGAGAAATACCCTTAGAATCATTTTTAAATCCCTACAAATATTTTCTTAATAATTTTTCCTATGCTCATACGTATACATACGCCTCCGGTGTCATACAGTGTGTTTTACAAGCTAATTTCACTTATCCATGACTAATACATGCTTATCTCCCACTAATCCTCGCCTCCTCCCACTAATACTCGCCTCCTCCCCCTAATCCCCCACCTTGCCTATAAATAGAGGGGCAAGGGGCTCCCCTCATGCCATCCCAAGCCATTTCATGGCAACTCACTCCCACTCCCACTCCCACTCCCACACAAGCACAACACAAGCACAAGGATCGTTCGGTCGTTCATTCGATCGTTCGTCCAAATGTTCATAGTTTGTTCGTTCGTTGGTCCGATCGTTCGATCGTTCATCCGACCGTTCATGGTTCGTTCATTCATTCGTTCGATCGTTCGTCCGTTCGTTCGTCCAAGTAATCTTTGTTCAGCCGTTATGCTGCCGAAATTTCGATCGTTCGTTCGTCCGATCATTCGATCGTTCGTCCGTTCGTTCATAATCCCTATTCATCGTTCATCGTTCGTTCATAATCCCTATTCATCGTTCATCGTTCGTTCATATGAACTATTCATCGTTCATCGTTCGTTCATAATCACTATTCATCGTTCATCGGATCGTTCATCCTACTATTCATCGTTACTATTCATCATTCATCCGATCGCCCAAATATTCAACTGCTCATCCATCATGATGATCAGCTCACCTAAGACCTGCCAGACCAATATCTCAGTCATACGGACTCCGGTGACTGTGATTTTCCTTCTAGTAAGAACTTCCCGGTCACCCATCCCAGATTGCTCCAAGCTGAGCACGCTTAATTTTGAGGTTCTTTCGAACCATACTTCCAAAAAGAAAGGCGAACCATGTTTGTATGGATACGCCGTCAATCCTATAAAACCTGGCCCAAGATACCACATCCCACACAGACCAGAATATCACAGTATTACAGCTATCTGGGTCCCGCCTGACTGTGGTCCCATGTGACACAGTAGGTAGGAACAATTGCTACCAACATAAACCTCTGCTCATGAACAGTCCAAAATAATACCTGGCACTCTGCTCAAAAATACATGTATTTTTGATCTTCCAAATATCTCCAAATATTCGAATTCGGAATATTCCAGGAATATTCCTTTTTCCTTTTTCTTTTTTCTAATTCCTATGACTGTAAAATCCAAAACTCCTCCGTCCAGACTCAGATTTCGATAGTTCTGATTTCTAAATTCTTATCAAATTACCCTCTACCCAACCATGTCATCCCTTGAACATGGTTCATATTTCATAAAACTCAAAAAATACTCTTGTCCCATATTCTACCTATAATTTCCCCCATTCGAACTGAGTTAGACAATTCTTTCACCACTATTCTCATAAACAGTAAACTCCACCGTACTAAGCCATACGCACCCAGCTATAAATACACCCAGAGAGTTACCCTCTCCCTCCCCACACCCCCAGCACACTAAGCCAAGGCAAACCCCCACCCACTCGGTACCCCGCTCTGCCGACTACACGCCTAGTGTCGCTTCACCTCCAATCCACCCTTCTGGTAAGCACCTCCACTCCACCACAAGTAATATCACTACACCGCATGACACAGATTCTGCTCAAGACTCTACCCATCCATATACCACCATTCCTGACCACTATATTGAATATTTGTTGATATACTTGCTGGTTTATATGTTTGCTTGTTCTTGCTGCGTAGTTATCGGAGCGTCGTGTTGTCCCATGAAGGCCAGTTCCGCAAGTCTACGCCAGACAGTGGAGCAAGAAGCTAGTACCGCGAGCTCTCACCCTTTCACCGGTTAAAGCACGGCAAGCTCACTGGATCCCTTTGATGCATAAATTACCTATGTTTTTCAACCACAACCCTCAGCCTGTTATTTTATGCATTATATGATTTTGCTAAGAGACAAGTTATTATGGCCACCCAACCTTAGAACTTTGCCGCAATTCATCCTTATACTCCTTGATATTTTGGCTACAAAATGATTTGAGAAAAGGTGTGAGTTTTTCAAAAGAAAATGTTTTTCAAATGTGTATGATGAAGTGTTATCACCCTTATCACCTTTGAGTGGGATGATCAGGTACTTCCCCGGTTTGGGGAAGGGCCTTAAGGTGTTGGCTCAACCGGGTTAGGTGTGAGCATGAAGGATTGTCCCTCTCGTATAAGGACCGGTTTGTCATTCTTCACTGCCTGTACTCTTATCAAGTACAACCACTCGAGACTGTATGGGCAGTCGCTTGATCCGAACTTACACGGTCTGCACCCCAGGATTATGGTGGCTGGGGAGCACCGGGAGGACAAGGAGGGGGAAAGTGTGTCCTAGTTTGGGCATGGTGGTGGCCTTGTTTCTTTCGGTATAATCGTTAAGGTAAAGACGTGCAGGGGAGGAGAGAGTTTCGGCATTCGGATCTCACGACGGTGAGATTGCAGAAACTGGACTAGTGGGTAAAGTGTAGACCTCTGCGCAGAGTTCAAAAACCTATTCGAATAGTCCGCGTCCACGGATATGGATGAGTTATGGCTTGGTATGACAATTAGTGTTTTGTTTTCCAAAATGCTTTTGAAAAGTGGTTTTTGAAAGGTCCAGCGGTTGAGTCGTGAGCTATGGTGGACGGGAAGTCCAGTAGCTGTTTTTGAAAATGAAAACCGGTGGGAAACTACCGAGATTCCTAGATGGTTTAGTCTAGGGGATTTGGTTCTACTTTGAAAAACTTCCTGCTCCTTTGGGAGAGGATGCGCTTTGAAAATGATAAAATGTTTAAAAAATAGCCCTGCATCAAAAATTTCTTTATCTGCAAAATATCCTGAGCTCCACATACTCCATGCATTATATCTGATTTTCCCATTCCGTGGGTGAAGGTGGGCTGCTAGGTACGTAAGTACTCACTCTTGCTTATTTGTTGTTTTTCAGAGAAGGAGATCGCTGATCGGGTAAGAGTTACGCCTATTTCCCAACCATGCCTGTGGCTGTTGGACCGCTGATTTGCTTCGCTGCGTATATTGGGCTGCTTCAGCCCCACTCTGATGATATGTCCCGAGTTGTGGACCAACTCTTAAAGTTGATCGCCACCTTTATAGGTTTGTCTCGTTTAAGCAGATCTAGAACCATCTGATTTATAAATGTGTATACTAGCCTCCTGGGACTAGTATTTGTATCACATTTGAGTCCCAGAGGATTGGGACGCTTCAACCTCTAAGAGCCCCACCTCAAAAATAAGTGTGGATTCCTAAACCTAACCACCTTAAGAACCCACTTGACACTTTGCCAACATCTCTAGTGATCCCCTTTCTAGAGCACCGTTGCTACCTAAAGTGAACCATGCCCACAAAAAGAACTCCACCCAAGAGAGAGGTGAGATACCACTGCGAGTATTGCAAGATGAATGGTCACTTGGTTGAGTTTTGCTTGAGGAGGAAGAGAGATGAGTGACGTGGTTTTGAGGTAGGTAGCAAGAACATGTAGCGCCCTTCTCATGGTGTACATGGTCCTCTAGTTTAAAGGTGTGTTGCTAGGCCTAGAGGTACTTTGTCTTATGTTACTAGGACTCAAGCAACATGACCACGCATCAGTCGAACCTGACATGACCAAAGACCACATGACAGAGACTTTAGTTCCCACTAGGCCTGGGCATAAGAACCGAAAACCAAAAACCGAAACCAAAAAAACCGGAACCGAAACCAAAAAAAACCGGAACCGATCAAACCGTAGTATTCTTCGGTTACCATTCTTCAGAAATCGAAATTTAGTTTGGTTTTTGGTTTTTAGTCTGATTTAAACTGAAAAAACCGTACTATAAGGCACCATCTCAGAATTCCGATTTAGCCCAAGTGCACCTACGTTGCTACGCGGGCTTGCTGCTTGGACTTTGGAGGAGCTTTCTCATCTCACCTAAAGTCAGGTCAGCCACGACCCATGGGCCACCAGCCCCTCACGCCACATCTGCCCAGAAGCCAGGCAAAGATACGTCTTCATGGGACACGTACATGGGCACGTGCGGCCCGGTCGCTCAACGCTCGCTCACCGGCATGTCATCGGCCACCGTGACACCATTGAGTCTGTGATCAACATGTGCCCTAGTCATGTGTGAGTGTAATTGAAGAAAGCATGCAGCCACGTGCCCTAGTCAAGTGGTCGGCAACTTCTGCAGATGTAGTGACAAGGAGGTTCTGATGACTGGCTTTCTACAAATGCAGTGCCACGATGAGTTGGTTCTACTGTCGGCCTATCTTGGCCGCTGATGCTGCTCACCGTGGAAGATGTTGTAATAGCAGTGTTGCCTGATGCTACAATCAAAGCAGTGTTCTCTGAGTGTCTCTCAAACGCTACAATGTTTCTTGATGGTATGTAGATGGTTTTTGTTTGGGAGATCATCTCATTGTCTTTTGCGTGCTTGCTTTTTCGGTTAAACCAAAAACCGAACCAAACTATACGGTTAACCGAATGTTCGGTTTTCCCTTTTCTCAACAGAATTTCGGTTGTCATTTTCCAGAAACTGAACTTAAAAAAACAAAAAACCGAAAATTTTCGGTTAACCGAATGCCCAATCCTAGTTCCCAGAAGTTTAGCAGACCATAGTTTCTCTCTCATGGAGCTCGCTACCCCCCTTTGGGATCGGAGATGTTTGGCATTTTTTCTAACGCTTTTAGGGGCAAATGCCACAACATTGGTACTCCTAACAGTTTACTAACCCTAGTATTGTGCCATTTGCTCACCTCGTGTCCTTCTTTTATTTGAGGATGGAGACCTAGAGAACATATGGCTCGTGGATTCTAGATGTTTGTGCCACATGACTAGAAACTCTAAATGGTTCTCCAGCCTCGACCATGTGATCAGAAAGAAGTACATCACTTTAGGAGATAATTTTAGAGGTTAGGTTGTCTCTTGTGACACAATTCAAGTGAGAGAGAGCTTTGTTCTCAAGGATGTTGCATTGGTCTCCAATATGTGTTTAAATTTGCTTTCTGTTCTACAACTCATTGAGGACGGTTTTGAGGTGCGCTTTAAGAAGGGCTTGTCTTGTGTTTTGGATGTCAAGGGAGATCTTTTTTGTTATCTTTCCCCATTTGGACGAGTTTTTTGAGCTGTTTTCCCATTCTTTTGGCCCTT
The DNA here is from genome assembly GCA_029449295.1 of Zea luxurians. NCBI lineage: Eukaryota > Viridiplantae > Streptophyta > Magnoliopsida > Poales > Poaceae > Zea > Zea luxurians. The sequence continues at coordinate 2,776,407 of JAOPSE010000026.1, read as the reverse complement.
CTCGATGTCTTGTGGAAGGATCTTCCTCTCAGATTTGGAAGTGACATAAGAGGTTAGATCACTTGAGTTTTGATCTTTTAGATTTATTAATCCAAGTTTTGCCCAAGTTGGAATATGAGAAAGATCTTGTCTGTCACCATTGTCATTATCGAAAGATGGTTGTCGTTGCACATCCCCGATCACCAAGGTGATGACCAAGCAACCTGGTGAGTTGCTACACATGGACACAATTGGTCTAGCTTGGGTTTGCTCTATTTGGAGAGTGGTATATTTTGGTGATCATTGATGACTTTTTCTCGCTACTCTTGGGTATTTTTATAGAGGCGGAAGATGAGGCTTTTCCTCATGCTTGATATTTGATTTTTCAGTTGCAAAATGAGTTTCCAAAGAATGCCATGAGAGTTATTCACAGTGACTATCGGTGTTTCCAACAAGCACCGGCTAGTAAATTTGTGTATGCATGTTTTAGGCCCGGATGGTGTGCACGATGGACGCAAGGGTTATACTGGTTCAGGCTGAATGTCCCTACTCCAATCTTTGATGGCTCACGCTACCAACACCTGATTGCTTGTAGTAGGGGATTACAAATGGTCAAGAGAGGGAGAGTTCCCAATTCTCTATGAGGTGTGAGTGTTCCTATTGTACTGTGTGTGTTGTCTTTTTGTTTATTCGCCCTAAGGAGGGCTCCTCTCCTTTTTATATACCAAGAGGGAGGAGGGTTACAGTTTTGTCATGTAGTCACTAGCATGGTGAAGGAGTTGACACGCCTGTAAGATGGTCATGCTTCTTTCTCTACTGCTGTCGTTTGCCACCGAGCTTGCAGCTTTATTGACTTGCTTGGCGAGGTTGCGTGAAGTTTGTGGGTTGCAGAGCATGCATAAGCGTGCCTCAGAGCTTAGCATGGGGGTTGGCTTCCCTTGGCTCCAATTGTAGGCCTAAGTCGGAGTGGGCGTTGTAGGGCTATCCAATGCGGTGACCATTCCTTGGGGTTGGTTAACCTCACCCACGAGACATGTCAGTAGATGACGCCGTGTAATTTGTTCATACCTCTATTCTTCCTTGACAAACTTTTATGGGTGAAGGTGATGCGGAGGATTAGCCTTGTCTGTGGGACGGTTTGTCTCGACATAGGTGCGATCTGGCCAAACCTGTGAGCTGAGTGTGTTTTGCTTGACCCGAGGGGTCGGCTTCAGGCATGTCTAATCCCTTTGCAGTTCGCCCAACCCCTAGGCGTCCCTGCTTTACGCCGAAGCGGGGGACGGGTGCCCATGGCTTGCCTCTGCCTGCCAGAGTAGGGCGGGTTTTGTTTGGGCTGGTTCAGTCACACTTTTTTCCTTTCCTTGACCCGTGGGCTTTGGCCCCCGGGGGTTATTACCCCCAACGGTAGTCCCTAAGCCCTTGGAGGAAATAGAGTGTTCCTTTAGAGGCTTTTCGTGGTTCACGATTCGAGGGAGACTGAGACGTTTGGGCCTCTAAGCATATTGGACCCAAGCCATTCTCGTTCAGGGCTATATAGGTTCTGCCCGGGTTGATTAGGCCTTTGCGGTTCATCAATGGGCTTACGTAGGATGAGGCAGCGTGCTTAGGGATGGTCATTCGGTCGCCGCACCGTGATCTCAACAGGTGTCGTCTTGTCGCTGAGCAATGATTGTCAGGGAGAATCATGACGGTTCGACCCCTAAGCTCCTCCCTATAAACAAGCATACTTCATAGCCTTCTTTTTCCATGTTTTGACCTGTCGCTTCCTTCGACTTTTGTTAGGAGAGATTCCCCACTCCCATCCTCGCACCAACGGATTTAGGCAAGCGTTTGGCGAACGATCCTCCCTCGAGTCCGTTAAGGCTACGTTTGCTGGAGTCAGGGTAAGGAATATCTTGGAGCGATGGGGTATTTTGTGACCTCCCTTTTTCCTTTGTGCCAGCATTCTTCATCGTGTCCCCTATCTTGCTCAGGGCGGTGATCCATTCTTCAGGGATGCGTAGGAGCTTTGGGTTGACCTCGCGTCCTACCAGGCCTCCGGTTCTTCAAGCACCGACGTTGGGGGATCTTCAGGAGAGCTTGGACGCTACTCATGTGGCCCTTGAGGCTGTCGATGGTGAGATCGCGAACCTTCGTGCTCGCCTAGAGGAGACAGACCACCAAGTGGCCGGTAAGCTACGTTCTTTCATAGTGGTCATTTCATTGCTTTTTTGTGCGCCTAGTGACCTTTCTTATGCGCTTTTTAGAGTTGGAGTCAGAGGTTCTCGGTCTCCGCGAGTGTGCGGACTAGGTCATTGAGTTTGTTCGTGCGTGCGATGGGGATCGGGAGGAACACCTTCTCGGCACTCCGAACCAAGTCTGTGGCACCGTGCAATGCAGTATTTATCATGGTTCAGTCTTTGCCTTAGCCATTGTGTAATTCTGGCCAGGCCACGAGCTGCTCAACATTGTCGGACTTCTAGGAGGCGCAATGGGTGATGACCTCGATGACCTGGTGGATGATTTTGAGATGGTTGTTGATGACGTGGTCGATGGTTTATCCGTCGAGGAGATGATCTATGGACCCTTTTAGGCTAGCTCGAGGGATCGGGTATGGGATGCCCTTCTGGCCAACCTGAGCGACTGCAATGCTGCCATAGTTGTCTTAGGGTTGCCAGATAGGGAATGCCCTTCTAGCCAACCTGAGCAATCGTGGGGTTATCATAGTCATCTAGGGTCGGTTCGTCGTGCTATATCAAGATTCCCTTTCGAGTTCTATTTTTGTAATGCCTCTCTTTGTTGGTTCTTTAGACCTCCCTTTTATCGAGGCATCGACCCTTTCCTAAGGGATCTCGTACCCTTCCTATTCCAACCCAAGATTATGCGCGTGTGGGTCGAGCCCTTCCCCTTCTTGGCCTTCGGGTGTCTTCTGGAAGGGGCGCATCCGCGCGGCTTCGCCTGACCTTCCTTTCGTGCGTGCGACCCGAGCCCACAAGTTCCTGTTCATTACAGAGGATCCATCTGGTGGCATGTTTTGTCTTTTAAGTTGACCTTCCCGCATGTTCCATTTGTAGGAACAGGGAAGGGTGAGCCATACCATGCTTCCCTCAATGGTCGAGTTCATGGCGCTCGGTGAGCTTCATGCAGGTAATCCAAGTGAGGCCCTGGTTCCTTCCGTGGGACCCAGGCGTGGGGTCAGCTTGTGTCCATCCTCATACTCCTAAGCACTGACTCGTATAGTTACCAGCTCCATTCAACTAGAGCTAATGGCTCACTGCCTCTCTTCGTGGTAAACCATGAGTCAGTCAATTCCCGAAACTCGACTACAAGCTGGTGACACCCTTGGTGCTCATGCACCATGGTCCTAGCCACTAGTGTGCCCGTCACCAGTTGCCCATCACTCTGTTGTTTCGAGAGCAGTCGTGAACCCTAGAGGGCCGACCTTTGAACTGTAGTTGCCGTCGAGCCCAATTGGACCTGTTGGGCAGTGGTCGTCCGCATGGGCCGTGGAGTTCCAATCCTTCAAAAGGAAAAAAAGGTGATGAGGGTGCTTACTAGAGTGTCATTGGGCGGTCATGGGGTCGCCTTCGGTTGATGGTGGTCCTAATGGGTTCATGGCATGCGTGCAATCATGACGAGCGCGAGCGGTCAGCGCCTTCGTGTAACACCCCTGGTGTTACGAGAACTAAAAACTCGACATGTCATCATAAGCACTGGCATTATCTTGCTTGTTACACCTAGAATGCATTCACTAGGCTAAAAACTTCAAGAGAACATGTGATGTTGTGATTGTCTTAGTGTGGGGCTTAGTTAAGGGTATTACTTAAGCTAGTAGAGGTGAAATACTCCATGAGCTAATAACATGTTGACCATGTGACCTAAGTGTGAAAGAGTGGTTTTGCCAAGTGGGATATCATGCTTTAAGGGTGTGGATTAGAAGGGGTGAAACACTTGAAGAGGTTTGGTGTACCCCAAAACCCTAAATAAGTGCCCAGAAGAGAAATTCAAGATTTAGCCACTTTTTGCAAAAAGTTTATATACTAAAGTTGAAGAGTTATAAAAACTAAGCAACTTTCATATTTGGAGATTTCCATGTTTTGTGGAGAAACTTGGAGTAAATTGCAAAAGTTCACAAGCACCTCAAGTTTTGAACCTTGAAAAACAATGACATTGGGCAATGTTTGGACCTTTGCAACTTCTAATCCATAAGCATTTTGGGGATGGTCACCATAGCAAAGTTGTAGAGCCACTATAGTAGTACCAACTTGATTAAGTGACTTAACCCTAGAACCACATGGAATTTAGTGAAAAGCTTGCTCAAATTTGGGCTGTCAGACTTGGATCTGCCCTGAATTTGATTCAGCAAACTGAGACTTCACTGCAGTGACTTTGGTCCAACTTTGGGACTGTGTTGTGGATAATGTAGGGAGTTATGGGCTATAGTTGCTATAGTGAAGTTGAAGATCCTTTATTAGTGAGTAAGTTTCTTATAGTAAGTTAAACTTTGTGCTGCATGGAATTTGGAGAAAACTTGCTTCAAACTTAAGCTGTCAGTCGAAGTGGAACCCTGACATGGTTTAGTTCATTGCAGAAGCAAACTTAGTGTTTTCTACTCGACTTTGGGGCACTATTACTCGTGATCTGTGCATTTTTGGAGTAGGGTTGCTATAGCGCAATTAGAGGCCATATGATAGTGTATAAGTTCTATTAAGCGTGATGGGATCGGGGCTATGTGAAATCTAGTGAAAAACGGGCACGAAATGTCTCGGTCAGTCGGAACAGGATAACTAAACAAGTTCAGTTACGTGCACAGGTTCAGTGAACCTCGTCGCTGGCGTCCTCGTGCTGTGATCCGTGCTCGGGTTGAGATGTGTGCGCATAGGTCAGGGTGGATAACCGTCGGGGGTGAAAAGATCTTGAAGGGGAGGTGAATTTGGGCTCTGGTCTGGCTCATCCGCCGTACCCACTTGCCTGTGCCGTGGCCAAGCTGTCGCTGCCGGGAACCGCCGCCTTGCTCTGCCATGCCACGCGGAGTCCTGCTTCACCATGTCGCTGTGGGCGTGACAGATAGTAAAACGCCGTCCCTGAGCCGTTGTCTGCCGTGCGCCACGGTAAAGCCACTCCAGTGAAATGTCCTGGCGAGCTCCACTCCATCCAAATTTGCGATCAGCGTGACCGCTTTTTATAAATTGGATACTCCCCCTGCTCTGCCTCTCTGTTACGGACCCAACGCACCCTCAGCCACCCCTTCTCATGCCCCGTAGCCCGAGAGCTTCGGTTTGCCCCGAAACTGGTCACCGGTGCCGCCGTGAGGTGCCTCTCCATGGCTAGAGCTCCTCAAGTGAGCTTGACCCTCCCTATATCCCGTTCTAGCACCCTTTTGACCTCTGATTACTCACGGTCTTGGTCAATTGAACGCTACCGCAGTGAAACCCTGAGAACATTGTGTCGCCGTGGGTGAATGCCGCCGAGGACAACCTTCACGTTGACCGGTCAATCTGTGCCTTCTCCGATCTAGCTGGCGCAAGCATCGTAACCTAGGTGAGCCACTGATGCTTCCTGTGCCCTTTAATCGAGCTCTACTGCACTATTGCCTCGGGTGTGACCTCGCCGGACCTCGGTGTCCGCCACCGTCGCGGGTAGATACGGTTTAGGAACGGACTAGTCCAATTGGCTTAGGGGATGTATTTGGTTAGCCTCGGGGATGATGCCCGAGTGCTTGCTACCACCGAGGAAGGTCACCGGCGACGAGCTCACGCAGCCAGAGCTAAGTGTTTGACCAATGTCCACTCGGGGACGTGTGTTTGCGAATAAGATCGAAGGGAGGGGCCTCTGTGTGATATCAGTGAGACATAGAAATAGTGCCTAGGATCTTTTCCCAGTTATTCAAATACTCAGAGGGCTCCATGCAAAGTTGCGTGCGCGGGCGCGGGCTGCCGACGCGAGAGCCGTCTTCTGGGTTTAGTGGGTCGACTCGGGCTGGTGTTAGCCCAGGGCTATTCATCATTTTCCTTTTCTTTTAGCAGATAATTGGTTAAATCTATCAAAAACTATAGAAAAAATGCAAAAATAGTAAAACAAATTTTGCTAGACTCCTAAAATCATGTAGTTTCTGGTAAAAATAACATTAGGATTTTTACTGCATGTCATGAATTATCAAGGATTAAAAAGCATCCCTTTAAAGTCTATTTGAATTCTTATAATAAAATCTAAGCTCCAAAAATCATGAAAACTTTTGGGTAAGCTTAATATGTTTGTTCTAGCCCCTGAGTGAAGTTTGAACTTGTTTGGAAACTATTTGACTAGAGAACAAAATACAACCCAAAAATAGTAACCTTTATTATAAGAAAAGGATGGGGTTTAGTTCTAAATGCAAAGTTAGGAGTATTAAGCTTGCTACAACTTGATAACTTAAGAGGATTAGTTAAGCTAGCCTTAAAAGATTATCTATCTATGGAGTTCTTGTGGTTGTTAAGCACCGTGAAGGAAAGTTGTACTCAAATGTCTAAATAGTTTCCTTTTATATATAAGTTGCATTCTCAAGTCATGGCATAAGCATTCATAAACATTATTACGTGTAGAGCACGAAGGGGATTTTGTTTTAGAAGAAGAAGTTGTCCCTCAACCAGAAGATCCTCCTGTTGACAATAATCTCTATTTTGATATCTGTGATGAAGAACCAGAAACTCCTGCAACACAAGGCAAGCCCCGGTGCATTTACCCCTTTTCCTTGATTTTACAAATTTTATCACCTTTGAATGATGCATTAGGTGATAGGAGTTGTGTGACTAAACTATTGATGCATTACCATCCTTAGTATATTGAATATCATTCCTTGCTACCTGATTTACTTAAAAAGGATTTTAATGATGCTTAGCCCTGCTTAGAAGATTAAAAGGCTTTTGTTTTAAAAGGTGAGGCTTCACACTGGATAAGGGAACTTTTGTAAAAAACTTGTGATGGTGAATCCATCATGGCCATGATGGGTTCAACATCCAAAAAGAGTACCTCTGTTAGGTGCCAAGTTTTGGGTTATAAGTTTATAAGATGAGACCGGGCGGGTGACTTGCACGAGAAGGGAGTCTCGGTGTAGTGTCTCTGTCTGAGTCGTCTAAGGATCGAGCCGGTGTAGGCTTGATGATCGAGGACCTTTTAACTAGTCACATACCCCATAATGGGGCAAACCTTATCTCGGCTGGACTAATACCAGAAAGGCTACCACGCACTGGGAGTGGAGAGATGGCGAGAGTAGCATGTAGCCTCCGTGGCAAGAGACTGGACGGTGGAGTAGTTGTGCTCTCGGGTGGCATGAACCCATTCTGGTCTTGAGAAACCTGAAGGCGGTTGACATATGCAAGGGTTAAGTGCTACATATGTCATGTGATTGGAGATCCCCAGCTGGGTATTAATTGATTTGGGTCGCCGTTACTTCTCGGATATGAAGACTTGGTCACTGCCCTGCATCGTAGTTAACAAGTGAACTAAGATATGGTAAAAGAAAGCTAGATTAGGCCAAGTGATTGATCTAGATCAGGCAAATCTAGATTTAGGCAATTACTTAATTTGGCAAGTAAAATGAAAGCTTAAGGACCAACTTTAGTAAGCTTTTATGTAAAAGAGTCCTTGAATCTTGCTAAACCTCACCTTGATTCCGAAAAGCCAACATATCCTTAAGATTCTTTTCTTTAGTCAGGTAAGACTTGCAAAAGTACCTTTGTACTCAGGGTTCTTTGAACCCACCGTTGCAGGTGATGAACCTTCAGAGCTCTGCTGTTTCCGCACTGAGGTCGTCCCAAAGCAAGAGGAGGAAACTTAAGTACTGGTTATGGAAGGTGCTGACCTTCCAATTGTGTAATATGTAGGCTGCACTCAGACACCTATATTGTAATAACTACTCTCTTCCTATATTGTTACTCAAACATCTGAATGTGAATTAAGTTATTGTAACTCTTTCCGCTTTACTCCGATTTGTGTTGTAATGTCTGTGAGATGGGTTAATCGCTCTTGGGATGTAAAGGAGAAGTAAGATCTTGGTCCTGTCAAGCTATTTGGCACACCTGCATAGTCGTCCAAGGTCTTTGGGACAAGAACAGGTGTAGGTGGGCCTAATATCTTGGGAGGTTCTACCACACTTCGCCTAGGTCAGAGTAGGCGAAAGTAAAGCTCGGATGGGATGTGCGTAGATGGCAGCTGCCCTTGCAACCTGCTGCAGTTGTCTATTATGATTTATCAGAACAATGACGCTTACTAGGGCGCATGTTGTACGGGTAGTCAGGAGATCGTGCGTAGTGGGCGATGGTCGTTCTGTGCATGGGAGTCGAAGCGGGTCAGTTTTCCATCCGTCCTTTTAACACCGGGCTCCATCTTCTATATCCATATCCACCCATTGCTCTTGTGTGTTGCGAACCTTCCACCGTTCTCGCCTTCCCATTTTCATTGCACATCCTACTCCTGTCGTCCCTACACTCCCTTCCCATGAAATTCTAGGATCGCTCCACGGTTGAGCGGAACCACCTAGATGCCCTCATTGCTTGGGGCCTCCTTCGCGATGAGGACCTAGTGATCCCTAGGGACGAGGGCATGCTATCGTCGTTAGTGAGTTTCATGGTGTCGTTTGTGCATTTCCATGAGCGGGGATTCACCATGCCACCACATTCTTACTTGGTTGGAATCCTCCACCATTTCAAGGCCCAACTACATCACCTCAATCCCAACGGGATTCAACACATGGAGGCCTTTGTCGCGTTGTGCGAGGGATACATGGGGATCAGTCCCCATTTCCATCTATGGTGCCACTTCTTCACCACTGAATAGTTGTGAGGGCGACAATTGCAAGGCGGGCTGCCATTGACGGTGCAGATCGGATGCATATGTATCCATCTATGAGGGACGCGGTCGAAGAGCTACATCCCGCTGCACCTGTGTTCATCCAACAAGGGTTGGCATGTGCAATGGTTCTACCTACGCAACTGTAGGTCATCTGCCACCACGGGAAATGGCCTCCCATCCTTTACACTGGAGGTGCCCATGGAGGCTCCTCCAAGCTAGGACTGGGTAGTTCTAGAGGATGAGAAAAGGCGAATCGCCGGGCATCTTTCCGCCATCGCCCTTCTTCAGAGAGGGGTGTCACCATCGTAGGGGTTATCTGTGGCAGAACCTCCCAAGTTATCGGGCCCACATGCACCTGTCCTCGTCCCAAGGACCTCAGACGGCTATGCATGTGTACCAGATAACTTAACAGGATCTGTCCGAGTGTCCCAAGGACCTCGGCTAAACCACGTATCACCAGTATCGTAGGATTAAGTAAACACAGCTCACATACAACACTTGCAGCGGAAATAAATTCTTTATTACATAATGATTACAAGTTACATCAAGTTTCATTTTACATCATCGGAGTGATTACAGAAGAAAGTGATTCAAAAAGATTACACTTTGAGTATTAAAAACTTTTAGAAGTTGGAAAATACATGCTAGATTAATGACAATCATCATAAAGGAATATAGAAGAGCTACACTTATATAAGAAGTCCGAGCCCACCGGCACTTAGTATCATCCACATCACAACAAAACTAGAACCTGAAAAACAACAGGGAATAAAACCCTGAGTATGGAATTACTCAGCAAGACTTACCCGACTAAAGAAAAGACTTTCAAGGGTATGCTAGCTGATTTGGGAATCAAGGTAAAGGCTATCAATGTTCAAAGACTCTTTTTGCAGAAAAGCAAGCTTACTAAGTATAGATCCTTAAGCCAAATTTTATTTCACAGGTTAATTTGTTACCTGATTCTAGATTCAACTAATCTAGATCATTCACTTGGCCTATACTAGCTTTCTTTTACTCAAACTTTGTTATACTTGTTATCTACGATGATGGTCGAAGATCTAGACTTCATAACCGAGAAGTAACGGCGATTCGAATCGATTTAGTACCTAGCTGGGGATCTCCAACCACACGACATATGTAGCACTAAAACTTGCATATATCAACTCACACCCGGGTTTCTCAAGACCAGAACGGGTTCACGCGACCCAAGAGCACAGTACTCCACCGTCCAGCCTCTTGTCAGGTTGGTACACGTTACTCTCACCAGGGTGCTCACCACCCGAGAGTACAGCACCCCACCATCCATTTTCTGGCTACGGAGGGTACACGCTACTCTTGCCATCTCTCCACTCCCAGTGCGTGCGAGCTGTTCTGGTATTGGTCCAACCGAGGCTAAGCTTACCCATGACGAGGCATGTGGCCAGTTAAAAGGTCCTAGATCAGCAGGCCAACAATCAGAACGATCCTTAATCGACATAGACGGGCGACCTTTCCAGCTCAACGTCTGGTCTCATTTTATTTAAACCATTTCCCAATCTTTGGTACCTGACAGCGGTACTTTCGGTACTTTTTTCTGGATGTTGAATCCATCATGGCCATATGGATTCACCATCCCAAATTTCTTTTTCATAAAAATTTCCCATATCCAGTGTAACACATCATTCTTTTAAAAAGAATCAAGTTTTAATTATCTAAGCAAGGCTAAGCATATTTAGTTCTCTTTTATAAACAGGAATCAAGGAATAGTAATCAAATTCCAAGGAATAGTAATGCATCAACTGTTTATTCACACAACTCATATCACCTAATGCAACATATAAGTGATAAAAGCTTTTAAAATAGAAGGAGGTGGCAAATGCACCAGGGCTTGCCTGGATAACACTAGGTTAGTGTTGTTAGATGACACTCGCTTGGCGAGCATCTCCCATGCCAGCACGATCCGATCATCCAGCTGGAGATTGGTCCATCAAAACCACCTTGTGATCCATCTTGATCCATGTCCTCCAATTCGCATAACCATCTAGTGTACCTATTGGAAATGCATAATGCATATGAGTATAGACATGAATAGCATGAAATAGATGATCTATATTAAAGAGGATAAATATTTAGAGTAAGACATCACAACCCTTATGAGCATACACTAAACAATCAAGTCCCTACAACAAACATGACCTTTTGAGTTAAATAGACCTAAGCCAAATATTAGGCAATAAATTTTATTTAGGTTCGATACTCTTCTAATAGTAATCATTCATTGGAAGGCTAATAATCTTAGGTTCTTCACTATTATGCACCTAAAACAAAAATAAGGATAGAGGTAAGCTATTAACTTTCTAAATCACCATGTCCACTTAACTTGAACCATACACTAGTTAAGATAAGACATCACAAGGTTTAGCCTAGCAAGTAAAGCATTCATCACATACATACTCATACAAGTTGCATTCTAAATGTTTATACATAATACACACTTCTAACCTAAACTTTACTATGTAAGCACAAAGCACTTACATTATGCTTAATCATAAGACTACTGAATCAACTTAATAATACTAGGTATGCTTGTTTACTAAACCTTCCTCGCATTACTAACTTCACCATATACACATGGCAATTTCAATAAACACTTGGGATGTGACCACATGAGCAAAACATCAACTTAAATAATCAAACATCATTAAAGACCTTAAAACTTTTGTAGGATTACAATCAACAAGAACAGTATTAATGGTTAGACAAATGAAGCACTAAATTTACTGCTCGTATTATTACTTTACAAATTTACTATACACACATAAGGCCTAATGGTTAATAGCCCAAATACATTCATCCAAGTATTAACTTCCTTCTCAAACTAATAAAGTTTAGAGCACATATCAAGAAGAAAAAGACTCAACCATGTGAAACAAGACATTCTTAAACACTCCATATGCAACAAGTTTTCATCCATCAAGAATCAAAAACTAATTACTCCTACTTAGTCAACCAAGAGTAATTTCAAACACCTAACAATTGCAGATTTTTGGACAGCACTCAGCCTTCCCTTACTTTAACCATAACTCACAAAATATACCTCCAAAATAGGTGATCCTAGACTTTCTAGAAAGTTTAAGAAATTCTCTATAACTTTGGTATTATCATCACAATGAGATTAGACACTTAAAAAGGTCAAACAGGACCAAACAACACTTCTGTCCAGATTTGGACAGATTTGGACATTACACTTCAAACAGCTGTAACTTAATTTCTAGATCACCAAAAAGGGTGATCCAAAACTTGTTGGAAAGCTTAAGAAAAGTACTACAACTTCTTTATAATTTATAAGAACTGATTCTAAGTTTAACTTGGGCAAACAAGGTCATTTTCAAAATCTGTACCGATTTTGGACAGATTCTGAAACTGAACTTGGGAGAAGCATAACTTTCAGATTATTGGGCCTATGGTCTTGTAATTTTTGCACAAGCAAGATAAAGAGGTTTTCTACAACTTTTATATTTAACACTTCTACAGAAAACATGGTTTACTTCATTGAACTAGCTGCATAACTAAAACTGGTCATACAGTCCCAAACAGCAAGAATTCAATTTAGCACTTAGTTAACTTCTACAATCACTATGTGCTTGATACTTCAACTATTCTAACACATCATCCTAAATTAGAGCTAAAACCACCTAGTTAATCATGTATATAAACTAGTCTATTTCATACTCAAGTATCAATCAACACTTGGTCAAGACTCCTAATCGATCACCACATATAGCATAATGATTCCCATAGCTGGACATCGACTCCATACATCACATGAAATTCATCATAGGCATAAACACAACCACCATGCATACACGAATATATTCACCACTAAATAGTAAAAGAAATCGACTTAGTTCACCACATAACAATCCGACCCAAAATCCGTAAAACGGCATCGATCTCCCGTTTGAGCCTTTCACCTAGCACTTGATGAACAACAGATAGGGACTTCACTTTTTACACCATCAAGCATCCTAAGATTTTTCTCCTCGATACATACACATACACATATCATCAATAGTTAAGAAATCACGCCGGGCTAGGAAATGGGCAGAGCGAGAAGGCAAGTCTCACCAAAGATCGACGACGCCGCGGGATGGGCTGTCCACAGCACTTACGACATTCCATCAAGCACCATGCGGGCGCGGATGGCGTGGGCTGCAGGGGAAGCTCGGCGGCGAGGGGATGGCGAGCTCCAGGGAGGGGGCAACACCATGGATGTACTCGGCCCTGGGAGGAGCAAGAGAGGGGCGCCGACCTACTGCAGGAAAAGAGAGGGCGGCGAGCTGGGGCTGAGGGAGAGGCGCTGGCCAGACCTGGGCAGGGGCTGCTCGGCCACCAGGGGAGGGCGGCTGGCGTGGGAAGGGCCAGGGAGAGGCGGCCATGGGAAGGGCAGAGAGCAGCGTTGGCTTGGAGAGCTGAAACTAGAGAGGGCCGAGCGCCAAGGACCCTGCTCGGCCAGGGAAGATGGCTGGGAGAGCTGGATCAGGGAAGGGATAAGGAAAGGAGAACAGCGATGAAGATCAGGCGTCCAGTGAGTACGATGGTGAAGAGATTTTTCCCTCTTTTTCCTTTACAAAAACAAATACACATATATTTAGTATCTAGGGTTTGTGAGGGTTTAAATGAGTTGGTCCAAAACACATTTTGGATTACGCCTTTCCAATTCTAGATTATGAAACAGAGAACCAACCTAATTTAGAAATTGTTTGATCACGACTCTTGTTATCTTAGTCCAAATTAATCTTGTATCAACCACCTGAATGCTCCAGTTAATGCAACATGAAAAGCATCACGGAGTGAGCACAGATAATTTAGTTCGGGGATGTAAGTCTGAGCGAGATGCGACCGAGACGAACAAAGGATATCGGCCAAACTATTATAGACTACGTTTGATTCGATTTGAGTCAGATAACCTTAATCATCGAGTTCTATTTAATTTGCTCGGGATAAGATGGTATTGTTCCATTGATTTATCTGAGATCAAATAAATTCGCCCGCAACCAAATACTTGGATTTCTATGCCATAAGTAGCGTGCAGGATGAAACCAACCTCAGTTATCGACTTTGCGTGTGTTTTCCTCGGATAGCAAGCGCGGTCCGGATTCATAAAATTAGTCGATTTCCAATTTCACATTCACTAGCAAGTCGGACATGCGGCAGCGGAGTGACGGAAGGCGCGACACGTGGTGAAGAGTTGGAGCGATGGCTGATTCGGATAAACGAGAAGGATAGTGGTAGGGAGATAAGGTGCTTACGCGGATTTCCACGGAGACGATACGTGTCTTTCACATAGGTGAGAAGTTGTACGTTGCCACACACGGATTTGCACCCGCCACACGTCATGATGTCCGGCCACAGAGAGACACATGCAACGCAGGCGTGAGGGAATTCAGGATGAAGTTTAAGGGACTAGATTCGGTTTTAAGAGTTAGAGTTTGGGCAAGACGTCGATGGCTCAACCCAAACATTTGTATAGATAACAACTCGATTTAAAACTTACACCTTGTATTTCTTGGATATGGAACGTGGTCGAGTTTATAAAAATCGAACTCCTATCCGAAATCGCATTCACGTACTCGATCAACCTGAACATCACCAGACTCAATATTCCGAAAGGTTTCTAAAGTCTGAACCTTATGAAACATCTGAGATATTCTAAATATATAAAGATGAGAATGATGTCAACTCCGGATAAGCGAAAGAATTAAGACATAGAGGCTGTTATTATCACCGATATCCCTTACTTAAATCCATAGTCACTGTCGAACGGGAAATAAACACATGGGGTGTTACAGCCCTCCCCCCTTAAAAGAATCTCATCCCGAGATTTGGAGTGAAAGACTTCTAAGAGTAGAGAGGCGTGTAACCCTGTCCATATCAACCATAACACAGGGCAGTTCCGAACGAAGACGGGTATCTCAGAATGTTGTTTCTCTAGTAGGTATAGCATGTATCACTTTAGGTTAATTAAGGATGTCATCAACAGAGGCGATATCCGCCAGAAGAACACATAAGGTTCCATGTGTGCAGTTTTCTTTTTCTGACACATGAGTCTGTTAAGAAAACAGGGGACAGATGGATCGAACTATCCCAACAGGTTGGATGCAATCTCTTGGGTAAAACACACAGAAAGAAGTATGTTGATAAGTTGGCATTGAAATTTCATAGCACATAAGACGGGGTAGATGTCGAACAACATCAAGGTTGACTTCGTGATCAATCCAATTTATCAAGCAACAAGCATGGCTCAACTTGATCACACATGTTGGAAAAATCACATGTGAGGCGATCGAGACACGACTAGAACGATGATTAGGTGGTTACCAGTCGACTTAACTTGATTTTTTTTTGTAAGTACTCAAGATGGATTGAACTAAAGTGAGTTTACATTAGTCAGGAGGAGGTCGTGTATTCGAATAGAAATTCATTCGGTCAAGTTGTTCATCCATCTCTTCCATGCGAGACAAAACTACTCACTTAGAAGACGTATGAATCAAACAAGAGAGCGAATGGACAAACTCCTGCATTTCAGTAGCAGGGGAAACAAATCTCCATTTTGAGAACTAATCAGTTATCTCTCAACACTAAAAAGCTCCAAGGCTTCACTTTTACCACAAAGGATACGAAGGAAAGTTGTACATGTGCAGTCACCACTGGAGTCAAGAGACATGAGACCACACATGGGAAGATGGATTTTTATCACATGATTAAACACAGATAGATTTTGATTTTTGAGGGAGACTTCTGAATTAGTAGGAAATTTACTAAGGAATACATCAAAGTTATATACTCCTGTGATCCAACAGTGATGGCATGTGTGTCTTGATCATTTCGACAACCAGCACAGAAATCGTTTCAAGGGAGAGATTTACGGAAGATAACATATTAGTGTAGTTCCATAATGGATCATGACTAGAGACTTTGATACCAGCGTACCGAATAGCACTACCATGTGTCGGCCGCCACAGGAGACTTTCGGCTTTATCGCGGCACCATAAGTCATTAATTAGGACACCATTATCGAACAACACCAATAATGAATCTCACGTGGTAAAAACAATTTATGCAGAGATAACATATTGATATAGTCTCATAATGGATTATGACTACTAACTGTGATACCAGCGCGTGCCAAGTAGCGCAACCATGTGTTGATCACCCACAGGAGGCCCTCGGTTTCGTCGCGGCACCGTCAGTTTTAGTCATAACACCATTGTCAGACGTAACCAATAAGAAATCTCACGCAGCACAAATAGGCTGAACAAGGATGACCATATACAAAAGAGAATCCACTTGTAAGAATTATTACGAGTAGAGAGCCAAATAGATCATGGCCCGATGAAATGAACAAGGCATGGCCAAAACCTAAACTTGTTGGTGAAGAGAATACGATGGGAGACTGATATTTTAGCCCCAAGCATATTTCTATGCCCATCGAAGAGATTACAAGGTCGATGATTAGCATCCAATTCGATACAAAGGGAAAAACACAAAATGACACCTAGGATAAGCGGTCGAGATATGAACACAAATTTGGGCAAGAATTTCACGGGCGAAAACATAGCCTAAATTTGGTTTATAAAAACAAACAGTAATCATTCTACCGGTATAAGCGAACATACTAAGAAACTTAGGTTGGGCTAGCGATCAAGCCAAAGAAACCTACAAGTTGTATAAACACATTTCAGAAGTTTCACACACAAAGACTAGAATCACATATACGAGTATAGGACTTCTAACCCAAAGTCTACTCGGAAATCACAAGGTTGTTTGGATTGGTCATCTTTCTAAGCACAACAAACAATAGCTCATACTATTTAAAGGCCAACGAGTTAAACAGACACAATACCTTATATCCAAACAAACAAAAGAAACACATACACTACCTAATGAGGTAATCTAAAGGACAGAGGACAAGGAACTTATCGAAGTTCATAGGATATCGATACTTCACACAGTTTCCAATTATTTATTATCGGAATAAAGACGAGAAAAGCACGTTCGTTCACAAGCACCAATTATTAGAATGAAGGTGAGAGAAGCATATTCATGCGCAAACAACAAACACGATGCAACAATCAGGATGCATGCTCGTCCTATGCGTCCTCACAAATTCTTGCCGACCTAATGTGGCAATCACGTTCTATAGCGGTGGCATACCTACGTTCTCTCTCGGTATTTTACTAATCGTCAGCTACACATACGGGTTCGAAGTTAGTATACCTGCAGAAAATTCCATCACAACCCTTTTCCCCATGATGCAATTCACACATGACAGTTTATCACAGTTTATACTTCATATATTTCTATATGGAGGCTAGCTCCTCATTAAGCACCGAGCCACGCATAGGCGCCGCTGCCACACTTTAACCACAGGGCAGCCCATTGCGGTACATTACACTTCTAAGCACTCCCACACATGTATATACCCATATACACATATGGGGTACTAAATCCACCTGAGAATTTAAATACTCCCACATCGCAACCTTCTTATATACATATGTGTAACATGTATATAGTCCAGTGCCATAATTAAGCACTCCCCTAGACCGACATTTGTTCGGTCATGCTCTCACAACTCACCTTACCTGAGCGTAGAGGCAAAATGATCCATACACCACCATTCAATTGAATGGTCCGAAAGAACAGACACATGTATACATTATCCCCCCAGTTGTGGGTTAGTATTCTGAACTAAGCCACCTGATAGTCCTTACTTTAGAGCTTAACAGAGGATGTCGCTAGCATTATAGTTTTTTTCAAATATGTTTTTTTTCAAAACAAAACAATGTGTTTAGTTGAAAATAGTTTTTCCAAAACCAAAACTTAGTTTTGAAAATACGTATGTGACAGTATTGTACTTAATTCTGCTCCGATACCAGCTGTGGCAGAACCTCCCAAGTTATCGGGCCCACATGCACCTGTCCTCGTCCCAAGGACCTCAGACGGCTATGCATGTGTACCAGATAACTTAACAGGATCTGTCCGAGTGTCCAAGGACCTCGGCTAAACCACGTATCACCAGGATCACAGGATTAAGTAAACACAGCTCACATACAACACTTGCAGCGGAAATAAATCCTTTATTACATAATGATTACAAGTTACATCAAGTTTCATTTTACATCATCAGAGTGATTACAAAAGAAAGTGATTCAAAAAGATTACAGTTTGAGTATTGAAAACTTTTAGAAGTTGGAAAATACATGCTAGCTTAATGGCAATCCTCATAAAGGAATATAGAAGAGCTACACTTATATAAGAAGTCCGAGCCCACCGACACTTAGTATCATCCACATCACAACAAAACTAGAACCTAAAAAACAACAGGGAATAAAACCCTGAGTATGGAATTACTCAGCAAGACTTACCCGACTAAAGAAAAGACTCTCAAGGGTATGCTAGCTGATTTGGGAATCAAAGTAAAGGCTATCAATGTTCAAAGACTCTTTTTGCAGAAAAGCAAGCTTACTAAGTATAGATCCTTAAGCCAAGTTTTATTTCACAGGTTAATTTGTTACCTGATTCTAGATTCAACTAATCTAGATCATTCACTTGGCCTATACTAGCTTTCTTTTACTCAAACTTTGTTATACTTGTTATCTACGATGATGGTCGAAGATCTAGTCTTCATAACCGAGAAGTAACGGCGATTCGAATCGATTTAGTACCCAGCTGGGGATCTCCGACCACATGACATATGTAGCACTAAAGCTTGCATATATCAACTCGCACCCGGGTTTCTCAAGACCAGAACGGTTTCACGCGACCCAAGAGCACAGTACTCCACCGTCCAGCCTCTTGTCAGGTTGGTACACGTTACTCTCACCAGGGTGCTCACCACCCGAGAGTACAGCACCCCACCATCCATTTTCTGGCTACAGAGGGTACACGCTACTCTTGCCATCTCTCCACTCTCAGTGCGTGCGAGCTGTTCTGGTATTGGTCCAACCGAGGCTAAGCTTACCCATAACGAGGCATGTGGCCAGTTAAAAGGTCCTAGATCAGCAGGCCAACAATCGGAACGGTCCTTAATCGACACAGACGGGCGACATTTCCTGCTCAACGTCTGGTCTCATTTTATTTAAACCATTTCCCAATCTTTGGTACCTGACATAGGTACTTTTTCTGGATGTTGAATCCATACTGGCCATATGGATTCACCGTCCCAAATTTCTTTTTCATAAAAATTTCCCATATCCAGTGTAACACATCATCCTTTTAAAAAGAATCAAGTTTTAATTATCTAAGCAGGGCTAAGCATCTTTAGTTCTCTTTTATAAACAGGAATCAAGGAATAGTAATCAAATTCCAAAGAATGGTAATGCATCAACTGTTTATTCACACAACTCCTATCACCTAATGCAACATATAAGTGATAAAAGCTTTTAAAATAGAAGGAGGTGGCAAATGCACCGGGGCTTGCCTGGATAACACTAGGTTAGTGTTGTTAGATGACACTCGCTTGGCGAGCATCTCCCATGCCAGCACGATCCGATCATCCAGCTGGAGATTGGTCCATCAAAACCACCTTGTGATCCATCTTGATCCATGTCCTCCAATTCGCATAATCATCTAGCGTACCTATTGGAAATGCATAATGCATATGAGTATGGACATGAATAGCATGAAATAGATGATCTATATTAAAGAGGTTAAATATTTAGAGTAAGACATCACAACCCTTATGAGCATACACTAAACAATCAAGTCCCTACAACAAACATGACCTTTTGAGTTAAATAGACCTAAGCCAAATATCAGGCAATAAATTTTATTTAGGTTCGATACTCTTCTAATAGTAATCATTCATTGGAAGGCTAATAATCTTAGGTTCTTCACTATTATGAACCTAAAAAAATAAGGATAGAGGTAAGCTATTAACTTTCTAAATCACCATGTTCACTTAACTTGAACCATACACTAGTTAAGATAAGACATCACAAGTTTTAGCCTAGCAAGTAAAGCATTCATCACATACATACTCATACAAGTTGCATTCTAAATGTTTATACATAATACACACTTCTAACCTAAACTTTACTATGTAAGCACAAAGCACTTACATTATGCTTAATCATAAGACTACTGAATCAACTTAATAATACTAGGTATGCTTGTTTACTAAACCTTCCTCGCATTACTAACTTCACCATATACACATGGCAATTTCAATAAACACTTGGGATGTGACCACATGAGCAAAACATCAACTTAAATAATCAAACATCATTAAAGACCTTAAAACTTTTGTAGGATTACAATCAACAAGAACATTATTAATGGTTAGACAAATGAAGCACTAAATTTACTGCTCGTATTATTACTTTACAAATTTACTATACACACATAAGGCCTAATGGTTAATAGCCCAAATACATTCATCCAAGTATTAACTTCCTTCTCAAACTAATAAAGTTTAGAGCACATATCAAGAAGGAAAAGACTCAACCATGTGAAACAAGACATTCTTAAACACTTCATATGCAACAAGTTTTCATCCATCAAGAATAAAAAACTATTTAATCCTACATAGTCAACCAAGAGTAATTTCAAACACCTAACAATTGCAGATTTCTGGACAGCACTCAGCCTTCCCTTACTTTAACCATAACTCACAAAATATACCTCCAAAATAGGTGATCCTAGACTTTCTAGAAAGTTTAAGAAATGCTCTATAACTTTGATATTATCATCACAATGAGATTAGACACTTAAAAAGGTCAAACAGGACCAAACAACACTTCTGTCCAGATTTGGACAGATTTAGACATTACACTTCAAACAACTGTAACTTAACTTCTAGATCACCAAAAAGGGTGATCCAAAACTTGTTGGAAAGCTTAAGAAAAGTACTACAACTTCTTTATAATTTATAAGAACTGATTCTAAGTTTAACTTGGGCAAACAAGGTCATTTTCGAAATCTGTACCGATTTTGGACAGATTCTGAAACTGAACTTGGGAGAAGCATAACTTTCAGATTATTGGGCCTATGGTCTTGAAATTTTTGCACAAGCAAGATAAAGAGGTTTTCTACAACTTTTATATTTAACACTTCTACAGAAAACATGGTTTACTTCATTGAACTAGCTGCATAACTAAAACTGGTCATGCAGTCCCAAACAGCAAGAATTCAATTTAGCACTTAGTTAACTTCTACACTCACTATGTGCTTGATACTTCAACTATTCTAACACATCATCCTAAATTAGAGCTAAAACCACCTAGTTAATCATGTATATAAACTAGTCTATTTCATACTCAAGTATCAATCAACACTTGGTCAAGACTCCTAATCGATCACCACATATAGCATAATGATTCCCATAGCTGGACATCGACTCCATACATCACATGAAATTCATCATAGGCATAAACACAACCACCATGCATACACGAATATATTCACCACTAAATAGTAAAAGAAATCGACTTAGTTCACCACATAACAATCCGACCCAAAATCCGTAAAACGGCATCGATCTCCCGTTTGAGCCTTTCACCTAGCACTTGATGAACAACGGATAGGGACTTCACTTTTTACACCATCAAGCATCCTAAGATTTTTCTCCTCGATACATACACATACACATATCATCAATAGTTAAGAAATCATGCCGGGCTAGGAAATGGGCAGAGCGAGAAGGCAAGTCTCACCAAAGATCGACGACGCCGCGGGATGGGCTGTCCACAGCACTTACGACATTCCATCAAGCACCATGCGGGCGCGGATGGCGTGGGCTGCAGGGGAAGCCCGGCGGCGAGGGGATGGCGAGCTCCAGGGAGGGGGCAACACCATGGATGTACTCGGCCCTGGGAGGAGCAAGAGAGGGGCGCCGACCTACTGCAGGAAAAGAGAGGGCGGCGAGCTGGGTCTGAGGGAGAGGCGCTGGCCGGACCTGGGCAGGGGCTGCTCGGCCACCAGGGGAGGGCAGCTGGCGTGGGAAGGGCCAGGGAGAGGCGGCCATGGGAAGGGCAGAGAGCAGCGTTGGCTTGGAGAGCTGAAACCAGAGAGGGCCGAGCGCCAGGGACCCTGCTCGGCCAGGGAAGATGGCTGGGAGAGCTGGATCAGGGAAGGGATAAGGAAAGCAGAACAGCGGTGAAGATCAGGCGTCCAGTGAGTACGGTGGTGAAGAGATTTTTCCCTCTTTTTCCTTTACAATAACAAATACACATATATCTAGTATCTAGGGTTTGTGAGGGTTTAAATGAGTTGGTCCAAAACACATTTTGGATTACGCCTTTCCATTTCTAGATTATGAAATAGAGAACCAACCTAATTTAGAAATTGTTTGATGACGACTCTTGTTATCTTAGTCCAAATTAATCTTGTATCAACCACCTGAATGCTCCAGTTAATGCAACATGAAAAGCATCACGGAGTGAGCACATATAATTTAGTTCGGGGATGTAAGTCTGAGCGAGATGCGACCGAGACGAACAAAGGATATCGGCCAAACTATTACAGACTACGTTTGATTCGATTTGGAGTCAGATAACCTTAATCGTCGAGTTCTATTTAATTTGCTCGGGACAAGATGGTGTTGTTCCATTGATTTATCTGAGATCAAATAAATTCGCCCGCAACCAAATACTTGGATTTCTCTGCCATAAGTAGCGTGCAGGATGAAACCAACCTCAGTTATCGACTTTGAGTGTGTTTTCCTCGGATAGCAAGCGCGGTCCGGATTCATAAAATCAGTCGATTTCCAATTTCACATTCACTAGCAAGTCGGACATGCGGCAGCGGAGTGACGGAAGGCGCAACACGTGGTGAAGAGTTGGAGCGATGGCCGATTCGGATAAACGAGAAGGATAGCGGTAGGGAGATAAGGTGCTTACGCGGATTTCCACGGAGACGATACATGTCTTTCACATAGGTGAGAAGCTGTGCGTTGCCACACACGGATTTGCACCCGCCACACGTCATGATGTCCGACCACAGAGAGACACGTGCAACACAGGCGTGAGGGAATTCAGGATGAAGTTTAAGGGACTAGATTCGGTTTTAAGAGTTAGAGTTTGGGCAAGACGTCGATGGCTCAACCCAAACATTTGTATAGAAAACAACTCGATTAAAAACTTACACCTTGTATTTCTTGGATATGGAACGTGGTCGAGTTTATAAAAATCGAACTCCTATCCGAAATCGCATTCACGTACTCGATCAACCTGAACATCACCGGACTCAATATTCCGAAAGGTTTCTAAAGTCTGAACCTTATGAAACATCTGAGATATTCTAAATATATAAAGATGAGAACGATGTCAACTCCGAATAAGCGAAAGAATTAAGACATAGAGGCCGTTATTATCACCGATATCCCTTACTTAAATCCATAGTCGCTGTCGAACGGGAAATAAACACCTGGGGTGTTACATTATCGGCAACTACCTCCACTAGGGTGTGGCCCCGCTCATGGCAAGGGAGCTCCCCCTATACAAGATGGCATCGGATGCCCCTCAGAATGGGACGGTGTTAGCCGGATCCGTTCCCGGCGACACATACATCCCCCAAAGGTTAACGGATGCCATGGAGGCACGTAAGGACGCGGGTGGGAACACCATTCCGTATGTGTTCCCCATGCTAGGGTGTCCTCCGATGCGGCCAAAGCCAGGCTTCGTCAAGTTCATCAGTCTCGGTTCCCCCATTTCCCCTTTCTCCATTTCGTTCCCCCTCCATCCCTCCTAATTGATGGTGTCTCCTCCCCTCTTAGCAACCACCATGGTAATGTGGAAGTGCCTAGTCCGTCCGCCCAGGAGCGCGGTAGAGAAGGAGGCTGCTCGCGCCAAGGCATAGCGGCAGAAGAGGGACAAGCAGGCTCATGTCGCGAAGAAGCGGTGCCAGTCCCAGCGCCAGATATGGAGGGACTGTGGCATCGAGATCGACACCACGGTCAAGGAGGAGGACGATGAAGAGGAAGGTACGGGTCGACACATTTGGGTGTCCTCCTTAGGGTCGACGGGGCCTGGTCGCACTCGCCATTGGTTGGCTCTCTCGTGTTCTACGCGAAGGAGGGAGTGGGCACCTCGTTGCATCCAGAGGGCGCCGACCGGGCTGGTTCGACCAATGTGGTTCCTATGATAGGAGCCCCTGCCTTGGCCAATCTACCATTGTCGGCTGTCATCTTGGGAGCTTCACTGGCTCGAGCAGGTACGGGTGAGCTCGTCGCCCCTGACCCTGCTCTTGAGGCTAAGGTTCCGGGGGCAGTCGTCATTTTGCCTCAAGCAGGGGTCACCGCTCTTCCCGACCTAGTGTAACACCACAATTTTCGGTAGTAGGGTTAAAGCAGCCTAAGAGTCTACCAACATAAACTTCCAAGTATATTTTGTTGCATGGATGCTTGTTGAACATATAAAATGCACCTTATATATCACCCCAAATATGTTTACAGATTCAAGTATTATTATCATTATTTTCTTTTAACAATAGTATTTATGTACATATATTTTCCTTGCTTCCTTAGGGAAAAAAGGGAAAGCCAGGGAGGCCCCTTGGCCTAGGCCGACACCTCGCTTCCCTCTCCTCGGCCCACCCCTCGCCCCAAGTCGGCACCGTGTGCCACCCCTACCAATCGGGCCCAGGTGTCAGATTCATCTCCTCCACCATCCCCTACTCACACGCATGACGTGGAGCTCCCTCCTGCTCTCGATGGTTGTCGTCCCTGGTGCCTCGACGAATCACGTGAACCACCGCCCATCCTCGTCACCGGTCCCCACCATGGATCGTCGAGCACGCCACCATGGATTGCTGAGCATGCCACGATGGCGAGTCCTAACAAGGACCGGTACCCCCAAACCGGAGCCCAGCCAGGCCACATCGCCCCTCACCTAGCGGCCTATAAAAAAGGCCCACCTAGACCTCCTCCTTCCCTACACCATCTCCCCAGAGCATCTCCCCCACCTCTCTCTTCACCTCCGCGAAGCCGCTAGCGCTGCCGTCATCTTCCTCCACCATTCGCCGGCGAGATCTCTCCCCAAGGATCAAGCCCCCAATCCAACCTTGCCCCCAGCCTCGCCTGAACTCCCTCTCGCTCGCTGTTGGGTACCTGGGAACTAGGTGCCCAAAGGAACCCTAAGAAGCCCCCAAACGGCCCACTAGCCAACCGTCTGCTCCCCTGCCGAGAAACCCAGTGAGGCGGAGTGGACGACCAACTCCCCTACCAAGCAACCCAGCGAGGCAGAGCAGACGACCAACTCCCTACCGAGCAACCCAGCGAGGCGGAGCGGACGACCGATTCTCTAATGAGCAAGCCTACAAATGGGAAGGGCCAACCCAATACTATTGAACCGTGTCGGTGCGACAAGACACACCATCTCCAAACCACATCCGGACCATGGGAACGATGCCGAAAGGTCTCCGTCAAACACAGCGATACGCCCCCGCATACATCCTCAGGTATATCCCCGCTGAATCGTGGGGCCAATCAACCCCAGTCGCAGGGACCTCAGCACTAGAGTCTCTACAGTGACCCACATACCAGAAAGGATGGGACAATACGCCATATCGGGTGTATGCCTACGCATGCTAGAAGATGACGCAAGGGTCATGACGGAAGATGAAGTTGTACTGAACACGACCCTAAACCCCACAGTGAGTCTACTCTGCGGGACCCACCAGGTGCCGCTACGTCGACATCGAACTAGCTACAGGGACTCGTATGGCAGACAGATGAGATGGAATGCCATACTAGGAGTACGGCAGTGCATGACCTTATGGACAACGTCAGGAGGGCTACGCCACCCAGGGGCAACAAGCCGAGCTCCCCCCGGTAGAATACGGGTTCCCACTGTAAAGTCTACCCTTGAGCTATAAAAGAGCAAGGCAACCTTCTTTCTACACACAAGCACACTTGCTGTAACACGCCCCAAGCAATACTACGGTCAGCACTACATTGGACTAGGGCGTGAGCCTGAACCAGTATAACCCCCTGTCTCAGATCCATCTTCGAGTCCCCGTGATTCACCATTCGGAGTGAGTCCACGCTAGCATCCCCTACCGAACACAAATCTATTGTCCCCTAGTTTCCGAAACCATGACAGTTGGCACACCAGGTAGGAGACCGTTAGCGTGCCAAGTGACAGTTTCCACTCCGATGGCCCAATCGTCAGCCTTCGCTGGAGGTGAGGCCTTCGCCCTAGGGAGCCGCATCACGTTCGGCACCCTCGACTTCCTTGCCACTGCCACTGGCGAACTCCGCCTTACCAGCCCCGACGCTCCTGTCTCCATAGGACCAGGGCCAGTGTGCTCCGTCAAAAGCAAGGCGGTGAAGCGGCGCCTCAAGAGGCGCGCCGCTGCCCTTAAGCGGCGCCTCAACCGACTCGCTGCTGCCACAAAGCAGCGGAAGGAGGAAATGCCACCATCAGCCCTGGTGGCCATCGTCGACCGCCAGCCAGCATCCGTCCTCGACCTACTCGAGGACAACTCGAGCCACGGCTCGACCGAGCCCAACTCCAACTCCAACTCCGATGAAGGAATGGGGAGAGCTTGCTTCGTGGCAACACCACCGTGAAATGACAATGGCGGGGGGACAAGGAACCCCCAACCAAGAAGAGGAGTACCAGCGCCAGTGCTAAGCATGCATCCTCGCTCGCGAGGCCTCCCTCCACCAGCAGCAGTAGGTAGAGATGGCAACGGGGAATTCCCCGTCGGGGAATAGCTCCCCATCCTCGTCCCCGCGACAAAAAAATTTCCCCATGGGGATCCCCACGAATGCTCGCGGGGGATATTTCTTCCCCATCCCCGTTCCCCACGGGGATAAATCCCCAACGGGGATCCCCGTCCCCGCTTAAATTATAATTAGGACATATGTCCTTTGTTATTAATGCAAAACATTGTCTCTTATACATATTGTCAGATGTAAAAATCATTATGTGTACATCAAAATGAACACATTTGTACAATAAGTGATCTTTTGAAAAGATAATAATTTATTTTTATCATTAACTAGTACACGAAAAAATCATCACTTTAAAGTTTAAGGGGTCCCGCGGGAAACGGGGATGGGGAATGCTTCTCCGTCCTCGTCCCCGTCCCCGTTTACCCGTCGGGGGAAGAATTTTCCCTGTTTACATCCCCGTGGGGGAAAAACTTCCCCATACCCGTCCCCTAATGGAGGAATTCCCTGCGGGGAATCGGGGATCGGGGCCCCATTGCCATCTCTAGCAGTAGGAGCTTGAAGCCCTCATGCAGAAACTCGACCGTGTCTACGGCGATGTCGAGCGGAGGCGCCTCGAGGCTGAAAAGCCTCGAGCGAGGAAGGTATATGACCAGCTCACTGAGAGCAGCGACGGTGCGCAGTATTTTCTCAATCCTGGACAAAACATGGCTGCAGCAGCCATGATGCTCTGATCCATCCTCGAGCCAAACGAGCCGGAGGCATGGGCGATGTACCGGAACCTCCGCAACTTTATGGAGAGAGCTGCCGTGCAGCAAGCCAAAATCAATCGGCAGCTGCCCCACGGCACGGAAAGCTAGGACCCACAGACAGCCTCATCCTGGAGCAGGGGAGGGCAGCCCTCCCAATCCACGAGGACACGTGTTCCCTTGAAGGACCGCCTCGATGGCATCCGCGACGCCCAGTACATCCTCAACAACCGACGTCAGAAGCAAGAGGAGGTTGAGCAGCCGCGCGAAAGGAGGCGCGAGCGTAGCCACAGCCCACCCGAGCCGAGGCCATGCGCCTTCGACCGCACAATCCACAGGGCATAGTTCCCTATGATGGTAAGGGCTCCAGCCAACATAGCCAAATACGACGAGTCTTCAAACCCTAGCGTATGGCTAGAAGATTACCACGTCGCATGTCACATGGCGGGAATCAAAGATGACCACCTCATCATTCAGTTCCTTTCCATTCACCTTGCGGAAGGAGCGAGGGCCTGGCTCGAACATCTGCAAGCCAACACCATCCACGACTGGGCTGACCTCTGGAAGGCCTTTGTAGAAAACTTCCAAGGCACCTACAAGCGCCTGGGGAGCTCCTAGGACCTTAAAAGGTGCACCCAGAAGAGCGGAGAAAGCCTCTAGGACTACATCCAGAGATTTTCTTAGAAGAGAAATGAACTCCCCGACGCCACCGACACCAACGTGGTGAGCGCCTTCACCTACGGCACCACCAACGAGGCACTCGTCCACGAGCTTGGGTGAGGGAGACCAAGAACGACTGCTGACCTACTTGACATAGCGACCATTTCGCTGACATGGAAGATGCAGTAGGGGCAATCTTTCGCAAGGGAAAAAGCCCACGCGACGCTGGCGAGCCCACGCGACGCTGGCGAGCCCAGCGGTGAGAAGAGGGAGCGTCGGGAACACCCCGACAGGCGTCGGAGGAACCACTGTCCCCGGCGTGATGAAGAGGAAGTCGCCACCGTGGATCGACCACCTAGGCCACCGGTGAAAAACGGTGGCGACCATTTCCAGAAGCTAATGGACTCACCGTGCCAGAACCACGGCTTCCGCGTCCGCCACAAGCTTCGGGAGTGCGAACTCCTGAAACGCTTCATCTCTAAGCCGCTCGCCAAGAAGGCGAAGCCAGAGGAGCCGGCAAAGCCGACAGAGCAGGAGACCCCCACCGAGGATTTCTCTGAAACAACAGGGTGCCTCATGATATTCGGTGGGGCTGAAGCATATGGTGACAAGCTTTGCCTCAAGGCCACCCACTGGGAGTCCATGCGGAAGAGCCAGCCATCCCACGGTATCTCCGGTGGTTGGAGTTCCCAATTGTCTTCGACTGCCGCGACCACCTGGACAGAATCCTGCATCTTGGGGCTTACCCCCTTGTCGTCGAGCCAATCGTGGGCTCAAAGCGCCTCACCAAGGTGCTCATGGACGGGGGAAGCGACCTCAATTTCATGTATATTGAGACCTTTGATGGACTAGGAATCGCACGCTCCACGCTGTGACCAAGCACGGCGCCATTGCATGGCGTCATCCCTGGCCACCAGGCCTACCCACTCAGGCGGGTCACACTGCCCATCACGTTCGGCGATCCCTCCAACTTTCGCATAGAGCGGCTGCAGTTTGAGGTGGTGGACTTTCTGGGGTCCTACAACGCCACACCAAGTTCATGGCCGTGCCCAACCACACATATTTGAAGCTAAAGATGCCTGGACCACGTGGGATCATCACGACTTCCACTTCATTCAAGGCCACGTACACCTGCGAGCAAGCTAATTGCGAGCTCGCCTCGACGCTGGCCGATCTCCAAGAGCCCACCTCCCAGGACCCTGAGGCAAAGGGGGTGCCTCGACCAACGTCACGAACATCACCAAGCGTGTGCAGACCGGCGCATAGCAAGGCGCAAGGGTGACGACGCGGGACTCACGCAAGATTCTTAGCAAGCAGACTTTGTAAGAAAAAAAAGACTCCACTCAGAGTCACAAATCCTATACTCGTTAAGAAAGGATCAATGAAAATCAAGGGATGCACGTCAACCGCTCTGTCCAAATAAGACCCCACCAGTCGGACCATAATGTTCTCTGATCCAAGCACCTTCCAACGCTAACTCCACTCTCGATAACAAAATGTGATGACCAAGTCACCAAGGCCACCAAGTCATCACGCTCTGCTCGAGGAGGTCAAGGAATGGGCACCACACCTTCGAAAAAACACATCGGCCGTCCTAGAAGGCACCAATGCCACAGAAGTCCTCGATGGCCACATCAAAAGAAACAAGGGATGACCAGCTACGAAGATCGAAACCCAAGGAAAGAAGAAGAAGGACGAGAAGAAACAATGTGCCATCCAAGAAGTTCCATCCAGTCATTCGAAGAAATTATTACAAAAAACATTGAAACAAATACCATCTAAGCACTGGCGGGAGGATCGCTGGCAGGCAGCGTCAGCTCCAAGGGCCGGTCAGGAGGGCTTTCACATTGACCCAGCCTGCGAGCGACCAAGCATGGGGACAGACCTGATCTTCAATAACGTCTAGTTCCTCGTCGTTTCGGCCGGTGGCAAAGCCTTCCGCGATCACGGCGGCGTCGATCTCGTCAAAATGGGAGACCATTTGCCCCAGAGCCATGCTGCCTCCATGGAATGCGCCCTCGGCAACCATGCGCTCTACATGGGCAGGCAACGACCGTAGCTGATCGATCAAAGATACCTCGATCGGGGGCGGGGGCGAAAGGTGAGCGCACACCCTACCGACGGCCAGGCGGAGTTCCTGAAGCTCGGCGGCCCATTCTGGGAGCATAGTCTCTGCCTAGGTCATCGCAGTGACAGTGCCATCACTAGTGTGCGAAAGCTCACACATCTTGGCCTTCGCCATTACCTTCGCCTCCTCCGCCGTTTTCTTGGCTTCCTAGGCCTGGGTAAACATATTCTGTAGCTCTAGGAAAAGGAAATGGCTAAAGTGACCATGAAAGCAAGGCGACAAAAACATAAGGGCAAGGAAAAGACTGACCTCCGGCGGCGTTGCGCTCTTTCAAGAGCTCCGAGCCTGCCTCCTCAAGGCGAGCGTTGACCTCTTTGAGGGACAATTCGACCTCCCTGGCCTGAAGACTCATCTCACGGAGGGTCCCCTGGAGTTGGGACCCCTCCTCCCGGAGGCGGATAGCTTTGCCCCGAGCATCATCGCACTCCAAGAGCAAGTGCGCCGCCTCGCCCTCGAGCTGCTCAGTCTTGGAACGAAGCTCGGTAAGCTTGTGCTCTTTCGCCTCGGTGTGGACAGCCTGCGTGCACAGCTGCTCCACCTCCCGCTGGGTGGCCAGCAGCGCCTCCGCCCTAGCCATCGACCATGTAAAAAGACACTAGAAGAAGCAAACTAGGTGATCAGCTAAACGATGTTCAAAGCTTAGGAAAAGGGGATGACCAGGAAGGGGCACTCACCTGGCCGTAAGGGATAAAGTCCCGCGTCATCGACGACTGGGCAATTGAAACCGCCTCCTCAAAGCCGTTGATCATACGCTCAATCGTCTTTAAGCTCATATCGGCCCGTGATGAGGCCGGCTCAATGAGCCTCCACTCCTTCGCATGCGCCCTCGATGATTCAAGGAGGAAGGAGGAAGGGTCCCCATGGCCCCTGCCCGGCGACATGAGTGACACGACCCCCACCGAGGAAGAGGAAGCGATGGTCGGCAGCGGCTGTGCCGGGGACTCGGCTACCTCCGGAAGCAGTGCCACCCTGAATTGGTCGACCGCCCCTCCGGCACCCGAAGGAGTGGGGGCTGGGGGTGGCTGCAACAGAGATAGAACCACCACCTCCGCAGACGAAGTCCTACCGAGAGGAGCCACCCCAACCGCCGGAACCTCCACCGGAACAGCTGTGGGGGACGGCACCACGGGAAGGGCGGCATCAGGAATCGACGCCGCCGGGGCAACTACGGGGGACAGCACCACAAGAAGGTTGACACCAGGAATCAATGTCGTTGACATCTCTAGGACAGGCGTGAAGGTCAGCGCAGGAGGGGCGGACGCCGCATCGGTTGGTGGGACAGCCGTGACACCCAGAGAAGGCGATCCCATCGCTGGTGACATGAGGGCCGATGGAGTAGGAAGGCCCTCCTTTGCCACTGAAGCCACGTCCTTCACTGACTTATGTGGCACATACGCACTGATCGGGGAGTCAAAAAGAAATACGGACCATGGACGGAAACCAAAGATAAGAAAGACAAGAAGATCCAACGTACCGAGAAGAGTGCTTCTAGGTGGTCACCTTCTTCTGTGCGACCGTCGAAGACACCGAAGGCCGCGCCATCGTCTGAGGTGCCACCCGATACGTCACTTCCACCGCTCGATGACCAGATGGCCCTGAGGGCACCGGGGGGCGTGGCGCCACCTGCGTCGCTCCTCCCTCGCTACGCCCGGGGACAGCGACCTCCGTGCGGCGCTCTGAGAATACCACGAGCGTGACAGGGTCGTGGGCCAGCTCATCCCTCCGGGAGGGGACATTGGAGCTGTCCTGAGCATTACCATGGTGGGATGGGCCACCTACCGTCGCCAAAACCTCTATCCCCCTGGAGGCTGTGGAGGTCATGTCCTCCAAATCAGAGGAAAGGGAGAGACTCCCCCTGGCTCTACATGAGCAGAATGGGAGACCATCTTCCCCTTCTTCTCTTGAAGGTGCCTCATGTGTGTTGCCAAGGTTTCCCCTCCCGCGTCCCGCTTTCGCTTCTGCTCTGTCTTGACGGCGGCGACCTCAGGGAGGGGTAGAAGACAAGGCACCAGGGACCCAAACCCCTGCGGAGCCCGCATCAGATGTGACGAACAAAGAAAGTCGAAGGAACGAAGAACACCAGGAAAAGGAAGCTCACCAGGTTGCTTGCGACATCCTTGGAAAGGGGGAGGGGTGAATCCTCATCCATAAAAGAGCCCAATGACAACGCCGTGACGACCTTCACCTGGGCCTCGATCTCGGTCAGCATGAGCGACGTGGAGGAATGGCGGTCAGGGTCGTTGACACCAGAGTATTGATGCATCAGCTTTTGACAAGCCATTAAAGGCTGGATCCGGCGATGCATAAAGGTGCGCACCAGCGCGCGCCCATAAGACCGCGTTGCTTCAGCGCCTTGACCGCCGTCAGAAGATTCTCCACCTCACTCCTGAGGCTCACCTCCGTGCCATGGAGCCGCTGCTCCATCGACACCAGCTCCCGACCAGTGAACTGCGGGGTGCTCACAGCCACATTCCTGATGTAAAACCATTCACTTTCGTATCGCACCGAGGAGGGGAGGGGGATCTTGAAGTACTCTGTCTTCCGGCCAGAACGGAGTTGAATATTGGCCAACCCAACGTACAGTTGATCGCCACGGCCCGGGGACATTCGCACGCTAAAGAGATACTGCCACAACTTCCATTGTGGATCGATCCCCATGAACACCTCACATAGCGTGATGAAGCACGCTATGTGAAGGACAGCATTGGGATGAAGGTTTTGGACCTCTAGCTAATAATAATGGAGGAGCCCGTGCACGAAAGGATGCAAGGGTAGGCCGAACCCGAGCTCACTGAAGGACGCAAGCATGACCACCTCGTCGTCCCTAGGATGGGGCACTTGACCTTCGCTCTCCAATCTCCACCCCGAAACATCTTTCGAGGGGATGAACCCTTTCTTCTCTAGGCGTGGAGGCAACTCTCTCGGATCAAGCTGGCTGGGAACTATGCCATGCGCGCGGGGAGCAAGTTGGACGGGCATGAGAAGGCAGAGCGGCCGAGAAGGCTTCAAGAGGCAAGGGCTCACGGTGTAGGAATACGGTAAGCATAACCGACCTTGAGCACTCTCCCACTCTATTTATGCGAAAACACAAGGGACAATGATAGTGCCTAGAAAGTGGGGCCACATTGAGTGACACAGGGGGATCCATCTTTTCGACCAAGGGTCACCTTGGGTATCGAGCGGAGAAGACCGTGTGCTTTGTGGGATCCCACCGCCTGGGACAGAGCGCTAACGGGACGCGCCACAGGAGATGCACCGGTAACGGGCAGGGCGGTTAACTAGGCCATCACGCCACCTGCGCATGAAACAGCGGACGAGCTGTTTTGCGCCCCATCAAGCCGTCCGCCCCAAGCGGCATCATGATGACCCCTTCTTTTACCGCACCGCCCCGATAATTACACCACGCCAACTAGGTAAAAACAGAGACCCACTTAAAAATCCCCACGCAGAGCGAGGGATGGGCCGAGCAAGCTCCCAGTGAGCCACAAGCTAGGTGACCGGCCAATAGGTCATTTGCTCGTGCCCACATCCAAGGTCGCACCTCACATTCTCCCGTGGGAACCCGGCTGACGGGGTGGCCACGGAACCCCCCTTTGATCGGCAAGACCGACCAAAGGGCCGATACAGGATCGAATAAGGAAGGACTTGATGAGATGCCCCCAGCGGGCCGAGGCCCCTAGTGGGACCACTCGCTCAGACTATGCCCAGCCAGAGGGTGGTCAGATCTCACTTGGATAACCCGTTCGCAGCTCGATGGCCCCCTCCACATGCTGACTAGGTCGAAGGAGGGTGGCCCTCCCCTCAAAAAGGCTTCAAAGGACCCTTTTCGAGGGGGATGCATGCACGTAAGGAATCATGCTGCTGGCTGAAGAAACAAGTACCAGAAACCACGCCCAACTCCAGCAAAAATAGACTCACGCCCAGCGCATGACGACCATCACAGAAAAGGGTCCGCCCCTAAGACTGCATAAACCCCCAACCAATCCACATGGATTGCTCGGGGGCTCAGGGGTTGCATCTAGCAGATGCACTCTCGTGCACCCAAGACTTTGGCATTCGGCAAGGAGCGAGGCAATAACAAATGGACTCACGCTCAGCGCGTGACGAACATCGCAGAAAGGGTCCACCCCTGAAGCCGCAAACAAACTGCGTAAACCCCCAAGCAATCCACATGGATTACTCGAGGGCTCGGGGGCTACATCTAGCAGATGCGCTTGCGCGCACCTAGAAAAGTAACTTCTCAATGAAAGCCTCTACGCAACTCCGAGAAGTTACACAAAGGCTCGGGGGCTGCTGTCGGGTACCCAGGAACCGGGTGCCCAAAGGAAGCCCAAGAAGCCCCCCAAATGGCCCACTAGCCGACTGGCTGCTCCCCTGCCGAGCAACCCAGCGAGGTGGAGCGGACGACCAGCTCCCCTACCGAGCAACCCAGTGAGGCGGAGTGGACGACCAACTCCCCTGCCGAGCAACCCAGCGACGCAGAGTGGATGACCAACTCCCTACCGAGCAACCCAGCGAGGCAGAGCGAACGACCAATTCTCTAACGAGCAAGCCTACAAAAGGGAAGGGCTGACCCAATACTATTGAGTCGCGTCGATGCAACAAGACACACCATCTCCAAACCACGTCCGGACCATGGGAATGATGCCGAAAGGTCTCCATCAAACACAACAATACGCCCCCGCATACATCCTCAGGTATATCCCCACTGACTCGTGGGACCAGTCAACCCCGGTCGTAGGGACCTCAGCACCAGAGTCTCTATAGTGACCCACATACCAGAAAGGATGGGACAATATGCCATGCCGGATGTACACCTATGCATGCTGGAAGGTGACGCAAGGGTCATGACGGAAGATGAAGTTGTACTGAACACGACCCTGAACCTCGCCGTGAGTCTACTCTGTGGGACCTGCCAGGTGCAGCTACATCGACATCGAACTAGCTATAGGGACTCGTATGGCGGATGGATGAGACGGAACGCCATACTAGGAGTACGGTAGCACATGACCCTACGGACGATGTCAGGAGGGCTATGCCACCTAGGGGCAACAAGGCGAGCTCCCCCCGATAGATTACGGGTTCCCACTATAAAGTCTACCATTGAGCTATAAAAGGGCAAGACAACCTTCTTTCTACACACAAGCACACTTGCTGTAACACGCCCCAAGCAATACTACGATCAGCACTACACTGGACTAGGGCGTGAGCCTAAACTAGTATAAC
Source organism: Zea luxurians (assembly GCA_029449295.1). Lineage (NCBI taxonomy): Eukaryota > Viridiplantae > Streptophyta > Magnoliopsida > Poales > Poaceae > Zea > Zea luxurians. The sequence goes on along the minus strand of JAOPSE010000026.1, from coordinate 2,741,198 downwards.
CCCCTGTCTCAGATCCATCTTCGAGTCCCTGTGATTCACCATTCAGAGTGAGTCCACGCTAGCATCTCCCACCGAACACAAATCTATTGTCCCCCGGTTTCCGAAACCACGACACTCGCCCAACCACTCGCGCTACGAAAATCGGGCTGTCGGCGACGAGCCACGCCACCGCATGGCCCAGTCTAGCCGAACCGGTTGTTACACCCCCTCACGCCGTCCTCACTTCCCCACCCGCTGTGACGTGGGCCCAACATGCCCCCAACGCCATTTCTCTCCATGTTCCCCCACGGGCCGACTGGGCCGCAAGCGCCGCTCGGTCGGTCAACTGGGCCAAAAGGCCCCTTGCCGACCCCCTCCTTGTTTACCTTTTTCTTTTTCTAGCAGCCTGTTGGTCACTTGTTTTTAATTGCTACATGGCATCAAAAACAAGGCAACACATAATTAAGAAGAGTACCTTCGGCCTCGAATTAATACTCCTTTGGAGTATTAACTGAGGAACAAGGGTATTTGTTATATACGCCGAAGCGAGTTTACGTAAAGGAACGATACAAGATACAAGAACTCATCTCATATGCCTTAGCATTTGATTTCATCTCTTCATAAATTGAACGAAGTTACAATCATACCTTCAGCTTCTTGACAGAAGATAGCGCGAAGGTATTTCGTAGGCTGTTTGCCACGAAGCTGTAGTACCTCGAAAAAGGTCCCTTATGTAGGGCACTGTTCATCTATTTATAGGAAAGATGAACCGACTTTATATAGAATTACATCCATGCCTTTCGGGGCACCACACATGATTTACAAATGGTGAAGGGGTATTTCTGTCTTTCTCCTTTCTCTCTTGCTGCGCAATTCCCGAACTCCTTTTTCTTCTTTGGCTTGCATCTGAAGCCTTCGTCCACACCGAAGCTGATGGCTTCGGTTTGCTTTAGCACCCTTCATATGTACAGGCGAAGCTTTCACCTGTGGTGCTTCGACCGAAGATCAACTTCGTCAAGCTTTCTTTTCATACCTAAAATACACTTTATTATACTGAAATGCAAGTGTTTTGAGGACCTTCGGCAAGGTAGGCCCCCAACAGTAGCCCCTTGTAGAATGAGTTCGTTACTTCATAACGAGCTTAGTTTGCAAAAATTAGGATTGGGGGGCCTTGCGCCGAAGGTCCGAAAAACACCTTCCCGAAGCTCGTTATGAAGTGGGACCCTCTGGTCAGTGAGTTCAACGGTTAAAGTTAAAAAATTATGCGTATAAAATGGGTAAACGCCCGGCGCCATTGTCACGGCTGTCGCTGTTTACACTCCTTACTGTCAAAGCTTGCTCCACCTTCGAAGCTTGCTTCGAGCACTTTCACCACTTTCGAACCAGCCTTAGCTAGTTGACAATCGTAAACTCTTGTTTTAGAAATGGCCGGAGAGCAATCTGCTGCTGAGTTGGCACCTTCGTCAGGTGTGCCAGAATCCGTGGCTACGACGACAGAAACTACTGCCTCTAGAGTCGAAGCTACCGCTGCTGCTACCTCGACCGAAGATAGCGATGATATTGATATCGAGGAGGACAACACGACCATTCGCCCCACAAAGCCAAGCCACGTGGACTTCGGCAAGTCGAAAGCCAAAGAAGGACATATTGAGGTACTTAACCGCTTAGGCTACATTGACAACATGGACTGGATTCGACTAGGGGTGATGATTTAGTGCCGAAGCCGAGAAAGGATGAAGTTGTTATTTTCCAGAGTTTTCTAAAAGCTGGTCTTAAATTTCCGCTGCACAAAACGGTCGTTGCTGTACTGAAGAGATTTAATATATATCTTCACCAGCTTACTCCGAACGCCATAGTGCGCTTAGGTATTTTCATTTGGGCCGTGCGAAGTCAAGGTGTTGAAATTAGAGCCGACGCTTTGTGCGAGGCGTTTTGTCAAGTTCATGAGCTACACTTTCAGACGAAAGCAACTAGAGGCCTACACAACAACTTTGGTTGCTACAATTTTGCTTACCGAAGAGGGGCTATGACCCCGGCTCCTGCGTACCGAAGCAAGTGTCCAAGCGGGTGGGTAAAAGAATGGTTTTATATGAAGAATGATTTGAAGGAGCGGCCTAACATAGAGGGTATTATTCAAACTCCTATTCGCACATGCTTCGGCTATAAGAAACCTACTTGCTATATTGACTTCGAAGCTCAGGCTGCTATAGTTGGTTTCAACGCTGTTTGCACATATATTGGGACAAGGGATATAATTCAAGAGCACTTGGCTTTTAGGGTCTGGCCACTAAGGGCTGAGTGGGAAATGCCGAGGATGTCCGAGGAAGATGCTTCGGCTACGGAGCCTTGATTAGTCAGACTTCGTTACAAGTATAAGTTTGAGGCCGACTTTGGGGAACCTTGCGACGAGTGGCTGGATTATATTGAAGAAAAGTGCAACGAAATCCTTGGCAATTACAGCAAGCCAGAATTCGAAGCTTTGCATCGGACCTATGCAGCACGGAAGAAGCGCCAATTAAACCGTGTGTTTGATGCTATTGGCTTCTACTACCCTGATTATCCTGATTTGACTTAGGAGTCAAAGAAGAGGAGGAAGAAGATGACGACCAAACGAAGCAAGCTGCCGAAAATAAGGCACGGGGCAATGCCCTCTGAAGCTTCGGGGTTGATCTTGCCGGTAAAAAGAATTTTTGAATTTCGCTATTTGTGGCTTAAATCTATCGTGCTTACTTTGCTGTTTGTTTTATTGTGCAGATTGTGCCCGAAGGTACAAGCCTACCCGCCATTGAACAGACCTCCTTGGTTACCATGACCGCAGAAGACTGGGAAGCAGTTGCTTCGGAGGCAGAGGAGATGAAGATTGAAAAAAACCGTTGATCTGGAGCTTGAAATTAACGAATCTTTGGCAGACAGTGACGAAGAAGATGATTTGCGCATAGCTCCTGTGATCAGCTCACTTTTTGATGAGGAAGACGAAGGCAAGGAAGAGAATTCCATTACAAAAATCCTGGAGACGAAGGATGATGCACCTCCAACTGCAGACATGCCGAGGCCCGAGAGCCCAACAACCCAACCATTATCGCCATCAGCGACCCCTTTGGCTATATTGACGGCCGAAGAAAAAATTGGTTCTTCGAAGCCCATAACAATAGAAGACAAGGGCAAAAAGCCAGCGGAAATTGAAGAGGCTAAAAAGGCTATTGAAGACGACGCGCCACTTGGCGAAGGGCCCTTTGACCAAGAGTTCGGGGGCCGAAAATACAGGATTCATCAAGCGACCGGGAAAATTATGGGTGCTAAGCAACTGGCCGAAGCTTATGGCTTCGCCGAACAACTTGGGTATCCTTCGGGGGCCACAATCTTCAGCGGAGGTCCAGACGATTATTTACTATGCTGCCCAGATAACTTTGAGACCGATGTGTGCCGCTATATGGCGGACAACATTGGTTTTCCGAAACTCGAGGCTGGGCTATCATTGATGCCCTTCGATGAATTTTCTGACTGCCTCACTTATACTCATTTAAAGGTAAGGTTTACAGTGATTTGTTTAACTCTTTACACTGGTTTAATACGAAGCGTAGTGATTTTTTATTTCTAAATTTTGCAGGGCCTGTTTTTGAGCAAGGCGCTGAAAAACAGGAAGAACATTGAGCGCGAAGCTACCCGAAGAGAAATTGGGAAGCTTAAGTTCGAAGTGTCTGAGCTTCGGAACGATTGCACGGAGAAAGACAAATCATTTAAGATTTTAGAGAATGATTTTGTTGAGACTCGATCCGAAGTTCGGACTCTCACTGAAGAGAAGGATAAGCTCAAGGAAACTTTGGAAAGGAAATCTTCAGAATTCGAAGCTTTGAATGCAGAAAAAGACCAGCGCATCAAGTCACTCGAAGCTGAGCTGAAACAAGCAAAAGAGGAGCACGAAGTTGAAATTAACAAGCCGAAGCTAGCATCCGCCGAAGCAGCTGCCGCTAGCGAAGTGAAAATAGGGGATCTTAACGATGAAATAAACCACTTGATGCAGCTGAAGGAGAACTATAAAATTTTGATGAGTAACTGCTACACCCTAGGCCACAGATGCCAGAGGGAGCTGGAGAAGGCCTTCACTTCGGCTAGTGCGACATCTCGAGAAAAATGTGCCAAAGGTTACTTAGAAGGCTTGATGCGATGGATTCTGAGTGAAATTCACGCATACAAAGAGGTGCTATCTACTCGAGAGGATTACTGTGCGTGGATAGGCGCACGAAGCACTGCTTCGGTTCTGCTGAAAGCTGGCTGCCGTCATGTGAAGGCATGCACTGAGCCTGACTTTGAGGTTTCAGCTGGTAGCGTCCGAAGACCGGCTGCTGAGGCTTCGGAGTGGGGCAAGAAATTCTTGTCTGACATATGGTCGAAGGACGGCAAGGAAGTCAGTGTTGAGGAAGCGTTAAAAAACAAAGCAAAGGTTTTCAGTTGATTGCCCCCCTGCCCCCTTTTTTTGTTGGTCACCCGAAGGTTGCATATTTTCTAAGTCATTCAAACTTTTGCAGCTTTGACAACTAGCTGAAAAGGCTAACAGTATTAGAAAGAGCCTACTGGAAAAGAAAGCCGAAGGTATTTTTCTGCTATTTCCTTTTTTCATACTGCATTTATCTGTATATTGTTGATCCCCTTTCTAACTTTCAATTGGAAGTTTCTACTTCGCAGGTAATAATTGAAGTAAAACATACTGAAGCCGAAGCTGAAGACAACGCCATCCAAGCCGAAATCGTGGCTATAGCTAGAGCAAAGAAAGCTACAGACAACATAGTCTGGAGAATCTGCGAACAGCTTTATGACGAAGCTATGCTTGATCGATAGACATTTGATGCATGAGAAACATTTGATATAATTGTAATATTCATAGTGTAGTAAGGGAAGTACGGTCGAAGCTTGGAATACTTGCTGTAATATAACATACCTTCGTTCCGTTGGTTTTTGTTTTCCTTTGTGATGTGTGAAACATGTTCGATGCATTTTTGAGCCGGGGGCGAAAAACACATTCCCTTCTTTTCACACGTTACAAAGGAACACCCTTCGGCCACATAGCAACATGCTATGATTGTTCCCTTGGAAACAATCTTTGGGATCGAGCTCTGCATTTCCTTAGGAACAACTTCGGAGCTTTTTCATATTGGTGAAAAATTTTAGCTCCGCATTCCCTCTGGAACGACTTCGGAGCTTTTTCACCTTTACTTGGTGATAGAAATTTTAGCTCTGCATTCCCTTAGGAACGACTTCAGAGCTTTTTCACCTTTACTTGGTGATAGAAATTTAGCTCTGCATTCCCTTAGGAACGACTTCGGAGCTTTTTCACCTTTACTTAGTGATAGAAATTTAGCTCTGCATTCTCTTAGGAACGACTTCAGAGCTTTTTCACCTTTACTTGGTGATAGAAATTTAGCTCTGCATTCCCTTAGGAATGACTTCGAAGCTTTACACAAAGGTTACAACAAACATGCTATCATTGTATGCGAAGATACAAATTTATTATTGTACTGTGGGATACAGGAAACAAAATATTGACAAAAAAGTAAACATAAATGCAGGGGGTAACTTTTTTGCTGACTTCGGGCTTACTTACCCAGCCCCTTGGGGTCCTTAGTATATGTGCTTCGTCTCCGGAACTATACTATTAATAGTACGAGTTTTGGAGCCCTCCCTTCTGTCCCTTTACTGTGAATCTTGTACTGGGAATTTGGGTTGACCAGCGGGGACTTGGTCATAGGGAGGTGGTCCCAGGACGAAGGAGGCAGATGGCGCCCATGCACTCGAAGCGTTTGAGGCCGAAGGAGTATGTAACTTTGGCTCTTGTGTTTGTGGCTGAACATATTGTGGTATGTATGGCGAACAATATGAAGATGTGCTGAACACCTCCTTCGGCTGAGAAGGTTGGGATGCTGACAAAGCAAGTTCCTTTTGCTTGTTGATTGTATGGTGACAAGTTCTTGTTGTGTGGCCTTTGTCCTCTCCATAAAACAAGCAGAAAAGCTTCCTTGGAGGCCCATTGAACCTGCAGCTAGAACTTCGGCCTCCCCTTCCTCTTGGAGCTGGTGGGTGGAATGTGTTATGGGAAGAGCACTGCTGAGGGTTTGTCTGTTGCTGGCCCGACTGACCCTGAGACTGGGCCGTTTTTTCTTCGGCTTGCATTGGATTTTGAATGTTTCGGACATGACTTGGGTTGAATCTTCCCTCGAAGCCCCTGGCGGCTTCGGTGTATCTGTACAACTCCTCCCTTCTTTGGCGAAAATCGTTATCGGCCCTTATGTACTCGTCCATCTTGTGGAGCAATTTCTACAGGGAGTGTGGTGGCTTCCTTGCAAAGTATTGCGTGCTAGCCCTGGCCTAAGCCCCTTGACCATAGCCTCGATGACGATGTCATCTTGCACGGCCGGCGCCTGAGCCCGAAGTTTGAGAAACCTTCGAACAAACGATTGAAGGTACTCATCAGGTTCTTGAGTGCACTGGAATAGGGCTTGTGCAGTGACAGGCTTAGACTGGAAACCTTGAAAGCTGGTAAGGAGCATGTCCTTCAGTTTCTGCCATGAAGTGACAGTCCTTGGCCGAAGTGAAGAGTACCAGGTTTGTGCCACACTTCGGACCGCCATGACGAAGGACTTCGCCATGACTGCTGAATTACCACCATAGGAGGATATGGTAGCTTCATAACTCATTAGGAATTGCTTCGGATCAGTTAGGCCATCATACATGGGTAATGTGGGTGGCCTGTATAATGGCGGCCAGGGTGTGGCTTGTAGCTCTTGTGTAAGTGGCGAGGCTTCGTCATACAGAAAGTCTTCAAAGTTGAACCTTTCTTGACGAAGGTTATCATACTCTTGATTCTTGTTCTGATTGTCGTGTGCTTCAATGCTGCGTATTTCTTCAGTTGCTTCGTCTATCTTCTTCTGTAGCTCAGCTAGACGAAGCACCTTCTCTCTGCACTTCTTGACTTGCTGATGGATGTACTCAAGATTGTTGATTTCTTCGTCAATCCCTTCTTCGTGTGGCTCCGGGTCATTAACCTTCCTCTTCTGGTTCCTTGCCTCCCGAAGGAGACCTTCGTCTCCTTGATTAGGATCCAGGGGTCTGAGTGTAGAGCCCATTGCCGTAGTTTTCTTCGGCGGCATGGTATGGATTTTGGTCGTGGAAACACCGGAGGTGGGCGCCAATGTTGGTCACTTGTTTTTAATTACTACATGGTATCAAAAACAAGGCAACACATAATTAAGAAGAGTACCTTCGGCCTTGAATTAATACTCCTTCGAAGTATTAACCGAGGAACGAGGGTATTTGTTATATACGCCGAAGCGAGTTTACGTAAAGGAACAACACAAGATACAAGAACTCATCTCATATGCCTTAGCATTTGATTTCATCTCTTCATAAATTGAATGAAGTTACAATCATACCTTCAGCTTCTTGAAAGAAGATAGCGCGAAGGTATTTCATAGGCTGTTTGCCATGAAGCTATAGTACCTCGAAAAAGGTCCCTTATGCAGTGCACTATTCATCTATTTATAGGGAAGACGAACCGACTTTATATAGAATTACATCCATGCCATTCGGGGCACCACACATGATTTACAAATGGTGAAGGGGTATTTCTGTCTTTCTCCTTTCTCTCTTGCTGCGCAATTCCCGAACTCCTTTTTCTTCTTCGGCTTGCATCTAAAGCCTTCATCCACACCGAAGCTGATGGCTTCAGTTTGCTTTATCACCCTTCGTGTGTACAGGCGAAGCTTTTGCCTGTGGTGCTTCGGCCGAAGATCAACTTCGTCAAGCTTTCTTTTCATACCTGAAATACACTTTATTATACTAAAATGCAAGTGTTTTGAGGACCTTCGGCAAGGTAGGCCCCCAACACAGCCCTTTTCCATCAAAAAAGGGGAAGAAAGGAAGAAAAGAAATAAAAGTAGAAAAGAAGAAGACATGGTTTCCTTTAAATTTTTTATTAGTTATAGATTATTTTATTTCTTTAATGATGTTTTATGCCGGGGAAATTAGGAGGGATCTTTGCATTATGTGAGTAGAGAATGCTAGCCATGCATTATTTATCCATTGTTCTTCATCAAATAAAAAAAGGAAAAGGGGTCTTTTCTATGAAAAGGAAAATCTTTGTGAAAATTTAGGTAAGGTGTGTGGTCATCACCCTCACTACCATGAGCAGGATGATCGGGACTCCCTAGTCTTGGAAGGGCCCTGAGCAGTTAGGCTCAGCCGGGTTGGGCGTGAGCAAGAAGGATCTTCCCATCTCGCATAAGGTCCGATTTGTCATTACTCCTTACCTAAATTCTCAAAAGTGCAACCACTTAAGGATGTATGGGTAGCCGCTCGATCCAAGTCTGCATGGGCAAAACCCGAGGGTTATCAGTGGCTGGGGAGCACCGGGAGGAAAAGGAAGGGGAACATTGCCATCCTGGTTTGGGCAAGAAGGTGACCTTGTTCCTCTCAATATAACCGCCAAGGTAAAACCATGCAGGAGAGGAAAGAGTTTTGGTATCGGGTCTCATGGTAGTGGGATTGCAGAGCCAGACTAGTAAGTAAAGTGTACACCTCTGCACAAAGTCAAAATCTATTCAAATAGTATGTGTCCACTGGTATCGACGAGTATGGTATGGCTATGACAATTAGAGAGTTTTGGTATTTCAAAAAGTGAAGGATAAGGGTGTGTGTGTAAAGGGTTGTGTGCCATGGGGGTGAGGAGTCCAGTGATGTTTCCAAAAAAAGGAAATGTACATTTTTGTCCAGAGGGTTGTAGTCTTTAAAACCACCCTTTTCCAGAGAAACAAAAGAGTGACTCAACAACTACTCCCACATACTTGCATGTACAACATAGGTCTCTTGCCATGATGGGCTAAAATGGTCTTGCGGAGTACAAAAGTACTCACTAGTTGCTTTACAAATCTTTTCGGTGGCCGAAGACTTCTTCAATGTTTGACTAGAGGGGGCTATGTCTACACCTAGCCTACTTGTGGCTTAGCCAGAGCTCGTTCTACTTTTATTTTTGCTCCACGGAGCCTTGCACTCTGTGTTGTAATATTATTTACCAAACTCTATTCCACATGGTGAAATAAATGTGCTTACTAGTCTCCTGGGACTAGTATCTGTATCACATTTGTGTCCCAAAGGATCGGGACACTTCACCTGGTCGGCCAGAATCACTCCTCCACTCAGGGGACGGGTCGGGTGAAACAGTTATTAGAAAGAGAAGGTTAGAAAGGCGTGCTTGCGCGGGTGGAAAATAGCCTTGCCTTGCCTCGATCTTCTCTAACCATTGATGATCTTATAATTTTGCAGTGCCCCTATTTCTCTACCCTCATTCTAGGTGCAAGGAAGGCTTTGTCCAAGAAGAGGATGATAGCACAGCTGGGTGGCGGGAGCGGTGGTGTTCCCTTGGCCTTGGACGTGGCGCCGATGAAGCTACCACTAGGGGCAACCGAGGCTAGAGCCTCACAGGTCTCACCTTCGAGGCCTCTTGTCATTTGGGTGGCCCCGGTGGCAGATGTGGCATGTGCCACACCCTTGCTGACCTCCGTGGCAGCATCGAAGGTTGCATCTGCCCCGACCCCACCTGTTATGATGGCGCCGGCGATGCAACCATTCCCGGTGTCGTGCCAGAGCGGTCGAGGGTTGGTCCCCTCGCCTTGTGAAAGGGGAATCTGCCCTTGGGCCATTTCTTGTTGTTTTGGTGATTAAATGCTCAGCACACCACTTTGAACTAACTATATTGATATGAGCATGAGCACAGGTGTAGAGAAAGCAAATTGAAGATATCAAGTTCAAAAGAGCACAAACATGGACCCAAGTGTGCAACTTGATGTAAAATGGTACAAGTGTGAGGTTTGCACTTTAAATATGTTGCATAGGTCCATTACAATGTTTCTAGTACTTGTGTTTGGGCTCTAACTTATTTTATAGAGAAAATCACTTTTTGGGCTTGAGTTTACACATATTACAAATCCTTTTGAAATGAAGTGATAAAGGTATGGTTCTACCACTTAGTAAATTGCTTTATGTGCTAACAATGTTTATCTAAGTGCTAGGGAACTTCTCAAGAAAAGCCAAAAAGAATTGGAAGTGTTTGGCTCAAAAGAGCCAAAGTGGGCTCTGGTCTGGGAGCACCGGACAGTCCGGTGCCTATACGGCTGAGCTGCCCAGCCTCAGGCTCGGCCGGGCGACTTCGGCTAAAATTCACCGGACAGCCAGGCCGAGCACCAGATAGTCCGGTATGCCAGGTAGCCAATGGCTCTTTGGCCACATCAACAGGCCACATCAGCACGCCAACGGTCGGATGGGGTCATCGGACAGTCTGGTGCGCCACCGGACAGTTCGGTGCCCACCCAAAATGGAAGGCGGCCAATCAACGGATTTGGCGATCATTGAACAGGAGCTGTCCGGTGTGCAAAGGACAGTCCGGTGCACCTGCGGACAGAGGAAGGCTGGGAGCTTCTAAATGAAGCTCCAATGGTTCCTAGGCCCCTTGGGGCTATAAAAGGAGCCCCTAGGCACCATGGAGCAGCAACCAAGCATCTCAAGTGCACACTACAACTCCGAGACTCCGCAACCACGCCTTCTAGTGATTTGAGAGAGATTTGAGTGCATTTCTGAGCTATGACTCTGTCATTTTGTTCTTGCGCTCTCGTCTTTGCTTTTGTGCGTATATTGCTGCGTTGTGCTCTTGTGTGCGTGTTCTTACTCCCTTCCTTACTCTGTTTTGGATTGTGATAATCTTGTGTAATGCGTGAGAGACTCCAACTTGTGGAGATTCCTCACGAGCGGGATATCAAGATATAAGGAAGAACCATGGTACTCAAGTTTGATCTTTGGATCACTTGAGAGGGGTTGAGTGCAACCCTTGTCCATTGGGGCGCCACAAGGAGTAGGCAAGCATATCACGCTTGACCAAACCATGGGATAAAAATCGTCGTGTCTCTTGTGCTATTTACTTCATTGCGATTTTTCTTTCGTCTAAGTTCTCTACTGTCACTTGCAATATTGCTCTAAGTCTAATTCATATCTTGATAGAGCAATCAAGTGAAGAGAACATCTCTGTCGGGGACCATAATTAGGGGTACCCTCAAGACGCCTAATTCTCAGCTGGTAACCCCCATCAGCATAAAGCTGCAGAGGCCTGATGGGTGCGATTAAGTCAGGGATCAGTCCATACGAGCGACTCGATCACGCCTCGCCCGAGCCTAGCCTCGGGCAAGGGCAGCCGACCCTGAGGTGTTTTCCGTCTCGCCCGAGGCCCCCTTTTTTACGGCAGACGCATCTCCGGCTCGCCCGAGGCCTTGCCTTCGTTAAGAAGCAACCCTGACTAAATCGCCGCGCCGACCGACCAAGTCACAGGGGCATTTAACGCAAAGGTAGCCTGGCACCTTTATCCTGACGCGCACCCCCTGGCAGAGCCGAAGTGACCGCCGTCACTTCACCGCTCCACTGACCGGTCTGACAAAAGGACAGCGTCGCCTGCGCCATCCCGACTGCAGTGCCACCTGACAGAGTGAGACTGACAGGCAGCCAGGCCTTGCCAAAGGCGCCATAGGAAGCTCCGCCCGACCCAGGGCTCGGACTCGGGCTAAGGCCCCGGAAGACGGCGAACTCCGCTCCGCCCGACCCAGGGCTCGGACTCGGGCTAAGGCCCCGGAAGACGGCAAACTCCGCTCCGCCCGACCCAGGGCTCGGACTCGGGCTAAGGCCCCGGAAGACGGCGAACTCCGCTCCGCCCGACCCAGGGCTCGGACTCGGACTAAGGCCCCGGAAGACGGCGAACTCCGCTCCGCCCGACCCAGGGCTCGGACTCGGGCTAAGGCCCCGGAAGACGGCGAACTCCGCTCCGCCCAACCCAGGGCTCGGACTCGGGCTAAGGCCCCGGAAGACAACGAACTCCGCTTCGCCCGACCCCAGGGGTCGGACTCCGCCCTGGCCTCTGCCGAACGACCTCCGCCTCGCCCGACCCAGGAGCTCGGGCTCGGCCTCGGCCATGGAAGACAGACTCGACCTCGGCCTCGGAGGAGCCTCCACGTCGCCCGACCTAGGGCACGAGTCCGCCACGTCAACAGGAAGCGCCATCATCATCCTACCCCGAGCCGACTCGGGCCGCAGAAAATAAGACCGACGTCCCATCTGGCTAGCTCCGCCAGATAGACAATGATGGCGCCCCGCTAGACCCATGACGACGGCGGCTCTCAGCTCCCTTACGGAAGCGGGGGGACGTCAGCAAGGACCCAACCGCTCCGACAGTTGTCCCTCCGCCAGGCTCCGTTGCTCCTCCGACAGCCACGACACCACACCAGCTGGGTGCCAAGATCTCTCCGGCTGCCACCTTGGCATGTACTTAGGGCGCTAGCTCTCCCCCGCTAGACACGTAGCACTCTGCTACACCCCCATTGTACACCTGGATCCTCTCCTTGTGCCTATAAAAGGAAGGACCAGGGCCTTCTTAGAGAAGGTTGGCCCCGCGGGAACGAGGGCAGGGGCAGGCGCTCTCTTGGGGCCGCTCGCTTCCCTCACCCGCGTGGACGCTTGTAACCCCCTACTGCAAGCGCACCCGACCTGGGCGCGGGACGAACACGAAGGCCGCGGGATCTCCACCTCCCTCACGACTCGGCTCCGGCCACCTCGCTCTCCCCCCTTCGCGCTCGCCCACGCGCTCGACCCATCTGGGCTGGGGCACGCGGCACACTCACTCGTCGCCTTAGGGACCCCCCGGTCTTGAAATGCCGACAGTTGGCGCGCCAGGTAGGGGCCTGCTGCGTGTTGACGAGCAGTTTCCCGTCAAGCTCCAGATGGGCAGTCTCCAACGACCTCTCCAACCCGGGACGGTGCTCCGTTTCGGGAGTCTCGAGTTCATGTCTTTCGACGGCAGCTACGACATGATACTCCTTCCACCGCCGCGCGACGGCGACAATGGTGGCCGACAGCCCGCCCGCCGGCGGCGGAATCGACGACGTCTTCCCCGCGTGGGGGAAGAACAACATTCGAGCTCGCCCCATCCTCTCCCTCGCCATCGGAGGAGGAGGCGGTGCAACCAGGGCCGAGCGGGAGGCTGCGCGCCGTCGGCTGTCGAGCGAATCGACAACCCCAGCACCCCAACGGAGGACGCGTCGGGCGTCACCCTCGCGTTTGAGGCGAAGGCGAGCGCCGTCCCCCCGCAACACGCCAACCCCGAGCAAGTGGACGACGCCAGCACGCTCACGGAGGGCCTGCAGGACGTCGCCCTCGTACCCAGGACGACGGCGCGATCAGTCCCCGATGTGACTTCGTCGCTCCTCGTCGACCAAAAGGTACCGACTGATTCCCATCCTTCGTCATTTCGACTCGACCTCAACCCGCCTAGCGACCTCGCTCTGGCGGGCGCCCACGTTGAGGCAAGTGCAACCTCTCTTGGGTTTCGTGTGCGGTCGCCTTGGGACCAACTGACGGGCGTCTCGACCTACGGGCCCTCTGGGTCCGAGGAAGATGACGACCCCAGCATCTGCTGGGATTTCTCTGGATCTGGCAACCCCAGTGCCATGCGGGACTTCATGACCGCATGCAACTACTGCCTCTCCGACTGTTCCGACGGCAGCCGCAGCCTTGGCGACAAGGACTGCGGCCCGAGCCGCGAATGTTTCCACGTCGAGCTAGGGGATCCCTCCGGAGGCAACCGTCTCGGCATGCCAGAGGATGGTGATCTCCCTAGGCCAGTGCCTCGCGCCGACATCCCGCGGGAGCTAGCTGTGGTCCCCGTTCCGGGGGGGGGGGGGTCACGACCCACAGCTCGAGCAAGTCCGCGGGGCGCAGGCCGGGCTCGACGAGGGGGCAGGAGCGCTCGAGTCAATCCGCCGGGACGTCGGGCAGGTATGGGCGGGCCAGCCCCCGGCCGGAGAAATACATCACCTGCCCCAGGGTCTCCAGCACCGCATCGCCAACGATGCCAGGGACAGGCCGCCACCCGCATCCAGCGGGACCGGTCAGGACCTGGCAGCCGCAGCGATGCTCCTCCGCGCGATGCCGAAGTCATCAACCACCGAGGGTCGGCGAATCCAGGGAGAGCTCAAGCATCTCCTGGAAGGCGCTGCGGCCCGGCGGGCCGAGAGCTCTGCCTCCCGAAGGCAGGGGTACCCCTCGGAACCTCGTGCCGCGACTTCCCGACTCATGCGGGAAGCCTCGGTCTACACCGGGTGCACGCGCAACACCGCGCCTGCGGCCCCGGGCCACCTCGGCGACGAGCACCCTCATCGCGACCGTCGGGCCCGCCTCGACGAAAGGGTGCGCCGAGGCTATCACCCCAGGCGTGGGGGACGCTACGACAGCGGGGAGGATCGGAGTCCCTCGCCCGAACCACCCGGTCCGCAGGTCTTCAGCCGGGCCATTCGGCGGGCGCCGTTTCCGGCCCGATTCCGACCCCCGACTACTATCACAAAGTACTCGGGGGAAACAAGACCGGAATTGTGGCTCGCGGACTACCGCCTGGCCTGTCAACTGGGTGGAACGGACGACGACAACCTCATCATCCGCAACCTCCCCCTGTTCCTCTCCGACACTGCTCGCACATGGTTGGAGCACCTGCCTCCGGGGCAGATTTCCAACTGGGAGGATTTGGTCCAAGCTTTCGCCGGCAACTTCCAGGGCACGTACGTGCGCCCCGGGAATTCCTGGGACCTCCGAAGCTGCCGGCAACAGCCGGGAGAGTCTCTTCGGGACTACATCCGGCGATTCTCGAAGCAGCGCACCGAGCTGCCCAACATCACCGACTCCGATGTCATCGGCGCGTTCCTTGCCGGCACCACCTGCCGTGACCTGGTGAGCAAGTTGGGTCGCAAGACCCCCACCAGGGCGAGCGAGCTGATGGACATCGCCACCAAGTTCGCCTCTGGCCAGGAGGCGGTCGAGGCCATCTTCCGAAAGGACAAGCAGCCCCAGGGCCGCCCGTCGGAGGATGCTCCCGAGGCGTCTACTCCGCTCGGCGCCAAGAAGAAAGGCAGGAGGAAGTCGCAAGCGAAACGCGACGCCGCCAACGCGGACCTTGTCGCCGCCACCGAGTACAAGAACCCTCGGAAGCCCCCCGGAGGGGCTAACCTCTTCGACAAGATGCTCAAGGAGACGTGCCCTTACCATCAGGGGCCCGTCAAGCACACCCTCGAGGAGTGCGTCATGCTTCGGCGCCACTTCCACCGGGCCGGGCCACCCGCAGAGGGTGGCAGGACCCGCGACGACGACAAAAAGGAAGATCACCAAGCAGAAGAGTTCCCCGAGGTCCGCGACTGCTTCATGATCTACGGAGGGCATGCGGCGAATGCCTCGGCTCGGCATCGCAAGCGAGAGCGTCGGGAGGTCTGCTCGGTGAAGGTGGCGGCGCCAGTCTACCTAGACTGGTCCGACAAGCCCATCACCTTCGACCAAGCTGACCACCCCGACCACGTGCCGAGCCCGGGGAAGTACCCGCTCGTCGTCGACCCCATCATCGGCGACGTTAGGCTCACCAAGGTCCTGATGGATGGGGGCAGCTGCCTCAATATCATCTACGCCGAGACCCTCAGGCTCCTGCGCGTCGATCTGTCCTCCGTCCGAGCAGGCGCTGCGCCCTTCCACGGGATCATTCCTGGGAAGCGCGTCCAGCCCCTCAGACGGCTCGACCTTCCTGTCTGCTTCGGAACACCCTCCAACTTCCGAAGGGAGACTTTGATGTTCGAAGTGGTCGGGTTCCGAGGAACCTACCACGCGGTATTGGGGAGGCCATGCTACGCGAAGTTCATGGCCATCCCCAACTACACCTACCTGAAGCTCAAGATGCCGGGCCCCAACGGGGTCATCACCGTCGGCCCCACGTACAAACACGCGTTCGAATGCAATGTGGAGTGCGTGGAGTACGCCGAGGCCCTCGCCGAGTCCGAGGCCCTCATCGCGTCCTCGGTTCAGCACGAGGAACCCTCGGCTCCCGAGGGCGAGGCGCTGCGCATCGAGGAGGAGCGGAGCGGGGTCACGCCTGATCAAGATTGGCAGGCCCCATACCTGCAATATCTCCGCCAAGGAGAGCTACTCCTCGACCAGGCCGAGGCACGGCGGGTAGCGCGACGCGCCAAGTCGTTCGTCTTGCTGGGCGATGAGAAGGAGCTCTACCACCGCAGTCCCTCGGGCATCCTCCAGCGATGCATCTCCATCGCCGAAGGTCAGGAACTCCTGCAAGAGATACACTTGGGGGCTTGCGGCCATCATGCAGCGCCTCGAGCCCTCGTCGGGAACGCTTTCCGGCAAGGCTTCTACTGGCCGACGGCGGTGGCTGACGCCACTAGAATTGTCCGCACCTGCGAAGGGTGTCAATTCTATGCGAAGCAGACCCACCTGCCCGCTCAGGCTCTGCAGACGATACCCATCACCTGGCCCTTCGCTGTGTGGGGTCTGGACCTCGTCGGCCCTCTACAGAAGGCGCCCGGGGGCTACACGCACCTGCTGGTCGCCGTCGACAAATTCTCCAAGTGGATCGAGGTCTGACCCCTGAACAGCATCAGGTCCGAGCAGGCGGTGGCGTTCTTCACCAACATCATCCATCGCTTCGAGGTCCCAAACTCCATCATCACCGACAACGACACCCAGTTCACCGGCAAAAAATTCTTGGATTTTTGCGAGGATCACAACATCCGGGTGGACTGGGCTGCCGTAGCTCATCCCATGTCGAATGGGCAAGTAGAGCGTGCCAATGGCATGATTCTACAAGGGCTCAAGCCTCGGATTTACAACGACCTCAACAAGTTCGGCAAGCGATGGATGAAGGAACTCCCCTCGGTGGTCTGGAGCCTGAGGACGACGCCGAGCCGAGCCACGGGTTTCACGCCGTTCTTCCTGGTCTACGGGGCCGAGGCCGTCTTGCCCACGGACCTGGAATACGGCTCCCCGAGGACGAGAGCCTACGACGATCAAAGCAACCAAGCTAGCCGAGAAGACTCGCTGGACCAGCTGGAAGAGGCTCGGGACAGGGCCTTACTACACTCGGCGCGGTATCAGCAGTCCCTGCGACGCTACCACGCCCGAGGGGTCCGACCCCGAGACCTCCAGGTGGGCGACCTGGTGCTTCGGCTGCGGCAAGACGCCCGAGGGAGGCACAAGCTCACGCCCCCTGGGAGGGGCCATTCGTCATCGCCAAAGTTCTGAAGCCCGGAACGTACAAGCTGGCCAACAGTCAAGGCGAGGTCTACGACAACGCTTGGAACATCCAACAGCTACGTCGCTTCTACCCTTAAGATGTTTCCAAGTTGTTCATATACCTCGCACCCACGCCAAGTTTAGTCAACAAGGAAGGGTCGGCCTCGCCTCGGCAAAGCCCGACCCTCCCTTGGGGGCTAAAAGGGGGGAAACCCCCTCTGCGTCAAAATTTTCCTCGAAACGAAAAATCTCTTTTACCAGAATATCTTTCGTGCTTTTTGACTACTTCGAAAAGTGGGTCCTGGAAACGACGGAGTACACGTAAGCAGTCAAGGCTGACCGAGCCGAGGGACTCCTACGCCTCCGGGATACGGATACCTCACTCATCACCTTCTGCGATAAGTAACTCGCGTTCGGATAAAGTGGCTCCGTGGATCGAACAAGTCTTTACGTTCGGAAGCCCTTCTGCCGAAGCGATCCTTCGAACCTTCTCGACCGAGTCGGCGACAGGGCCTCACGGACGGGTGAAAGTACGCGTAAGCGGCAAGGCTGACCGAGCCGAGGGACTCCCACGCCTCCGGGATATGGATACCTCACTCATCACCTTCTGCGAGAAGCAACTCTCGCTCGCACTAACATCCCTGTTACCGACAAAAAGTCCAGATACTCGAAACAAGAGGAAAAGAGACGCAGCTTTAAAACGCAGCGAGGGTGTGTGTTCTGGCCTCGACGGCCGCACAAGGCACACGCTACAAGACAATCTGGTCCTGCAGGCTCGGGTCTTGACGTCGGAAGAGGGCAGCAGCACCCTCGGCATCGACGGCACCTTCGGCGAGGCCCGACCTAGCCTCGGACGGCGACGCGGTCCGAGGGTCTCCGCTCCGAAGGACGACGTCATCACCACGCCCGGGCTATCGCTGCCGGGGACTTCTCCGGGAATCCGGCCCGAGCAGGCGGCTCGGCCGGCCACCTCCGGGGCCTCGGCCAACCATCTTCCAAGGGCGCCGGCCCGATCCGAAGCCTCGGCTGATCAACTCCGGCGTCGATCCTGCCAACGGACAACCCGGCTAGGCTCCGGCCAACCAGGTTTCATTTCCGAGCCGACTCCGCCTCTGTTCATGCTGATATCGCTAACCCTGGCCTCGGCTCGTCGAAGAGCGGCCGAGGGGTCTCTTTAACTAAGCTAGAGGAACCTCGGACAGCAAGGCCGACCGAGCCGAGGGACTCCTACGCCTCCGGGATACGGATACCTCACTCGTCGCCTTGACACGGGGCGACTCATGCTTGGTGAAGCGGTTCAGATAGTCAACAGACGAGTCTTAGTGCTCAAGAATGAGGAAAAAAACACGGCTCCGTGCCGAAGTTACATACATGTTCAGGCCCCGAAAGCCGGAATGAACAAAAACCCTGGCATTCGAAGTGCCATTACAAACGGAACTCCGGTTCCCCTCCGCAGCAGCGCAGGCCTCAGGGTAGGCACTGCTGCAGTCTTGCCCTCGCCCACACCGACGCTCGAGGGGCGAGGACAAGTACAAAGAGCCGGAGGCCCGAAGCGCGGATGGTGGCGGTGATCCCATCGGCGACGGGGGCTTCTCGAGCCGCCTCCGCCTCGGCACCGACGGCAGGAGCCATCAGCCTACCGGCAGATCCCCACTCAAGTCCTCCCAGATGAGTGGGGCACCGGCCTCCACGTAAAGGCGCCGCCCCGGTGCAAAGGCAGGACCACCCCAGAACACGAACGCCGCCCTAGCAGCGCGCGGCGTCTAGGGTGGCCCTCCCTTGTACACGGCGCGGCAGCCGCCCCCCAACAGAAGGGGCCGCCGGGAGCCTAGCCAGCGGATCCGACACGCTGGAGGTGACGACGCCCGCCGTCGATCCACCCCGCGTTGTCGAAGTCCGGGCCGCCCGCAGGGCCAGTGAGCGCCCTCTCCCTCGAATGTTGCGGGAGAGGATGACCCACGAACCCGCGCGGGAGGTAGAGCGCCGGCTCAGCCCGGCACCCACCCCAGCGAGGATGATGAACATCCTTGAAGCTGAGGGTGGGACCAAGATCGCAGCCCGGTTTGCTCCTCCCCACCCAGGAGCTGGTGGTCACCGTCTCGGGTGACCCCCAGCGGAGGGGAGCAACCGGGCTGCCTGATGAAAATCCTTGAAGCCGAACGATGGCTGAAAGGTACCAACTCCCACGGAGTTGCGTTCCTCCAACGATGAGGCGAAAAGACGGCGGTTTCCCCCATCCGGGGGCTCGGAAGGTGGAGAGACACGGTGCATAAGGGAGAAAGAAGACGTGGTCGCCTTACGGAAGGAGTCGCCCTCCTTTTAAAGGCGACTCTCCCTGCTTGCGCCCCCAACCGTCACGGGCTGAGTCTTCTCCAACACGCCTCCAAAGCCCTCCCCTGCGGCGCGGGGGCTGGGTCCCGCATGTCATGCAGACCGGCTTCGAGCAGAAGAAGCCAAACCGCCGCGCACGGCGCACGCAACCACCCAGCGGTTACAAGTGACCCTCCACTTTTGCCCAGACCAACGGGCGAAAGGGGCAGGCAGCCATGCAGGCGGCATGCAACCGCGCCAAGTGGACGCGCCTCTCCGACTCCTGACATGCCAGCACGGAGGCCCAAGCCCACGCGTCGCGCGACCGGCGCGCCGAATGCTGCATGCAAGCAACTGTACCACTTGCGCCACCACCGCACCTCCTCGATTACGGAGCCGATACCGCGACCCGAGGCGACCCAGCGCGCGACCCAGCAGCGCCAGCCTAACGCAGCGGTCAAACACGGTCAAAAGTGGGCCGGCAGTAATGGCGGTGGCAGGTACGCGGGAGCAGCGGTCACGCCGTCAGCCAAGTTCACGTCCCATCCGGAGGCAGCGAGAGAACCCCCTCTCACGGCGTGAAGACGACGCGCCCGTGACCCGTTCCTCGAACGGCACGCGCACGCGCAACGGCAGCCTCGCCAACTACTCGCCCCGTCGCATTAACTCCACGGCCGGACAGGCGGCGCTTCTGGCAGGAGCAGCTGGCGACGCTTTGCCTTCGCCAAAACAACCGCGCCAGAAAAGGTACGCCGCGTCGTTCAATTTCGTATCCTTTTTCCTCTTTCTCTATCTCTTGCAACAGGGACCGGGAAAGGGGATACCCCTAAAGGGATCCTTCCCCGTGAAGGAACTAGGCTCCGAGCCTCCTTACTGATCAGGGGTTCGAAGGCTGGCCCCCCGAAGGGTTCAACAGCCGCCTCAGATCGCGTGGGCCCGACACCCACTACTGGTCAGAGGTTCGAAGGTCGGCCTCCCGAAAGGTTCCACGACCGCCTCAGGCTACTCGGGCTCCGCGCCCATTACTGATCAGGGGTTCGAAGGCTGGCCCCCCGAAGGGTTCACAGTCGCCTCAGACACCGAGCGAGGGATGACCAGGGGTACGTTCGATACATAACCGAGGCTCGGGCTGCGCTCTCGAGGTACCCTAGGACATTTCCGAGACCAGCGGGAACGATCCTGTAACGGAATCCCATCGGAGGGAGGCATCGAGCCCTCGGACCCCGTCGCCAGGGGACCGGGTCCGGCAGATCACCCGCAGGTACTTTTGGGCGTGCCTCCGGGCCCCTAGCGGACCCCCAACGAACGGGGCACGGACGTCCACTCGGATTACCCGCTTGCAGCTCACCGGAGACACCATGTTCGGTGCCCATCGAGGGTAACATGGCGCTCTCCCCCCTCCTCCTTGCGGAAAGGCGACGTAGGGGCGTATGTAAAAAAGCCGAGTCTGTCCCTGATCGCCCTCTCGCCCTGTGCGGAGGCTCGGGGGCTGCTCTCGCAAACCCGGCTCCGGCCAAACCGTTGACAGCGTCAACATACCAGCCCGAGAACTTGGGCCCCAACAGTGCACCCGGGCTACGGCCAGTTCGCATGAGGGAACCGCCAGACCAGCCGAAGCGTTACGCAAGGCATTAAGACCTCGAAGGAGTGAAACCACTCCTCCGAGGCCTCGGGGGCTACACCCGGCGGGTGCGCTCGCGCGCACCCACCGGAACAAAATGCAACCGAGAAAGGCTGGTCCCCTTGCAAAAAAGTGCGACGAAAGCCTCCAAGCGAGTGCTAACACTCCCTTCGAGGCTCGGGGGCTACTGTCGGGGACCATAATTAGGGGTACCCTCAAGACGCCTAATTCTCAGCTGGTAACCCCCATCAGCATAAAGCTGCAGAGGCCTGATGGGTGCGATTAAGTCAGGGATCAGTCCATACGAGCGACTCGATCACGCCTCGCCCGAGCCTAGCCTCGGGCAAGGGCAGCCGACCCTGAGGTGTTTTCCGTCTCGCCCGAGGCCCCCTTTTTTACGGCAGACGCATCTCCGGCTCGCCCGAGGCCTTGCCTTCGTTAAGAAGCAACCCTGACTAAATCGCCGCGCCGACCGACCAAGTCACAGGGGCATTTAACGCAAAGGTAGCCTGGCACCTTTATCCTGACGCGCACCCCCTGGCAGAGCCGAAGTGACCGCCGTCACTTCGCCGCTCCACTGACCGGTCTGACAAAAGGACAGCGCCGCCTGCGCCATCCCGACTGCAGTGCCACCTGATAGAGTGAGACTGACAGGCAGCCAGGCCTTGCCAAAGGCGCCATAGGAAGCTCCGCCCGACCCAGGGCTCGGACTCGGGCTAAGGCCCCGGAAGACGGCGAACTCCGCTCCGCCCGACCCAAGGCTCGGACTCGGGCTAAGGCCCCGGAAGACGGCGAACTCCGCTCCGCCCGACCCAGGGCTCGGACTCGGGCTAAGGCCCCGGAAGACAACGAACTCCGCTTCGCCCGACCCCAGGGGTCGGACTCCGCCCTGGCCTCTGCCGAACGACCTCCGCCTCGCCCGACCCAGGAGCTCGGGCTCGGCCTCGGCCATGGAAGACAGACTCGACCTTGGCCTCGGAGGAGCCTCCACGTCGCCCGACCTAGGGCACGAGTCCGCCACGTCAACAGGAAGCGCCATCATCATCCTACCCCGAGCCGACTCGGGCCGCAGAAAACAAGACTGACGTCCCATCTAGCTAGCTCCGCCAGATAGACAATGATGGCGCCCCGCTAGACCCATGACGACGGCGGCTCTCAGCTCCCTTACGGAAGCGGGGGGACGTCAGCAAGGACCCAACCGCTCCGACAGCTGTCCCTCCGCCAGGCTCCGTTACTCCTCCGACAGCCACGACACCACACCAGCTGGGTGCCAAGATCTCTCCGGCTGCCACCTTGGCATGTACTTAGGGCGCTAGCTCTCCCCCGCTAGACACGTAGCACTCTGCTACACCACCATTGTACACCTGGATCCTCTCCTTGTGCCTATAAAAGGAAGGACCAGGGCCTTCTTAGAGAAGGTTGGCCCCGCGGGAACGAGGGCAGGGGCAGGCGCTCTCTTGGGGCCGCTCGCTTCCCTCACCCGCGTGGATGCTTGTAACCCCCTACTGCAAGCGCACCCGACCTGGGCGCGGGACGAACACGAAGGCCGCGGGATCTCCACCTCCCTCACGACTCGGCTCCGGCCACCTCGCTCTCCCCCCTTCGCGCTCGCCCACGCGCTCGACCCATCTGGGCTGGGGCACGCGGCACACTCACTCGTCGGCTTAGGGACCCCCCGGTCTCGAAACGCCGACAATCTCTCTCTTTCTCTCCTCTCAAACTTGGTTTAATTTGCTCTAACTCTAATTTTTAGACCAAGTTTGTGTGTTTTAAGTCATATTTTGCAGGATCACCTATTTACCCCCCTCTAGATGCTCTCAATTGGTATCGGAGCCATTCTCTTCATCAAGGGACTAACCGCCCAAAGAGATGGATCCTAAGGGAAGGCGAAGATGATCGAGGAGAAGGAGAAGGAGAAGGAGTTCCTCTCCGGTGACACACCCAAGGGAGGAGAGACCATCGACTCAGGGTCAGGCAAGAAGAAGAAAGACGGGAAGAAGAAGAAGTGCATCAAGAAGATAGTCTACTATGATAGTGACGCTTCTTCATCTTCACCAAAGGAGGACAACGATGACTCCTCTTCCTCCAAGAAAAAGACGGTCAAATAAAACTACTCTAAGACGTCTTTTAATTACTCTCGTATTCCTTATGGTTCCAATGCTCATTTATTGTCCATTCCTCTTGGCAAACCTCCTCACTTTGATGGGGAAGATTATTCGTGGTGGAGTCATAAGATGCGTAGCCATTTATTTTCACTCCACCCTAGCATTTGGGACATAGTAGAAAATGGAATGCATTTTGATAATAATGATGATGCCATTTACATTCATGAATAAATTTATAAAAATGCCCAAGCTACTACTGTGCTTTTAGCGTCTCTATGTAGGGATGAATATAACAAGGTTAGTGGCTTGGACAACGCCAAGGAGATATGGGACACCCTCAAGATCACTCATGAGGGAAATGACATCACCATGAAGATGGGTGAAGAGCCAACCAACATGTACAACAGGCTCAAGACCCTGGTGAACAAGATCTGAAGCTACAGGAGTACAACATGGATGGACCACGACGTCGTGCGACTAATGCTAAGGTCATTTACCGTCATTGATCCTAATCTTATAAACCTTATTCGCGAGAACCCCAGGTACACCAAGATGTCGCCCGAGGAAATCCTTGGAAAATTTGTAAGCAGACGAATGATGGCAAAGGAGGCAAGGTACATCGACGACATCGCCAATGGACCTCTTCCTCAACAATACGAGCCGCAACCCGTGGCTCTCAAGGCAACAACCAACAAGGAGGTGCTCCCCGACAAGGTGGCGCAAGTTGAGGCGGCCGACCTTAATGAGGACGAGATGGCGCTGGTAATCAAGCACTTCAAGACCGCTTTGAAGGGACGCAAGGACTACCCCAACAAGAGCAAATCAAAGGGAAAGTGTACATGCTTCAAGTGCAGTAAGTCTGGTCATTTTATTGCTCAATGTTCCGATAATGAGAATGACCAGGACCAAGACAAGAAAAGGAAGAAGGAGAAAAAAATTCTATAAGAAGAAGAAGGGCAAGGCGCACATTGGAAAGGAGTGGGACTCGGACTACTCTTCATCCGACTCCGACGACGAAGGACTCGCCGCCTCCGCCTTCAACAAGTCCTCACTCTTCCCCAATGAGCGACATACTTACCTCATGGCCAAGGAGAAGAAGGTACATACACATGATACCCCCAAGTACACTTCTTCTAGCGATGAGGATTCCGATGATGACTTAGACTATAGTGATCTTTTTAAGGGCTTGGATAGGTCTAAAGTAGATAAAATCAATGAATTGATTGATGCTCTTAATGAAAAAGATAGACTATTAGAGAAGCAAGAGGATTTATTGCATGAAGAACATGATAAATTTATAGAGGTAGAGAAATCTCTTGCTCTAGAAATTAAGAAGAATGAAATACTTGCTTTTGAGCTATCTTCATATCATGCTTCTATTTCTAGCCTTAAGAGTGTAAATGTTGATTTAAATGCTAGAATAGAAAAGCTGAGTGTCTCTAGTTCATCTTTGGAGCATGTGTCTATTTGCAATAGATGTAAATATTTTGGTGTTGATGCTTGTGTTGACCATGCTTCTACTATTGCAAAGTTGAATGATCATATTGCCAAACTCCATGCTCAACTAAAAATTTGCAAAGCTGAATGTGAAAAAGTTAAGTTTGCTAGGGATGCCTACACCATTGGTAGACATCCCTCCATTAAGGATGGACTTGGTTTCCATAAGGGAACCAAGGACACAAAGAGCCAAAAGCCCCCCAACTTCATTAAGGAGAAGGGGAAGGCGCCTATGGCTAGTAGCTCGCATTCTTTTCATGATAAGAAGAACCATGCTTTCATGTATGCTCATGTTAAGAATGCCAAAAATGTTCATCATGATGCTTGTAATGATCATTCTATTTTACCTGCGCATCATGATGCTGCCTTTTCTCCTCGTGCCATGATTGCTTCATCTAGCTCCTCATATGCTCATGGTAGGAGTGGACCTAAGCGCCGGGCATCTTATGTTGTTTCTCATGCGCCTAAGGATAGGAATGCATCTCATGGTCCTTCTATGCTATTTCATACATTTGATGCTTCATATGTGCTTTATTGTAAGACTGATAGAGTTGTTGCTTCCAATGTGGGACCGAAATGCAAGAAGAGTGAGACTTGCATTTGGGTTCCAAAAGCTTATGTGACTAACCTGATAGGACCCAACACAAGTTGGGTACCTAAACCCCAAGCCTAAATTGCCTTGCAGGTTTATGCATCCGGGGCTCAAGCTGGATTATCGACAACGAATGCACAAACCACATGATGGGGGAGAAGAAGATGTTCACTTCCTACGTCAAGAATAAGGATTCCCACGACATGATTGTCTTTGGAGATGAGAACCAAGGCAAGGTAAAGGGGTTAGGTAAGATTGTGACACTACAAGAATATTGACCTTCTATGACGTTCTGATGGTATCATAAGCGTTCAATTTCTAATGTCTTTTTGGTAGAATCGCTTGGGCATAATTTGCTTTCCGTTAGCCAATTATGTCATATGGGTTATAATTGCTTATTTATAAATGATGATGTAACTGTCTTTAGAAGGAGTGATGGTTCATTAGCATTTAAAGGTGTATTAGACGGCAAGCTTTACTTAGTTGTTTTTTCTAAAGAAAATGCCGATCTAGATGCATGTTTACTTGCTAAGACTAACATGGGCTGGCTCTGGCATCATCGCCTAGCACATATTGGGATGAAGAACCTTCATAAACTTCTAAAGGGAGAACATGTGTTAGGACTAACCGATGTCTGTTTTGAGAAAGACAGACCTTGTGCCGCATGTCAGGCAGGAAAGCAGGTGGGAACAAGTCATCCAAGTAAGAACATCATGACGTCATCAAGACCACTGGAGCTACTTCATATGGATCTTTTCGGACCCATTGCTTACCTTAGCATCGGGGGAAGTAAGTATGGTCTAGTCATTGTTGATGATTTTTCCCGCTTCACTTGGGTATTCTTCTTACAGGATAAACCTAAAACCTAAAGTACACTGAAGCGCTTCCTAAGGCGGGCTCAAAATGAGTTTGAGCTAAAAGTGAAGAAGATCAGGAGCGACAATGGTTCTAAGTTCAAGAACCTTCAAGTGGAAGAGTACCTTGAGGAGGAAGGCATCAAGCATGAGTTCTCTGCTCCCTACACTCCACAGCAAAATGGTGTAGTGGAGAGGAAGAACAGGACCCTCATCGACATGGAGAGGATTATGCTTGGAGAATACAAGACGTCAGAGCGGTTTTGGTCGGAACCAAGTGGGTGGAGCGGTTTTCCCATGCCATAAACCGCCTCTATCTACATCGCCTCCTAAAGAAGACGACATACAAGCTCCTAACCGGTAACAAACCCAATGTATCTTATTTTCGTGTATTTGGGAGCAAATGCTACATTTTGGTTAAGATATGTAGGCATTCAAAGTTTGCTTCCAAAGCCGTTGAAGGGTTTTTACTTGGTTATGATTCAAATACAAAGGCATATATGGTCTTCAACAAATCTTCTGGTTTAGTCAAAGTCACTAGTGATGTTGTATTTAATGAAACTAATGGCTCTCCAAGAGAGCAAGTTGATCTTGATGACATAGATGAAAATGAGGTTCCGATGGCCGCTATGAGAACTATGGCGATAGGTGATGTGCGACCACAGGAACAACAAGAAAAAGATCAACCTTCTTCCTCGACGATGGCGCAACCCCCAACTCAAGATGAGGAACAGGTACCTCAAGACGATGGCATGGATCAAGGGGGAGCGCATAAATAAGAAGACAAGGAGGAAGAAGAAGTACCAAAGGCACCTCCAACCCAAGTCCGCACCACCATTCAAAGGGATCATCTGGTGGATCAAATCTTAGGTGACATCAGCAAGGGAGTAACTACTTGTTCACGTATTGCTAATTTTTGTGAGCACTACTCTTTGTTTCTTCTATTGAGCCTTTCAGGGTAGAAGAAGCCTTACAGGATCCGGACTGGGTGATGGCCATGCAGGAAGAGCTCAACAACTTTAAGAGAAATGAAGTCTAGAGCTTGGTGCCACGTCCAGAGCAAAACATGGTGGGAACCAAGTGGGTGTTCCGCAACAAGCAAGATGAGTACGGGGTGGTGACAAGAAACAAGGTGAGACTTGTGGCAAAAGGTTATGCCCAAGTCACAGGTTTTGATTTTAAGGAGACTTTTGCTCCTATAGCTAGGCTAGAGTCTATTTGAATTTTATTAGCCTATGATGCTCACTATTCCTTTAAGCTATATCAAATGGACGTGAAGAGCGCCTTTCTCAATGGGCCAATCAAGGAGGAGGTGTATGTAGAGCAACCCTCTGGCTTTGAGGATGACAGGTACCCTGACCATGTGTATAAGCTCTCTAAGGCGCTCTATGGGCTTAAGCAAGCACCAAGAGCATGGTATGAATGCCTTAGAGATTTCCTTATTTCCAATGCTTTCAAGGTCGGGAAAGCTGATCCTACTCTTTTTACAAAGACTTGTGATGGTGATTTGTTTATATGCCAAATATATGTCGATGACATAATATTTGGTTCTACTAACCAAAAGTCTTGTGAGGAGTTTAGCAAGGTGATGATGCAGAAATTTGAGATGTCTATGATGGGCGAGCTGACCTACTTCCTAGGATTCCAAGTGAAACAGTTCAAGGACGGCATCTTCATCTCCCAAACGAAGTACACGCAAGATCTTCTCAAGAAGTTTGGGATGAAGGACGCAAAGCCCATCAAGATGCCGATGGGAACCAACGAACATTTGGACCTCGACGCGGGAGGTAAGTCCGTAGATCAAAAGGTATACCGGTCTATGATAGGATCCTTGCTTTATTTGTGTGCAAGTAGATCGGACATTGTGCTTTCCGTATGCATGTGTGCTAGATTTCAATCTGACCCCAAGGAATGTCACCTTGTGGTCGTGAAGCGAATTTTGTGATATTTAGTTCATACGCCTCACCTCGGGCTCTGGTATCCTAAGGGGTCTACCTTTGATCTAATTGGATATTCAGACTCTGACTATGCCGGGTGCAAGGTTGATAGAAAGAGCACATCGGAGACTTGTCAGTTTCTAGAAAGGTCCCTGGTGTCATGGAGCTCAAAGAAACAAAATTCCGTTGCCTTGTCTACCGTCGAGGCCAAGTATATTACTGCAAGTCAGTGTTGTGCGCAATTACTTTGGATGAGGCAAACCCTTCAAAACTTTGGCTACAATCTGAGCAAAGTCCCACTCCTATGTGATAATGAGAGTGCAATCTGCTTAGCGGATAATCCCATTGAACACAGCCACACTAAGCATATAGACATCCAGCATCACTTCCTGAGAGACCACCAGCAAAGGAGAGATATCGATATTTGCCATGTTAGCACCGATCACCAGCTAGCCGATATCTTCACCAAGCCTTTAGATGAGAGAAGGTTTTGTGAGTTGTGTAGTGAGCTAAATGTCTTAGATTCACAGAACTTGGATTGATCTATAGCATTCATGTGTCTTTATACCTTTGATCATGTTCATTTAAGCTTTATTGTACTTTATTGCTTATTTTGTTGCTCAAGTTGTAGAATGTCATCCCCGAACCTCAGTCCTTGTGCATTGATGCATATGTTTAGGTGGAGGATATGCTACAACTTGACCCTTTGAGACTAATATGGTTGCTTGAGTTATGTTGATGTAGTCTCAAAGGTGGATTGAAAGGGAAAAGGTGGACTTGGACAAAGGAAAAGGCTTCCACCGCATAACGGTATCAATGTACTTTGTTGCAAGTTACCCTTGGTCTTCCATTGCCTTTTTTTCTTAATTTGCTATTTTGGTGAGGCAATGAGGTTTGAAGGCCACTAATTTCTCCGTTTTGGTGCTTAATGCCAAAGGGGGAGAAAATAAGGCCAAAGCATCTGGATCAACCACCGCTTAGAATTTTAAAAGTTTTGGAGATTTTAAACTTGTCTTTTTGATCAAAACTCTTTTGATTGCAAAGATGAGCTCTCTAATTGCAAAATCTACTCTCTTGTTTGGGATGGTTTTCTTATGAAAGACATGGGGAGCTTTTTGAAGTTTGATCAAAACAAGTGCTTTAAAATGTTTTGTTTTTGCAAAACCAAGAGTTTTTAACTTAGAAGTTGGAAAAATGAGTTTGATTGCAAAATTCAAAACGAGTGGTGGCAAAATGATCCAAATATGCCAAATCCTATGAATCTTCAATTGGTTTTAGTTTGACTTCAATTTGCAACTTTTGGCTCATATTTGGTTAAGTTAGTAGTTTTGAGTTGCTTTAGGTGTGTTGGCATAAATCACCAAAAAGGGGGGAGATTGAAAGGGAAATGTGTCCTTGGGCCATTTCTTGTTGTTTTGGTGATTAAATGCTCAGCACACCACTTTGAACTAACTATATTGGTATGAGCATGAGCACATGTGTAGAGAAAGCAAATTGAAGATATCAAGTTCAAAAGAGCACAAACATGGACCCAAGTGTGCAACTTGATATAAAATGGTACAAGTGTGAGGTTTGCACTTTAAATATGTTGCATAGGTCCATTACAATATTTCTAGTACTTGTGTTTGGGCTCTAACTTATTTCATAGAGAAAAACACTTTTTGGGCTTGAGTTTACACATATTACAAATCCTTTTGAAATGAAGTGATAAAGGTATGGTTCTACCACTTAGTAAATTGTTTTATGTGCTAAAAATGTTTATCTAAGTGCTAGGGAACTTCTTAAGAAAAGCCAAAAAGAATTAGAAGTGTTTGGCTCAAAAGAGCCAAAGTGGGCTTTGGTCTGGGAGCACCGGACAGTCTGATGCCACCTACCGAACAGTCCGGTGCCTGTACGGCTGAAATACCTAGCCTCGGGCTCGACCGGGCGACTTCGGCTAAAATTCACTGGACAGCCGGACCGAGCACCGGACAGTCCGGTGTGCCAGGCGGCCAACGGCTCTTTGGCCACGTCAGCAGGCCACATCAGTGCGCCAACAGTTGGATGGAGTCACCAGACAGTCCGGTGCCCACTCGAAATGGAAGGCGGCCAATCAACGGATTTGGCGACCGTTGAATAGGAGCTGTCCGGTGCACCCGCGGACAGAGGAAGGCTAGGAGTTTCCGAATGAAGCTCCAACGGCTCCTAGGCCCCTTGGGGCTATAAAAGGAGCCCCTAGGCGCCATGGAGCAGCACACCAAGCATCTCAAGTGCACACTACAACTCCGAGACTCCGTGACCACACCTTCTAGTGATTTGAGAGAGATTTGAGCGTATTTCTGAGCTGTGACTCTGTCGTTTTGTTCTTGCGCTCTCGTCTTCGCTTTTGTGCATGCGTTGCTGCGTTGTGCTCTTGTGTGCTTGTTCTTACTCCCTTCCTTACCCTGTTTTTGATTGTGATCATATTGTGTAAGGCGTGAGAGACTCTAACTTGTGGAGATTCCTCACAAACGGGATATCGAGATATAAGGAAGAAAAAATGGTACTCAAGTTTGATCTTTGGATCACTTGAGAGCGGTTGAGTGCAACCCTCATCCATTGGGGCGTCACAACGTGGAGTAGGCAAGCATATCACGCTTGACCGAACCACGGGATAAAAATCGCCGTGTCTCTTGTGCTATTTACTTCATTGCGATTTTTCTTTCGTCTAAGTTCTCTACTCTCACTTGCAATATTGCTCTAAGTCAAATTCATATCTTGATAGAGCAATCAAGTGAAGAGAACATCTCTCTCTTTCTCTCCTCTCAAACTTGGTTTAATTTGCTCTAACTCTAATTTTTAGACCAAGTTTGTGTGTTTTAAGTCATATTTTGTACGATCACCTATTCACCCCCCCTCTAGGTGCTCTCACCTTGTCTACGGGAGGGGCTGCCATGTCCAACCCCGCAGTTTTCACGATGGTAGAGATCTCCGGGGGACTAGTGGCGCAGCTTTGCTCCAGCTGACCACGAATTGAGTTGGCAGACCCTGAAGGACTACAAGGTGCTCAGTTCATTTTGGACGATCCCGTGGAGGGGCAGCATCTTCAGGCCTTTCATGAGTAGTTGGTTAGGATAGAGAACCATTTCTAGAGGGTGTTGGCTGAGGTGCAGGCCGGTCTGTCTCGTCTCTCGGCAGCGAGCGACACCTTTTTTGGTGAGGTGTGCATGTTTCTAGTTCCAAGACATCTCCCTTAGTTCCTAACATTTGTGCATGCCCCCGGTCTTAGTCGGTCGTGGAAGTGTTGGCGCACAAGTCCTAGTTCCTTCATCACCAAAAGAAGTTGCAGGAGCGTTCCAGCGAGGAGCTCCAGAAGGAGAAGACGTGGGCAGTCGAGGCCCTCCTCCGTGCCAAGGCGGTTGAGAAGTCTCGTTACGAATTGGCCGAGGCGACGAGGAGAGATCGGGAGGCTGCTACGGTGCTGCCTAGACCAGCCTTGAGCGGCGGCAGGTTGCGACGCGCCTCCAGGCAGCAGAGAGGGAGAAGGAGGCGACCGAGGCCCAAACTTCAGTCCTGAAGAGTGAGGTGGCGCGCCGCGCCGAGGAGGAGGAGAAACCGAGGGTCATTCTTAAAACTAAGATTCTTCCTTTTCGAGCCCGCACGAGATCCGGTGCTGACCATCTCTCTTTTTTGTAGGTATGTCTGACAAACTTACCTTGGTGGAGAACGACCTTGTCGAGGTACAATATCGTCTTGGGGAGCTCGATGTGGAGTACTGTGGCTTCTCAAGGGCAGTCGGTGTCGTATGTGAAGGACCAGAAAGACGACTAGGGGGGTGAATGGGAGCCACTAAAAATTTCATTCTAGAGCACATGTGGCTTGATTCTAGAACCCAATCCAAACCTCTAGGGACACCAAAACACTCAAAAAAGGAACAACTCAATCAAGTATCGACTGGATGCTCCAACCAAGTTCTTGAGAAGAACATGAGCTCCTAAGGACAAAATAACTTGATTTGGAACCCAAAATTTTAGAGGAAACTCCAAAGGAAGACCTTCAAGGACAAGCGACAGTACCGGGCCAAAGTCCGATAGGGCTGACGAGGAGTAGTGACACGCGTAAGAGCGACAATGTCTCTCAACAAAAAATGACCAGAACGACCTCAAATTTTGCAGGTAGTAAGGGTTGAGGGAGGAGAAGTGATTCATGAAGTTTGAGCATGAAAAGATCAAAACTTCTTAGTTGGATCTAAAAGCTCAGTTTTGATTAGGGTTTTGTTAGGGTTTTGCTATTTCGAATCAAACTGCTAGAATGAAGCACATAACCATGATCTGCTCTAACCAGAGACTCAAAATAATCTAAATATAGTGTTGAAACAACATGTATCCCCAAAAACTTCACACAATCTCCAGAAATAAGATTCTCGCAAAATCCAAAGAGAAGAAGAGGCAGAGAAGAGGAAAAACACAACTAGTACAAACTGCAAATCAGATTAGAGCCATAAGGCAAAAGAACGCTGGCACAGTGTGGTTACGGCCACACTTCCTCAAAATCTCAAGAGTACAGATGCGGGAGTTCAAAGCACCTAGATCTCCGGGCTAGAGCTAATACAAGACTAGAGAATAGAAAACACAAGTGCTGAAATTAAAATGCCCAAAGAGACCAGCTAAAACAACCAGTCCTCCCTCCTATTTGTAGGGGTTATTCCACTAGACTAAACTACCCCTAGATACATAGAGCTTATCCACTTAGCCAAGGGCAAAATGGACCAACTCCTGGAATATGCATGTGACGGCCACACGCTCTTCACGAAGTTGCTTCGCCTCAACGCACCCTTCGCGATGATGCCATGTGCCACCTCTGATTCCCACCGAAACCGCACCGCCTAATTTTGAGGCCCAAACCTGACAAAACCAGTGACTGTAGCGCTGGGTGGTTTTGAGGCTCCACCGTGAGCACCCCCACGTCCTGGACACGTGTCCTGATAGTCTACGACCGCACCGACGACACGATCTGCTCCTCCATGTCCTCGTGCCTGTCAGTGTCCCTAGGTGTTAGCCACCATGGCTAGTCACCTAGCTTCTCAAGTCCCTTAGTCAAGACTCGGCGCTCGTCCTTCACTACACCCGGTCCATCGGCACAAACCCACATGACCTTCACCTTCGCTATCGACCACCACCTACTAACTACACACCTGCACACCACAAGCTAATAGACATGTCTGCACATACACAGACTCACACCTTGGTTAGTCCAACTGACTCACCCCAAGGTGCTACCCGTTGACAACCACTCATCAGAATCCAAACACAAGGACACATGTCAACCTTGTGTTCGCAGTATGTGAGCAGCTCGGGGCGTCGCAACCAGATGGACTGGGAACGTTGTTTAGCTGCCTTGGGTGCATTACCAGTTATGTCCACGAGCTTGAGTTGGATGCCTTTTGTCGTGGTGTGAAACGCGCTTTCGTCATTGCCAGGTCCCATTACAAGGAGGGGATCGACCTGTACACTCTGAGTCTCGGGTATTCTAAGGGATGAATCGTTGCGAAGCTTGCGAACATGGTGGAGGCATTGGAGCTGTTGTCTCATCGCCTGGCAGTTATCCTTGTCGACGACACTCTTCTTAAGAGGGGCTAGGAAGTTTTTAGAGCCCGTATAAACTTTGGGGCACCAGACCCACTAACATTTGTGGATAATATAAATGCGCTTGTTATTTGTTTCTCGTTTGAGCGGTCCTTTGTTCTTCACAATCGTCGAGCCTTGGGGAGCATGGACAGCATCTTCTGACACAAGTCCCACCTGGTGAGCGGTGCCTTAGCCTTCGAGGCGTAGGTGGTGGTCGATAGCGAAGGTGAAGGTCATGTGGGTTCGTGCCGATGGACCGGGTGTAGTGAAGGACGAGCGCCGAGTCTTGACTAAGGGACTTGAGAAGCTAGGTGACTAGCCATGGTGGCTAACACATAGGGACGCTGACAGGCGTGAGGACATGGAGGAGCGGATCGTGTCGTCGGTGCGGTCGTAGACTGTCAGGACACGTGTCCAGGATGTGGTGTCACACCTGGATTTTAAGGGCAAACCCGGGTGCGTCTCACATGCGTGCTTGGAACAAGTCTCACACATATGATGACTCATGGTACAGAAATCAATGTCATATCTTTATTAAATAATCGGAGTTCTGTACAAAATAGCTAAAATATATTACACCATATGGCGACGATGATCCTCCACAATCCCTAGTTGATTGGGAGACGACGACCTAGATCTCTCCGAACTCATCTTCATGATCCTCCTCTTCTGGTTGCACCTGTTCTTAACCTGTGGTGGGAGTAAGCAAGGGTGAGCTCCCATACGGTCATCGCTCAACAAGTTGTGGGGAACAGTGTAGTGTAAGGCTTACCAAAGAGAATGGTTAAGGCTGAGCATTGCTTTTAACTTTATTGGTCAAAATTTTATTAGCAGTTACTAAGTATAAGTAGATACCAACCTAATTAAATAAGAGATCACAATTAATAATAAATGCCACAATGCAATGCAAATGACAGATTAAGTTTAATTCCATAAATTACTCATGTGAGTGTCCGAGCCACTCTTGACCGTGAGCACGGCTGATATACCAGTTTTATACTCTGTAGAGGTTGCGCATCTTTACCCACAAGACATGTTTCCCGTGTAGCCTGGGTTAGCTAGACCCTTAGACACTTCCAAGGTGAATGGCTAGGGATCCACTGCGAGACCTTTACAAAGTTCCACTAGTTTGAGAAAACCCGCTACGGTGTCAGGAAGAAGGAAGCATAGGAATCCCTCGTCCGAAAAGCTATCATAGATAGTTCGACCCGAGGACCTCCCTATACTCTGCAGCGACGCACTCCCCGCTTGCCCCTTTCGGGTAAGGTAATCTCTCCCTAGCTTTCCTAATTACTTTGGCCAAGGGCGTCCCATTCCACCCTTGTGGTAGCACTGTTTTCCCGGGTGGTTCTCCATGTTCCAATTAACAAAATGATCTTATCATGGACAATAATAGATAGCCAACGATAATAAATCATAATGGAACATGGTCATGAATCATAAGTATCATTAACCCAAAAACCAGGTAGAGCACTAGCAAGACTACCCAATAATTCATTTGTATGCAAGGTGTAGGGTAAGCAAAACTAGGTAACCTATTAGGTCCCATCAGCTTAACCTAACAGTGTTACGTTGATTATCAAGATCATTATTAGGTTAAAGAATGTGATCAAGGATACAACTTGCCTTTTTTGGTGCAACTCCAGGTACTTCTCCAATTTGGTCTTCAGGTTCCTCGTGACCTCGCTTCTACTCGTAGCAATACATGCAAATAAGCAAATAATGGATACAAATAACATTACACCAAACATGTAAATAAACTGCATAGGAATATTCTACGCGCCGCTACGAATCCGCAGGTTCGAGAACCACTAAATTCGGACTTAAAACGAATTAGTTATGAATTTTCTAAGATATGGAATTATTTTCATACCCAAAAATCAATTCCTATATTTATTTTACATTTTCTGGATAACTTATGGATGGCGGTTCAGTTTTCCTAAAACCCAGGGTTGGTTTTGTAAATATTGGACTTGTCTGCTACAATATTTTAAACTGGCGTGGACGGCGGGTTAATTATAGAGAAGCTCGGGGACTCTTTTGCACTATTTCGAGGCCGAAGGGGTATGTTGTAATCTAATCATGACCATCCATACACGATCAACGGTCACCACATCATCTCCTACCTCTAGCAATGCGTCGTGGTGGTGTAAACAGGGCTCTGCCCTGAGAGCTCGGCAGAGAGCGCGAACTGACGACCATGTGCTCTGATCATGACCCCAACCGTGTGTAAACGATGGCCCGTCTACCCCGAACCTGAGCCCCCACGCCCAAAATAGGCACGCCCATGCCCATGCCCACGACACACCCAGCTCCCGCAGCGACGCTCTCGCCGGAGAGCCACGACACGACGCCCCAGCACCTGACTCTCCAAACGCAATGATACTACACGCATAGACAGACACGACGAACTACACGGGGCTTCTCACCTCGGATCGGGGTGACGATGGCGCTGTCCACATGACGGGACGGCTCCGCGCCGGAGGAATCGCTCCAGCGAAGAATCCCCGGTTCCTCAGACGCTCATCGCGCCCCATGAAGTCATACGCTGATCCCATGTGCTCCGACGACTTGACCTGACTGTTCGTCATGGTCGGGACGGCGGCGTAGGCATGCTGCCCGGCTTCTCTCTCCCTCTCGTCTTCTGCTATGGCGATGAGGTCTCGATTCTCAGTTTGTTGGGTCACGAGGGCACGGTGCGCAGCCCTTTATAGCCTAGGTTTGTGAATCCCCACGACAGCTTGTTGCACCGATCGATTCCAAGGTGGACACGACGATTACAGGGTTGTTGCCATGATTCTCGGCTGTGGAAACGAATTCGGCGTTGGGCTGGTGAAGGAAGAGCAGCAGCTTAGTTTGCAAGATGATGCCATGTTTGCATCAACATGATGTAAGCGCGGCTAGGAAATCATAAAATAGAGAAAAGAGAGAATAAAAAAACAAAGAAAAAAAAGGACGTGGGCTCAATGGGACTCGAGAGCTGGCTGAAGGCAGATCAGAATAGGCTGGGAAGTAGAGGGGCCCATGAACGGGTTTTCTTCTCTTTTTTTTTTCTTTTTCTCCTTTCTATTTTAATTCGCTAATTCCAAATGTAAATCTGAGTTCAGATTTCAAATTCAAATTAAATGCACAATCAAAACTCCAGCATGAAGTGCTACAATATTCATATATGTTTATATTATGTATTTTATTCATCTATTTAGGAAAGTTCAAAATATGCTATGCACACACAACATTTGTTGGGATATAATTCCTAATGTATAATCCCTATTAAGAGATAGTTTAACTTAATTATCATAGAGAATATATCCAAGCATGTAGTTTAACTAAGGGTGATTTATATAAGTATCTTTTATTAGAAAACACTTTTATTTAGAAACATATTCATTTTGAGAGAACCAACTCCAGGAGTAGAAGAAAAATTCTTATTTAAGATGTTTTTAATTTAATACCTTTGGAGAATTGTCTAAATCCTAAAGTAGAGATTTAGGGTGTTACAAATGGTATCAGAGCCGACCCTCACGGTTTCA
The DNA here is from genome assembly GCA_029449295.1 of Zea luxurians. NCBI lineage: Eukaryota > Viridiplantae > Streptophyta > Magnoliopsida > Poales > Poaceae > Zea > Zea luxurians. The sequence continues at coordinate 2,704,049 of JAOPSE010000026.1, read as the reverse complement.
CAGGCGTGTGTGGGCTAGGGGTTTGGGTATATGGCGCATGGCGCATGTGGGCCCGGAGTGGTTACATAGCATGGCATATGACGACACTAGACACATAGGCGTGGCTAAGAGGGGAGGTTCCTGGCTTGGGTTTGACCGACGAGGACGTCGGTCTTCTAAGGGGGTGGATTGTGATGTCCTGGTCCCAGTGGATGGTGATATCCTGGCCCAAGGCTTAATAGAATTAATAGAGTATTCATACCAACAAGGTGCATCTTCTTTTTCGGAAGCCTATCTCGAAAAAAACCTCTGGGTTAAGCGTGCTTGGCTTAGAGCAATTTTGGGATGGGTGACCGACCGGGAAGTCTTCTCGGGTGCGCATGAGTGAGGACAAAGTGCGCACAAAAGACTCGTGTTGGTCTGTGGGGATGATATATGATCCTAGAGGGCTGACAGGAGTAAGTACCACCAGTCCGGGAGTGGACGGGGTGTTACATTAGTCCAACTGACTCACCCCAAGGTGCTACCCATTGACAACCACTCATCAGAACCCAAACACAAGGATACATGTCAACCTTGTGTTTGCAGTATGTGAGCAGCTCGGGGCGTCGCAACCAGATGGACTTGGAACGTTGTTTAGCTGCCTTAGGTGCATTACCAGTTATGTCCGCGAGCTTGAGTTGGATGCCTTTCGTCGTGGTGTGAAACGCGCTTTTGTCATTGCCAGGTCCCATTACAAGGAGGGGATCGACCTGTACACTCTGAGTCTCAGGTATTCTGAGGGATGAATCGTTGCGAAGCTTGCGAACATGGTGGAGGCGTTGGAGCTATTGTCTCATCGCCTGGCAGTTATCCTTGTCGACAACACTATTCCTAAGAGGGGCTAGGAAGTTTTTAGAGCCCGTATAAACTTTGGGGCACTAGACCCATTGGCATTTGTGGATAATATAAATGCGCTTGTTATTTGTTTCTCGTTTGAGCGGTCCTTTGTTCTTGACGATCGTCGAGCCTTGGGGAGCATGGACAACATCTTATGACGCAAGTCCCACCTGGTGAGCGGTGTCTTAGCCTTCGAGGCGTAGACATACCCGCAGTCCGACCAGCTTTGCTAGAGGGTCATTCGTTCGCGCGGGCTGCCTCCTTTTTAGTGTTCGTTGCGAATGAAGAACAAAGAAAACCGCATGCCTATGTTTCCCCCCTCTAATCCCCTATGGGGCCGTCCCTAGGTTTCATTGTCCTAGGGGCCACCCCTCGTCATGGAGGAGTATGGGGGAGGCGGTGGCACGCATCGCCCCTAACTCTAGGGGAGGAGAAAAACTTCTGTAAATAACGGGATCGTAAGTATAAGGTTGTAGATAACATAGCTATTCGACGTCCCTCGGGTGTTGAGAAGGACCCGACGTTGTTCGTCCTTAATACTCCGTATGCCGGAGGCAACTTTAGGGACTTGACTGTCGTCACAGCTAGCCATCCGGCACTTGAAGAGGAGGATGACGAAAATGCGCAAAGGCCCCTACCTAGCGCGTCAATTGTCAGTGTTTCAAACAAGCACCAGTGAGTAAATTTATGTATGCGTGTTTTAGGCCCGGATGGTGTGCGCGGTGGACGGAAGGGTTATACTTGTTCGGGATGAATGTCCCTACTCTAGGCTTCGGTGGCTCACGCTATCAGCACCTGGTTACTTGTAGTAGAGGATTACAAACAAGCAAGAGAGGGAGAGTTCCCAAGTCTTTGTGAGGTGTGAGTGTTCCTGTTGTACTATGTGTGTTGTCTTTTTGTTTTTTCTCCCTTAGGGGCCTCCTCTCCCTTTTATAGACCAAGAGGGAGGAGGGTTACAATTTTGTCGTGTAGTTACTAGAGTGGTGAAGGAGTCGACATGCCTATAAGATGGCCATGCTTCTTTCTCTACTGTTGTCGTCTACCACCGGGCTTGCAGCTTTGTTGACTTGCTTGGCGAGGTTGCGTGAAGTTTACGGGTTGCAGAGCGGACGTTATCGTGCCTCAGAGCTTGGCATGGGGGTTAGGGTTCCCCTGGTCCCAACTGGAGGCCTAAGCCAAAGTAGGCATTGCGGGGCTATCTAATGCAGTGACCATTCCTTAGTGTTGGTGAACCTCACCCACGAGACCTATCGGTAGATGATGCCGTGTAGTTTGTTCATACCTTCGTTCTTCCTTGGTGGGCTTTTATGGGTGAAGGTGATGCAGAGGATTGGCCTTGTCCATGGGACAGTTCGTCTCTAAAAGTCGCCTAGAGGGGGGTGAATAGGCGAAACCTGAAAATTATAACTTAAAACACAAACTTCAACCCCGGGATAGCGTTAGAACAAGAATAAGTAAGATTGGAGTGCGAGGGAAATGGTTCTTCTTGCACAAGTTGCTCAAACGACTGCGGATTACTTTTGGGAGCAACCTAATTTGATATGAAATCAAGCGCAAGCAAGAGAACTAGAGAGAGAGGAGAGAGAGGAAGAACCAAATGAGGATCAAACACAAAGATGCAGGCAATTTGTTTCCCGAGGTTTGGTTCTGAAGAACCTACTGTCCATTGAGGAGTCCACAAAGGATAGGTCTCTTTCAACCCTTTCCCTCTCTCAAACGATCATAGAGACCGATCGAGTTTTCTTCTCTTTTCGAGGGACACAAAGTCCCGCAAGGATCATCACACACTTAGGTGTCTCTTGCGAGCTCGTTACAACTTGAGAATGAGGTTAGACGAAGAAAGAGCATGGTCAAAAACACCAAGCAAAAGAGCAATAAGAAAAACACAAGAACACACTCTCTAGAATCTCTCTCAAGGCGCTAATCACTTATGATCACAATCACAATTATGGCTCTTGAAGGATCTTTGATGCTTTAGTGTGGCTTGGAGTGAAGTGCTTGCTCTTTGTAATGAATGTGAAGTGAATGAATGCTTGGGAAGCTTGGATGCCATTGAAGGGGGTGGTTGGGGTTGTATTTATAGCCTCCAACCACCTCCTAGCCATTGCCACTTTTTCGCCACACGTGGACGGTCCATGCTCCTAGTCAGGACGGTCCGCCCCTGTAAGATCAACGGTTGGATTGCAATGATTAGTTACGACGGCTATATCAATGGCTATAATCGCATTAAATGCGTCGTCGGATGTTAGATAAAGTCTGTCGCGGACGATCCGGTCGTGCCTCCGGACGGTTCGCGCATGAAGCTAAAATCCATTTTATCAAACCTGGCACCTTCAGGTTGGTTTGATCTTGAATAGCTGGACGATCCGTGACTAAGGCCGGACGGTCCGCGCAAGGTAATGGACACTATTCTTCTTTTCTCGGTTAGTCCGTAGTACATGTGTTGGATTTGACACAATTCCTATCTGATCTGATCTTTGGTACTCCGGACGGTCCCGGGTAGGGGTCCGGACGGTCCGCAACACACTGAGTTCAGAGTTGATCTTCCTTGAATTATTTCTTAAGTACCTAATTTTATAACTTAGCAAACTAGTTAGCACAATTGGTTGTGATGGTCGTCAATCACCAAAACAACTGTGGAAATATGGTTTAAAGGCATATTTCCCTTTCAATCTCCCCCTTTTTGGTGATTGATGCCAACATAACCAAAGCAAATACGAAACTTCAGAAAGGTAAGTTAGTCTGCTTAATAATTCAAGTGATCATGAGATACTAAGTTAGGAATAAATCAACTCAGATTGTGATAGTTTTGAATCAATAAAATTTTGGACCACTTTTGCACTATTTGCATTTGACTTTGCAAACTTTTGATGAAATCTTTTCAAAGTCCTTTTGCTTTTGGCCGAAGGTATAAGAGTGGAATTTTCAAATATGTTTCTAAGTTTTGAAGAATTCTCCCCCATTCTCAAATGTTTTTGCTTTGGCCAGGTAGATGCTCCCCCTGAATAAATTCTCCCTTTTGGTAAGAAAGACATTTTTCCTCTTAGTTGTCAAGAGGGTTTTCTTAAGTAAAAGAGTACCAATTTGGAGGTCTGAAAAAGTTTTGAAAATTGGGTGGTGGTGCGGTCCTTTTGCTTCGGCCTAATAATTTATCCCCCTTTGGCATTAAGCACCAAAAACGGAGAAAATCAAAGGTCTTAACAACAAGAATATGGAATTTAAGTACATGAATTGGGCAAAGAGTGTTGATACCGAACGAATGAAGCGTTCCCTTTGCCTGCAACTCTATTTTCCTTTCAATTTAAGACTAAGTACAGAGATAGACTTGGAAGTACATTAGTCTTAACTTTGGCACAAGAAGAATATGAAATATGTAAATGTACCAAATGAAAGAGACAAACATGAAGAAAGGTATAATTAATAAGCAATGTGTGCAATATCTCAATCTATGTTCCGAGAATCAAGTACATTTTGTTCAGTTCTAAGTTCACAAAACATCTTTTCATCTAGGGGCTTGGTGAAGATATTGGCTAACTATTTGTGGGTGCTAACATGGTCAATTACGATATCTCCCCTTTGCGAGTGGTCCCTCAGAAAATGATATCAGATGTCTATGTGCTTAGTGCGGCCATGATCAATAGGATTATCCGCCATGCGGATTGCACTCTCATTGTCATATAGGAGGGGGACTTTGCTCAATTTGTAGCCATAGTCCCTGAGGGTTTGACTCATCCAGAGCAATTGTGCACAACAATGTCCTACAGTAATATACTCGGCTTCGACGGTGGATAGGGCAACAGAGTTTTATTTCTTTGAAGACCAAGACACCAGGGATCTCCCTAGAAACTGATAAGTCCTTGATGTACTCTTCCTATCTACCTTACATCTGGCATAATCAGCATCAGAATATCCAAGAAGATCAAAGTTTGAACCATTAGGATACCAAAGTCCAAAGTTAGGAGTGTGAACTAAATATCTCAAGATTCTTTTCATGGCCCTTAGGTGGCATTCCTTAGGGTCGACTTGGAATCTTGCACACATGCATATAGAAAACATAATGTCCGGTCTAGATTCACATAAGTAAAGCAGAGATCCTATCATAGACCAGTATACCTTTTGATCTACAGATATACCTCCTATGTCGAGGTCGAGATGCCCATTTGTCCCCTTTAGAGTCTTGATGGGCTTGGCATCCTTAGGGATGGCAATTTCAACCCACAAACTCAAAACCCGACGGGTAACCGACCCGATGGGTACGAGTACGGGTGAAGATTTTGACCCACGTGTGCACCCGCACCCGACTGAAGTTTTGTGGGTGTGGGCGCGGGTTTCTATTTTAACCCGCGGGTGACCCGCACCCGACCTGAAATTTGGTTCATTCTTTGTTTTGCGCAAAAATTATTAAGATACAATATTAATTATTTTGAATAAGTAACTTGGCTAATGATTTATAAAGTGTTTTGTTGTTGTTCAACATGAAAAAGCTTAAAATCCGTACATATAACTCAATTATTGTTGTTATTTAATTGCTTACAGCTAAATTATTGTTTAAAAGTATACACTGAGTAAAACCCTCGGGTGACCCGAAACCCACCCGAAACCCGACGGGTTCGGGTGCGTATTTGGAATTGCACCCACGGGTGCGATCGCGGGCGGGTTTAGGTAAACTACACGGGTGCAATCGCGGGCGGATTTTTGCTCCACCCGACCCGAACCCGACCCATTGCCATCTCTAGGCGTCCTTCATCCCAAACTTCTTCAGAATGTATTGAGTATACTTCGTTTGGGAGATGAAAGTGCCATCCTAGAGTTGTTTGATTTGAAATCCTAGAAAGAACTTCAACTCCCCCATCATGGACATCTCAAATTTCTAAATCATGATCCTACTAAACTCTTCACAAGATGACTGGTTAGTAGACCCGAAAATGATATCATCAACATAAATTTGGCATACAAACAAGTCGATATCAATAGTTTTAGTAAAGAGTGTAGGATCTGTTTTTTCAACTTTGAAGGCATTAGAAATAAGAAAATCTCTTAGGCATTCATACCATGCCCTCAGTGCTTGCTTATGCCCGTAGAGCACCTTTGAGAGCTTATAGACATGAGAGGAATACTTATCATCTTCAAAGCCGAGAGGTTGCTCAACATACACCTCTTTCTTGATTGGGCCATCGAGGAAGGCACTTTTCACATCCATTTGAAATAACTTGAAATCATAGTAAGTAGCTTAGGTCAATAATATGCGAATGGACTCAAGCCTAGTTACAGGTGCAAAGGTTTCATCGAAATCCAAACATTCGACTTGTGAGTACCCCTTGGCCACGAGTAGGGCTTTGTTCCTTGTCACCACACCATGCTTATCCTGTTTGTTGCGGAATACCCACTTGGTAACTACAACATTTTGGTTAGGACGTGGAACTAAGTGTCAAACCTCATTTCTCTTGAAGTTGTTGAGCTCCTCTTGCATTGCCATCACCCAGTTCGGATCTCTTAGTGCATCCTCGACTTTGAAAGGCTCAATAGAAGACTCAAAAGAGTAGTTTTCACAAAAATTAGCAATTCTAGAGCGAGTGGTTACCCCCTTTTGAATATCACCGATAATTGAGTTGATGAGGTGGTCTCTTTGAATTGCTTGATGGACCCTTGGGTGAGGTGGCCTTTGAGCTCGAATCTCCTGTTCATCCTTTTTTTCTTGTTTCATCTCCCCCTTGATCCATGCCACCATCTTGAGCTTGGTCATTGTCTTGAACTTGAGCACCATCATCTTGAGCTTGCTCTTCATCTTGTGTTGGAGGAGACACTTGAATTGAGGATGAGGGTTGATCTTGTGCTTGTGTAGGCTCATCGGACACTTGTGGGCACACATCTCCAATGGACATTGTTGGGGGCCTACCTTGCCAAAGGTCCTCAAAACACTTGCTTTCCAGTATAATAAAGTGTATTTTAGGTATGAAAAGAAGGTCAGCCGAAGACGACTCTCAGCTAGACGAAGCTAACTCTTAGTCGAAGCAACACAGGCGAGAGCTTCGCTCGTATACACGCGAAGGGCAATAAGTCGATCCGAAGTCCCTCAGCTTCGGTGTGAATACAGGTCTCGGACGCGAGCCAAAGAAGAAAAAGGGGCTCGAAGCTAGCACGATGAGGAAAAAAGGAGAAAGACAGCGACACCCCTCCATCGTTTATAAATCTTGTATAAAACCCCAAGAGGGCATGATTGTAATTCTATGTAAAGTCGGTTCATCTTCCCTATAAATAGATGAACAGTACCCTGCATAAAGTACCTTTTGAGGTGATACAACTTCGTGATAATCAGCCTCCGAAATACCTTCGCGCCATTCTCTGTTAAAGAGCCAAAGGTATGATTGTAACCTTGTTCAATTTGAGAAGAAATGAAATATAAATACCGAGGCATATGAGATGAGTTCTTATTTCCTTTTCCACGTGATCTTTCTCATGTTTAACGTGCTTCGGCATCAGTCTTTATTTGATCCTTCGTCCTCTTGTTAATATACCTTCGGTGTATTAACAGGAGGGTGAAGGTTTCCCCATTCTAACTGTGTTGCCTTGTTTTTGTTGTCATATAGCAATTGAAAACAAGTGACCAACATTGGCGCCCACCTCCAGTGATTCCACGACCACAACTCAATCATGCCACCGAAAAAAGCTACGGCAGCAGGTTCTGTCCTCAGAACCTTGGACCCGAATCAAGGAGATGAAGCTCTCCTTCGAGAGGCAAGGAACCAGAAGAGGAAAGCCAATAGCCCAGAACTGCGTGAACAGGAGATCGATGAAGAGATCAACAATCTAGAATTCATCCATCAACAAGTCGAAAAACGAAGAGAAAAGATGCTTCGTCTTGTTGAGCTCCAAAGAAAGATTGATGAAGCTACTGAAGAGATGCGCAACATTGAAGAGCACGAAAACATAAACAAGAATCAAGAATATGGTAACCCTCGTCAGGAGGAATTCAACTTCCAAGACTTCCTGTACGACGAAAGTTCCCCACTCACACCAGAGTTGCAAGCCACACCCTGGCCACCATTGTACAAGCCACCCACATTACCAATGTATGATGGCTTGTCCGACCCGAAGCAGTTCCTCATGATCTACAAAGCAACCATATCTTCGTATGGGGGTAACTCTGCAGTCATGGTGAAATCTTTCGTCATGGCAGTCCGAAGTGTGGCCCAAACCTGGTAATCTTCACTTCGGCCGAGGACTGTCACTTCGTGGCAAAAGTTGAAGGACATGCTTCTCACCAACTTTCAAGGCTTCCAGTCCAAGCCTATCACCGCACAAGCTCTATTCCAATGCGCTCAAGAATCTGAAGAGTATCTTCAGTCCTTTGTTCGAAGGTTCCTCAGACTTCGGGCTCAGGCTCCAGCAGTGCAAGATGACATTGTTATCGAAGCTATGGTCAAGGGACTCAGGCTAGGGCCAGCAGCACAATACTTCACAAGGAAGCCTCCGCATTCCTTGGAGAAGTTACTCCAAAAGATGGATGAATACATAAGAGCTGACAATGACTTCCGACAAAGGAGGGAGGAGACATACAGATACACCGAAGCCGTCAGGGGCTTCGGGGGAAGATTCAATCCTAGGCATGTCAGAAACATACAAAATCCAATGCAAGCCGAAGAAAAATCTGCCCAGTCTCAAGGTCAGTTAGGCCATCAACAGGCAAATTCACAGCAACATTCCTCCCATACTGCATTCCGCCCACCCACTCCAAGAGGGGGAAGGGGAGGCCGAACCTTCGGCGGCAGGTTCAATGGCCCCCCGAGGAAACCTTTCTGTTTGTTCTGTGGTGAGGATAAGGGCCACACAACAAGAACATGCCACCACACAATTAACAAACAGAAAGAATTGGCTTCATCAGCACCTTAGTCTTCCCACCCGAAGGAAGTGTTCAGTACATCTTCGTACTGTTCACCCTATATCCCACAATTTGTTCAGCCATAATCACAAGAGCTAAGGCTGCATACCCCTTCGGCATCGAACACTTTGAGCGCATGGGCGCCATCTGCCTCCTTCGTCTCGGGACCACCTCCCTACGATCAAGTCCCTGCTGGTTAGCCCAAGTTTCCAGCTCAAGATCCATAGCAAAGGGACAGAAGGGAGAGCTTCGAAACTCGTACTATTAACAGTATGGTTCCGGAGACGAAGCATATATACTAGAGACCCCAAGGGGCTGGGTAAGTAAGCCCGAAGCCAGAAAAAAGGAGTTACACCGTGCATTTATCTTTACTCATCAAATGTTTTTGTTTTCCGTATCCCACAGTACAATAATAAATTAGTACCTTCGTGTGTGATGGTGACATGTTTTGTTCAAAGCTTCGTACAAAGCTTCGAAGTCATTCCTAAGGGACTGCAGAGCTAAATCCTTATCACCAAGGTAAAAAAGCTCCGAAGTCGTTCCTAAGGGAACGCAGAGCTAAATCCTTATCACCAAGTAAAGGTGAAAAAGCTCCGAAGTCGTTCCTAAGGGAATGCAGAGCTAAATCCTTATCACCAAGTAAAGGTGAAAAAGCTCCGAAGTCGTTTCTAAGGGAATGCAGAGCTAAATCCTTATCACCAAGTAAAGGTGAAAAAGCTCCGAAGTCGTTCCTAAGGGAATGCAGAGCTAAATCCTTATCACCAAGTAAAGGTGAAAAAGCTCCGAAGTCGTTCCTAAAGGAATGCAGAGCTAGATTCTTATCACCAAGGTGAAAGAACTCTGAAGTCGTTCCTAAGAGAATGCAGAGCTAAATTCTTATCACCAAGGCAAAAAGCTCCCTAGCCACTTCTAAATTTAGTTTCCAAAGTCTTTCCAAAGGAAACGCAGTACCCAATTCCGAAGTTACCGCATTTTAGGAGAGGAGAAAGGGAGGTCTCTTTGTCACGTATGAAAAGAAGGGAAGGTGTTTTTCGCCTTCGGCTCAAAAATACATGAAATATGTTTCACACATAACAAAGGGAAACAACAAAACAACAGAACGAAGGTAAGTCACATTACAACGAAGGTAATTTGCATCACAGTAAGTAAACCTTCGAGTGTTTTTCTCTCCCGCATCGCAAATATTACAATTATATCAAATGTTTTTCACACATCAAATGAATATGGCCCAAATTTGGCTTTGTTATAAAGTTGTTCGCAGATTTTCCAGACTGTGTCGTCTGCAACCTTCTTTGCTTGCGCCGCGGCCACAACTTCGGCGTCTTCAGCTTCGGCTTGGATGGCGACGTCTTCAGCTTCGGCCTCAGTATGTTTTACTTCAATTATCACCTGCGAAGTAGAAACTTCGGACTAAAATTTAGAAAGGGGATCTACAATATATGTACAAATGACGTCCATAAAAGAAACAAGGGAAAAAGGCACCTTTGGCCTTTTCTGCTGAAGACTTTCTAATGCTGGCAGCCTTTTCAGCCGCCTTCCGAAGCTGCAAAAGAATTGGTCTCAATTTTTAAGAAAAAAGAACATACACCCGTTGGACCAGTAAAATGAAAATAATAACAGAGGAAAGTAGCTGCTTGAAAACCTTTTCACTGTTTTTTGTTGCTTCTTCAATGTTGACTTCTTTGCCACCCTTAGACCATATGTCAGATAAGAATTTCTTGCCCTATTCTGAAGCCTCGGCAGTCGATCTTCGAACATTTTCAACCGAGACATCGAAGTCAGGCTCCGAGCAAGCTCTTATATGACGGCACCCAGCTTTCAGCAAAATCGAAGCAGTGCTTTGGGCGCCTATCCACGCGCAGTAATCTTCACGAGTAGAGAGGACCCCTTTATATGCGCGGATTTCGTTTAAAATCCATCGCATCAAACCTTCCAAATCACCTTCGGCACACTTTTCTCGACACGTCGCACCTGCCGAAGTGAAGGTCCTCTCTAACTCCCTTTGGCACCTATTATCTAAAGTGTAACAGTTGCTCATCAAAATTTTATAGTTTTCCTTTAGCTGCATCAAGTGATTGATTTCATCTTTGAGATCCCCTATCTTCATCTGGCTGGCCGTGGCCGCTTCGGCAGCTGCTATTTTCAGCTTCCCACTTTCAGCTTCAAATTTGTCTCCTGCTTCTCTCAGCTCAGCTTTGAGCGACTCAATGCGCTTGTCCTTCTCTGCATTTGAAGCTTCGAACTCTGAAGACTTCGTATCCAAGGCTTCCTTGAGCTTATTCTTCTCTTCAGTGAGAGTCCGAACTTCGGTTCGACTCTCAAGGAAGTCACTCTCCAAAACCTTGAAAGATTTTTCTTTTTCATTGCATTCATTCCGAAGCCTGGACACTTCGGACCTTAGTTTCAAAATCTCTTTTTGGGCAGCTTCGCCCTCAATATTTTTCCTGTTCTTTAGAGCCTTACTCAAAAACAGGCCCTGCAGAGTTGGAAAAAATGGTGATAATCGCGCTGCATAACAAACAAACCCGAACAGTAAGATAAACCAATGCAAATTTTACCTTTAAATGCGTGTAGGCGAGGCAGTCAGAAAATTCGTCGAAGGGCATCAACGATAGCCCAGCTTCAAGTTTCGGGAAACCAATGTTATCCGCCATGTAGCGACACACATCGGTTTCCAGGTTGTCCGGGCAGCAATACGGATAGTCATCTGGCCCTCCTCCGAAGATTGTGGCCCCCGAAGGGTACCCAAGTTATTCAGCAAAGCCCATAGCCTCAGCCAGTTGTTTGGCACCCATAATCTTTCCGACAGCTTGATGGACCTGTACTTTCGACCTCCAAGTTCTTGGTCGAAGGGCCCTTCGCCAAGTGATGCATCATCCTCGATAGCCTTTTTGGCATCTTCCAGCTCTGCAGGCTTTTTTCTTTTGTCTTCCGCCGTTATAGGCTTTGAAGAACCAACATTCTCTTCGGCCACCACGGTCGCCGAAGGTGTCGCTACCTGCGTCGCCGGTTCAACCATCGGGCTATCTGGCCTCGGCACATTCGCAGCAGGAGGTGTCTCAACCTTTGTTGCGAAGATCTTCGCAGTGTTGTCTTCATCATCTTCGTCGTCAAAAAGAGAGCTCATCACAGGAACTATGCGCACACCATCCTCTTCCTCGTTGTCTGGCAAAGAATCATTAATTTCAAGCTCCAGTCTAACAGTTTTCCCGGCCTTCGTCTCCTCGGTTTCCGAAGCAACGACTTCCCAGTCTTCTGAGGTCATGACAACCATGGGAGTCTCTTCAACGGCGGATAGGCTTGTACCCTCGGGCACAGCCTGCATATAAAAAAACAACTAAGCACAATAGATTTAAGCCAAAAAATAGCATAACTCGAAAACTCTTTTGTACCGGCAAAGCCGACTCCAAAGCTCCAGAGGGTGTTGCCCCGTGCCTTATCTTCGACACCTTACTCCTCTTGGTTGTCATCTTCTTTTGCCTCTTCTTCGTCCCCTGAATCAGATCAGGATAATCAGGGTAGAAGAAGTCGATAGCATCAAAAACACGATTTAGTCGACGCTTCTTTCGTGCTGCGAAAGCCTGACGCAAGGCTTCGAATTCTGGCTTACTGAAATTACCAAGTATCTCATTACATTTTTCCTCAATAGCGTCTAGCCATTCATCACAAGGCTCCCCAAAATCTTCTTCGAACTTATACTTGTAGCGGAGTCTAACCAGTCCAGGCTCTGTAGCCGAAGCATCTTTGTCAGACATTTTCGGCATCTCCCAATCAGCCCTCAGTGGCCAAATCCTATAAGACAAGTGTTCTTGCACTATATCCCTTGTGCTAATATATGTGCAGACGGCGTTAAAAGCAACTATAGCAGCTTGAGCTTCGAAATCAATATAGCATGTAGGTTTCTTATAGCCGAAGCATGTGTGGATAGGAGTTTGGATAATGCCCTCTATGTCAGGCCGCTCCTTCAAGTTGTTCTTCATATAAAACCATTCTTTGGCCCAACCATCCGGCCACTTGCTTCGGTATGCAGGAGCCGGGGACATAGCCCCCCTGCGGTAAGCAAAATTGTAGCAACCGAAGTTGTTATGAAGGCCTCTAGTTGCCTTCGTCTGGAAGTGTAACTCATGTACTTGGCAAAACGCCTCACACAGAGCTTCGGCACTAATTTCAGTACCTTGACTCCGCACAACCCAAATGAAAATGCCTAAGCGTACTATGGCGTTTGGTGTAAGCTGGTGGAGATATATGTTAAACCTTTTCAGCACAGCAACTACTGTCTTATGCAACGGAAATTTAAGACCAGCCTTTAAAAAGCTTCGGAAAATAACAACTTCATCTTTCCTCGGTTTTGGCACTAAATCATCACCCCCAATCGAACCCAATCCATGTTGTCAATGTAACCAAAACGGTTAAGTACCTCAATATGCCCTTCTTTAGTTTTTGATTTGCCGAAGTCCACATGGCTTGGCTTCGTAGGGCGAATGGTGGTGTTGTCCTCCTCGATATCGATATCATCGCTGTCCTCGGTCGAGGCCGCAGTAGCAATAGCTTCGACTCTAGAAGCAGTTGCCTCTACAGTTGCAGGCATTATAGCCGGCACATTGGTCGAAGGCGCCAACTCAGCAGCAGTTGTTCTCCGGCCATTTCTAAAATGGAAGTGTGCCTGACAACTAGCCAAGGCTGGTTCAAAGGTTATGAAAATGTTCGAAGCAAACTTCGAAGGTGGAGGAAATTTTGGCAGAAAAGGATGCAAATAGCAATAGCCGTAACATAGTCGCGCCGGGCATCGACCCCTTTTATACGCGCAAAATTTTTAATCTTAACCGTTTAACTCACTGACGGCAAGACCCCACTTCATAACGAGCTTCGGGAAGGTGTTTTTCGGTCATTCGGCGCGAGGCCTCCCAATTCTAATTTTTGCGAACCAAGCTCGTTATGAAAGTGAAAGGGAAATGTGCCCTTGGGCCATTTCTAAGTATTTTGGTGATTGAGTGCCAACACATGTGCTTAATTGTGAATTTATGTACATGGATGAACAAGGTGCAAATCATGAAGTAAAGGTATGTTTCTAAGCCTTAGTACATTGGTTTTGTGTACTAATATATTTGTCTAAGTGTTAGAAACAGAAAAAAGAAGAAGAAAGAAAAGGAGAAAATGACTTGGCTGTGTGCAGCCAAGACTCTGCTCGGTCTGGAGCACCGGACTGTCCGGTGTGCACCGGACAGTGTCCGGTGCGCCAGGCCGACTCGGCTCGAACTGGCCGCTCTCGGGAATTCGCCGACGGCGTACGGCTAAAATTCACCGGACTGTCCGGTGTGCACCGGACTGTCCGGTGAGCCAACGGTCGGCCCGGCCAACGGTCGGCCGCGCAATCTGCGCGGGACACGTGGCGGAGCCAACGGTCGGAAGACGGCACCGGACTGTCCGGTGTGCACCGGACATGTCCGGTGCGCCAACGGCTCCCACATCTCCAACGGTCGGCAACGGTCGGAAGCGCCAGATATGGAAACAAATCGGGCACCGGACAGTGTCCGGTGTGCACCGGACTGTCCGGTGCCCCCGACGACAGAAGGCAAGGATGGCCTTCCGGATTTGTTCTCAACGGCTCCTAGCTGCCTTGGGGCTATAAAAGGAGCCCCTAGGCGCATGGAGGAGACACACAAGCAACCTTTGAGCACTCTTGATCATCCACACTCAGTCTTTGCGCATTCGTTTGTCATTCTAAGTGATTCGAGCTCCGTTCTAGTGAGAACTTTGTGATACTCTTGTGAGCTCGATTCTTGGCCGTGTGTGTGCGCGTTTCGCTGTGGATTTGTGTGTGTTGCTTCCCTCCCTTACTCTGTGTTTCTTTGTGATCATATACTTGTAAGGGCAAGAGACTCCAATTTGTGGAGATTCCTTGCAAACGGGATAGTGAAAGGCAAAACAAAACACCGTGGTATTCAAGTGGGTCTTTGGACCGCTTGAGAGGGGTTGATTGCAACCCTCGTCCGTTGGGACGCCACAACGTGGAGTAGGCAAGCGTTGGTCTTGGCCGAACCACGGGATAAACCACTGTGTCACCTCTGTGCTTGATCCTTTGTGGTATTGTGTTTTGTTGAGACTTCATCTTAGCCACTTGGCAATAATCGTGCTAACACTTAACAAGTTTTTGTGGCTTAAGTTTTAAGTTTTACAGGATCACCTATTCACCCCCCCCTCTAGGTGCTCTCAATTGGTATCGGAGCCGTTCTCTTCACAAAGGGACTAACCGCCCGAAGAGATGGATCCTAAGGGGAAGGGTATTGTGATCAATGACAAAGAGAAGGAATCCTTCGTCAACGAGCCGAAGGACGATAAGCCTACCGACTCCGGCTCGGGCCAAAGACGGAAGGAAGGGAAGAAGAAGAAGACAAGGCGCATCAAGGAGATCGTCTACTACGACAGCGACGAGTCTACTTCTTCCCAAAAGGTCGAGGACCACAACGACTACGAGAGAAGGAAACCGGTTAATTCGAACTTTTCTTTTGATTACTCTCGTATTCCGCAAAGTTCACATTCACATTTGCTCTCCATTCCACTCGGCAAGCCCCCACACTTTGATGGAGAGGACTACGGATTTTGGAGCCACAAAATGCGTAGTCACCTATTCTCTCTCCATCCTAGTATTTGGGAGATTGTAGAGAGTGGAATGCACTTTGATAGTTCGGATAGTCTCATGTTCATTAATGAACAAATTCATAAGAATGCACAAGCTACTACTGTTCTTCTAGCTTCCTTGTGCAGGGATGAATACCATAAAGTGAGCGGCTTGGATAACGCCAAGCAAATCTGGGACACCCTCAAGATTTCTCATGAGGGGAACGACGTCACCTTGCTCACCAAGATGGAGTTGGTGGAGGGCGAGCTTGGACGATTCGCCATGATAAGGGGAGAAGAGCCAACTCAAACTTACAACCGGCTCAAGACCCTTATCAACAAGATAAGGAGCTACGGAAGCACGCGTTGGACGGATCACGACGTCGTCCGCCTAATGCTCAGGTCCTTTACCGTTCTTGATCCTCATCTCGTGAACAATATTCGTGAGAATCCTAGGTACACGATGATGACGCCCGAGGAAGTACTTGGAAAATTCGTGAGCGGGCGGATGATGATCAAGGAGGCAAGATACGTCGACGACGCGTTGAATGGACCACTCCACGAGCCTCAACCCATTGCTCTAAAGGCAACAAGGAGCAAGGAGTCGCTACCTAGCAAGGTGGCGCAAGTTGAGGCGGCTGGACTCAATGATGAAGAGATGGCTCTCATCATCAAAAGATTCAGGACGGTGCTTAAAGGTCACAAGGGACAACCAAGCAAGACCAAAGCCAAGGGGAAGCGCTCATGTTTCAAATGCGGTAAGCTTGGTCATTTTATTGCTAACTGTCCCGATAATGAAAGTGACCAGGAAAAGGGGAACAAGAGGGAGAAGAAGAAGCAATACAAGAAGGCAAAGGGCGAGGCGCATCTAGGAAAGGAGTGGGACTCGGATTGCTCCTCCTCCGACTCCGACAATGAAGGACTCGCTGCTACTGCCTTCAACAAGTCTTCCCTCTTCCCCAACGAGCGTCTCACATGCCTTATGGCAAGGGAGAAGAAGGTGAGTACTCAAGACTCCACTTATGCTTCTTCTAGTGATAGTGAGACTAGTGATGATGATGACATAGATTATTCATGCTTGTTCAAAGGCTTAGATAGATCTAAGATAGATAAAATCAATGAATTGATTGATGCATTGAATGAAAAGGATAGGCTTTTAGAAAAGCAAGAGGATTTATTGTATGAGGAGCATGATAAATTTGTTAGTGCACAAAATTCTCTTGCTCTAGAAATTAAAAGAAATGAAGTGCTTTCGAGTGAATTATCTTCCTGTCATGAAACCATTGCTACCTTAAGAAGTGTTAATAATGATTTAAGTGCTAAACTAGAAGTAGCTAGTAAATCAAATTCCTGTGTTGAACATGTTGAAATTTGTACTAGGTGTAAGGATTTTGATGTTAATGCTTGTAGTGAACACTTAGTGGCAATTTCAAAACTAAATGATGAAGTGGCTAGTCTTAATGCTCAACTTAAGACTAGCAAGAGTGAAGTTGATAAAATAAAATTTGCAAGGGATGCCTACACGGTTGGTAGACACCTCTCAATTAAGGATGGGCTTGGCTTCAAGAGGGAAGCCAAGAACTTAACAAGCCATAAGGCTCCCATCTTCGTCAAGGAGAAGGGGAAGGCCCCTATGGCTAGTAGTGCGAAAAAGAACCATGCCTTCATGTATAATGATAGGAGAAATGCTAGAAATGCTTATAATGATTTTGATTCACATGTTTATGATTCTCATGCCATGTTTGCTTCTAGTTCTTCTTATAAGCATGATAGGGATATGTGTAGGAGAAATGTTGTACATATGCCTAGGAGAAATATTGCTCATGTGCCTAGAAAGAATGTTATTCATGCTCCTAGGAAAGTAGTGAATGAACCTTCTATAATTTATTGTGCTTTAAACACTTCCTTTGCTATTTGTAGAAAGGATAGGAAAATAATTGCTAGGAAGTTAGGGGCAAGATGCAAGGGAGATAAAACTTGCATCTGGGTCCCTAAGGACATTTGTGCTAACCTTGCAGGACCCAACATGAGTTGGGTACCTAAGACCCAAGCCTAAATTTGCCTTGCAGGTTTATGCATCCGGGGGTTCAAGCTGGATTATCGACAGCGGATGCACAAACCATATGACGGGGGAGAAGAAGATGTTCACCTCCTACGTCAAAAATAAGGATTCCCAAGATTCAATTATATTCGGTGATGGGAATCAAGGCAAGGTAAAAGGGTTAGGTAAAATTGCAATTTCTAATGAGCACTCAATTTCAAATGTGTTTTTAGTTGAGTCTCTTGGTTACAATTTGCTATCTGTTAGCCAACTATGCAACATGGGTTATAATTGCCTTTTTACTAATGTAGATGTGTCTGTCTTTAGAAGATGTGATGGTTCACTAGCTTTTAAGGGTGTACTAGACGGCAAGCTTTACTTAGTTGATTTTGCAAAAGAAGAGGCCGGTCTAGATGCATGCTTAATGGCTAAGACTTGCATGGGCTGGCTGTGGCATCGCCGCTTAGCACATGTGGGGATGAAGAACCTCCACAAGCTTCTAAAGGGAGAACACGTGATAGGTCTAACAAATGTTTATTTCGAAAAAGATAGACCTTGTGCAGCTTGTCAGGCAGGTAAACAAGTGGGAGGAGCACATCACAGCAAGAATGTGATGACCACGTCAAGACCTCTGGAGCTGCTGCATATGGACCTCTTCGGACCCGTCGCCTATCTAAGCATAGGAGGAAGTAAGTATGGTTTAGTTATTGTTGATGACTTTTCCCGCTTCACTTGGGTGTTCTTTTTGCAGGATAAGTCTGAAACCCAAGGGACCCTCAAGCGCTTCCTCAGGAGAGCTCAAAATGAGTTTGAGCTCAAGGTGAAGAAGATAAGGAGCGAAAACGGGTCCGAGTTCAAGAACCTTCAAGTGGAGGAGTTTCTTGAGGAGGAAGGGATCAAGCACGAGTTCTCCGCTCCCTACACACCACAGCAAAATGGTGTGGTAGAGAGGAAGAACAGGACGCTAATCGATATGGCGAGGACGATGCTTGGAGAGTTCAAGACCCCCGAGTGCTTTTGGTCGGAAGCTGTGAACACGGCTTGCCACGCCATCAACAGGGTCTACCTTCATCGCCTCCTCAAGAAGACTTCGTATGAGCTACTAACCGGTAACAAACCCAATGTATCGTACT
Organism: Zea luxurians; assembly: GCA_029449295.1. Classification (NCBI taxonomy): domain Eukaryota; kingdom Viridiplantae; phylum Streptophyta; class Magnoliopsida; order Poales; family Poaceae; genus Zea; species Zea luxurians. The sequence continues at coordinate 2,685,520 of JAOPSE010000026.1, read as the reverse complement.
TTCGTGTATTTGGGAGCAAGTGCTACATTCTAGTGAAGAAGGGTAGAAATTCTAAGTTTGCTCCCAAAGCTGTAGAAGGGTTTTTATTAGGTTATGATTCAAATACAAAGGCGTATAGAGTCTTCAACAAATCGTCAGGTTTGGTTGAAGTCTCTAGCGACGTTGTATTTGATGAGACTAATGGCTCTCCAAGAGAGCAAGTTGTTGATTGTAATGATGTAGATGAAGAAGATGTTCCAACGGCCGCTATACGAACCATGGCGATTGGAGACGTTCGGCCACAGGAACAAGATGAACGAGATCAACCTTCTTCCTCAACGACGGTGCATCCCCCAACTCAAGACGATGAACAGGTTCATCAAGAGGAGGCGTGTGATCAAGGGGGAGCACAAGTTGATCATGTGATGGAGGAAGAAGCGCAACCGGCACCTCCAACCCAAGTTCGAGCGATGATTCAAAGGGATCATCCCGTCGACCAAATTCTGGGTGACATTAGCAAGGGAGTAACTACTCGGTCTCGACTAGTTAATTTTTGTGAACATTACTCTTTTGTCTCCTCTATTGAGCCTTTCAGGGTAGAGGAAGCCTTGCTAGATCCGGATTGGGTGTTGGCCATGCAGGAGGAACTTAACAACTTCAAGCGCAATGAAGTTTGGACGCTGGTGCCTCGTCCCAAGCAAAATGTTGTAGGAACCAAGTGGGTGTTCCGCAACAAACAAGACGAGCACGGAGTGGTGACAAGGAACAAGGCTCGACTTGTGGCAAAAGGTTATGCCCAAGTCGCAGGTTTGGATTTTGAGGAGACTTTTGCTCCTGTGGCTAGGCTAGAGTCCATTCGTATCTTGCTAGCATATGCCGCTCACCATTCTTTCAGGTTGTACCAAATGGATGTCAAGAGCGCTTTCCTCAACGGGCCAATAAAGGAGGAGGTGTACGTGGAGCAACCCCTTGGCTTCGAGGATGAGCGGTACCCCGACCACGTATGTAAGCTCTCTAAGGCGCTCTATGGACTTAAGCAAGCCCCAAGAGCATGGTATGAATGCCTTAGAGATTTCTTAATTGCTAATGCTTTCAAGGTTGGGAAAGCCGATCCAACTCTTTTCACTAAGACTTGTGATGGTGATTTGTTTGTGTGCCAAATTTATGTCGATGACATAATATTTGGTTCTACTAATCAAAAGTCTTGTGAAGAGTTTAGCAGGGTGATGACGCAGAAATTCGAGATGTCGATGATGGGCGAGTTGAACTACTTCCTTGGGTTCCAAGTGAAGCAACTCAAGGACGGCACCTTCATCTCCCAAACGAAGTACACGCAAGATCTGCTAAAGCGGTTTGGGATGAAGGACGCCAAGCCCGCAAAGACTCCGATGGGAACCGACGGACACACCGACCTCAACAAAGGAGGTAAGTCCGTTGATCAAAAAGCATACCGGTCAATGATAGGGTCTTTACTTTATTTATGTGCTAGTAGACCGGATATTATGCTTAACGTATGCATGTGTGCTAGATTTCAATCCGATCCTAAGGAGTGTCACTTGGTGGCGGTGAAGCGAATTCTTAGATATTTAGTCGCTACGCCCTGCTTCGGGATCTGGTATCCAAAGGGGTCTAACTTTGACTTGATTGGGTACTCAGATTCCGACTATGCTAGATGTAAGGTCGATAGGAAGAGTACATCGGGGACGTGCCAATTCTTAGGAAGGTCCCTGGTGTCATGGAACTCTAAGAAACAAACCTCCGTTGCCCTATCCACCGCTGAGGCCGAGTACGTTGCTGCAGGTCAGTGTTGCGCGCAACTACTTTGGATGAGGCAAACCCTCAGGGACTTTGGCTACAATCTGAGCAAAGTCCCACTCCTATGTGATAATGAGAGTGCTATCCGAATAGCGGAAAATCCTGTTGAGCACAGCCGCACAAAGCACATTGACATCCGGCATCACTTTTTGAGAGACCACCAACAAAAGGGAGATATCGAAGTGTTTTATGTTAACACCGAGAACCAGTTAGCCGATATCTTTACCAAGCCTTTAGATGAGAAGACCTTTTGCAGGCTGCGTAGTGAGCTAAATGTCTTAGATTCGCGGAACTTGGATTAAATTGTAGCATACATGTATTCATGCTTTTGATCATGTTCCTTTTTGCATTTTGTTGCTTATTATGGTGCTCAAGTTGTACAAACACTCCCTGGACCTCACAAGTCCGTTGCAAAGTGATGCACATGTTTAGGGGGAGATGTGTTACAACTTGACCCTTTGAGACTAACCATATGTTTGAGTTTGCTTGTTTTAGTCACAAAGGAGAATTGAAAAGGAAAAGGTGGACTTGGACCATGAAAGACTTCCACTGCACTCCGATGAGGGGTAACTTATTCCAAGTCCATCTCATGAACTCTTATTGCCATTTGCTCTTAATTGAAGATATTGGTGAGGCAATGGGGTTAGAGGGCCAAAATTGATCCCGTTTTGGTGCTTGATGCCAAAGGGGGAGAAAATAAAGGCCAAAGCAATAAATGGATCAGCTACCACTTGAGAGATTTTGAAAATAGTATAATAGAATTTTTGGTTTGTCAAAATTCTTATGTTGTCTCTCTTGTCAAAAGTTGGCTTCTTGTGGGGAGAAGTATTGATTATGGGGAAAAGGGGGAGTTTTTGAAATCTTTGATCAATCTCTTTTGGAATGACTCTCTTTATGCTTCAACATGTGTGTTTAACTTAGAGATAGAGATTTGAGTTTGATTTGCAAAAACAAACCAAGTGGTGGCAAAGGATGATCCATATATGTCAAAATTGATTCAAAATAAATTTAAGTTTTTTTTGAAGTGAGTTTGCACTTGTTCTAGTTGCTTTATGTTGTGTTGGCATAAATCACCAAAAAGGGGGAGATTGAAAGGGAAATGTGCCCTTGGGCCATTTCTAAGTATTTTGGTGATTGAGTGCCAACACATGTGCTTAATTGTGAATTTATGTACATGGATGAACAAGGTGCAAATCATGAAGTAAAGGTATGTTTCTAAGCCTTAGTACATTGGTTTTGTGTACTAATATATTTGTCTAAGTGTTAGAAACAGAAAAAAGAAGAAGAAAGAAAAGGAGAAAATGACTTGGCTGTGTGCAGCCAAGACTCTGCTCGGTCTGGAGCACCGGACTGTCCGGTGTGCACCGGACAGTGTCCGGTGCGCCAGGCCGACTCGGCTCGAACTGGCCGCTCTCGGGAATTCGCCGACGGCGTACGGCTAAAATTCACCGGACTGTCCGGTGTGCACCGGACTGTCCGGTGAGCCAACGGTCGGCCCGGCCAACGGTCGGCCGCGCAATCTGCGCGGGACACGTGGCGGAGCCAACGGTCGGAAGACGGCACCGGACTGTCCGGTGTGCACCGGACATGTCCGGTGCGCCAACGGCTCCCACATCTCCAACGGTCGGCAACGGTCGGAAGCGCCAGATATGGAAACAAATCGGGCACCGGACAGTGTCCGGTGTGCACCGGACTGTCCGGTGCCCCCGACAACAGAAGGCAAGGATGGCCTTCCGGATTTGTTCTCAACGGCTCCTAGCTGCCTTGGGGCTATAAAAGGAGCCCCTAGGCGCATGGAGGAGACATACAAGCAACCTTTGAGCACTCTTGATCATCCACACTCAGTCTTTGCGCATTCGTTTGTCATTCTAAGTGATTCGAGCTCCGTTCTAGTGAGAACTTTGTGATACTCTTGTGAGCTCGATTCTTGGCCGTGTGTGTGCGCGTTTCGCTGTGGATTTGTGTGTGTTGCTTCCCTCCCTTACTCTGTGTTTCTTTGTGATCATATACTTGTAAGGGCAAGAGACTCCAATTTGTGGAGATTCCTTGCAAACGGGATAGTGAAAGGCAAAACAAAACACCGTGGTATTCAAGTGGGTCTTTGGACCGCTTGAGAGGGGTTGATTGCAACCCTCGTCCGTTGGGACGCCACAACGTGGAGTAGGCAAGCGTTGGTCTTGGCCGAACCACGGGATAAACCACTGTGTCACCTCTGTGCTTGATCCTTTGTGGTATTGTGTTTTGTTGAGACTTCATCTTAGCCACTTGGCAATAATCGTGCTAACACTTAACAAGTTTTTGTGGCTTAAGTTTTAAGTTTTACAGGATCACCTATTCACCCCCCCCTCTAGGTGCTCTCAGAAAGAACGAACTTAATCCGCAAAGGAGCTACTATTGGGGGCCTACCTTGCCAAAGGTCCTCAAAACACTTGCTTTCTAGTATAATAAAATATATTTCAGGTATGAAAAGAAGGTCAGCCGAAGACGACTCTCGGCTAGACGAAGCTAACTCTTAGTCGAAGCAACATAGGTGAGAGCTTCGCTCGTATACACGCGAAGGGCAATAAGTCGATCCGAAGTCCCTCAGCTTCGGTGTGAATACAGGTCTCGGACGCGAGCCGAAGAAGAAAAAGGGGCTTGAAGCTAGCACGATGAGGAAAAAAGGAGAAAGACAGCGACACCCCTCCATCGTTTATAAATCTTGTATAAAACCCCAAGAGGACAAGATTGTAATTCTATGTAAAGTCGGTTCATCTTCCCTATAAATAGATGAATAGTACCCTGCATAAAGTACCTTTTGAGGTGATACAACTTCGTGGTAATCAGCCTCCGAAATACCTTCGCGCCATTCTCTGTTAAAGAGCCGAAGGTATGATTGTAACCTTGTTCAATTTGAGAAGAAATGAAATATAAATACCGAGGCATATGAGATGAGTTCTTATTTCCTTTTCCACGTGATCTTTCTCATGTTTAACGTGCTTCGGCATCAGTCTTTATTTGATCCTTCGTCCTCTTGTTAATATACCTTCGGTGTATTAACAGGAGGGCGAAGGTTTCCCCATTCTAACTGTGTTGCCTTGTTTTTGTTGTCATATAGCAATCAAAAACAAGTGACCAACAGACATATTCCTTAGCGTGGTGCACCAGTCCTCCTCATCTATCTCATCAAGATCAACTTGCTCTACTTGAGAGCCATTAGTCTCACCAAACACAATGTCACAAGAAACTTCAACTTATCCAGTGAACTTGTTGAAGACTCTATATGCCCTTGTGTTTGAGTCATAACCAAGTAAAAAGTATTCTACCGCTTTGGGAGCAAAATTTGAATTTCTACCTCTGTTAACAAGAATAAAGCATTTACTCCCAAAGACTCTAAAGTATGAAACATTGGGCTTTTTACCGGTGAGGAGTTCGTAGGATATCTTCTTGAGGATTCGGTGAAGGTAGTGTCGGTTGATGGCGTGGCAAGCGGTGTTGATTGCCTCCGCCCAAAACTGATTTGATGTCTTGTATTCTTTAAGCATGGTTCTCGCCATATCCATAAGAGTTCTATTCTTCCTCTCTACTACACCATTTTACTGAGGTGTGTAGGGAGAGGCGAACTCATGCTTGATTCCTTCCTCCTCAAGAAAGCCTTCAATTTGAGTGTTCTTAAACTCCGTTCCATTATCGCTTCTTATCTTCTTGATCCTCAAGTTGAACTAATTTTTAGCTCTTCTCAAGAATCTCTTCAAAGTCCCTTGGGTCTCGGATTTTTCCTGCAAAAAGAACACCCAAGTGAAGCGAGAATAATCATCCGCAATAACTAAACAATACTTACTCCCGCCAATGCTTATGAAAGCAATAAGACTGAATAGGTCCATGTAGAGTAGCTCGAGCGGTCTCTCCGTCATCATGATGTTCTTATGTGGATGGTGTGTCCCAACCTGCTTCCCTGCTTGGCATGTGCTACAAGTCCTGTCTTTCTCAAAATGAACATTGGTTTATCCTAAAATGTGCTCCCCTTTTAGAAGCTTGTGAAAATTCTTCATCCCAACATGGGCAAGTCGGCGATGCCAGAGCCAACCCATATTGGTTTTAGCAATCAGGCAAGTGTCAAGTTTAGCTTTGTCATTTGAGAAGTCCACTAAATATAGCTTTTCCTTTAACATTCCCTTAAAAGCAACTGAATCATCACTTCTTCTAAAAATGATAACACCAACATCGATAAATAAACAATTGTAGCCCATGGTACACATATAATTGAGATACAAAAAGTAGATTGTAGTCTAGAGAATCAACAAGAAATACATTTGAGATAGAATGGTCAGGAGAAATAATAATTTTACCTAGACCTTTTACCTGTCCTTGATTCCCATCTCCAAATGTGATTGTATTCTGGGAATCTTCCTTTTTCTCACATGAGGAGAACATCCTTTTCTCCCCTGTCATATGGTTTGTGCATCCACTATCGATTACCCAGCTTGTTCCACCAGATGCATAAACCTACAACACAAGTTTAGGTTTTGTTCTTAGGTACCCAAATGGTCTTGGGTCCTTTCATATTAGAAACAAGCACCTTTGGAACACATACACAAGTCTTTGAGCTCTTGTGTCGGGGCCCAACATAATTGGCTACTACCTTTCCAGATTTGTTAGTTAACACATAAGAAGCATCAAATGTCTTGAATGATAAATGTGGTCCAGTTGATGCAACTTTGGTTTTCTTTTTAGATGTTTGAGCAGTTTTAGCATGTGAAACAGAATGCCTAGAATGACATGCTTTTGAACTAGAGGCATGGTCATGAGTAAATTCATCATTTTTAGCATGGGCACACTTGGCACGATGGTTCTCAGGTTAAATAATATAAGCATCATTATCATGCACAATTTGAGCTTTGCCCTTCACAAATTGAAGAATTTTCTTTCCTTGGGCATTAACTTTGGTGTTTTCTTTGCCCCTAGGTTGGAAGCCTATATCATCCTTAATGTCAGGGCATCACCCATTATAAAGCATGCTTCTAGTAAATTTAAATTTCTCATTCTCAAGTTCATGCTCAGCAATTTTAGCTTCTAGTTTTGCAATGTGCTCATTTTGGCTCTTAATTATAGCAAGATTTTCAACAAGAGCATCAACATCAATGTCTCTACATCTAGTGCAAATAGAAACATGCTCAATAGATGATGTAGAGGCATGACAAGTGTTGGTGTTTCGTACCTCGCTCTGACAAGTAAATTTACTGTACGCGTTCTAGGCTCCGGAGGGTGTGCGCGAAGGGCGCAAGGTTTATACTGGTTCGAGCAGAATGTCCCTACCTCCAGCCATCAGTGGCTTCCGCTACCGGCACCATTGATGATCAAACTCGTAGTAGGGGTTACAAGCAGTCGAGAGAGGGAGGAGAGGCTCCCAAGTATCTTTATCGGGGTGGAAGTGGAGCTTAGAAGCTGCGGGGTGGAGTCCTAGCTAAGTCTTGGCTCGGCAGGGATCCGGCCTCTTGATCCTTATCTGCGCTCCTCCTCCTCTTGTTCGTCCTTGTGGGTTCATCTTCGTCTGAAGGCGTCCGATTGCCCCAAGAGCTCTCTCCTTTTGATCCCCCTTGCCTAGAGGCCAGCCTCTCCCTTTTATAGGCTGGGAGAGGGGTCGGCCAGTGGTGGCTTCCCTGGGAAGGAGCCATAAGGCAAGGGTAAAACCAGTGTCTTACCTCGGGTGGAGCCACACGTACTCGTGGGGGCCCAGGGCTGTCTGGCTGTCTCGTATTTACCATGACGGATGACGTGGGGGTGGCGATGGTCCCAAGCATCATCATTTTGGCTACGCCGACCCCTGGCCTCCGTAGCCTGGGGCACGGGCAGCCCGTCGTGTAGTGCCCTGCGGGAGGTCTGCGCACTTAGGCCTAGTTCGATAGGCCATATGTGCGCCACAGGTTAAGGGGCACGTGGGCTATTAATGCACCGCAGTTGGGGGGCTCGTAGGTCATGAGTGCTATGCGACCCGAGGTGCTCGTAGGTCAAGAGTGGGAGGCGGATCGGCGCCGCACTGTGGCTCGGTGCTAGGCGTGGTTAAATGTGGTCGGCTATTTATGGCGAGTCAGTCTGGGGCCGGGCGCGGAATCCACTCGAGTGGTTTCCTTCCGACACGCCTGGCCTCCCCTGTCAGGTTCCGCCACGCTCGACCCCGGGCTCGGTGCCGTGGGGTTCGATCGGGGGCGGGCCCTTTCAGGGTTGACATATTCGCCTCTCCCAGCGGAGCTACTCATCATCGCTCCCAGAGGGACCTAGATCCGAGTCTGAGTTCGTGCAGAGCGCATCATAGATGAGGTCCTCGCCGCTACCGGCCATCTCCACGAGGGCAGCGATTACCACCGGGGTGTGGCACAGTCGAGGTGGAAAGGCACCGAAGCCACCGCGAGAGCCGCCATGGTAGGGCATCATCTCTACGTCATACGACATAGAGAGCTCTGCGTATGCTGCGAAGAAGACTGATAGATTGTCATATGAGGGGTTTGGCCCATATGAATCGCAATCTGTCACCTTATCTCGTCGGCCTCGAAAGGTGGGGCCGGTCTGGGGCCCCTGTGCCGCCCACGTGGGGCGAGGCTGAGGGCGTCGAGGGTCATCGAGATAGCGTCGTGGCTCTCAGGCGGGTCAGGTCGGGCGAGCACCACCCTGACCATATCGCCCTCCCGACTGATGATGAAGTTGAGGCTCCCGAAGAGGATGGATGCTCCAGGAGCGCGTTTGATATGGGGGCCTCCGTCGGCCCTCACGATCGTGCCAAGATTCCTTAGCGGAGGGGTCGGGATTTTGGGGCCCTGATCGCTCCTCCTTCGCCGTTGAAGGGGAAGTTAAGACTCCCAAAATGGATCACCATTTCGGGAGGTCGATTGTCGTCGTAGCTTGCCATCCGGAGCTTGGATGATCTCATCGCGGAACGCGCAAGGCCCCTACCTGGCATTCCAACTGTCGGTGTTTCATACCTCACTCCGACAAGTAAATTTATTGTACGCGTTCTGGGTTTCGGAGGGTGTGCGTGGAGGGCGCAAGGTTTATACTGGTTTGGGTAGAACGTCCCTACTTCCAGTCATCGGTGGCTTGCGCTACCAGCACTATTGATGATCAAACTTGTAGTAGGGGTTACAAGCGGTCGAGAGAGGAAGGAGAGGCTCCCAAATCTCTTTATCAGGGTGGAAGTGGAGCTTAGAAGCTGCAGGGTGGAGTCCTGGCTACGTCTTGGCTCGGCAAGGCTCCGGCCTTCTGGTCCTCATCGGCGCTCCTCCTCCTGTTCGTCCTTGTGGGTTCATGTCCGTCTGAAGGCGTCCGGTTGCCACAAGAGCTCTCTCCTTTCGATCCCCCTTGCCTAGAGGCCAGCCTCTCCCTTTTATAGGCTAGGAGAGGGGTCGGCCAGCGGTGGCTTCCCTGGGAATGAGTTGTAAGGCAAGGGTAAAACCAGCGTCTTACCTCGAGTGGAGCCACGTGTACTTGTGGGGCCTGGGGCTGCCTGGCTGTCTCATATTTACCGTGGCGGATGACGTGGGGGTGACGATGGTCCTAGACGTCATCATTTTGGCTACGCCGACCCGTAGCCTCCGTAGCCCGTGGCTCGGCGTAGCCCGTCGTGTAGTGCCCTGCGGGAGGTCTGCACACTCAGGCCTAGTCCGATAGGCCATAAGTGCACCACAGGCCGAGGGGCGCGCGGGCCATTAATGCGCCACAGTCGGGGGCTCGTAGGTCATGAGTGCTATGCGGCCCGAGGTGCTCGTATGTCATGAGTGGGAGGTGGACCGGCGCCATGCTGTGGCTTAGTGCCAGGCATGGTTAAATACGGTCAGCTATTTATGGTGAGTCAATCTGGGGCCAGGCACGGAATCTACTCGAGTGGTTTCCTTCCGACACGCCCGGCCTCCCTTGTCAGGTTCCGCCACGCCCGACCCCGGGCTCGGTGCCACGGGGTTCGACCGGGGGCGGGCTCTTTCAGGGTTGACATATTCGCCTCTCCCAGCTGACTAACAGGCCCCAGCGATCAGGGGCTCTTCCCTCAGCGCACTCTCTGACTGGCAGGTCCTAGGGACCGGGGGTCATTCCCCCGATAACAAGCATTCAAATTCTCAATCTTAGCAATTAAATCAACATTATCAATTCTAAGACAAGAAATTGAATCATTGCAAGTTTTTAGCTCACTAGTCAAGATTTCATTCTTTTCATTTGCATGAGCTAATGCCTTTTTTAGCTTAACAAATTTCTCATTTCCCTAACGAGTAGATCCTCGTCTTTCTAAGAGTTCAACCTTCTCGTTAATGGATTTTATTAATTCATTGATTTTCTCAATTTGTTGAAAACTAAGACCTTTGAAGAGCAAAGAAAGGTCCTCATCATCATCACTAGATTCACCCTCATCATCAGAAGTAGTGTATTTAGGGGTATCTCTAGAACATACCTTCTTTTTACCTTCTTTGGTCATGAGGCACTTGTGATCAACGTTGGGAAAGAGGATGCCCTTGTTGACGACGATGTTGGCGATGTCCTCATCGGAGGAGTCGGAGGAGCTCTCGTCGGAGTCCCATTCTTTCCCAACATGCGCCTCGCCACCCTTCTTCTTGTGGAAGAAATTCTTCTTCTCCATCCTCTTCTTCCCCTTCTTGTCGTCGTCCCTGTCATCATCACCTGCATATGGACATTTAGCAATATAATGACCGGTCTTACCACATCGATAGTAAACCCTCTTTGAATGTGGCTTGTAGTCCTTGTCCTTTCTTTTCTTGAGGATTTGCCAAAAGCTTTTGATGATGAGCGCCATCTCATCATCATTGAGCTTGGACGGGTCAATTGGGAGGCCTTTGCTTGCGGCTCCCTCCTCCTTTTTTCTGTAGCCTTGAATGCAACCGCTTGTGGCTTGGGTGTGGAAGAGTTGCTGTGAGCGATGTTCTCCACATGTTTGGAGTCTTTGACCATAAGTTCAAAGCTCACAAACTTTCCAAGAACCTCCTCGGGAGACATCACTTCATACCAAGGATTTTCACGAAGCAATTGAACAAGTGTAGCATTACAAAATACAAGTGACCTTAGCATGAGCTTGACGACTTTGTGTTCGGTCTACTTGGTGCTCCTGAGGTTTTGGATTTGGTTCACCATTGTCTTGAGCCGATTGTACATCTCTTGTGGCTCTTCTCCTTTGTTGAGGGTGAACCGTCCGAGCTCTCCTTCGATCACCTCCATTTGGTGATCTTGGTGATCTTGTCACCTTCGTGCGCCATCTTGAGGGCGTCCCAAATCTTCTTTGCGGTTTGCAACCCATGTACTTTGTTGTACTCTTCTCTACACAAAGAGGCACGTAGTACCGTGTCTGCTTGCGAGTTGAAGTGCGTGATTTGGGCGACCTTGTCCAAATCGTAGTCCTCATCTCTAAATTTTGAAACCTGTATTCCAAACTCAACAACATCCCATATGCTTTGGTGGAGTGAAGACAAATGACTTCTCATTTTAACACTCCACCAAGAATAATCTTCACCATCAAATTGTGGTGGTTTGCCTAATGGAATAGAAAATAATTGAGTGCCTTTAGGAATGCGAGGGTAACGATGGGGAATTTGATTAACCGGTTTGCGCTCTTGGCGCTTGGAGGAGGTCGATTTGGCGCCGGAAGTGGAAGGTGAAGACATGTCGGTCTCGTAGTAGACCACCTTCCTCATCTTCTTCTTCTTCTTTCCATCCTTCTTCTTGTGCGATGATGAGTATCCATGAGATTTCTCGTGCTTCTCACTGGTTGGCACCTTGTCTTCGGATTTTATTCCCGAAGGCTCGGACAATCCTCCCGAGGGTGTCTTCCCGTTCTTGACGACTTCTCCCGATATCACTTCGAGTTATTAGACTCTAATAAAGTGCCAGGCTTCGATACCAATAAAAATTCACCTAGAGGGGGTGAATAGGCGAAATCTAAAAATTATAACTTAAAACACAAACTTCAACTCCCGGGTTAGCATTAGAATGAGAATAAGTAAGATTAGAGTGCGGAGAAAGAGTTCTTCTTGCACAAGTTGCTCAAACGATTGCAGATTACTTTTGGGAGCAACTTAATTTGATATGAAATCAAGCACAAGCAAGAAAACTAGAGAGAGGAGGGAGAGGAAGAACCAAATGAGGATCAAACACAAAAATGTGGATGATTTGTTTCTCGAGGTTCGCTTCTGAGGAACCTACTCCACATTGATGAGTCCACAAAGGATAGGTCTCTTTCAACCCTTTCCCTCTCTCAAACGGACACAGAGACCGATCAAGTTTTTTCTCTTTTCGAGGGACACCAAGTCCCACAAGGATCACCGCACACTTAGGTATCTCTTGCTAGCTTGTTACAACTTGAGAATGAGGTTAGAAGAAGAAAGAGCACGGTCAAAAACACCAAGCAAAAGAGCAATAAGAAAAACACAAGAACACACTCTCTAGAATCTCTCTCAAGGCGCTAATCACTTATGATCACAATCATAGTTATGGCTCTTGGAGGATCTTTGATGCTTTAGTGTGACTTGGAGTGAAGTGCTTGCTCTTTGTAATTAATGTGAAGTGAACGAATGCTTGGGAAGCTTGGATGCCATTGAAGGGGGTGGTTGGGGTTGTATTTATAGCCTCCAACCACATCCTAGTCGTTGCCACTTTTATGCCACACGCGGATGATTCGCGCTCTTGGTCTGAACGGTCCGCCCCTGCAAGATCAACGCCTGGATTGCAATGGTTAGTTACAACGGCTATATCAACGACTATAATCATATTAAATGCTTCGTCAGATGCCAGATAAAGTCTATCGCGGATGGTCCGGTCGTGCCTCCGGACGGTCCGCACATGACGCTAAAATTCATTTTACCAAACCTGGCACCTTCGGGTTGGTCTGATCTTGAATAGCCAGACGGTCCGTGACTAAGGCCGTACGGTCCACGCAAGGTGCTGGACAGTATTCTTCTTTTCTCGGACAGTCTATAGTACATGTGTTGGATTCGACACAGTTCCTGTCTGATCTGATCTTTGGTACTCCGGACGGTCTGGGGCAGGGGTCCGGATGGTCCACGACACACTGAGTCGAGAGTTGATCTTCCTTGAATTATTTCTTAAGTACCCGATTTCATACCTTAGCAAACTAGTTAGCTCAATTGGTTGTGATGGTTGTTAATCACCAAAACAATTGTGGAAAATGTTTTATGGCCTATTTCCCTTTTGGTCTCGACACGGGTGCGATCCGTACCGACCCTGCGAGCCGAGTGTGTTTCGCTTGACCGGAGGGGTCGGCTTCGGGCGTGTCTGATTCCTTTGTGGTTCACCCGGCCCCTAGGTGTCCCTAATTTACACTGAAGCGAGAGACGAGTGCCCATGGCTTGCCTCTTCTTGCCAGAGTAGGCCGGTTTTTTTGGGCTAGTTCAAGCACGCTTTGGGCCCCCGAGGGTTATTACCCCCGACAGTGACAATTACATAGAATTCAAGAACACTCATTTTGAGACCTTTTGTGCTTTCTTGGGTCTTGAGCACCAGTTTTTCTCTCGGTATGAACCTCAATAGAATGACATTGTTGAACACAAGAATCGGATCCTTATTGAGATGGTTAGAACTTAGAACGATGCTTGATGAGCATAAGACTCCTAGAAAGTTTCTGGGACGAATATCAACGTAGCTTGCCATATGTCCAGTCATATTTTCCTCCAAACTTTCTTGCACAAAACTTTTATGAGTTATAATTTGGATGACCAACTAAGGTAAGCCATCTCAGGCTATTTGTCTATCAATGTTGTGTGCTCATGCATTGAAATTTGGATAAATTTAAGTCACGGTCTTCAGACAGGATTTTTCTTGGTTATGCATTACATTCTTGAGCTTATTACATACTTAACCTTGAGACTAATCATACTGTGAAGATATGTGAGTTCACATTCAATGAGACTATGTCTTGTACAACCCCTGTCTTTGAGCATGCAGATCATGGAGAGATGGCGAGGCTATCTTTATGGAGGAGGAGCAAGACATCGCTGATTGGGGTGATCCCAAGCCGTATCCATTGGCTGTCCTAGTCGAGCCTACTTCCACTACTTTGGCTGACAGACCCAATGTCACCTCTTCAACCACTTGGTTCTGTTTGAGTCGGTGTTTGGTGAACCTAAAGGCGATCAAGTTGCTATTGTGGGGGAAGCAACTTATTTGAGGGAGGCACCACAACACATTTAATGCCTCCACCCACCTCAATAGATGATCAGTGAGCTGCATGAGCGTGTCACTCGATCCATGTCCCAACACATCTCCCACTCTGCTCATTCTATGTTTATTGCTTCTTTTGAGCCCCATGATGTTGGACATGCTTTATGTGAGCTTAATTAGGTTAATGTCATACATGAGGAGCTTAAATTTTTTGAGAATAACTAAGTTTGTCTTTTGGTACCACCTCCACACTGACACCCATATGTACCAAATGGGTTTTAAAAAACAAACAGGGTGAGGATGGCATGGTAGTTTGAAATAAAGCTAGGTTGGTAGCCCAAAGTTTTTGCCAAAATAGGGATAGACTATGAGGAAGCCTTTGCCCCTGATGCTCGTTTAGAAGCTGTTAGAAACCTTATAGGTTTTGCTGCTTCAAAATGTTTTAAACTTTTTTAAATGGATGTTAAATGTGCTTTTCTAAATGGGTACACAAAAGAAGAGGTTTCTATTAGACAACCCCATGGTTTCAAGAATTCTAAGTTTCCAAACCATGTGTTTAAACTTCAAAATCTTTGTATGGTTTGAAACAAGCCCTTGGAGACTAGTATGAGCATTTTAAAACCTTTTTTTGCTTGCTACAAGTTTTAAAATGATATCGATTGATAAAAGTATTTTTCTCCTCAAGCAAGGCAATGACACTTTATTGGTTCGGAATTATGTGGATGGTAGAATTTTTGTGGTTATTCTCATACTCTTATTCCTAAGTTTTTAGATATTATGAGCAGGGAGTTTGAGATGAGCATGATGAAAGAGCTCAACTTATTACTTGGCTACAAATCAAGTAGACCCAAGATGGGACAATTGTGCACCAAGGCAAGTACATCAAGTATGTCCTCAAGAAGTTTAACATGGTACATGGACGAAGCCAAGCCTCTTTTGACGCCTATGTCCACCACAACGACTTTGGATGTCGATGAGGACGGTGAGCCCATGGACTAGAAGGAGTACATGAGCATGATCGACTTGCTTCTATACTTGACGGTGACAAGTTCGGACATACACTTTGTTGTGTGTCTATGTGCTCGGTTTCAGGCTTCCTCGTGCACATCTCATAAGCAGACAGTCAAAAGGATCAGGAAGTACCTTTATTTCACTTCTAAGTTTGGACTTTGGTATTCTTTATATTCAGTCCTGTGCTTGTTTGGGTATTTTGGTGAGGATTTTGCGAGTTGTCGCTTGGATCGTAAGTCCACTTCTAGGACTTGTCTATTTTAGGGGTCTTCATTGGTTTCTTGTTCTTCTTACAAGCAATCTAGCATAGCCTAATACACCATAGAGACTCGGTATGTTGTTGTCACTAATTGTCGCTCGTAGCTACTTTGGATGATGGCCCTCTCGAGAGACTTTGGCTTAAAGTTTCAATATGTGCCTTTGCTTTGTGATAGAACCAATGCTATTAGTGTTGCCAAAATCTAGTGTTGCATTCCAAGACCAAACATATATATGTCCACTTTCATCTCCTAAGAGATCATTATGAGAAAAGGGACATAGACAATTGCCTCAAAACCACCCATCGATAAATTCACAAGTTTCATTGGGTTTGGCCTCAAAATCCGGCGACGCGGTTCCGAAGGGGTCGAAGGCGACACATAGAACCATCACGGAGGGTGCGTCAATGCAAAGCAACTTCATGAAGGAAGCATGACTGTTAGACCAATGCATCAAGAGTTTATCCATTTTGCCCCCGATTGAGTATACGTGCTATATGTATCTAGGGGTAGTTCAGGGATATAAAAAACCCTACATAAATAGAGAAGAAGGACTGCATCAACCAACCATCTCATTAGCTTATGTTTTCACTTCCATTTTCCTTTTAGAGAAATATTTAGGAGCTTTTGATTCTTGATTATATGTTCTTTGATTTGGGAAGTGTGGCCTTAATCACAATGTGACCTCTGTGTTTATATCTCTGAGATATCTCTCTTTGCATCTTTGGTGTCTTGAAGTTCTCTATCTTTGTTTTTTATTGCTGAGCTCTTCGTTTTGATGTTTTGGGAATTTTTAGAGTTTTTCTTGGGTCATTTAGGCTTGATAGAAACATGCTAGGATCTTCTAGGATCATTGCCACCAAGTGGTATGGGTTGATTCATCTGGAGCATAAATTTCCAATCCCTTGAGCATTTTTTAGAAAACCCTGATTTAAATTCATATTTTTTATCTGACTTTGAAGTTCAAATCATTTTGAACTTATTTTTGTGGACACCTTTGAAACTCCCTTGTGAAGGTGTACGCAAAATGTTAGCTCAATTGGAGTTCATCTGGATCGATTTCGTATTTTAGAACCTGGATTCAAGATGCTGAAACTTGTATGAGCAGTATTGTCGCTCGACGAGCAGCATTGTTGGGCTACATTAGTGTCGAGCAATGCCCAACATTGTTGGGCCACAATAGTGTCGCTTGCAAAGTAGCAGTGTTAGACATATCTAAGCAGGACACTGTTTTGGGACGTTTTAGACTTTTCGTTGCCCCTTTTTGTGATCTATTTGTTTTCTTGAACTCGTGTATGCTCCAAAACTTTTCCAAAACATATAATCATAAGTTGGTTGAGATGTTTTAGTTTGAGAATTATCTTCATTTTCATTAAGGTTAAGTGCTTAATTTCCTAGTTTTGAAAGGCTTTCCTCACAAACACATCTCTAGCCGATCTGAGCATTTCGTTGTGCTCTTCGGTCATCATCGAGAACATTTAGCCACTAGTGGGTGCTTACACATTGCTTGTGTCTTTGGAGTTTTGGAGGTTTAGATGTATAATTGGAAAGCAACATAAGATTGCTTGAGCACAAAGAATTTTTATTAGCTCCCATTCACCCCCTTTGGTTGCCTGATTCAACCCTTCAGAGAGAGAGAGAGAGAGAGAGAGTTAGGAGAGAGAGCCAACATATGGATAGCTAGAGAGGTTTAGGATGTAGCGTCTAGTACTCTATGTCCTCTTGCTACTCATAGATTGATGAACACAAAGGAGAAAATGATTGCAAGCTCAAACTCTAGTGAACATTAATACCTTCTAGCTCACCCTCGCTTTTTGGTTGCTGTGGTAGTTCTAGACTTATGATCCTAATCCATCTTTATGTCGAGCCTCTTGATGAACTCTAGTGCAAGAGTATCTATCGAAGGAATTCTCCAGTCAGGTGGCGGATTGCACCCGCCTAAATCCTAAGGATGAGGAGGGGGCCTGAGGTTAGCCTGCTGGAACAGATGAACACCCAATTACACAAGAACACACGAGGATTATAGTGGTTCGGGCCACCAGAGCGTTATACACTGCGTCCACTTGAGAGAGTTGTATTGCTTGAGTATGAGTGAGTGAGAATGAGTCTGTCCTTATAACGCATGTGTCCTCACTTTTATAGTCTAAGGGAGGCACGTACAAGAATGATGAGCCCTGACAAATGGGCCCTAGCAATCTAGTAATAAATATATACTACAAGGAGTAGTAAGTGTACCGGTGGACAAAGATCTTCTCCTTGGGCGTTGTGCAAATAATCTGACCAGGCGTGTCTTGCGCCCCAATTGCCGGCTTGTGCCTGCCATGGAGCGCACCTGTTACACTGACGTATGTAGGGGCCAGGCATGCTAACGTGCACGAGAGTTAATGCGATGAGAGGGTGCATGCTGCCCGAGCCAACGGTTGTTCTCGATAGTGTCGTCCTTGCGTACCGCGCCAAAACTCAACTGTTTGTCACGGTGTTAGGCGGCGTACTGTGCAAACCCTATGTGCGGCACTGTCGGGCAACTATCTGCCTCGGTAACGCGCGGGGTGATCATTCGCGCCTGTGCCGTCTGACAAAGGTCTACACACGTCCGGTGCACGGCGGGGCACGCCTCCGCTGCCCGCATTAAATGCGGGCAGTGAGCTTGCTTCTAGCCGAAGGCTCCCGTGGCCCGCCAACGAGCCACGTGGTGGCACCGGACCCCCTCGAGCGGAGAGTGGGAACCAAGGGCACACACTATCCTGGAGACCAGGGTCCCACTTGCAAGGGGTCCAGTCGCCATACTAAGGGGTCCGGACCCACGAGCAGGGGTCTAGATATTATACGTGGAGGTCTAGGATCTGCTCATTGGGGCCCGGATGGCATACGCGGGGGTCTGGGCCCTACCCATGGGGGTTCGGGCCTGTTGGGTAGTCCCTGAGCACTTCCCTTTCCGAGATACGTGGTAGCACAGGACCTACTTGCGGCAGAACCTCCTAAGTTATCGGGCCCACATGCACCTGTCCTCGTCTCAAAGACCTCAGACGGCTATGCATGTACACCAGGTAACTTAAAAGGATCCGTCCGAGTGTCCCAAGGACCCCGAATAAACCACTTACAACCAAGATCGCAGGACTAAGTAAACACAAATCACACACCAACATTTGCAGCGGAATTTCTTTATTACAAAAAGTTACAAGTTACATTAAGGATACATTATACAAGATCGGAGTGATTATAAAAGTAAATCCAAAGTATTACACTTTGAATGATGTATAATTTTCATAAGTTTGAAATACATGCTAGCTTAAGTGACAATCCTCATAAGAAGGTAAAGACGGGGTATACTTATATAAGAAGGCCGAGCCCACCGGTACTTAGCACCATCCACAGCAGCACACTTCTATTCATGGTCCTTCCTCCTGTTTGGGAACCACCTTTGTGCAGAAACAGCAACGCTCCGCAGGCTCTTCACCTAAAACAACATGGGCTGAAGCCCTGAGTACGGAGTGTACTTTTGCAAGTCTTACCCGACTAAGGAAAAAGACTCTCAAGGATATGCTGGATTTGGGAATCAAGGAAAGGCTTTAGCAAGAATCAACTTAGATACTTTTGCAGAAATAGCTTACTAAAGTGAGTCCTTACTTTCAATATTTAACGCTGGATTAAGTATTAATAGACTATATTTGCATCTAGTCTAATTTCACCATTTCATCAATACAACATTATTCTTATTCATAATGTTTACATCCAGACCTAGGTTGCAGGTCAGTTGATCAAGTCTCCATTATCCGAGGATATAACGACAATTCGAATCGATTTACCCAGCTGGGGATCCCTAACCACACGACATATATAGCACTTAACCCTTGCATATGCGAACCTGCCCCCTGCTATCTCAAGACCAGAACGGGTTCCCGCTACCCGAGAGCACAGATCACCCCACCGTCCAGCCTCTTGCCACGGAGGGTACATGCTACTCTCGCCATCTCCCACACCCAGTGCGGGCGAGCTGTTCTGGTATTGGTCAGGCCGAGATTAGGCTTACCCTGTCCCATACCAGGGCATGTGGATAGTTAATATAGTCCTCGATCATCAGGCCTACATACGCATCCAATCCTTAATTAACCTGGGCGGAGCATCACCTGTTCCTAGCCCGAGGTTCGAGTTAAGTACTTCCATCCCTAGGATTGTTTTGAGTTCCTTAGGATGAAAAGAGCATTATAAGGAACTTTGCAGTAAGATCCCACCATGCTCCAGATGAAAATATTCTTGCAGGTAGAAGCCATCCTTCCTCAGGATAACCCCTGAGCTAGGCATTATTGCAAAGGAAAACCTCTGTCCACAAGATCTAAACAGGGCTAAGCATTTTTGTAAATCATATTTTTTGATACTTCAACAGAAGTATCTATAAAGGCATGGATATCAAGGTAGGCAATGCATCAAAGGGTTTCCAAGCAACTCCTATAAACTTAATGCACATTTCACTAGACTTAAAGTGTATAAAAGTTTTTGTAAATACAAGGAAGGGGCAAATGCACCGGGGCTTGCCTGGGATAAACACTACGTTAGTGTTTGTTAGACGATGATCACTTGATGAACATCTTGATCCTGGCACTTGTTTAGACCCTCCGTCTTCAAGTCTGCCTGCCGACATCGCCTCTCGGAGTAGTTCTTCATTGTATCACCTTGATATCAACTCGGTTCTCAACCTCCGCTCAACGTGATCAATTAACGTACCTAAATGATATGCATAATGCGCATGGATGAACATATAGAGGAATAGCACAAAATAGATAATACTACCCGAAGTAGATTAAACACTTATAGCAAGACATTACAATCATTCATAAGTAAACACTAGTTACCTATAACCTACTAAACACAACAATCAAGATCTTCTAGTTTAACTAGACCTAGCTCACATCACAAGATAATAAACTATATACATGCGTTGTATTCTCCTTAGCCAAAGCATAACATTGAAAGTCTAATAAAACTTAGACTCAACACACCATTGTAGGACATTCAAGACTTAGAATAAGGATAGAAGCAGTTTAATTAGTTTTCTAAACTTTTCTGGACTAACTTGCATATCCTACCAACTAATTAAAATATCACACCCTTTTGATTTAGTAAGTAAAGTCTCATCATCATCATAAAATCCTCACAAGACTATAATTTTAAAATCAAAAGACCCTAAGCACTTATATGCATCTTCTATCACGGGGTTCTTAGATTCTAACAAAAATAGACCTATTAAGGGTACTGACTCCTAAATCATCTTGGTAACAACAAATATACATCTAGGACATTTAACTGATTAACAAACATAGAATACGACCACTACTACTGCAAGACATCATTTTCACCATACAAACAAAGATAAAGCTAATTCCACGCCACAAGTAACATGACCTATGAATTACCAAATAACTGAGCTGAATGATCTATATCTACTTGAATATTCCATGCCCCATACAACGCCTGGGACCTTATACCATCACAGAACAATTAGAAATTAGAAGTAACCGAATTTTATCATGATTCATATACTAACAAATTATAAATTGGTTAAATTTAGTACAACACATTCCTTGCATAATTTGCATCTAAAATCTAGACTTACCACTACGACATTCTCAAGTTTTAATTGAGATCGACAATGGTTTCCGGTTCAGACAATTGGTCGAGCACCAAACAAGCGTCACTTTAGACTTTGCTTCCCTCACCCCATCATGCCATCTCTTCTAACTAAACCCACACACCAACGCAGCACGCACAAGGCACAACCACCAACCACAGCCGACCGCACCCACCCACCAATCACATCAGGGAGACGATGAGGACACAAAGGCGAGGCACAGCGGATAGCGCGAGGAACAGAGAGATGCAGCTTATACCATGGCATGCGCAAGCACCAGCAGGGAGAGGACACGGCCTGGCGCCGATAAACTTGAGACGTGCAGCGTCGAGGACGTGCGCGCCGACGTGGGGATTCACAGCCGGACCTCCATCGGCGGTGTGCACACACCAAGGTTGAGCGTGGCCAGGTAGAGCAGAGACGATGATCGGCGTTGGCGAGCTCTGGCGAACTGAGGGGCCGCGATGGCTAGCGTCTGGCGAGGAGACAGGGTCTGGGCGAGCGTTGGCCGGCCGGACTTGGGGTAGCGCCAGGGTGCACGGCCGTCGGGCGAGCGCGAGAGCAGCGCCCAGGGCAAAGACGCGCAGCCCGGCGACTTGGTGCTAGCTCCGGCGAGGGAGAAGGAAGGGGCGCAGTGTGGGTGAGGCGAGCGCCCTGTTCGACTAGAGCCAGTAACCTAGGCGCGATGGGGAGCCAGAAGCCGAGCACAGCGCTAGGGAGCGGGCGGTGATGAGGTGAGGCGAGAGAGAAGCAGAGACGGCCAACCCAGGCCGGGGCGGTGGCTGGGAGAAGACGCCAAGGACGGTCTGGACACTGGGGAGAGGGGAGCTCGATGCAGAGGAGATGAAGACTGAGACCCGTACGATGTGCTGGCATGGGATAAGCTCGATAGCAGATTAGGCTAGAAACTTGGTGCACCGGTGGAGGATAAGAATAAGGAGAAGAACTATGTTTAAAGAAAACATATGTTTCCCACTCACTATGTTTAAAGAAAACATATATCTCCCCACACATCTGGATTTTAGATTTGGGGTTTGAAGCGAAATGCACATATGCCAGACTAAAGCGATTATCCGGCCACACATATTCTTTTTTCCCTTTTACAATAGAGAACCAAATTGATTAACAAATATTCGGTTTCGGCTCTTATTATCTCGGTCTGTTTATTTTACACCAAAAACCTTTGGGTCGAGTTCTAATAGTATTTGTTTGGGACAAAATTATACAACAAGGTTGAGTCTTCAAATTCACAGTCACTTAAATGGATTAAGTCTAAATGACACAAGACTCGACATTTTGGAAGATTGCTAAAGTCTGAACTTTGTGAAATATTTTGGACAGTCCAGATAGATGGAGACAGATGCTATATCGAAATCGTGATAGGCGAAGATGATTAAGACATAGAGACCGTTATTCCCACCGATATTCCGTTCTTAAATCCATAGTCGCTGCTTAACTTGTGGTAAACACCTGGTGTGTTACACTACTCCTGAGTCGGGAGCAGGTCCCGAGGCCAACGATCCAGTCAGGTGGGTCCAGACCTCCGGGCCTGGCAGCTCAGTTCCTTAGCACATGGTTAGAGCTAACCACATGGGTCTCTCTCTTGACCTAGTAGAAGTGGGTACCCCAGTTACGGGGTACCGACAGTATCCAAAAAATATTGAATATGTGATCCCTCTCAAACACTACTCGACCCCTCCCTTAGTAGTGCAATGGAGGAGAGGTTGTATGAACCTCATATTCCATAGACTAAGACTCAACTAACATATTTATATCTTGCTCTTGGAGTCACACCGAGCCTATACCTCGGTCGTGGCACGGTGTTAGAGATGGCCTTTTCCAGACATTCATCATACCTGTCACAATAGCAGATATGATATGTCACATCTACGAGTGTTGGGATCCATGTTGTTCATACGATGTAGTTGGTAGCCGGTGTAGTATTTTGTACTTGATAATACTTCATGGCAAACTTTGTGCATGTATGCGTGGCTACATGATCGATGCACGTACCATACACTATATCAAGTACCCTTCAGAACAAGTCATAGCAATAACACGCTTGTTAGGCCTCTAATATCACACATCACATATTTAATGTGTCATTCTTGAGACTTATCAGTTAAGCTAACACTATGAACTTAACTTTAAGCCTTTAGATGTGGAGTCTCTCTCCGTGAAATTGTACTATCCCTAGTGATACCAATCATATCATTTTATCTTGCGACAAGATTACATTTATCCGTGCTAAATCATTTATTTTACGGGGCTTCAAACCTGCAAGGACTTAGACCCGACACCTATGAGCTACCCTAGGACACTATAGGTCCAAGAGTCTTTAGGTTGTATTTGGCATAGCTCTGCTCCACTCTAGAGCAGCTCTGTCCCAAAACTCTAGGTGGAGCAACTCTGCTTTGGAGTATAGGTTGCTTTTCTCATAACCAGTGGCAGTGGCGGGTAAATACCTTCAAACTCAGTGGCAAGCTAGTGTGATGGATCCTTCCCACAAAAAATAAATTTAAAATTAAAGTGGACCCTCTCAAAAAATAAATTTAAAATTTAAGTGGACATATAGCCCACATACCAGATATTAAATTGCAGATACTGCACTATACCCCGGTCATGGCGCAGTGTTAGATATGTCCTTTTCTAGACATTCATCATACCTGTCATGGGAGCATATATGATATGTCACATCTATAGACGTTGGGATCCGTTCCGTTCATTATGATGTAGTTGGTAGCCGATGTAGTATTTTGTACTTGATAATACTTCATGGTACACTTTGTGCGTGTATGCGTGGTTACATGATCAGTGCACATACCACACACTATATTGAGTACCCTTCAGACTAAGTCATAGCAATAACACGCTTGTTAGGCCTCTAACATCGCACGTCAAACATTTAATGTGTCATTCTTGAGACCTATTAGTTAAGCCAGCACTATGAACTTATCTTTAGGTGTAACACCCTGAATTTGGGGGTATAAAATTTCTTTGCTCATATTCACAAATTCAGGTGTTACTTTTCTTTTCTCATCCTTCCCCAATCTTTTCTTTCTCATTTCTATAGGAGAGAAATGCTTATTTTATTTGTAATAGTAGTGTGATAGGTTAAACCCTAAGGGACTATGAATTGTTGCATCATGTTGAACCCTAGATTTCACTTTTGTTTGGTGCATAATTCTCAAAAGGTCTAATTTGAATTTGTGGCACATTTGAATTTGAATCAAATGGAGAAAATAAAAAGAAAAGAGAAAGGAAATTACAAAATAAAAAGAAAAAGGGAAGCAGCCCGTTACCTCAGCCTGCTCGGCCTTTCGGCCCACCAGGCCCAACCCGCGCGCCCGCGCGCGCTCTCTCCCTCCCGCCCCTTCTCTCTCTGCGCGAGCGGGCCCGCCTGTCGGCGCGGCCGCCGTCTCCGCGCTCGCTCCCCCGCTCCCTCTGGTTGCCCGGTCCCACCTATCGGCGCTCCCGCCCGCGCGTGCGCCATCTCCCTCGCTCTCTCTCTGCCCGTGGGCCCTCCCGGTCAGCCCCGCTTTCCTCGCGCCCGCGCCCGACTTCTTCTCTCTCTCTGCGTCGCGGGTCCCGGCTGTCAGCTTCGCCGTTCTCGCGTAACCGCCGCCGAGCCGCGCGCGCCCGCCTTCCTCGCGCCCACGTCGCGCGTGGGGAGCTCGCCCCACCTCGCCCTCGCCCACAAGAGCCCCGAACCTCACTCGCCCTCTCCCCCTCCCTCATTTGCGCACCCACCGGCCCTCTCTCTCGCCCTCTCCCTCGCTGCGCGCACGCCCAGGCGCCATCGCCGCGAACCGCCGCCGCCCGAGCTCGTTTCCCGGCCGCCGTTGGAGCTCCGCCGCGTCCCTTGCCACGGTGAGCTCCGCCCCAACGTCCACAACCCGGGACGCGCCCCAATTCCCTCTTCCCCTCCCTATTTCTCTCTGCCCGCGCTCACCCGTCGTCCGCCGTGCAGCCGCCGCCGTCGACCCGGGCCACCGTCGCGTCTCCGTCGTCGCCGAGGAGTCCCCGGAGTTCGCCGTGAGGTAAGGAACCTCTCCCGCCCCTATTGGCCCTTGTCTTGCTCCCTGCTGCACTTGATTTCTCGCCGGAGTCGGTTAACGCCGCCGCCGAGCCACTCCACCGTGAGCCGCCCTCCTCCGGCGCCCCTACCTCGACCCAGACCCCGCCAATAGGTTTCCCGTGCCCTCCCCAACCTCCCCGGCCACTCAGGTCGCCCCGGGAACCCGCAGGGCCCCCGCTCCCCTCGTCTCCGGCGAACTCCTCCGCCGCGGGGACGAGCGCCGCCGCCCCAGCTAGCCGAAGGAGGCAGCAGCCAGCCACCCCATCCCCGCCGTCTATCTTAGATCGGACGGCCCTGATTCAAATAACCCGAACCCAATCTCAATCGTCCGCCCAAGATCCATCGGCCCAGAGTCGTTTCCCCCCGCCCTGTCTCTCTGCCCGCTGGGCCCCGCCTGTCAGTCGCCGCGCCCGCGCGCTCGCTCTGCCCGCTGGGCCCCGCCTGTCAGTCGCCGCGCCCGCGCGCTCGCTCTGCCCGCTGGCCCCGCCTGTCAGTCGCCGCGCCCGCGCGCTCGCTCTGCCCGCCGGCCCCGCCTGTCAGCCACCCAGGCCGCCGCGCGCCCGCGCGCCCGCCCGCAGGATCTAATCCTGGCCGTTGATCTGAGATCTAACGGCCGTAAGCGCCCGATACCCCTTCGCCCGCGCTTTTTCTTAAAGAACCCCCCGGTTTTCTGGATTTTGCGCCCGCCGACCCTGGTTTCTCGCAGTTAAGTCCTCAGCCCTTTTATTTAATTCAAAATAGGTCCCTAGGGCATATTTTTAACCCCTAAACTTGTAAAATTCATAACTTTGCCATATGAACTCCAAATTAGGTGCTTCAAATTGCAAAATGTTCATAAAATTATTATCTATCTGATTATGCGCTGTTTTCCTGCTGTTTCCATGTTCCAATTAATGGTTAATCTTTAGGATAGGATTAAGGTTATTGGAACTCTATTTGAGATAAATAAAAGGTAGTAGACTTTAATAAAAGTTGGAGCACTTAAGTTTATGGACTCAAACCCTTAAGTTTAGGAACTTAAACCAGATAATTATTTAATTCCACCACTGACTTAAACCTGAGTAGTGGATAATGACTCATTTTGTATAGTCCTCTACCCCAGACCTAGGAAACACCAGAGTGCCTATCCCTTTTCTGTAATGAATTTGTGACCACCCTCTGCTGCATATGTTTGGTATATTGTTTTTGTTTGTTATTTCCCCAAGTGCATAGTGTGAATGATTACTTTACGTAGACAACGAGCAGTCTGTGTTTCCCGAGGAAGTTGCAGAGGAAGTCCCTGAGCAACAGTTTGGTGAAGGCAAGTGTCCTCAGTCCCATTATGTCCCATTTACTTTATAATACACTGTCCCGCATTACTTACTTGAAACCTAAGGATTGACTAGCTTTACACTTACTTTATCCTTGATGACCTTATGGGCTATTGTGGTTAGCATTTTGCTACTGCTTAACTTAATCAATGAACATGATGTGAATATTTATGATACTGTTATCCTGATGATGTTGATGATCTTGTGATACTCCAGGGGGCTCAGGCTGTTTCCTGAGTACCTCTCCGTAAGGACCTGTTCGTTGAGAGACCACCCGGGATAACAGTGCAACCATGAGGGTGAAATGGGACGCCCTTAGCTAATTAATTAGAGGAACTAGAGGTGTAGTTGCTTCGCCGTCGTGCCGTCAATGGGGTCCAGGCACAGTGCTTGCTCAGCCGAGGCTGGGTGCCGAGGTTCTTTCGTTTTGCTTTTGTTAGTCACTCTCCTGCGGGGAGGAGTACTGTGTTTATCAAACTGGAGAAACCTAACGGGCAGCTATGATCTCTAGGGAATCTTTGTAAAAGCTACGTAGTGATACCCTGCCGGACCACCTAGGTAGTGGTCAATGGGGATTAGCTCTCCCCGGGCAGAAAGGGAATCATGACTCATGGGTAAAGTGTGCGACCTCTGCAGAGGGTAGTGAAACTGATATATCAGCCGTGCTCACGGTTAAGAGCAGCCTTGGGATCCTCTTTGTTTAGAGATACAAATGGTTCGAGATACAAGGATTATGTTATGATTTTGGTTCGAATATGATGATGTTGCTCCTCGATGAGGAAATGGTTCATGGGTTGGTTAATGATAAAATCTGGCTTCTACTACTGATAAATACCTGACCAACTAAAAGCAACTGCTGGAGCCTAACCCCACATAAAGCTAGTCCACTTCAGCCAAACGGGACATTTGCTGAGTACGTTGATGTGTACTCATCCTTGCTTTACCACAAAACACCAGGTTGTCTGTTGGGGACTTGTTCTCAAATGCTAAGAGTTAAGAACAAGGCAACATAAAAAGTGTTAAACACTAAGGTCCTTCGTCCTTCGAAACATTATGCCCCTTCGGGAAATAATGATTTTAGGACGAAGGTCATAAGAGACATACCTTCGTAAATATAATAAGTAATGCCGAAGGATTCATATAAAGCGTGAAATATAAACATCAACATAGAATCATTTCTATTTTATTAACATGGAGAAATAGAAATGATTTCAAATTACAAATGTACCTTCGGTCCTGAGAGAAGGTAAAAAGTACAAGCGTGACTCAAAAGCCAATGCCAAGTCAACGTGAACAGTACGGGAGTACTGTTCATCTATTTATAGGCGCGGGACGCAGCCCACGTAAAATTACATCTATGTCCATTACATTTGTTAATGGCTTATGAAAATTTGTCAAGGCCCACGCAGTCTTTTCATCTTTAAGTCGGTTCCCCCCTCTGCTGTCGCGACGAAGCTTCCCTGCGCACAGCTTCGGCTGCGCTCGTCCTTCGTCTGGTTCAGGCTTCGTCCTGGCCGTGCTTCGTATTCATAGTTCTGAGTCCAAAAATACCTGTTCACATAATCCACTTGGAAAACATTGTCAAATCATGTTTTTGAGGACCTTCGGAGGACGAAGGCCCCCAACAGTAGCCCCTCGCAATATTAATTTGTTAATAATAAATTCAGATTGCGATATGGACGAAGGCCTTGAGCCGAAGGTCCGAAAAAACACCTTCCCTTTGCTAGAATAGCAACATTCACTGACAAGCGGGGTCTTTCAATTTTCAACGCCCCAGGCGTATAAATAAGATCATACCGCCAACTCATTTGGTACGCACACTTGCCATCTGCTTTGACCCACTAAAATTTTTAGCTCTTGTGCACTAAGATTTGCTGGTCTTTTTGATTTTGGAGCTTCGGCCTCGGGAACAATTTTTTAGCGTTTCCGAAGATGTCTGAAGGCAAGAAGATTCCTGCTGAGACGAAGCTGAGTCTCGAGGAGGAGAAGAATCTGGGGTTCCTGATAGCGATGGCAGAGACCAATACAGAGAAAATCACCAAGGAGATTCTCGAAGGTTTGTCCGAAGATACTGGTGACAGCGACAGCTATGATGTAGAGAGTGGTGGGGAAGAGGCCGAAGATCGTCCATGGCGGCCAAGTCACACGGTTTTCGGGAAAACCACTATCAAGCAGAGCCATATTGATAATATGAGGGGGCGGTATTTTCGAGATATATCTATTGTGAGGGCTGACGCTGGAGAAAAAACTTCTCCCACTCCCGAAGAAGATGAAGTTGTAATCTTCCGAAGCTTTCTCAAGGCTGGGCTTCGATTTCCCCTGAGCAACTTTGTTGTTGAGGTACTGAAAACATTTCAAGTCTACCTTCATCAACTTACTCCCGAAGCTATCATAAGGATGGGGATATTTGTCTGGGCTGCAAGAAGCCAAGGTTTAGAACCAAATGCTAAGAGTTTTTGCAACATTCATGAATTATTATACGAGACAAAGCCCTGGGGAAAAGAACAATATCACAACAATTTTGTGTGTTACAGCTTCGGTGCCCGCTCCGGGTCAAGCTGCCCTGTGCCGACCTTTCGGAAGAGGTGGCCCGGAGCCTGGATGACAGAGTGGTTTTATGTGAAGAATGACTTAACAGCGCAAGAAAATGTTAAAAGTATTATTATGTGCCCCATCTGGCAACGCTTCGGACTACGAAGGCCGAAGGTTGAAATGGACGAAGCAGCCGAGGAGTGCCAAAGAGCCTTCGGCGTGGTCTGCTCCTTCATTGGAACAAGGGACTTGGTCCAAGAGCACATTGCCTTCAGGATATGGCCACTTGCAGAAAAGTGGGAAATGCCGAAGGAAACCATTAAAGAGTCCGACGAAGGCGGACTAGTTAGACTAAAATACACATTCAAGTATGCAGATAAATTTGTTGAACCTGATGATGACTGGTTGAAAAGTATTGAGACATTAAGTGACGAACTGCTTGGCACATATTCGAAGGCTGAGAACACTGCATTATCAGCAGCCTTCGGAGGCCGAAAGAAGAAAAGGCTCAACCGTGTGTTTGACGCGGTCGGGTTCATCTACCCTGACTATCATTATCCGGTATTGGGTCGCAAAAGGAAAAATGCTTCTCCTGCAACAGAGGCTACCACAAGTGCCACTAGTGAACCAGCACCTCAAAGAAAAAAGATGAAGGTGCTCACCCATCGGACACGTTTTATTGAGCCGGCCACAGTGCCCGAATTTATTGGTGAAATTTCTTTGGCATCTGAAGCTACCGAACCAGCTTCAGTTCCGAAGATGGAAGAAAAGATTGAAGCGCCTTCAGCGGAAGAATCAGAGAAACCGAAGGTTGACGAGCCAAAAATGTCTGAAATCTTAAGTCCTTCGGTAAATGTCGAAGCAATAAAAAACCAAAAGGGGCCATTGGTGACCCCAAAAAGGAAAAGAATGGTAAACGTACTGGATGTCTTGGAGACAATTAAGTCTTCAAGCACAACTCCAAAAAAGAGTGTTGATGTTGCTGAAGCTTCTACTGAAGCTTCGACGCAACAAGCTGAAGCTGAAGCTGGGCCTTCAGAGCCCTACAAGGAGCAACCTTTGGAAGCCGAAGCAATAAAAATATCAGAACCAGTTTTAGTTGAAGAAATTGACACTGCCATCCCCGAAGCTCCTGCCAGCACATGCGATTACATTATTCGACACGCTTCGGGGAAAAAACTATCTGCAGAAGAAACTTATGAAGCCAACCATTATGCGAAAGAGCTAAAATATCCGAAGGGGGCAGTAATATTCAATGGGACAAATGAAGATGACTTCCTATACTGCCTACCTGATAATAAAGAACTATCTGTCTGCCGAGAGATGGCCAGGAGTATAGGCTTCCCGAAGCTCAAAGCTGGATTAAGCGCCATGACGAAAGAGGATCTCGCAGACAGTCTTGCATACAATAGCCTAAAGGTTTGGGAATTAAGCGTTTGAAAAAACTTTTTTAATACGTAATTCATTCCTACATTCTTATATGGATTCTTTTTCGTACAGGGCTTAATTCTAAGCAACGCATTAAGAGCCCAAAAAAGCGCCGAAGATGAAAGCTATGAAATTGCGTTCAACAATTTGCGCTCCGAAGTTATCAAACTGAGAAACGAAGCTCTGGAAAAGGATAAAATTCTGCTTACGCTGGTAGACAAAGTAAAGAAGGACGAAGCTGCTTCAAAAACCCAGGCCGAAGCCCAAAAGCGTGAAATTAAAGATCTTCAGAAACAGCTGGCTAGAGCTAGAGAGGAGCGCGTGCTTGAGGAAACAAAACGAGAACTCAGTGATCATATGGTCAACAAATTGGAGTTAAGAGTTAAAGAGCTTCGTGCATCTCAGAGGAAATTTTATGTTAAATCTATAGAATGCGTGAATAAAATTAAAACCAGCTTCGCCAGCGTCGGCGCCTTTTCCAGCGAAGAGAATTTCTCTCGAGGCAATCCCGAAGGTCCACTGGAATGGATTAGCCACGAAGCAGAGGCCTTCGAGGAGATCCTGAACAGTCGTGGCGACATCTGCGCTTTTTCGGGCGCCAGAGGAATTGCTTCTGTCTTAGAGAAGAAAGGTTGCGGACATGTAAAATTTTTAGCTCAGTCCGAAGCTGCCTTATCTTCCGAAGACATAAAGGACCCCTCGGCCGAAGCAAGCGTGGTTGGTGGCAAATTTTTTACTGATATCTAGAACGACGGCGGCCGAGGAATGGCGCAAGAAATCATCCAAAGGAGCGAAAAAGGCATCCATGATGCTAGGAAAGTGGCAGAAGCTGCCGAAAGAAGTACAGAGCCCGAAAGGCAATTAGGTATTAATTAGTCGCTCTTATTGCGTTGTAATTTTCATTTTAAACTTTGCTCGCGATTTGTAATAATAATGAAGAAATGTTCTCTTGCCTCAGAAGCTGCTGGATCGACTGTCGATCCCCACACAAAAGGGGATGACGAAATTAAACAAATGGCCGAAGCTATCATGGACAAAGTTGTTGATCAACTTCTAAATGAAGCCGCCGAAGCAGTTTTAAGAGAAGACTAGATGCTATTAGAAAAAACATTTAAATTGTAATCTATGTAACATTTTGCACATTTGAATGTAATGTACAAGTTTCTTTTCATTATTCAATTCTTTACGATGCATGAAACTCTACATACATACCATTTTTGAGCCTTCGGCGAAAAAACACCTTCCCTTCTTTTCATGCTTCGTGAAGAAAATATTCTCCGTTACAACTGTTCTGATAAGACACATCCATGCTTCGTGAAAGCATTCTCCGAAGCTAAACAATTTTGATATTGCTCTGATGAAGCTCATCCATGCTTCGTAAAAACAGCCTCCGAAGCTATTTTCCGAAGATTATCATTATATTCCCTCGTGACTTTGCACAATTTGCACTTTCTCAAATCATTCTTTCGAAGGTTAATACTGTGTGCCCTTCTTTTGCCGTATGCAACATGATGTATGATGCTTATGCTATGCGAAATGATGTGATGATGTTATGTTATGCAAATGACGTCTGTTCCGAAGATACACACAAAATACATTCGTAAGCTCTGCATTCCCTTAGGAACGTCTTTGGAGCTTCTTCGCCTTTTACTTAGACGGTATAAGCTCTGCATTCCCTTAGGAACGTCTTTGGAGCTTCTTCGCCTTTTACTTAGGCGGTATAAGCTCTGCATTCCCTTAGGAACGTCTTTGGAGCTTCTTCGCCTTTTACTTAGGCGGTATCAGCGTTGACTTTTCGCTGTATGCTCTGCATTCCTTTAGGAACGACTTTTGAGCAGAAAACTTACACTGCGCTCCCTTTGGAACGGCTTTTTGTGACTTTATGAACTTACTCTGCGTTCCTTAGAACGACTTTCTGTTACTCCGAAGGATTTTTAATACTTCGAAGGTCCTCCTTGTTAACACAAAAACTTCATCAACTTAAGCCTGTGGAGAAAATAGATTTTCCTCATGGGAAATAGCGAAATTATTACATGGAAACTATCAATGTTTTTTGCTACAGAGAATAGAACTGAATGGAAAAGACTGCTATCAAAGGTAGGATATGTGTCAATAAATGTGCTTCGACTCTGGCACAGTGCTGTTGACTGTGCGAGCTTCGGATTGCTCTCTAAGATCCCTTTGGTGCAGAACATATTGGCTCCCTTCTGGCTGCTGGCCTTGTTGCAGCGGAGGTGGAGGCGGGGGCTGTTGCCATGAAGCTTGAGGTTGACTTGCCGAAGCTACGGAGGCTGCAGGGTGGTTGCCCACGTACTCCGGGATGTAAGGCTGATGGTACGAAGCGGTATGCATGACCTGCTTCGGCTGTCCCTGTTGCGTTGCAGCTTCTGCTAGCTCCTTTTGTTTCTGGATGGTAACATGGCACATCCTGGTGGTATGGCCCTTGTTCTCACCGCAGAATAAGCAAAATGTCCTCCTTGGTTGATCCCCAAATCTCCCGCCGAAGCCCCTGGCGCCTCTGCCTCTTGGAGCTGGTGGCCGAAAGAAAGTTTGCTGCTGCCCCGAAGCCTGTGAGGAGCACTGCGGCCTGTTCTGTTGACTCCCCTTATCATCATTTTGAGCGTTGTGGATGGACCTGACATGCCTCGGATAGAATCGTCCCCCGAAGCCCCTAGTCATCTCAGAAAACCTGAAGGCCTCCTCCCTTCTTTGGCGAAAGTCGTTATCTGCACGAATGTACTCGTCCATCTTCTGGAGTAGCTTCTCCAGAGTCTGAGGAGGCTTCCTAGCAAAATATTGGGCTGCAGGTCCAGGACGAAGCCCCTTGATCATAGCTTCGATAACAATTTCATTGGGCACCGTTGGTGCCTGTGCCCTCAAACGCAAGAACCTTCTGACATATGCCTGAAGGTATTCTTCATGATCCTGAGTGCACTGAAACAAAGCTTGTGCAGTGACCGGCTTCGTCTGAAATCCTTGAAAGCTGGTTAACAACATATCCTTCAGCTTCTGCCATGAGGTGATTGTCCCTGGTCGAAGGGAGGAATACCAGGTCTGAGCAACATTCCTGACGGCCATGACGAAAGACTTCGCCATGACTGCAGCATTGCCCCCATACGAAGACACTGTTGCTTCGTAGCTCATCAGGAACTGCTTCGGGTCTGAGTGGCCATCGAACATGGGAAGCTGAGGTGGCTTATAGGATGGAGGCCAAGATGTAGCCTGCAGCTCAGCGGACAAAGGAGAAGCATCATCGAAAACAAAATTTCCCTGATGGAAATTGTCATACCAGTCATCTTCGTTGACGAAGCCCTCCTGATGGAGGTCTTTCTGCTGAGGCCTTCTGTTTTGCTCATCATGGGTGAGGTGGCGGACTTCCTCAGAGGCTTCGTCTATCTGCCGTTGCAACTCAGCTAGCCGGGCCATCTTCTCCTTCTTCCTTTGCACCTGTTGATGTAGGATCTCCATATCCCTGATTTCTTGGTCTAGCTCTTCCTCCTGAAGCGTCGGGCTGACAGCCTTTCTCTTCTGGCTTTGGGCCTCCCGAAGAGAGACGGTCTCCTGGTTGTGGTCCAACGGTTGCAGTGCTGAAGCCCCAGTCGCTGAAGCTTTCTTCGGCGCCATAGCGAAGGTCTATAGCTTCCGAAGGTGTTAAAAAAAGCTCGAAGTGGAAGTGAGTTCACCGGAGGTGAGCGCCAATGTTGGGGACTTGTTCTCAAATGCTAAGAGTTAAGAACAAGGCAACATAAAAAGTGTTAAACACTAAGGTCCTTCGTCCTTCGAAACATTATGCCCCTTCGGGAAATAATGATTTTAGGACGAAGGTCATAAGAGACATACCTTCGTAAATATAATAAGTAATGCCGAAGGATTCATATAAAGCGTGAAATATAAACATCAACATAGAATCATTTCTATTTTATTAACATGGAGAAATAGAAATGATTTCAAATTACAAATGTACCTTCGGTCCTGAGAGAAGGTAAAAAGTACAAGCGTGACTCAAAAGCCAATGCCAAGTCAACGTGAACAGTACGGGAGTACTGTTCATCTATTTATAGGCGCGGGACGCAGCCCACGTAAAATTACATCTATGTCCATTACATTTGTTAATGGCTTATGAAAATTTGTCAAGGCCCACGCAGTCTTTTCATCTTTAAGTCGGTTCCCCCCTCTGCTGTCGCGACGAAGCTTCCCTGCGCACAGCTTCGGCTGCGCTCGTCCTTCGTCTGGTTCAGGCTTCGTCCTGGCCGTGCTTCGTATTCATAGTTCTGAGTCCAAAAATACCTGTTCACATAATCCACTTGGAAAACATTGTCAAATCATGTTTTTGAGGACCTTCGGAGGACGAAGGCCCGCAACATTGTCCGCATTGTAATCACTGCTCAGGAGAAGGCGAAGCCGTGGAAGGAGACTTCCAGGAGTTCCAAGACTACGACGAATTCTAGGTGTGGGTTGGCGGCAACCCCCAGTCAGCTGCCTGTGAAGGCCTTATCTTTACTGCGTTTCGCTAGCACTTTGATTTAACTGTTAAGTTGATGTCTATGAGGATGTCTATGACTCTGTGATGTAATAAGTTCATACCCTTTTATGTTATTATTCGAGCATTGTGCGATGATGTTCATTTATGTAATCGCTGTGTACGTGAGTTCTGATCCTGGCACGTACATAGTTCGCATTCGGTTTGCCTTCCGAAACCGGGTGTGACATAAGTGGTATCAAAGCCCGTGCTGACTGTAGGACCGCTGACCTAGAGTAGCACTGGTCGTACTAAGGACTATTGACCTTCCCTCTCACCTTGACCTCTGATGTTACTTCAAAAGTCGGTCATCTCGACCAACCCTATGTTTTACTACATATATATATATATATACTATATTATACCTTGTTAAAATTTTTATCTTATTCTGTCTATGGTTTATTCACTTGTCATATTAGTTCTGCTCTTACTCTTATGCTTACGGTGTCTTTTGTAGATGGCTCGTCTTAGACACACTGCACGTAAGTCGGTGATTCCTTTCCTGCCGTCTCGACTTGCGGAGCGTCCCCTGCACCGCACCGTGTCCGGTCAGTCGAGTCACCTGGAGAGGCTGCACCACCGCCTGCGTGAGGAGCAGGAACGCCGGCGCCAGCACAGAGAGCAGCAAGGCTCTTCCTCCTCATCCCAGCATGAGGTGGAGTCCGTGAGGCCCCGTTCCTCTGTTGCCCAGCTGGAGGCGCCCCTTGCACCACCGCGGGACGCCCCGGCTATTGAGAGAGCTACTGGAGGAGCTACTGGAGGAGACCCCGACGACGACGACTCAGACCACAGCACGGAGTCTTCTGAGCCGCAGGAGGCGGAAGGATGGGTCGCCCGACCCATCACCCGTGACGCCGCTCGCGGTTGTCACTTCCACGACGCACTCGACACCTTGCTGCGCCAGGCTTTTGACCGGCACACCTGGTCGATCGAGTATCGTTGTGTAGTCTACCAGCACAGTCGCGGGAGGTACCGGACCGCTGGGAGGCTACCTGCCTAGTTCGCCGTCCGGAGGATGACCTCCGGGGTGCGGAGGCCGTTTCAGAGCACTATTCCATCTCCGAGAGGGACACTGCAGAGGCGGCTATGCAGGATGCAGCACGGCGTGCACTCTCTCAGTACTGTTCTTTGTTCGGTGGCGTGGCCAACGGTCTTAACCTTCGGTACTACCCCCGCCGCCCTACTGGCAGCACAGAGAGTGTGGTTGTCTCACCTGTTGGTGAGGCTAACCCTAGGTTGAGCAGCATAGTCAACCTAGTCGCAGTGCTTAACACTGAGCTGGACCATTCTCTGGACGAGCTGAGCAGGGCTCGAACGGAGATTGCGGAGTTGCGTGCTGAGCTGGCAGAGCGCCATCACCAGGAGGGTGGTTCTCCCGCTCCTGTTGGGACTCAGCACCCATACCGCTCGCCGCCGCGTGGTCACCACACTTATGGTTCCCCTGTCTGTAAGACCAGGATAGATTTGGATCCTTAGATCGTTAGCGTCGAAGTTTGTAATAAATCTTAAGTCAGATGTCTCAGTCTTAGCTAGTTAGCTTAGTTTGCTTATCAGTTGCTTCCAATTAGCTTAGTTTGCTTATCAGTTGCTTGCATGCTTGTTATGATGAACTTGTGCTGGATTTGAATCTTTGTAATGACTGTTGCCAACCTGTGGGTTTCTCCTACAGTTTGGCCTAGCTATAATGTTAATAAGGTCAGTTATTTAGTTGGGAAGCCATTTACTTCTACTTTCCTTCTTATCTGAGAAGCTGTGTTGAATCATTATGAGGATCAGTGAAGCTCTTTGTTCACTCAGTGTCATGAAGAATTCTGTATTCTCTTTTCTTATGCTGGGGGATTGTAAGATCAATGCTGATGTATGAATGTCTTCCACAGATGTCTGACAACAGGCGCCGATGCAACAGGCGTGCTCAGCAAGAGCAGCATGACCAACAGGAGGAACAACCGAGGCAGCCTCCCCCGCCACCCCCGATGACAGTGGAGCAGATGTTCTTGATGCAGACTCAAGCAGTGCAGGCCATTGGGCAGACTCTGGCAGCCATGCAGCAGGCTCAACAGCAACCTCAACCCCAATTGCAAGTGCAGATGCCCCAGATGCCACGAGATAAGCGTGGTGAGTTCATGAGAGGGCACCCTCCTACCTTCGCCCATTCTGCCGACCCCATGGATGCAGAAGACTGGCTGCGCGCAGTGGAAAGAGAACTGCGCACCGCTCAATGTGACGACAGGGAGAAGGTTCTGTATGGTCCCCGTCAGCTAAGGGGAGCAGCCCAGTCCTGGTGGGAGTCCTACCTCGCCACACATGCTGACCCCGAAGCCATCACCTGGGAGGAATTCAGTGAGAGTTTCCGCAGATACCATGTGCCGGAGGGACTGATGATCGTGAAGAAGGAGGAGTTTCTGGCTCTGAAGCAGGGACCCATGTCTGTTAGTGAATACAGAGACAAGTTTCTGCAGCTATCTCGGTATGCACCTGAGGATGTCAACACTGATGCTAAAAGGCAGTACAGGTTCATGAGGGGTTTAGTGGATCCCCTGCATTACCAGCTGATGAATCACACCTTCCCCACCTTCCAGCACCTGATCGATAGGGCAATTATGACTGAGAAGAAGCGTAAGGATATGGAAGATCGGAAGCGCAAGATGAGTGGACCCCAGTCCGGAAGCATCAGCCGTCCATGTTTCTCAGGCAGTTCATCTCAGCAAGGCAGGCCCGGTCACCCACAGGGATATCAGAATCAGAATCAGCGTCCGCATCAGCAGCAGTCTCAGAGGCAGTATCAACAGCAGCAGCAGCAGTATCGTCAGCACGGCCAGCAAGGGGGTAATCAGTATCAGAAGCAGAACAACCAGGCACCTCGCCTTCCTGCCTCAGCAGCAAACCAGAGCAACCAGGCAGCCCCAGCACAAGGAGGAGGCAGAGGATGTTTCCACTGCGAAGAGCAAGGCCACTGGGCGATGCAGTGCCCGAAGAAGGCGGCGCAGCAGCAGACCAACCCCAATGCTCCAACAAGGCAAGGTGTACTGCAGCCAACGGCAGGCAATCGTAACCAAGCGTACAACCGTGGAAAGGTGAACCACTTGGAGGCCGAAGCGATCCAGGATGCACCAGATGTGGCAGTAGGTATGTTTTCAGTCGAATCTCATCCCACGAAAGTGCTATTTGATACTGGTGCAACTCATTCATTTGTCACTGCAACCTGGGTAGAATTGCATAACATCTCAGTAGAGGCAATGATGCCGCCCATGAGGATTAATTCAGTTGGTGGCAAGGTGCAAACAGATAAAATATGCTCAAATATAAGGGTGGAAATAAGGGGGATAGGGTTCCCCAGTGATCTAATAGTAATAGACACCCCTGGGATAGATATTATTCTAGGGATGAATTGGTTAATGAAGTATGAAGCGAATATTAGCTGTGACAAGAGGACCGTAACATTAAAGTCCCCGTCAGGAGAAGAGGTAGTGGCCGAGCTAAGGATGCCTAAATCAGCGGAGGGTGTCTGTCACCAGATTTCAGTTGATAGTAAGGAACCCAACCCGCTCGAGACTATCAAGGTTGTGTCGGACTTTCCGGACGTATTTCC
Organism: Zea luxurians; assembly: GCA_029449295.1. NCBI lineage: Eukaryota > Viridiplantae > Streptophyta > Magnoliopsida > Poales > Poaceae > Zea > Zea luxurians. The sequence continues at coordinate 2,647,229 of JAOPSE010000026.1, read as the reverse complement.
CGAGGAGCTAACGGGCATGCCACCCGAGAGAAAAGTTGAGTTTGCCATAGAGCTTATCCCTGGTACCGCCCCCATTTCCAAAAGAGCCTACCGAGTGTCTGGACCAGAATTGGTGGAACTCAAGAAGCAGATAGATGAGATGTTAGAGAAGGGTTACATCAGACCGAGTACCTCGCCTTGGGCCGCTCCGGTGTTGTTTGTAGAGAAGAAAGATGGTACCAAAAGGATGTGCATAGACTATAGAGCCTTGAATGAAGTCACTGTCAAGAACAAGTACCCCCTGCCAAGGATAGAAGATTTGTTCGACCAGCTCAGAGGTGCCAGCGTATTCTCGAAGATAGATCTGAGGTCAGGTTACCATCAACTCAGAATCCGACCCTCGGACATACCAAAGACGGCATTCATCACCAAGTACGGGTTATATGAATTCACAGTTATGTCCTTCGGTTTGACCAATGCGCCAGCTTTCTTTATGTACCTGATGAACAGTGTGTTCATGGATTATCTGGACAAGTTTGTGGTAGTGTTCATCGATGATATTCTCATATACTCTCAAAGTGAGGAGGATCATGTAGAGCATTTGAAGATGGTATTGCAAAGACTTCGAGAGCATCAGTTATATGCCAAGCTGAGCAAATGCGAGTTCTGGATTCATGAGGTCCTGTTTCTGGGTCACATCATAAATCAAGATGGGTTGGCAGTGGATCCAAAGAAAGTGGCAGATATCCTGAACTGGAAAGCACCAAAGGATGTTCGTGGGATCAAGAGCTTCATTGGAATGGCTGGGTATTACAGGCGTTTTATTGAAGGCTTCTCAAAGATCGCTAGACCAATGACAGCGTTACTAGCGAAGAAAGTTGAGTTTAAGTGGACCCAAAAGTGTCAGGAAGCATTTGAAGAACTGAAAAATAGATTGACTACAGCTCCGGTGTTAGTCCTGCCTGATGTTCACAAGCCATTCTCAGTGTATTGCGATGCTTCTTACACCGGATTGGGATGTGTGCTAATGCAAGAAGGAAGAGTTGTAGCATACTCATCTCGACAGCTGAAGATCCATGAGAAAAATTATCCCACACATGACCTGGAGTTGGCAGCAGTAGTTCATGCCTTGAAGACCTGGAGACATTACCTGTATGGGCAGAAGTGCGACATCTACACAGATCATAAAAGTCTGAAGTACATATTCACCCAGTCAGAGTTAAACATGAGGCAGCGAAGATGGTTGGAATTGATCAAAGACTACGAGTTGGAGATACATTACCATCCAGGCAAAGCCAATGTGGTTGCAGATGCTTTGAGCAGGAAGAGTCAAGTCAATATGTTGGCCATGTACCCAATGCCATATGAGTTAGCCAAGGAGTTCGACAGACTGAGTCTTGGTTTTTTGAACAGTACGCAAGGAGTAACAGTGGAATTAGAGTCCACCCTAGAGCGGGAGATCAAAGAAGGGCAGAAGGATGATGAAAGCATCAACAAGATCCGGCAGCTAATCTTAGAAGGAAGAGGCAAAGACTTTCGAGAGGATGAAGAGGGAGTAATATGGTTCAAGGACCGATTGTGTGTCCCCGACCTCAAACCTATTCGGGGGCTGATCCTAAAGGAGGCTCATGAGACAGCCTACTCCATACACCCGGGAAGTGAAAAGATGTACCAGGATTTAAAGAGGAGGTTTTGGTGGTATGGCATGAAAAGAGAGATCGCAGAATATGTTGCCATCTGTGATAGCTGTCAGAGAACCAAAGCAGAGCATCAAAGGCCCGCCGGATTGTTGCAGCCATTGCAGATTCCTCAGTGGAAGTGGGATGAGATCGGGATGGATTTTATAGTTGGCCTACCTCGTACCCAGGCCGGTTACGATTCCATCTGGGTGGTTGTGGACCGCTTAACAAAGGTGGCCCATTTCATACCTGTGAAGACCACATATACCGGAGCAACGTTAGCTGAGTTATACATGTCACGGATAGTTTGCTTTCATGGTGTGCCGAAGAAGATAGTGTCAGATCGAGGAACGCAGTTCACCTCTCATTTTTGGCAGCAGTTACAAGAAGCCTTGGGCACCCATTTGAACTTCAGCTCAGCTTATCATCCGCAGACAGATGGTCAGACTGAAAGAACTAATCAGATCCTAGAAGATATGCTGAGAGCCTGTGCGTTGCAAGACAAGTCAGGATGGGACAAAAGGTTACCTTATGCAGAATTCTCCTACAACAATAGTTACCAAGCCAGCTTGAAGATGTCGCCGTTTCAGGCACTCTATGGACGGAGTTGTAGGACTCCGCTGCATTGGGACCAGCCTGGTGAGAGACAGGTGTTTGGCCCCGACATTTTGCTTGAAGCCGAAGAGAATATCAAAATGGTTCGGGAGAATCTGAAGATAGCACAATCAAGGCAGCGAAGCTATGCGGACCGAAGGAGAAGAGAACTGAGTTTCGAAGTGGGGGATTTCGTCTATCTGAAGGTGTCACCTATCAGGGGAGTCAGAAGGTTCGGAGTTAAAGGCAAGTTAGCACCCCGGTACGTTGGACCATATCAGATTCAAGCAAAGCGTGGAGAAGTGGCTTATCAACTCAACCTACCAGAAAGTTTGTCAGCAGTGCACAATGTGTTCCACGTGTCACAATTGAAGAAGTGTCTGCGAGTACCAGAAGAACAGTTGCCAGTGGAGGGTTTGGAAGTCCAGGAGGATCTGACATACATAGAGAAGCCAACGCAGATTCTGGAGTTCGCAGACAGAGTCACCCGGAGGAATACCATCAGAATGTGCAAAGTTAGATGGGGTCACCACTCCGAGGAAGAAGCAACCTGGGAACGAGAAGATGATCTGAAAGCCAAATACCCTGAACTCTTTGCTGACCAACCCTGAATCTCGAGGGCGAGATTCTTTTAAGGGGGATAGGTTTGTAACACCCTGAATTTGGGGGTATAAAATTTCTTTGCTCATATTCACAAATTCAGGTGTTACTTTTCTTTTCTCATCCTTCCCCAATCTTTTCTTTCTCATTTCTATAGGAGAGAAATGCTTATTTTATTTGTAATAGTAGTGTGATAGGTTAAACCCTAAGGGACTATGAATTGTTGCATCATGTTGAACCCTAGATTTCACTTTTGTTTGGTGCATAATTCTCAAAAGGTCTAATTTGAATTTGTGGCACATTTGAATTTGAATCAAATGGAGAAAATAAAAAGAAAAGAGAAAGGAAATTACAAAATAAAAAGAAAAAGGGAAGCAGCCCGTTACCTCAGCCTGCTCGGCCTTTCGGCCCACCAGGCCCAACCCGCGCGCCCGCGCGCGCGCTCTCCCTCCCGCCCCTTCTCTCTCTGCGCGAGCGGGCCCGCCTGTCGGCGCGGCCGCCGTCTCCGCGCTCGCTCCCCCGCTCCCTCTGGTTGCCCGGTCCCACCTGTCGGCGCTCCCGCCCGCGCGTGCGCCATCTCCCTCGCTCTCTCTCTGCCCGTGGGCCCTCCCGGTCAGCCCCGCTTTCCTCGCGCCCGCGCCCGACTTCTTCTCTCTCTCTGCGTCGCGGGTCCCGGCTGTCAGCTTCGCCGTTCTCGCGTAACCGCCGCCGAGCCGCGCGCGCCCGCCTTCCTCGCGCCCACGTCGCGCGTGGGGAGCTCGCCCCACCTCGCCCTCGGCCACTAGAGCCCCGAACCTCACTCGCCCTCTCCCCCTCCCTCATTTGCGCACCCACCAGCCCTCTCTCTCGCCCTCTCCCTCGCTGCGCGCACGCCCAGGCGCCATCGCCGCGAACCGCCGCCGCCCGAGCTCGTTTCCCGGCCGCCGTTGGAGCTCCGCCGCGTCCCTTGCCACGGTGAGCTCCGCCCCGACGTCCACAACCTGGGACGCGCCCCAATTCCCTCTTCCCCTCCCTATTTCTCTCTGCCCGCGCTCACCCGTCGTCCGCCGTGCAGCCGCCGCCGTCGACCCGGGCCACCGTCGCGTCTCCGTCGTCGCCGAGGAGTCCCCGGAGTTCGCCGTGAGGTAAGGAACCTCTCCCGTCCCTATTGGCCCTTGTCTTGCTCCCTGCTGCACTTGATTTCTCGCCGGAGTCGGTTAACGCCGCCGCCGAGCCACTCCACCGTGAGCCGCCCTCCTCCGGCGCCCCTACCTTGACCCAGACCCCGCCAATAGGTTTCCCGTGCCCTCCCCAACCTCCCCGGCCACTCAGGTCGCCCCGGGAACCCGCAGGGCCCCCGCTCCCCTCGTCTCCGGCGAACTCCTCCGCCGCGGGGACGAGCGCCGCCGCCCCAGCTAGCCGAAGGAGGCAGCAGCCAGCCACCCCATCCCCGCCGTCTATCTTAGATCGGACGGTCCTGATTCAAATAACCCGAACCCAATCTCAACCGTCCGCCCAAGATCCATCGGCCCAGAGTCGTTTCCCCCCGCCCTGTCTCTCTGCCCGCTGGGCCCCGCCTGTCAGTCGCCGCGCCCGCGCGCTCGCTCTGCCCGCTGGGCCCCGCCTGTCAGTCGCCGCGCCCGCGCGCTCGCTCTGCCCGCTGGCCCCGCCTGTCAGTCGCCGCGCCCGCGCGCTCGCTCTGCCCGCCGGCCCCGCCTGTCAGCCACCCAGGCCGCCGCGCGCCCGCGCGCCCGCCCGCAGGATCTAATCCTGGCCGTTGATCTGAGATCTAACGGCCGTAAGCGCCCGATACCCCTTCGCCCGTGCTTTTTCTTAAAGAACCCCCCGGTTTTCTGGATTTTGCGCCCGCCGTCCCTGGTTTCTCGCAGTTAAGTCCTCAGCCCTTTTATTTAATTCAAAATAGGTCCCTAGGGCATATTTTTAACCCCTAAACTTGTAAAATTCATAACTTTGCCATATGAACTCCAAATTAGGTGCTTCAAATTGCAAAATGTTCATAAAATTATTATCTATCTGATTATGCACTGTTTTCCTGCTGTTTCCATGTTCCAATTAATGGTTAATCTTTAGGATAGGATTAAGGTTATTGGAACTCTATTTGAGATAAATAAAAGGTAGTAGACTTTAATAAAAGTTGGAGCACTTAAGTTTATGGACTCAAACCCTTAAGTTTAGGAACTTAAACCAGATAATTATTTAATTCCACCACTGACTTAAACCTGAGTAGTGGATAATGACTCATTTTGTATAGTCCTCTACCCCAGACCTAGGAAACACCAGAGTGCCTATCCCTTTTCTGTAATGAATTTGTGACCACCCTCTGCTGCATATGTTTGGTATATTGTTTTTGTTTGTTATTTCCCCAAGTGCATAGTGTGAATGATTACTTTACGTAGACAACGAGCAGTCTGTGTTTCCCGAGGAAGTTGCAGAGGAAGTCCCTGAGCAACAGTTTGGTGAAGGCAAGTGTCCTCAGTCCCATTATGTCCCATTTACTTTATAATACACTGTCCCGCATTACTTACTTGAAACCTAAGGATTGACTAGCTTTACACTTACTTTATCCTTGATGACCTTATGGGCTATTGTGGTTAGCATTTTGCTACTGCTTAACTTAATCAATGAACATGATGTGAATATTTATGATACTGTTATCCTGATGATGTTGATGATCTTGTGATACTCCAGGGGGCTCAGGCTGTTTCCTGAGTACCTCTCCGTAAGGACCTGTTCGTTGAGAGACCACCCGGGATAACAGTGCAACCATGAGGGTGAAATGGGACGCCCTTAGCTAATTAATTAGAGGAACTAGAGGTGTAGTTGCTTCGCCGTCGTGCCGTCAATGGGGTCCAGGCACAGTGCTTGCTCTGCCGAGGCTGGGTGCCGAGGTTTTTTTCGTTTTGCTTTTGTTAGTCACTCTCCTGCGGGGAGGAGTACTGTGTTTATCAAACTGGAGAAACCTAACGGGCAGCTATGATCTCTAGGGAATCTTTGTAAAAGCTACGTAGTGATACCCTGCCGGACCACCTAGGTAGTGGTCAATGGGGATTAGCTCTCCCCGGGCAGAAAGGGAATCATGACTCATGGGTAAAGTGTGCGACCTCTGCAGAGGGTAGTGAAACTGATATATCAGCCGTGCTCACGGTTAAGAGCAGCCTTGGGATCCTCTTTGTTTAGAGATACAAATGGTTCGAGATACAAGGATTATGTTATGATTTTGGTTCGAATATGATGATGTTGCTCCTCGATGAGGAAATGGTTCATGGGTTGGTTAATGATAAAATCTGGCTTCTACTACTGATAAATACCTGACCAACTAAAAGCAACTGCTGGAGCCTAACCCCACATAAAGCTAGTCCACTTCAGCCAAACGGGACATTTGCTGAGTACGTTGATGTGTACTCATCCTTGCTTTACCACAAAACACCAGGTTGTCCGCATTGTAATCACTGCTCAGGAGAAGGCAAAGCCGTGGAAGGAGACTTCCAGGAGTTCCAAGACTACGACGAATTCTAGGTGTGGGTTGGCGGCAACCCCCAGTCAGCTGCCTGTGAAGGCCTTATCTTTACTGCGTTTCGCTAGCACTTTGATTTAACTGTTAAGTTGATGTCTATGAGGATGTCTATGACTCTGTGATGTAATAAGTTCATACCCTTTTATGTTATTATTCGAGCATTGTGCGATGATGTTCATTTATGTAATCGCTGTGTACGTGAGTTCTGATCCTGGCACGTACATAGTTCGCATTCGGTTTGCCTTCCGAAACCGGGTGTGACATTAGGCCTTTAGATATGGAGTCTCTCTTCTAAAATCGTATTATCCCTGGTGATGCCAATCATATCATTTTATCTTGCGACAAGATTACATTTATCCACGCTAAATCATTTATTTTTACGGGGCTTCAAACCCGTGAGGACTTAGACTCGTCACCCGTGAGCTACACTAGGACACTATATGTCCAAGAGTCTTTAGGGTGTGTTTGGCATAGCTTTGCTCTACTCCAGAGCAGCTCTGCTCCAAAACTCTAGGTGGAGTAGCTCTGCTTTGGAGTCTAGGTTGCTTTCTCATAACCAGTGGCGGGTAAATACCTTCAAACTTCATGTCTGTGTTGCCTTTTTAAATATTTCAAAGTACCAAAAGAGGTACTTCAAAATTTTGTACTATGACTCTCAAAACTCTATGAAATTTGCAACTCTGGAGTTAGGGTGTTTGACTAGCTCTGGCCAGCTCTTTCTTGGAGTTTTGCTCTGGAGCCATGCCATACACCCTCTTAATCACTGACTAGCAAAGTGCTCGTATGTTGGTACAGTTTCCATTTATGCTTGTGTATAGAGTATACTAGTATAATACCTGTGCCTTGCGACAACATATAATTTGATAAAATACTAGCGCACAACGATTACATGAAAACGAGTAATACATATATTATCATCGACTTTAATATCTCATAAGTTGCCAACAACTAACACAGAACTAAACTCGGGATCCAGAGCATCTCCTCCTCTCCCTTAGCTGTTCAGCCACGCATCACCGGCGGCGGGGCGATGGGGCCTCCTCCTCTCTCTCTCTCTCTCGGCTGTTCTTGCCCTACTGCCTGCAGAGGCGCATGGCGACATAGAGTCGCGGCGTTGGTTCGAGGCGCTTGCCGACGTGGGAAGGTCGATATCCTCTATGGTGGTGCGGAACTGGGCGAGGGAGGCGGAGACGAGGAAAGAGATGTGAAGTTAGGGGTTAATATAAGCGATGAGTATTGTCGAGGACCATAATTAGGGGTACCCTCAAGACTCCTAATTCTCAGCTGGTAACCCCCATCAGCATAAAGCTGCAAAGGCCTGATGGGTGCGATTAAGTCAGGGATCAGTCCATTCGAGCGACTCGATCACGCCTCGCCCGAGCCTAGCCTCGGACAAGGGCAGCCGACCCCGGAGGATTTCCGTCTCGCCCGAGGCCCCCCTCCAACGGCGGACACATCTTCGGCTCGCCCGAGGCCCTGCCTTCGCTAAGAAGCAACCCTGACTGAATCGCCGCACCGACCGACCAAGTCGCAGGAGCATTTAACGCAAAGGAAGCTCCGCCCGACCCAGGGCTCGGACTCGGGCTCAGCCCCGGAAGACGGCTCCGCTCCACCCGACCCAGGGCTCGGACTCGGGCTCAGCCCCGGAAGACGGCGAACTCCGCTCCGCCCGACCCAGGGCTCGGACTCGGGCTAAGACCCGGAAGACGGTGAACTCTGCTCCGCCCGACCCAGGGCTCGGACTCGGGCTAAGACCCGGAAGACGGCGAACTCCGCTCCGCCCGACCTAGGGCTCGGACTCGGGCTAAGACCCGGAAGACGGCGAACTCCGCTCCGCCCAACCCAGGGCTCGGACTCGGGCTAAGACCCGGAAGACGGCGAACTCCGCTCCGCCCGACCCAGGGCTCGGACTCGGGCTAAGACCCGGAAGACGGCGAACTCCGCTCCGCCCGACCCAGGGCTCGGACTCGGGCTCAGCCCCAGAAGACGACGAACTCCGCTTCGCCCGACCCCAGGGCTCGGACACCGCCCTGGCCTCTGCCGACGACCTCCGCCTCGCCCGACCCAGGGGCTCGGACTCGGCCTCGGCCATGAAGGACAGACTCGACCTCAGCTTCGGAGGAGCCTCCACGTCGCCCAACCTAGGGCGTAGGCCAGCCACGTCAACATGAAGCGCCATCATCACCCTACCCCGAGGTGACTCGGGCCACAGAGAACAAGACCGGTGTCCCATCTGGCTGTCTCCACCAGATAGGCAATGATGGCGCCCCGCATGCCCTGTGACGACGGTGGCTCTCAGCTCTCTTACGGAAGCAGGAGGACGTCAGCAAGGACATAACCGCTCCGACAGTTGTCCCTCCGCCAGGCTCCGCCGCTCCTCCGACGGCCACGACATCACACTAGTTGGGTTCCAAGATCTCTCCGGCTGCCACATTGGCATGTACTCAGGGCACTAGCTCTCCCTCGCTAGACACGTAGCACTCTGCTACACCCCCATTGTACACCTGGATCCTCTCCTTACGTCTATAAAAGGAAGGACCAGGGCCCTCTTAGAGAGGGTTGGCCGCGCGGGACGAGGACGGGACAGGCGCTCTCTTGGGGCCGCTCGCTTCCCTCACCCGCGTGGACGCTTGTAACCCCCTACTGCAAGCGCACCCGACCTGGGCGCGGGACGAACACGAAGGCCGCGGGATTCCCGCCTCTCTCACGCCGGTCTCCGGCCGCCTCGCTCCTTTCCCCCCTTCGCGCTCGCCCACGCGCTCGACCCATCTGGGCTGGGACACGCGGCACTCACTCGTCGGCCTGAGGGACCCCCCGGTCTCGAAACGCCGACAGTTGGCGCGCCAGGTAGGGGCCTGCTGCGTGTTGACGAGCAGCTTCCCGTCAAGCTCTAGATGGGCAGTCTCCAACAACCTCTCCAACCCGGGATGGTGCTCCGTTTCGGGAGTCTTGAGTTCATGTCCCTCGACGGCAGCTACGACATGATACTCCTTCCACTGCCACGCGACAACGCAATGGCGACCGACAGCCCGCCCGCCGGCGGCGGAATCGACGACGTCTTCCCCGCGTGGCGGAAGAACAACATTCGAGCTCGCCCCGTCCTCTCCCCCGCCAACGGAGGAGGAGACGGGGCAACCAAGGCCAAGCAGGAGGCCGCGCCTCATCGGCTGTCGAGCGAGTCGACGTCCCTAGCACCCCAACGGGGGGCGCGTTGGGCGTCGACCTCGCGTTCGAGACGAAGGCGAGCGCCGTCTCCCCGCGACACGCCAATCCCGAGCAAGTGGACGACGCCAGCGCGCTTGCGAAAAGCTTGCAGGACGTCGCCCTCATACTGGAGGCGACGATGCAGTCAGTCCTCGACGTGACTTCATCGCCGCTCGACGACCAAAAGGTACCAACCGATTCCCATCCTACGTCATTTGTACTCAGCCTCAACCCGCCTAGCAATCTTGCTTTGGCGGGCGCCCTTGTAGAGGCAAGTACAAACCCTCTGGGGTTTCGCTTGCGGTCGCCTTGGGACCGGCTGACGGACGTCTCGACCTACGGGCCCTTGGGTCCGAGGGAGATGACGACCCCAACATCTGTTGGGATTTCTCTGGATTTGGCAACCCCAGTGCCATGCGGAACTTCATGACCGCATGTGACTACTGCCTCTCCGACTGTTCCGACGGTAGCTGCAGCCTCGACGACGAGGACTGCGGCCCAAGCCGCGAATGTTTCCACGTCGATCTAGGGGGTCCCTCCGAAGGCAATCATCTCGGCATGCCGGAGGACGGTGCTCCCCCTGGGCCGGTGCCTCGCACTGACATCCCGCGGGAGCTAGCTGTGGTCCCCGTTCCGGCGGGGGGTTACGACCCACAGCTTGAGCAAGTCCGCGGGGCGCAGGCCAGGATCGACGAGGGAGCAGGAGCGCTTGAGCCGATCCGCCGGGACGTTGGGCAGGCATGGGTGGGCCAACCCCCGGCCGGAGAAATACGTCACCTGCCCCAGGGTCTCCAGCACCGCGTCGCCGATGTCGTCAGGGTCAGGCCACCACCTGCATCCAGTGGGGTCGGTCAGAACCTGGCCACAGCAGCGATGCTCCTCCGCGCGATGCCGGAGCCATCCACCACCGAGGGTCGGCGAATCCAAGGAGAACTCAAAAATCTCCTGGAAGGCGCCGCGGTCCGACGGGCCGAGAGCACTGCCTCCCGGAGGCAAGGATACCCCTCGGAACCTCATGCCGCGACCTCCCGATTCATGCGGGAAGCCTCGGTCTACACCGGGCGCACGCGCAACACCGCGCCTGCGGCCCCGGGCCACCTCGGCAACGAGCGCCATCACCGCGACCGTCGAGCCCACCTCGACGAGAGGGTGCGCCGAGGCTATCACCCTAGGCGTGGGGGACGCTACGACAGCGGGGAGGATCGGAGTCCCTCGCCCGAACCACCCGGTCCGCAGGCCTTCAGCCGGGCCATCCGGCAGGCACCGTTCCCGACCCGATTCCGACCCCCGACTACTATCACAAAGTACTCGGGGGAAACGAGGCCGGAATTGTGGCTCGCGGACTACCGCCTGGCCTGCCAACTGGGTGGAACGGACGACGACAACCTCATCATCCGCAACCTCCCCCTGTTCCTCTCCGACACCGCTCGCGCCTAGTTGGAGCACCTGCCTCCGGGGCAGATCTCCAACTGGGATGACCTGGTCCAAGCCTTCGCCGGAAATTTCCAGGGCACGTATGTGCGCCCTGGGAATTCCTGGGACCTCCGAAGCTGCCAACAGCAGCCGAGAGAGTCTCTTCGGGACTACATCCGGCGATTCTCGAAGCAGCGCACCGAGCTGCCCAACATCACCGACTCAGATGTCATCGGCGCGTTCCTTGCCGGCACCACCTGCCGCGACCTGGTGAGCAAGTTGGGTCGCAAGACCCCCACCAGGGCGAGCGAGCTGATGGACATCGCCACCAAGTTCGCCTCTGGCCAGGAGGCGGTCGAGGCTATCTTCCGAAAGGACAAGCAGCCCCAGGGCCGCCCGTCGGAAGATGCTCCCGAGGCGTCTACTCCGTGCGGCACCAAGAAGAAGGGCAAGAAGAAGTCGCAAGCGAAACGCGACGCCGCCGACGCGGACCTTGTCGCCGCCGCCGAGTACAAGAACCCTCGGAAGCCCCCCGGAGGTGCCAACCTCTTTGACAAGATGCTCAAGGAGCCGTGCCCCTATCATCAGGGGCCCGTCAAGCACACCCTTGAGGAGTGCGTCATGCTTCGGCGCCACTTCCACAGGGCCGGTCCACCCGCGGAGGGTGGCAGGGCCCGCGACGATGACAAGAAGGAAGATCACCAAGCAGGAGAGTTCCCCGAGGTCCGCGACTGCTTCATGATCTACGGCGGGCATGCGGCGAATGCCTCGGCTCGGCATCGCAAGCAAGAGCGCCGAGAGGCCTGCTCGGTGAAGGTGGCGGCGCCAGCCTACCTAGACTGGTCCGACAAGCCCATCACCTTCGACCAAGCTGATCACCCCGACCACGTGCCGAGCCCAGGGAAATACCCGCTCGTCGTCGACCCTGTCATCAGTGACGTCAGGCTCACCAAGGTCCTTATGGACGGGGGCAGCAGCCTCAACATCATCTACGCCGAGACCCTCGGGCTCCTGCACGTCGATCTGTCCTCCGTCCGAGCAGGCGCTGCGCCCTTCCACGGGATCATTCCCGGGAAGCGCGTCCAGCCCCTCGGACGACTCGACCTCCCTGTCTGTTTCGGAACACCCTCCAACTTCCGAAGGGAGACTCTGACGTTCGAGGTGGTCGGGTTCCGAGGAACCTACCACGCGGTGCTGGGGAGGCCATGCTACGCGAAGTTCATGGCCGTCCCCAACTACACCTACTTGAAGCTCAAGATGTCGGGCCCCAACGGGGTCATCACCGTCGGCCCCACGTACAAACACGCGTTCGAATGCGACGTGGAGTGCGTGGAGTACGCTGAGGCCCTCGCCGAGTCCGAGGCCCTCATCGCCGACCTGGAGAGCCTCTCCAAAGAGGTGCCAGACATGAAGCGTCATGCCGGCAACTTCGAGCCAGTGGAGACGGCTAAGACCGTCCCCCTCGACCCCAGTGGCGACGCCTCCAAGCAGATCCGGATCGGTTCCGGGCTCGAGCCCAAATAGGAAGCAGTGCTCGTCGACTTTCTCCGCGCGAACGTCGACGTCTTCGCGTGGAGTCCCTCGGACATGCCCGACATACCGAGGGATGTCGCCGAGCACTCGCTGGATATTCGGGCCGGAGCCCGACCGGTCAAGCAGCCTCTGCGCCGATTCGACGAGGAGAAGCGCAGAGCGATAGGCGAGGAGATCCACAGGCTAATGGCAGCCGGGTTCATCAAAGAGGTATTCCACCCCGAATGGCTCGCCAACCCTGTGCTTGTGAGAAAGAAAGGGGGGAAATGGCGGATGTGTGTAGACTACACTGGTCTCAACAAAGCATGTCTGAAGGTTCCCTACCCTCTACCTCGCATTGATCAAATCGTGGATTCCACTGCTGAGTGCGAAACCCTGTCTTTCCTCGATGCCTACTCAGGGTATCATCAAATCAGGATGAAAGAGTCCGACCAGCTCGCGACTTCTTTCATCACGCCCTTCGGCATGTACTGCTATGTCACCATGCCGTTCGGTTTGAGGAATGCGGGTGCGACGTACCAGCGGTGCATGAACCATGTGTTCGGCGAACACATCGGTCGCACGGTCGAGGCCTACGTCGATGACATCGTAGTCAAGACAAGGAAAGCTTCCGACCTCCTCTCCGACCTTGAAGTGACATTCCGGTGTCTCAAGGCAAAAGGCGTCAAGCTCATCCCGAGAAGTGTGTCTTCGGGGTGCCCCGAGGCATGCTCTTGGGGTTCATCGTCTCCGAGCGGGGCATCGAAGCCAACCCGGAGAAGATCGCAGCCATCACCAGCATGGGGCCCATCAAGGACTTAAAAGGTGTACAGAGGGTCATGGGATGTCTCGCGGCCCTGAGCCGCTTCATCTCGCGCCTCGGCGAAAGAGGCCTGCCTCTGTACCGCCTCTTAAGGAAGGCCGAGTGCTTCACTTGGACCCCTGAGGCCGAGGAAGCTCTCGGGGACCTGAAGGCGCTCCTCACCAAGGCGCCTATCTTGGTGCCCCCAGCCGATGGAGAAGCCCTCTTGGTCTACGTCGCCGCGACCACTCAGGTGCTTAGCGCCGCGATTGTGGTCGAGAGGCAAGAAGAGGGGCATGCATTGCCCGTTCAGAGGCCGGTTTACTTCGTCAGCGAGGTACTGCCCGAAACCAAGATCCGCTACCCACAAGTTCAGAAGCTGCTGTATGCAGTGATCCTGACGAGGTGGAAGTTGCGACACTACTTCGAGTCTCACCCGGTAACTGTGGTGTCATCCTTCCCCCTGGGGGAGATCATCCAGTGCCGAGAGGCCTCGGGCAGGATTGCGAAGTGGGCGGTGGAAATCATGGGCGAGACCATCTCGTTCGCGCCTAGGAAGGCCATCAAGTCCCAGGTCTTGGCGGACTTCGTAGCCGAATGGGTCGACGCCCAGCTACCGACGGCTCCGATCCAACCGGAGCTCTGGACCATGTTTTTCGACGGGTCGTTGATGAAGACGGGAGCCGGCGCGGGCCTACTCTTCGTCTCACCCCTCGGGAAACACCTACGCTATGTGCTACGCCTCCATTTCCCGGCGTCCAACAATGTGGCTGAGTACGAAGCTCTGATCAACGGATTGCGAATCGCCATCGAGCTAGGGGTCCGACGCCTCGACGCTCGCGGCGACTCGCAGCTCGTCATCGACCAAGTCATGAAGAACTCCCACTGCCGCGACTTGAAGATGGAGGCCTACTACGGTGAGGTTCGGCGCTTGGAAGACAAGTTCTACGGGCTCGAGTTTAACCACATCGCTCGGCGCTACAACGAGACTGCGGACGAGCTGGCAAAAATAGCCTCGGGGCGAACAACGGTTCCCCCGGACGTCTTCTCCCAGGATCTGCATCAGCCCTCCGTCAAGATCGACGACCCTCCCGAGCCCGAGGCGCCCTCGGTCCAGCCCGAGGTACCCTCGGCACGGCCCGAGGCACCCTCAGCTCAACCCGAGGTACCCTCGGTCTCCGAGGGCGAGGCATTGCGCGTCGAGGAGGAGCGAAGCGGGGCCACGCCTGATCGAAATTGGCAGACCCCGTACCTGCAATATCTCCGCCAAGGAGAGCTACCCCTCGACCGAGCCGAGGCTCGGCGGATAGCGCGACGCGCCAAGTCGTTCGTCCTGCTGGGCGATGAGAAGGAGCTCTACCACCGCAGCCCCTCGGGCATCCTCCAGCGATGCATCTCCATCGCCGAAGGTCAGGAACTCCTGCAAGAGATACACTCGGGGGCTTGCGGCCATCACGCAGCGCCTCGAGCTCTCGTCGGGAATGCTTTTTGGCAAGGCTTCTACTGGCCAACGGCGGTGGCTGACGCCACTAGAATTGTCCGCACCTGCGAAGGGTGTCAATTCTATGCGAAGCAGACCCACCTGCCCGCTCAGGCTCTGCAGACGATACCCATCACCTGGCCCTTCGCTGTGTGGGGTCTGGACCTCGTCGGCCCTTTGCAGAAGGCGCCCGGGGGCTACACGCACCTGCTGGTCGCCATCGACAAATTCTCCAAGTGGGTCGAGGTCCGACCCCTGAACAGCATCAGGTCCGAGCAGGCGGTGACGTTCTTCACCAACATCATCCATCGCTTCGGGGTCCCGAACTCCATCATCACCGACAACGGCACCCAGTTCACCGGCAGAAAATTCTTGGACTTCTGCGAGGATCACCACATCCGGGTGGACTGGGCCGCCGTAGCTCATCCCATGTCGAATGGGCAAGTAGAGCGTGCCAACGGCATGATTCTACAAGGGCTCAAGCCTCGGATTTACAACGACCTCAACAAGTTCGGCAAGCAATGGATGAAGGAACTCCCCTCGGTGGTCTGGAGCCTGAGGACGACGCCAAGCCGGGCCACGGGTTTCACGCCGTTCTTCCTGGTCTACGGGGCCGAGGCTGTCTTGCCCACTGACCTGGAATACGGCTCCCCGAGAACGAGGGCCTACAACGATCAAAGCAACCAAGCTAGCCGAGAAGACTCGCTAGACCAGCTGGAAGAGGCTCGGGACAAGGCCTTACTACACTCGGCGCGGTATCAGCAGTCCCTGCGGCGCTACCACGCCCGAGGGGTCCGACCCCGAGACCTCCAGGTGGGCGACCTGGTGCTTCGGCTGCGACAAGACGCCCGAGGGAGGCACAAGCTCACGCCCCCCTGGGAGGGGCCATTCGTCATCGCCAAAGTTCTGAAGCCCGGAACGTACAAGCTGGCCAACAGTCAAGGCGAGGTCTACGGCAACGCTTGGAACATCCAACAACTACGTCGCTTCTACCCTTAAGATGTTTTCAAGTCGTTCATATACCTCGCACCCACGCAAAGTTTAGTCATCAAGGAAGGGTCGGCCTCGCCTTGGCAAAGCCCGACCCTCCCTCGGGGGCTAAAAGGGGGGGACCCCCTCTGCGTCGAAATTTTCCTCGAAAAAAGGTCTCTTCTGCCAGAATATCTTTCGTGCTTTTTGACTACTTTGAAAAGTGGGTCCTGAAAACGACGGAGTACACGTAAGCAGCCAAGGCTACGTAAGCAGCCTAGGCTGACCGAGCCGAGGGACTCCTACGCCTCCGGGATACGGATACCTCACTCATCACCTTCTGCGATAAGTAACTCGCGTTCGGATAAAGTGATGTCGCGGACCGAACAAGTCTTCATGTTCGGAAGTTCTTCTGCCGAAGCAATCCTTCGAGCCTTCTCGACTGAGTCGGTGGCAGGGCCTCATGGACGGGTGAAAGTACGCGTAAGCGGCAAGGCCGATCGAGCCGAGGGACTCCCACGCCTCCGGGATACGGATACCTCACTCATCACCTTCCGCGAGAAGCAACTCCCACTCACACAAACATCCCTGTTACCGACAAAAAAGTCCAGATACTCGAAACAAGAGGAAAGGAGACGCAGCTTTACAACACAGCGAGGGCATGTATTCTGGCCTCGGCGGCTGCAGAAGGCACACGCTACAAGACACTCTGACCCTGCAGGCTCGGGTCTTGACGCTGGAAGGGGGCAGCAACACCCTCGGCATCGACGACACCTTCGGCGAGGCCCGACCTAGCCTCGGACGGCGACGCGGTCCGAGGATCTCCGCTCCGAAGGACGACGTCATCACCACGCCCGGGCAATCGCTGCCAGGGACTTCTCCGGGAATCCGGCCCGAGCAGGCGGCTCGGCCGGTTGCCCCTGGGGCCTCGGCCGACCATCTCCCAAGGGCGCCAGCCCAACCTGAGGCCTCGGCTGATCAACTCCGACGTCGGTCCCGCCAACGGACAACCCGGCTAGGCTCCGGCCAACTAGGTTTCATTTTCGAGCCGACTCCGCCTCTGTTCATACTGATATCGCTACCCCTGGCCTCGGCTCGTCGAAGAGCGGCCGAGGGGTCCCTTTAACTAAGCTAGAGGAGCCTCGGACAGCAAGGCCGACCGAGCCGAGGGACTCCTACGCCTCCGGGATACGGATACCTCACTCGTCACCTTGACACGGGGCGACTCATGCTTGGTGAAGCGGTTCAGATAATCAACAGACGAGTCTTAGCGCTCAAAAATGAGGAAAAACACGGCTCCGTGCCGAAATTACATACGTGTTCAGGCCCCGAAAGCCGCAATGAACAAAAAAAACACCGGCATTCGAAGTGCCATTACAAACGAAACTCCGGTTCCCCCCTCCGCAGGTACGAACAGCCCCACTCGATGGGGGTGGGCCTGTGGAGCAACGGAAGACCGGTGAACGGCGCGCCGTCACCCGCTCCAGCAGCGGCGACGATGACGACTTCCGCTCCGGGGGGCCGAACAGCGGCAGCACTGACCTCAGGGCGGATGCTGCTGCCAGGAGGCCCCCGCCCATGCCCAAACTCGTGAGGCAAGGACGGGCAGAAGGCCGTAGAGTTGGAGGTCAGCCCGTGGCCGGCCTTGGCTATCAGCGCCGGCAGAAGAACCTCTTCCAGCTGCCGTGGCAGACGCTGGCGCTGCGAGCGGCTCCGAAGCCACTCGCGTCCGAGAGCCAGGCACGGTGCAGCTGCCGGCGCCACGGACGACGGCCGCCCTTCCCTCCAATCACTGAGTGAAGGAGCGGGCCACCGCCCACGAAGGGGCTGACCCCAACTCGGCACACTCTCCTCCCCAGCCCTGGTGATGAAAATCCTTGAGGCTGAGGGAGGAGCAGAGGCCGCAGCCCGGCTCGCTTTCCCCCACTATCAAGCTGGAGGTCACCATCTTGGGTGACCGCCGGTGGAGGGGTGCGGCCGGGCTGCATGATGAAAATCCTTGAAGCCGAACGATGGCTGAAAGGTACCAACTCCCACGGGGTTGCGTCCCTCCAACGACGAGGCAAAAAGACGGCGGGTATCCCCCATCCGGGGGCTTGGAAGGTGTAAAGACGCGGTGCATAAGGGAGCACGGTCGCCTTTCGAAAGGGGTCACCCTCCTTTTAAAGGCAACTCCCCCTGCTTGCACCCCCAACCGTCACGGGCTGAGTCCTCTCCAACACGCTCCAAAGCCCTCCCCTGCGGCGCGGGGGCTGGGTCCCGCATGTCATGCAGACTGGCTCCGAGCAGAAGAAGCCAAACCGCCGCGCATGGTGCACGCAACCGCCCAGCGGTTACAAGTGACCCTCCACTTTTGCCCAGACCAACGGGCGAAAGAGGCGGACAGCCATGCAGGCGGCATGCAACCGCGCCAAGTGGACGCGCTTCTCTGACTCCCGACACGCCAGCATGGAGGCCCAGGCCCACGCGTCGCGCAACCGGCGCGCCGGATGCTGCATGCAAGCAACTGCACCGCCACTTGCGCCACCACCGCGCCTCCTCGATTGCGGAAACAATACCGCGACTCGAGGCGACCCAGCAGCGCCAGCCTGACGCGGCGGTCAACGCGGCCAAAAGTGGGCCGACAATAATGACGGTGGCAGGCGCGTGGGAGCAGCGGTCACGTCGTCAGCCAAGCTCACGTCCCATCCGGGGGCAGCAAGAGAACCCCCTCTCACGGCGTGAAGACAACACGCCCGTGATCCGTTCCTCGAACGGCTCGCGCACGCGCAACGGCCGTCCCGCCAACTACTCGCCCCGTCGCATTAACTCCGCGGCTGGACAGGCGGCGCTTCTAGCAGGAGCAGCGGGCGACGCTTCGCCTTCGCCGAAACAACCGCGCCAAAAAAGGTACGCCGCGTCGTTCGGTTTCGTATCCTTTTCCCTTTTTCCTCTTTCTCTATCTCTTGCGACAGGGACCGGGGAAGGGGGATACTCCGAAAGGGATCCTTCCCCGTGAAGGAACCAGGCTCCGAGCCTCCTTACTAATCAGAGGTTCGAAGGCTGGCCCCCCGAAGGGTTCAACAGCCGCCTCAGATTGCGTGGGCCCTACACCCACTACTGGTCAGAGGTTCGAAGGCCGGCCCCCCGAAGGGTTCCACGGCCGCCTCAGGCTACTCGGGCTCCGCGCCCATTACTGATCAGGGGTTCGAAGGCTGGCCCCCGAAGGGTTCACAGCCGCCTCAGACGCCGAGCGAGGGATGACCAGGGGTACGTTCGATACATAACCAAGGCTCGAGCTGCGCTCCTGAGGTACCCTAGGACATTTCCGAGACCAGCGGGAGCGATCTTGTAACGGAATCCCATCGGAGGGAGGCATCGAGCCCTCGGACCCCGTCGCCAGGGGACCGGGTCCGGCAGATCACCCGCAGGTACTTTTGGGCGTGCCTCTGGGCCCCTAGCCGACCCCTAACGAACGGGGCACGGACGTCCACTCGGATTACCCGCTTGCAGCTCACCGGAGACACCATGTTCGGCGCCCATCGAGGGTAACATGGCGCTCTCCCCCCTCCTTGCGGAAAGGCGACGCAGGGGCGTATGTAAAAAAGCCGAGTCTGTCCCTGATCGCCCTCTTGCCCTGTGCAGAGGCTCGGGGGCTGCTCTCGCAAACCCGGCTCTGGCCAAACCGTTGACAGCGTCAACATACTAGCCCGAGAACTTGGGCCCCGATCGTACACCCGGGCTACGGCCAGCTCGCATGAGGGAACAACCAGACCAGCCGAAGCATTACGCAAGGCATTAAGACCTCGAAGGAGTGAAACCACTCCTCCGAGGCCTCGGGGGCTACACCTGGCGGGTGCGCTCGCGCGCACCCACCGGAACAAAATGCAACCGAGAAAGGCTGGTCCCCTTGCAAAAAAGTGCGACGAAAGCCTCCAAGCGAGTGCTAACACTCCCTTCGAGGCTCGGGGGCTACTGTCGGGGACCATAATTAGGGGTACCCTCAAGACTCCTAATTCTCAGCTGGTAACCCCCATCAGCATAAAGCTGCAAAGGCCTGATGGGTGCGATTAAGTCAGGGATCAGTCCATTCGAGCGACTCGATCACGCCTCGCCCGAGCCTAGCCTCGGACAAGGGCAGCCGACCCCGGAGGATTTCCGTCTCGCCCGAGGCCCCCCTCCAACGGCGGACACATCTTCGGCTCGCCCGAGGCCCTGCCTTCGCTAAGAAGCAACCCTGACTGAATCGCCGCACCGACCGACCAAGTCGCAGGAGCATTTAATGCAAAGGAAGCTCCGCCCGACCCAGGGCTCGGACTCGGGCTCAGCCCCGGAAGACGGCGAACTCCGCTCCGCCCGACCCAGGGCTCGGACTCAGGCTCAGCCCCGGAAGACGGCGAACTCCGCTCCGCCCGACCCAGGGCTCGGACTCGGGCTAAGACCCGGAAGACGGTGAACTCCGCTCCACCCGACCCAAGGCTCGGACTCGGGCTAAGACCCGGAAGACGGCGA
Organism: Zea luxurians; assembly: GCA_029449295.1. NCBI lineage: Eukaryota > Viridiplantae > Streptophyta > Magnoliopsida > Poales > Poaceae > Zea > Zea luxurians. The sequence continues at coordinate 2,626,992 of JAOPSE010000026.1, read as the reverse complement.
ACTCCGCTCCGCCCGACCCAGGGCTCGGACTCGGGCTAAGACCCGGAAGACGGCGAACTCCGCTCCGCCCGACCTAGGGCTCGGACTCGGGCTAAGACCCGGAAGACGGCGAACTCCGCTCCGCCCGACCCAGGGCTCGGACTCGGGCTCAGCCCCAGAAGACGACGAACTCCGCTTCGCCCGACCCCAGGGCTCGGACACCGCCCTGGCCTCTGCCGACGACCTCCGCCTCGCCCGACCCAGGGGCTCGGACTCGGCCTCGGCCATGAAGGACAGACTCGACCTCAGCTTCGGAGGAGCCTCCATGTCGCCCAACCTAGGGCGCAGGCCAGCCACGTCAACAGGAAGCGCCATCATCACCCTACCCCGAGCTGACTCGGGCCGCAGAGAACAAGACCGGTGTCCCATCTGGCTGTCTCCACCAGATAGGCAATGATGGCGCCCCGCATGCCCTGTGACGGCGGCGGCTCTCAGCTCTCTTACGGAAGCAGGAGGACGTCAGCAAGGACACAACCGCTCCGACAGTTGTCCCTCCGCCAGGCTCCACCGCTCCTCCGACGGCCACGACATCACACTAGTTGGGTTCCAAGATCTCTCCGGCTGCCACATTGGCATGTACTCAGGGCACTAGCTCTCCCTCGCTAGACACGTAGCACTCTGCTACACCCCCATTGTACACCTGGATCCTCTCCTTGCGTCTATAAAAGGAAGGACCAAGGCCCTCTTAGAGAGGGTTGGCCGCGCGGGACGAGGACGGGACAGGCGCTCTCTTGGGGCCGCTCGCTTTCCTCACCCGCGTGGACGCTTGTAACCCCCTACTGCAAGCGCACCCGACCTAGGCGCGGGACGAACACGAAGGCCGCGGGATTCCCACCTCTCTCACGCCGGTCTCCGGCCGCCTCGCTCCTTTCCCCCCTTCGCGCTCGCCCACGCGCTCGACCCATCTGGGCTGGGACACGCGACACTCATTCGTCGGCCTGAGGGACCCCCCGGTCTCGAAACGCCGACAAGTATGAAGCACTTGTGGTGGTTGTATAAGGTTGGTTGCGCATGCAAGAGATAAGGCTTATCTTATCTGGTTGTTATGCGAGACATGGGAGAAAAACAGATCTACACGCTTCGCACGTGACGTATGGTGCACGAAACCCGTGCTTTAAAGGGGTAGAGAAAACACGAATACATGTGTGTTTTGTTGGCTAGGTGGGTGTGAATTTGAGTTTGGAGCCAACAACCATGGTTCAAATCCTCATTTGTGCATAATTTTAGGATTTTACCAATTAACATAGAAATAGTGGCGAAGACAGGGAGGGGCACGAGGGGGGGCAATGTCCCCCCTAATGCTCTCCTAATTCATAGGAGCTATTAAATTTTTTAGCTAATCACCATATAAATAATGCAAAATACCTCCTAGCAGTCCCTCCTAATCTGATTTGTCCCCTCTAAACTCAAATCCTGGCTTTGCCCCTGCATAGAAATACTTTAATAAAAAAACTAGTACAATGCTCATGCATTTGAGAGAACACACCAATCATATTTGATGGTATAGTGCAACGTATGTGAAAGTCGCCTAGAGGGGGGGTGAATAGGGCGAAACTGAAATTCTCAAAAATAATCACAACTACAAGCCGGGTTAGCGTTAGAAATATAATCGAGTCCGCGAGAGAGGGCGCAAAACAAATCGCAAGCGAATAATGAAGTGAGACACGCGGATTTGTTTTACCGAGGTTCGGTTCTCTCAAACCTACTCCCCGTTGAGGAGGCCACAAAGGCCGGGTCTCTTTCAACCCTTACCCTCTCTCAAACGGTCCCTCGGACCGAGTGAGCTTTCTCTTCTCAATCACTTGGAACACAAAGTTCCCGCAAGGACCACCACACGATTGGTGTCTCTTGCCTCAATTACAAGTGAGTGTTTGATCACAAGAAAGAATCAAGAAAGAAGAAAGCAATCCAAGCGCAAGAGCTCAAAAGAACACAAGCAAATCTCTCTCTCTAATCACTAAGGCGTTGTGTGGAATTTGGAGAGGATTTGATCTCTTTGGTGTGTCTAGAATTGAATGCTAGAGCTCTTGTGAGTAGTTGGGAAGTGGAAAACTTGGATGCTATGAATGGGGGGTGGTTGGGGGTATTTATAGCCCCAACCACCAAACTAGCCGTTTGGTGAGGCTGTCTGTTCGATGGCGCACCGGACAGTCCGGTGCGACAGCCACGTCACCAAAGCCGTTGCAATTTGACTGTTGGAGTTCTGACTTCTGGGCCCGCCTGGTTGTCCGGTGCACACCGGACATGTACTGTTCAATGTCCGGTGCACCAGAATGGGCGTGCCTGCCTTCTGCGCGCTTCTGGCGCGCATTGAATGCGCCTGCAGGTGACCGTTGGCGCGAAGTAGCCGTTGCCCCGCTGTTACACCGGACAGTCCGGTGTACACCGGACATGTCCGGTGAATTATAGCGAAGCGCCCACTGCAAAATCCCGAGGCTGCCAAGTTCCAGAGCCGCGTCCCTTTGGAGCACCGGACACTGTCCGGTGTACACCGGACAGTCCGGTGAATTATAGCGCGCCGGCTCCTAGAAATTCCCGAGGCTGAGGAGTTCTGTGCGTGGTTCCCTGGTGCACCGGACACTGTCCGGTGCGCCACCGGACAGTCCGGTGCGCCAGACCAGGGAGCCTTTCGGGATGCCTTTAGCTTTCTACCCAACTTTGGTCATTTTAATTGGCTTGTTGTGAACCTTTGACACCTGTATAACTTATACACTGGAGCAAACTAGTTAGTCCAATTGTTTGTGTTGGGCAATTCAACCACCAAAATTAATTAGGGACTAGGTGTAAGCCTAATTCCCTTTCAATCTCCCCCTTTTTGGTGATTGATGCCAACACAAACCAAAGCAAAGATAAATGTGCATAAATTGAACTAGTTTGCATAATGTAAGTGCAAAGGTTGCTTGGAATTGAGCCAATATAAATACTTACATGATGTGCATGGATTGTTTCTTTGTTTTTAACATATTGGACCACATTTGCACCACATGTTTTGTTTTTGCAAATCCTTTTGTAAATTCTTTTCAAAGTCCTTTTGCAAAATAGTCAAAGGTAAATAAATAAGATTTTGAGAAGCTTTTTCAAGTTTTGAAATTTTCTCCCTTTGATCCAAATGCTTTTCCTTTGACTAAACAAAACTCCCCCTAAATGAGATCCTCCTCTTAGAGTTCAAGAGGGTTTTGATATATCATTTTTGAAATACTACTTCCTCCCCCTTTAGAACATAATAAGATACTAATTTGAAATTAACCAATTGAAAATCTCCAAATTTTTAAAATTAGGTGGTGGTGGTGCGGTCCTTTTGCTTTGGGCTCATATTTTCTCCCCCTTTGGCATGAATCGCCAAAAACGGAATTATTAGAGCCCAACGAAGTACTTTCTCCTCCTTTGGTCATAAAATAAATGAGTGAAGATTATACCAAAGTTGGAGAGATGCTCGGAGTGACGGCGAAGGATGAGTAGTAGAGTGGAGTGGAAGCCTTTGTCTTCGCCGAAGACTCCAATTCCCTTTCAATATACCTATGACTTGGTTTGAAATACACTTGAAAACACATTAGTCATAGCATATATAAAAGAGATGTGATCAAAGATATACTTGTGTGCTATGTGTGCAAATTAGCAAAAGAAATTCCTAGAATCAAGAATATTTAGCTCATGCCTAAGTTTGGTAAAAGATTGTTCATCAAGTGGCTTGGTAAAGATATCGGCTAATTGATCTTTAGTGTTAATGTAAGAAATCTCGATATCCCCCTTTTGTTGGTGATCCCGAAGAAAATGATATCGAATGGCTATGTGTTTAGTGCGGCTATGCTCAACGGGGTTATCCGCCATGCGGATTGCACTCTCATTATCACATAGAAGAGGAACTTTGGTTAGTTTGTAACCATAGTCCCGCAGGGTTTGCCTCATCCAAAGCCATTGCGCGCAACAATGGCCTGCGGCAATATACTCGGCTTCGGCGGTAGAAAGAGCGACCGAATTTTGCTTCTTTGAAGCCCAAGACACCAAGGATCTTCCCAAGAACTGGCAAGTCCCCGATGTGCTCTTCCTATTAATCTTACACCCCGCCCAATCGGCATCCGAATAACCAATCAAATCAAATGTGGATCCCCGAGGGTACCAAAGCCCAAACTTAGGAGTATAAGCCAAGTATCTCAAGATTCGTTTTACGGCCGTAAGATGTGATTCCTTAGGGTCGGCTTGGAATCTTGCACACATGCAAACGGAAAGCATAATGTCCGGTCGAGATGTACATAAATAAAGCAATGAACCAATCATCGACCGGTATACCTTTTGATCCACGGACTTACCTCCCGTGTCGAGGTCGAGATGCCCATTTGTTCCCATGGGAGTCTTGATGGGCTTGGCATCCTTCATTCCAAACTTGCTTAGAATGTCTTGAGTATACTTCGTTTGGCTAATGAAAGTGCCCTCTTGAAGTTGCTTGACTTGGAATCCTAGAAAATATTTCAACTCCCCCATCATAGACATCTCGAATTTTTGTGTCATGATCCTACTAAATTCTTCACAAGTAGATTTGTTAGTAGACCTAAATATGATATCATCAACATAAATTTGGCATACAAACAAATCATTGTCAAGAGTTTTAGTGAACAAAGTAGGATCGGCCTTGCCGACTTTGAAGCCATTAGCAATAAGAAAATCTCTAAGGCATTCATACCATGCTCTTGGGGCTTGCTTGAGCCCATAAAACGCCTTAGAGAGCCTATAAACATGGTTAGGGTACTCACTATCTTCAAAGCCGGGAGGTTGCTCAACATAGACCTCCTCCTTGATTGGTCCATTGAGGAAGGCACTCTTCACGTCCATTTGACAAAGCTTGAAGCCATGGTAAGTAGCATAGGCTAATAATATGCGAATTGATTCAAGCCTAGCTACGGGTGCATAGGTTTCACCGAAATCCAAACCTTCGACTTGTGAATACCCCTTGGCCACGAGTCGAGCTTTGTTCCTTGTCACCACACCATGCTCGTCTTGCTTGTTGCGGAAGACCCACTTGGTTCCTACAACATTTTGGTTAGGACGTGGAACTAAATGCCATACCTCGTTCCTTGTGAAATTGTTGAGCTCCTCTTGCATCGCCATCACCCAATCCGAATCTTGAAGTGCTTCCTCTACCCTGTGTGGCTCAATAGAGGAAACAAAAGAGTAATGCTCACAGAAATGTGCAACACGAGATCGAGTGGTTACCCCCTTATGAATGTCGCCGAGGATGGTGTCGACGGGGTGATCTCGTTGTATTGCTTGATGGACTCTTGGGTGTGGCGGTCTTGGTTGTTCATCCTCCTTGTCTTGATTATTTGCATCTCCCCCTTGATCGTTGCCGTCATCTTGAGGTGGCTCATCTTTTTGATCCTCTCCTTCATCAACTTGAGCCTCGTCCTCATTTTGGGTTGGTGGAGATGCTTGCGTGGAGGAGGATGGTTGATCTTGTGCATGTGGAGGCTCTTCGGATTCCTTAGGACACACATCCCCAATAGACATGTTCCTTAGCGCTATGCACGGAGCCTGTTCTTCACCTATCTCATCAAGATCAACTTGCTCTACTTGAGAGCCGTTAGTCTCATCAAACACAACGTCACAAGAAACTTCAACAAGTCCTGAGGACTTGTTAAAGACTCTATATGCCCTTGTGTTTGAGTCATATCCTAGTAAAAAGCCTTCTACAGTTTTAGGAGCAAATTTAGATTTTCTACCTCTCTTAACAAGAATAAAGCATTTGCTACCAAAAACTCTAAAATATGAAATATTGGGCTTTTTACCGGTTAGGAGTTCATAGGATGTCTTCTTGAGGATTCGGTGTAGATATAACCGGTTGATGGCGTAGCAGGCGGTGTTGACCGCCTCGGCCCAAAACCGATCCGGTGTCTTGTACTCATCAAGCATGGTTCTTGCCATGTCCAACAGAGTTCGATTCTTCCTCTCCACTACACCATTTTGTTGTGGAGTGTAGGGAGAAGAGAACTCATGCTTGATGCCCTCCTCCTCAAGGAAGCCTTCTATTTGTGAGTTCTTGAACTCCGTCCCGTTGTCGCTTCTAATTTTCTTGATCCTTAAGCTGAACTCATTTTGAGCCCGTCTCAAGAATCCCTTTAAGGTCTCTTGGGTATGAGATTTTTCCTGCAAAAAGAACACCCAAGTGAAGCGAGAATAATCATCCACAATAACTAGACAGTACTTACTCCCGCCGATGCTTATGTAAGCAATCGGGCCGAATAAATCCATGTGTAGGAGCTCCAGTGGCCTGTCACTAGTCATGATGTTCTTGTGTGGATGATGAGTGCCAACTTGCTTCCCGGCTTGGCATGCGCTACAAATCCTGTCTTTCTCAAAATGAACATTGGTTAGTCCTAAAATGTGTTCCCCCTTTAGAAGCTTATGAAGATTCTTCATTCCAACATGGGCTAGTCGGCGGTGCCAGAGCCAACCCAAGTTAGTCTTAGCAACCAAGCAAGTGTCGAGTTCAGCTCTATCAAAATCTACCAAGTATAGCTGACCCTCTAACACTCCCTTAAATGCTATTGAATCATCACTTCTTCTAAAGACAGTAACACCTACATCAGTAAATAGACAGTTGTAGCCCATTTGACATAATTGGGATACGGAAAGCAAATTGTAATCTAAAGAATCTACAAGAAAAACATTTGAAATAGTATGGTCAGGTGATATAGCAATTTTACCCAATCCTTTGACCAAACCTTGATTTCCATCCCCGAATGTGATAGCTCGTTGGGGATCTTGGTTTTTCTCATATGAGGAGAACATCTTCTTCTCCCCTGTCATGTGGTTTGTGCACCCGCTGTCTAGTATCCAACTTGAGCCCCCGGATGCATAAACCTACAAAACAATTTTAGTTCTTGACTTTAGGTACCCAAACGGTTTTGGGTCCTTTGGCATTAGAAACAAGAACTTTGGGTACCCAAACACAAGTCTTGGAGCCCTTGTGTTTGCCCCCAACAAACTTGGCAACTACCTTGCCAGATTTGTTAGTCAAAACATAAGATGCATCAAAAGTCTTAAATGAAATGCTATGATCATTTGATGCAATAGGAGTTTTCCTTTTAGGCAACTTAGCACAGGTTGGTTGCTATAACTAGATGTCTCACCCTTATACATAAAAGCATGATTAGGGCCAGAGTGAGACCTCCTAGAATGAGTTCTCCTAATTTTGCTCTCGGGATAACCGGCAGGGTACAAAATGTAACCCTCGTTATCCTGAGGCATGGGAGCCTTACTCTTAACAAAGTTAGACAAGTTCTTAGGAGGGACATTAAGTTTGACATTGTCTCCCCTTTGGAAGCCAATGCCATCCTTGATGCCAGGGCGTCTCCCATTATAGAGCATACTTCTAGCAAATTTAAACTTTTCATTTTCTAAGTTATGCTCGGCAATTTTAGCATCTAACATTGCTATATGATCATTTTGTTGTTTAATTAAAGCCATGTGATCATGAATAGCATTGATATCAACATCTCTACATCTAGTACAAATAGAAGTGTACTCAACGGTAGATGTAGAGGGTTTGCAAGATTTTAATTCTACAACCTTAGCATGTAGTATATCATTCTCATTTTTAAGGTTAGAAATAGTAACATTGCAAACATCAAAATCTTTAGCCTTAGCAATTAATTTTTCATTTTCAATCCTAAGGCTAGCAAGAGAATCATTCAATTCCTTAATCTTAGCAAGCAAATCATCATTATCATTTCTAAGACTAGGAATTGAAGCATCACAAACATGAGAATCAATCTTAGCAATTAATTTAGCATTTTCATTTCTAAGGTTGTTAATGGTCTCATGGCAAGTGCTTAGCTCACTAGACAAATTTTGACATTTTTCTATTTCTAGAGCATAAGCATTTTTAACCTTAACATGCTTTTTGTTCTCCTTAATAAGGAAGTCCTCTTGAGAATCCAAGAGATCATCCTTCTCATGAATAGCACTAATCAATTCATTTAATTTTTCTTTTTGTTGCATGTTAAGGTCGGCAAAAAGGGTATGCAAATTATTTTCCTCATCACTAGCATTATCATCACTAGAGGACTCATATCTAGTGGAGGATTTGGATTTAACCTTCTTCCTTTTGCCGTCCTTCGCCATGAGGCACTTGTGGCCGACGTTGGGGAATAGGAGTCCCTTGGTGACGGCGATGTTGGCGGCGTCCTCGTCGTCAGAGGAGGAGTCGGTGGAGCTCTCGTCGGAGTTCCACTCGCGGCACACGTGGGCATCGCCGCCCTTCTTCTTGTGGTACCTCTTCTTTTCTCTCCTCTTGCCCTTCTTGTCGTTATCCCTGTCACTGTCACTTGATAATGGACATTTAGCGATAAAGTGACCGGGCTTACCACACTTGTAGCAAACCTTCTTGGAACGGGATTTGTAATCCTTCCCTTTCCGTTGCTTGAGGATTTGCCGAAAGCTTTTGATGATTAAGGCCATCTCCTCATTGTCGAGCTTGGAGGCGTCAATTGGTTGTCTACTTGGTGTAGACTCCTCCTTCTTCTCCTCCGTCGCCTTAAATGCCACCGGTTGCGCCTCGGACGTGGAGGGTTCATCAAGCTCGTTGATCTTCTTTGAACCTTTAATCATACATTCAAAGCTCACAAAATTCCCGATAACTTCCTCGGGGGTCATTAGTGGGTATCTAGGATTACCACGAATTAATTGAACTTGAGTGGGGTTAAGAAAAATGAGAGCTCTTAGAATAACCTTAACCACCTCGTGGTCGTCCCACTTTTTGCTCCCGAGGTTGCACACTTGATTTACCAAGGTTTTGAGCCGGTTGTACATATCTTGTGGCTCCTCCCCTTGGCGAAGACGGAAGCGACCGAGCTCCCCCTCGATCGTTTCCCTCTTGGTGATCTTGGTGAGTTCATCACCCTCTTGCGCGGTCTTGAGTAGGTCCCAAATCTCCTTTGCATTCTTCAACCCTTGCACTTTGTTGTATTCCTCCTTGCTTAAAGAGGCGAGGAGTATGGTTGTGGCTTGGGAGTTGAAGTGCTCGATTTGGGCCACTTCGTCCGTATCATAATCCTCATCCCCTAGGGATGGTACCTGTGCTCCAAACTCAACAACATTCCATATACTTTTGTGGAGTGAGGTTAGATAAAATTTCATTAAATCACTCCACCTAGCATAATCCTCACCATCAAAGGTTGGCGGTTTGCCTAATGGAACGGAAAGTAATGGAGTATGTCTAGATGTACGGGGATAGTGTAAAGGGATCTTACTAAACTTCTTGCGCTCTTGGCGCTTAGAAGTTACGGACGGCGCATCGGAGTCGGAGGTCGATGTTGATGAAGTGTCGGTCTCGTAGTAGACCACCTTCCTCATCCTCTTGTGCTTGTCGCCTTTCCAATGCGACTTGTGAGAAGAAGATTTTTCCTTCTTCTCTTTGTGGTGAGAAGAGGAAGATCTTTTCTCCTTCCGTTTGGAGGAGTCCTTCTTCTTCTCCCTCCTCTTGGTGCGGGACTCTTACGATGAAGTGCTCCCTTGGCTCGTAGTGGGCTTGTCGCCGGTCTCCATCTCCCTCTTGGTGTGATCTCCCGACGTCACTTCGAGCGGTTAGGCTCTAATGAAGCACCGGGCTCTGATACCAATTGAAAGTCGCCTAGAGGGGGGTGAATAGGGCGAAACTGAAATTCTCAAAAATAATCACAACTACAAGCCGGGTTAGCGTTAGAAATATAATCGAGTCCGCGAGAGAGGGCGCAAAACAAATCGCAAGCGAATAATGAAGTGAGACACGCGGATTTGTTTTACCGAGGTTCGGTTCTCTCAAACCTACTCCCCGTTGAGGAGGCCACAAAGGCCGGGTCTCTTTCAACCCTTACCCTCTCTCAAACGGTCCCTCGGACCGAGTGAGCTTTCTCTTCTCAATCACTTGGAACACAAAGTTCCCGCAAGGACCACCACACGATTGGTGTCTCTTGCCTCAATTACAAGTGAGTGTTTGATCACAAGAAAGAATCAAGAAAGAAGAAAGCAATCCAAGCGCAAGAGCTCAAAAGAACACAAGCAAATCTCTCTCTCTAATCACTAAGGCGTTGTGTGGAATTTGGAGAGGATTTGATCTCTTTGGTGTGTCTAGAATTGAATGCTAGAGCTCTTGTGAGTAGTTGGGAAGTGGAAAACTTGGATGCTATGAATGGGGGGTGGTTGGGGGTATTTATAGCCCCAACCACCAAACTAGCCGTTTGGTGAGGCTGTCTGTTCGATGGCGCACCGGACAGTCCGGTGCGACAGCCACGTCACCAAAGCCGTTGCAATTTGACTGTTGGAGTTCTGACTTCTGGGCCCGCCTGGATGTCCGGTGCACACCGGACATGTACTGTTCAATGTCCGGTGCACCAGAATGGGCGTGCCTGCCTTCTGCGCGCTTCTGGCGCGCATTGAATGCGCCTGCAGGTGACCGTTGGCGCGAAGTAGCCGTTGCCCCGCTGTTACACCGGACAATCCGGTGTACACCGGACATGTCCGGTGAATTATAGCGAAGCGCCCACTGCAAAATCCCGAGGCTGCCAAGTTCCAGAGCCGCGTCCCTTTGGAGCACCGGACACTGTCCGGTGTACACCGGATAGTCCGGTGAATTATAGCGCGCCGGCTCCTAGAAATTCCCGAGGCTGAGGAGTTCTGTGCGCGGTTCCCTGGTGCACCGGACACTGTCCGGTGCGCCACCGGACAGTCCGGTGCGCCAGACCAGGGAGCCTTTCGGGATGCCTTTAGCTTTCTACCCAACTTTGGTCATTTTAATTGGCTTGTTGTGAACCTTTGACACCTGTATAACTTATACACTGGAGCAAACTAGTTAGTCCAATTGTTTGTGTTGGGCAATTCAACCACCAAAATTAATTAGGGACTAGGTGTAAGCCTAATTCCCTTTCAGTATGTAAGACACGCAAGGCCCAGTGGCATGCCAGTGTGATGGATCTTTTCCAAAAAAATTAAAATTAAAGTAAAACCTCCCAAAAATAAATTTTAAATTAAAGTGGACATATGGCCCACATACTAGATATTAAACTGGAGGTACTACACTTTATCTTAGCAAAAATGTCGAGAAAGATATGAGTTGAAAATGAGACCTGCTCCTTTCTTATAGCTCGCTCGGCCGCTCGTCCGTCTTCAGCTAGCGAGGTGGTACTATCCGAGAGCGCTGCGCTGCATGATGCTTCGTGTCTGTTGAGCTTGGGTGTTTTCTCACAGCCCACCTGGAAGGTAACGACCCATGTCACTTGAAGACGCACGATGACAGTGGAATCATGGAAACTGGTGTTTTATACGAGTAGAGAAATAAAAAAATAAAAAATAAATATAGTAAAGAAGAGATTAGCACCACATGAGATTATTATACACTAGGAGATAGTTTGGATTCCCCCAATCCCTTCTAATTTCGAAGATGATTTAAGTTTCCAAACTAGCCTTAGAACATCCTGGTGCCCTGGCACTAGAGGCGACGACTAATGTGCAGTCAAGCCTTATGTGCAAGCGTGCAAGTAAGACTCTTGATTTATTAGATCATGATTCAACCATAGATATAACCACGGTTTGTTAGGGGTTTTTATAAATCTACGCGAGCCGGTGGTGGAAGGATTTAAGTGTTACATGTGACGTACCGTTGGATCATGATCTAATGGGTCAGGAGTCTCGCTTGCACGCTTGCACATAAGTCTCGATTGCACAATAGTCAGACCTGTTCAAACGTCGGGTTGGGTCAAGGTAGGGTCGTGAGTCATTTGGCATGACACGTCCTCAACCCGTGCCTAGTGTCGGGTCAGGTCGGATTGGTCCGTGCTTCCTTGCTAGGCCTGTTGAGTCAGGTTTTTTTTTGGGTTGGGTCGGTTTTTTGGCTTTGGGTTGGGTGGGATTTTGGGTAAAAAATCATGTCCCTTGCCCGGTTCCTGGATCGTTGCGGGTCAAAAACTTTGACCTGTATCCGTCCATTGCATTTGTTGGGTTGGATTGGGTTTTTTCGGGACAGGTTAGATCAGTTTGATCGGGTTGGGCAACACTAGATCCCCGCTCCTAGTAGTCTATTAGACAGTCTCTAGCGGAACGTGGATATGGACGTGCAAAACATTGATTTGCACTGTGGAGTGCACTGTTTACATAGTGAAGTTTGAAATAGGTAGCAAGATAGGGAGTAAGATAGGAAGACTGCTGGAGATAGCTTCTGCTGGGCACTTGTTTTTTATTCCTTCGGGTATCAAAAATAAGGCAACACAGTGAGATTTAAGCTTCATCCACATCCTTTATCTCACCCTTCTATAGGAAGAAGGTTGAGATAAGGATGAAGATGTAATTAAAAACAAATAAAAGAAACGTGAGAACGTCGTAAGATAAATTACATGAAGTATGAATATGAAAACACATAATTAAACCTTGTGAAACATCATTTCCTCTCTGTTTGTTATTGATAAACAAAGGATTACATTTATACCTTCGGCTTGCACGAGGTTTACAAGAAGAAGAGAGAAGTGTCGCTTCGAAGAGGGAGCTATCAGCCTTATCTCTGATCTAGAAGACCCCCAAATGCATGGCACTGTTCCTCTATTTATAGGCGTGAGGTACAACTTCGGTAAAATTACAATCGTGACCTCGAGCCTATACATTTGAACTATTAAATGTAACGAGGGTAACACTGTCTTTTCCCCTCGCTATCCTAATGAGCAAGCTCTTGAAGACCTCTCGCAGCTTCATACAGCTTCGTCGGTTGCACATATGCATCATTATCCCGAAGCTTATGCCTTCGTACCTGAGTCTATGTTTGTTTCATCCAAAGGTGCTTTCGGTATGGTGCCTGTAACACTTAGAATAGGCTAGAAAATAGCTGTCAACTAGTGTTTTGAGGACCTTCAGAAGAAGAAGGTCCCCAACAGTAGCCCCTTATGGTATCAATTCGTTTTTTATAATGAGCTCAGACCGCGAAATAAACAGAGGCCTTGTGCCGAAGGTTCGAAAAACACCTTCCCAGAGCTTGTTAGCAAAAAACGAATATGCTTCGTAAGAACCTATGGAGGAGGACCCACTTGCAGTGATGAGCCTGGTTTTTGAATTATTTTGGTTCCCGCGTTCCTTTTTCATTTGTGTATAAATTGGGTTGAGACTCGTGTGCGCTAGTTATAGCATCCATCTGCTTTTGCCAACTAGCTATTTTTGCTAAAACTCCGAAGTTTGCTTCGTAGAGCGCGATTTGCTACATAGCCTTGCCTGCGTAGCTTCATGTTTAGCGACTTTTTTGAAATGGCTGAAGAGAAGAAGAGCAAAGAGCTTGCTCTTGTTGAGTTTCAGGAGGCCATGGAGAGGTCGAATGTTGAGAAAATTACTAATGAGATACTAGATGGGTTATCGGATGATTCTGAAGATAGCGAGGAGTTTGATTTTTGAAGAGGATGCTGATGATGCCGAAGAACGGCCCTGGAAGCCAAGCCATGTTATCTTCGGCAAGTCGACCATAAAGAAGGGACATATCGAGGTAATGAAGGACAAATATTTTTGTGATATTTCTATCGTGAGGCCTGGTGTGGAGGACACTGTTCTGCACCCTGAGAAAGATGAAGTGGTGGTTTACCAAAGCTTTATGAAGGCTGGCCTTTGGTTTCCTCTTCACAAGATGTTGGTAGAAGTTCTAAAAAGGTTTGATATTTATCTTTATCAGCTAACCCCAAACGCTTTGATGAGGGTAGGGCTTTTTATTTGGGCAGTGAGGAGTCAAGGCATGGAGCCAAATGTTGATTATTTCTGCAATATTCATGAGCTCCACTATCAAACAAAAGCAACTGGAAAAGAACATCTTCATAATAATTTTGGTTGCTACACCTTCACATACCAGTCGGATGCCTGATACCCCGTCTTAGCGTACCGAAGCAAATGACCAGCTTCTTGGACGAGGCAATGGTTTTACGTGAAGAATGACTTAAAGAAGAGGGAAGATACCATGGAGATTATTCAGAGGCCCATTATGTCTTGTTTTGGTATAAAGAGGTCGGTAGTTGTTATGACTGAAGAAGCTCAAGCTTGTATGGTGGCTTTTAACGCCGTGTGCAGCTACATCGGTACTAGGGATCTAGTTTAGGAACACATAGCCTTCAGGGTATGACCTCTTGTAAACGAGTGGGAGATGCCAAAGATTCAAGAAAACAGTCCGTTTGAGGCCATTGAATCGATGTGTAATGAATTTTTGGGAAATTATACGAAGAAGGAAGATGAAGCTTTGAGCATTGCTTTTGGTGCTCGAGGGAAGAGAAGGTTGAACCGAGTTTTTGATGCTATTTGTTTTGTTTATCCTGATTACTCCTTCCTGGCTCAAGGTAAGGGGAAGAAGAGAAAAGTGCTTTGAAATCACCTTCGGCCGCACCGAAGCAAAAGAGAGTAAAGATTTCGATGAATCGACGAAAATCTTATTATGAAGAGAGAGCAGCAGTGTTGCCTGCGTTTGGAACATCTATTGAGGAAGCTGTTACTCAGACTACGCCGGGTTGCTGAGCCGAAGATTCGCTCTCCCACATTGACGAAGGTAATGATTACTTGGCTTTTTGATATCTTGGATCGATTTTTATCGGGATGTTTTTTACAATGGTTTTATTTCTGATATAGGAGGAGGAGGGAGAAGTTATCGAGGTACCAATTTAGGATGAGGTGCCTTTGGCCAGTTTGCAGCCGGAAGCACAGCCGAAGGTAGAGGCTCAACCAAAGCATAAAGCAGTCCCTAAGGGTACACCCCAGAAGAGAAAAAGGATGGCTAATGTTTTGAAAGCTGTCCTGAAGCCTGTGAAGGTGGCATTGCCTGCCGTGCCGAAGATCATCGGACCTCCTCTCAGCACACCTGTTACTGAGAGTGTGAAGGTTGAGCTGGCTATGGAGGTGGTTGATAGTCCAAAGATCAATCTTGACTTGGAGAAAGCTAGTGCTTCGAAAACTTATACTGTAGCCGATGCTCTTAAGGAAAAAGAAAGGGAGGAAGCCGAAGGTTCTAAAGAAGAAACCACTACGATGGTGATTGAGGAGGTATTTCCTAGACGACGCGATTACATTATTCGGCATGCCTCTGGAGGAAAACTGATTGCGGCCCAGATTGCCAAAGTCCAAGACTATGCCAAAGATCTGAAATACCCCTCGGGCTCGCTTGTTTATGGTGGCAATGACAAGGATGATTATCTCTATTGTCTTCCGGACAATAGAGAACTTAAAGTGTGCCGAGAAATGATGGATAGGATGGGTTATCCCAAGTTGGAATGCGGGCTATCTACTATGCCGAAGGATCAACTTGCGGATTGCTTGGCCTACAATAATTTAAAGGTTATCATTTGGCTTTGCAAATTGTCTTTTATAGATAGAACTTTGTCAGTTGGTTTTTGGACTTAATCTTTGTAATGTAGAGGGACTTATTTTGAGTAAAGGTCTGAAAGCTAAGAAAGATGCCGAAGATGAGAGCACCCGGATTGCCTTTTGTAACCTTCGGTCCGAAGTCATCGAGCTTCGGCATAAAGTTGAAGAAAAAGAGGAAATGTTGAACACCTTTAGCGAGTGACTTGATTGGGGACCGTGCTGAGTTCCAAAAGGTATATGAAGAGAAAGATAGTAAGATTTCAAAGCTAGAAAATGATAATGCTCAAAGTGCGAAGCGTATCGCCGATCTTGAAGCAAAGATAGCAGCGCAAGCCAAAGCACATAAGGCTGAGATGGCTGAATTAAATGAGAAATTTGATGAGGCCAACAAAAACTTTGAAGTGGAAAAAACAAAGCGAGAAATTGCTGAAACCAAAATGGATAGAGTACAAAAAATTGTTGAAGAGCTTTGTGAAACCAAAGAAGAATGCTTCTCCACCGCTGCCTATGTTCATCAATATTGGTGCCTTCTTCAGCAAGAAGGAGTTTGTTCGTGGTGATGCTGTCGGGGCAATGAAGTGGATCGAAGGCGAAGTCGAAGCCTTCGATAAAGTTTTAACTGCCCGCGGTGATTTCTGCGCGTGCGTGGGTGCTCGAGGAATAGTTTCTCTACTTGAGAAGGCTGGATGCGACCATGTAAAATCTATTATCCGACAAGAGTTTGAGATTTCTGTGGATGATATCAAGGAACCTTTAGTCGAAGCTATCGATCTAGGGAGAAGATTTTATATTGATATTTGGCTTGCTGGTGGGAGACAGGTGGTGGATGAAGCTACAAGAGATAATGCGGGAAATGTTTCTTTTCAATATTTCGCTTGTATCTTCGTCTCTTGTAGCTTAATATTCACATGTAGTACTTGTGTTGCAGGTTCATAGGGCTACCAAAGTAGCTAGAGAAGCTAGTGAGGTCTTACGACTGAAGGAACTCGAAGGTATTTCACTTACTTACTTATTAAGTCTTTAGGTACCCATTTATACTTTTTATGACGTAAACGCTTCTTCACAGTTGCCCTCTCACCGCTGCCCGAACCGTACATCCCGGAGAATGACCCTGAGCTGAAAGATTTCCTTGCTGAACTTGAAGTGGTACATAAGATAATAGATGAAGTTGTTGATGAAACACTCAATGGCATTGCTGAGAGAGTTCTGAAAGAGAACTAACAAACATTTATGTAAAAACTTCGGGAGTGTATTTGTGCTATGCGTAAATATTCATGTAATATACAGACTTCGTGTGTACTGCTATGTTATTTCTTTATGATGCATGAAACTAACACATGTGCCTTTTGAGCCGAAGGCGAAAAACACCTTCCCTTCTTTTTATGCTTTATAAACAATATGTTAAGACGCTTTGTTTAAGAGCAACATTTAAATAAAATTGACGAAGGTACCTTTATTCTTACCTTACTGAAATAAAGGCCTTTTTGGAATCCATGCCGATTGTTCGAAGGTGTCTGCCTGTTGCAAGGAGAAGGATACTTTCCCTTCTTTTCCACTTAGAATTTACAGAATGGTATGTATGCTATGATGATGATATGATGCATAATGTATGATGCAAATGATGACGAAGATGAAAATTAATTGTGCCTCCGTCTGAAGATTTTTTGAATCTGACTCTGCATTCTCTTGGGAACGACTTCGGAGTCTTTCCACCTTTACTAGGTGCTTTTGTTCGAGCTCTGCATTCCCTTAGGAACAACTTCGGAGATTTTCCACCTTTACTAGGTGTTTCATTTTGAGCTCCGCATTCCCTTAGATTCGACTTTGGAGCTTTTTCACCTTTACTAGGTGTTTCATTTGAGCTCTGCATTCCCTTAGAAACAACTTCGGAGCCTTTTCACCATTCTGTTACACTCGATGGTGTAACCTCAGATTTACATATACAAATTGCTGAATGGTATATTCCCTTAGTGTTTCTTGCGACAAAAATGAAGGAAAAGCATAAATCAAAATTACAATAGATTTTTTAACTTTCTTTTGTGGCTTCGGCTTCTTGCTTTAGCCCCTCAGACGCTTAGTAGATATGCTTCGACTCAGGGACAACACTGTTAACTGTTCTGGCCTCAGATTGCTCCCTTGTGTCATGCTGTGGCACATTTTGTGCAGAGAATTGTGGCTGGATTTGTGATGGACCCGCAAGCTATTGCTCATATGGCGAAGGTGCTGGTATGAAGGATTGGGGCATTACCCAGTGAGTTGGTGATGGACTTGTTGAAGCGACGGACTCTGAAGGTTGTGAGTTTGACTGCTAGCGATGGACATTGTCGGCGTTCCGAGACCGGGGGGTCCCCGAGCCGACGAGTGAGAGTGCCGCGTGCCCCAGCCCAGATGGGTCGAGCGCGTGGGTGAGCGCGAAGGGGGGAACAGAGAGAGAGGTCGGTGGCTGGAGCCGGGTCGTGAGGGAGTCGGAGAATTCCCGCGGCCTTCGTGTTCGTCCCGCGCCCAGGTCGGGTGCGCTTGCAGTAGGGGGTTACAAGCGTCCGCGCGAGGTGAGGGGAGCGAGCGGCCCCGAGAGAGCGCCTGCCCCTGCCCTTCGTCCCCGCGAGGCCAACCTTCTCTAAGAAGGCCCTGGTCCTCCCTTTTATAGTCGTAAGGAGAGGATCCAGGTGTACAAGATGGGGGTGTAGCAAGGTGCTACATGTCTAGCGAGGGAGAGCTAGCGCCCTATGTACATGCCAAGGTGGCAGCCGGAGAGATCCTGGCACCCTGTTGGTGTGGCGTCGTGGCTGTTGGAGGAGTAACGGAGCCGGACGGGGGGGGACAGCTGTCGAAGTGGCTGGGCCCTTGCTGACGTTCTCCTGCTTTCGTAAGGGAGCGGAGAGCCACCGTCGTCATGATCTAGCGGGGCGCCATCATTGCCTATCTGGCGTAGCTGGCCAGATGGGACGCCGGTCTTGTTCTCTGCGACCCAAGTCGGCTCAGGGCAGGGTGATGATGACGCTTCCTGTTGACGTGGCGGTCTCGTGTCCTAGGTCGGGCGTCGTGGAGGCTCCTCCGAAGCCGAGGTCGAGTCCGTCCTGCAAGACAGAGGCAGAGTCCGAGCCCTGGGTCGGGCGAGGCGGAGATCGTTCGGCAGAGGCCGAGGCGGAGTCCAAGCCCTGGGTCGGGCGAGGCGGAGTTCGTCGTCTTCCGGGGCCTTAGCCCGAGTCCGAGCCCTGGGGTCGGGCGGAGCGGAGTTCGCCGTCTTCCGGGGCCTTAGCCCGAGTCCGAGCCCTTGGGCGGAGCGGAGTTCGCCGTCTTCCGGGGCCTTAGCCCGAGTCCGAGCCCTGGGGTCGGGCGGAGCGGAGTTCGCCGTCTTCCGGGGCCTTAGCCCGAGTCCGAGCCCTGGGGTCGGGCGGAGCGGAGTTCGCCGTCTTCCGGGGCCTTAGCCCGAGTCCGAGCCCTGGGTCGGGCGGAGCCTCCTATGGCACCTCTGGCGAAGTCTGGTCGCCCGTCTGTCTTACCTTTTGCGTTAAACGCCCCGGTGACTGGGTCGGCTGGCGCGGTGATTTAGTCAGGGTTTCTTCTTATCGAAGGCGGGGCCTAGGGCGAGCCGGAGATGCGTCTGCCGTGAAAGAGGAGGCCTCAGGCGAGACAGAGTCATCTTAGGGTCGGCTGCCCTCGCCCGAGGCTAGGCTCGGGCGTGGCGTGGTCAAGTCACTCGTATGGACTGATCCCTGACTTAATCAAACCCATCAGGCCTCTGCAGCTTTATGCTGATGGGGGTTACCAGCTGAGAATTAGGCGTCTTGAGGGTACCCCTAATTATGGTCCCCGACAGTAGCCCCCGAGCCTCGAAGAGAGTGTTAACACTCGCTTGGAGGCTTGCGTCGCACTTTTTTGCAAGGGGACCAGCCTTTCTCGGTGGTACTTTGTTCTGGTGGGTGCGCGCGAGCGCACCCGCCGGGTGTAGCCCCCGAGGCCTCGGAGGAGTGGTTTCACTCCTTCGAGGTCTTAATGCCTTGCGTAATGCCTCGGCTGGTCTGGCGGTTCCCTCATGCGAGCAGGGCGTAACCCAGGTGCACTGTCGGGGCCCAAGTTCTCGGGCTGGTATGTTGACGCTGTCAACGGTTCGGCCGGAGCCGGGTTTGCGAGAGCAGCCCCCGAGCCTTCGCACGGAGCGAGAGGACGATCAGGGACAGACTCGACTTTTTATATACGCCCCTACGTCGCCTTTCCGCAAGGAGGAGGGGGGGAGTGCGCCATGTTACCCTCGATGGGCACCGAACATGGTGTCTCCGGTGAGCTGCAATAGGGTAATCCGAGTGGACGTCCGTGCCCCGTTCGTTGGGGGTCGGCTAGGGGCCCGGAGGCACGCCCAAAAGTACCTGCGGGTGATCTGCCGGACCCGGTCCCCTAGCGACGGGGTCCGAGGGCTCGTTGCCTCCCTCCGATGGGATTCCGTTACAGAGTCGTTCCCGCTGGTCTCGGAAATGTCCTAGGGTACCTCGGGAGCGCAGCCCGAGCCTTGGTTATGTATCGAACGTACCCCTGGTCATCCCTCGCTCGGCGTCTGAGGCGACTGTGAACCCTTCGACAGGCCAGCCTTCGAACCCCTGATCAGTAGGGGGCACGGAGCCCTAGTAGCCTGAGGCGGTCATGGAACCTTTCGGGAGGCCGACCTTCGAACCCCTGACCAGTAGTGGGTGTCGGGCCCACGCGATCTGAGGCGGCTGTTGAACCCCTCGGGGGGCCAGCCTTCGAACCCCTGATCAGTAGGGAGGCTCGGAGCCTAGTTCCTTCACGGGGAAGGATCCCTTTGGGGTTATCCCCCTTCTCGGTCCCTGTTGCAAGAGATAGAGAAAGAAGGAAAAGGGATAAAGGATTCGAAATTGAACGTCGTGGCGTACCTTTTTCGGCGTGGTCGTTTTGGCGGAGGCGAAGCGTCGCCAGCTGCCCCTGCCAGAAGCGTCACCTGTTCCGTCGCGGAGTTAATGCGCCGGGGTAAGCGGTCGGCGAGGCTGCCGTTGCGTGCGCGAGCCGTTCGAGGTACGGGTCACGGGCGCGTCGTCTTCACGCCGTGAGAGGGGGTTCTCTTGCTGCCTCCGGATGGGGCATGAGCTTGGCAGATGGCGTGACCGCTGCTCTCGCGCGCCTGCCACCGTCATTACTGCCGGCCCATTTTTGACCGCTTTTGACCGCTGCGCCAGGCTGGCGCTGCCGGGTCGCGGGCTGGGTCGCCTCGAATCGCGGTATCGGTTCCGCAATCGAGGAGGTGCGGTGGTGGAGCGAGTGGCATAGCGGTTCGCATGCAGCGCCCGGCGCGCCAGTTGCACGACGCGTGGGCTTGAGCCGTCGCGCTGGCCTGTCAGGAATCGGAGAGGCGCGTCCACTTGGCGCGGTTGCATGCCGCCTGCATGGCCGCCTGCTCCTTTCGCCCGCTGGTTCGGGCAAAAGTGGAGGGTTACTTGTAACCGCTGGGTGGTTGCGTGCGTCGTGCGCGGCGGTTCGGCTTCTTCTGCTTGGAGCCGGTCTGCATGACAGGCGGGCCCCAGCCCCCGCGCCGCAGGGAAGGGCTTTGGAGGCGTGTTGGAGAAGACTCAGCCCGTGACGGTTGAGGGCGCAAGCAGGGGGAGTTGCCTTTAAAAGGAGGGCGCCCCCCTTCGTGAGGTAACCATGTCTCCTTCCTCCCCAATGCATTGTGTCCCTCCATCTTCCGAGCCCCCGGATGGGGGGAAACCGCCGTCTTTTCGCTCCATCGCCGGAGGAACGCAACTCCGTGGGAGTTGGTACCTTTCAGCCATCGTTCGACTTCAAGGATTTTCATCACGCAGCCCGGCTGCACCCCTCCACCGGTGGTCACCCAGGGTGGTGACTTCCGGCTTGATGGTGGGGGAAAGCGAGCCGGGCTGCGGCATCCGCCCCTTCCTCAGCCTCAAGGATTTTCATCACCAGGGCTGAGGAGGGGCGTGTGCCGGGTCGGGGTTGGCCCCTGCGCGGGTGGTGACCCGCTCCTTCCCTCAGTGATCGGGGGGAAGGGCGGGAGTCGTCCGTGGCGCCAACAGCTGCAGCGTGCCCGGCTCTCTGAGCCGAGCACTCTCGGAGCCGCTCCCGGTGCCGCCTCCCGCCACGGCAGCTGGAAGAGGTTCTTCCGCCGGCGCGACAGCCGAGGTTGGCCACGGACCGACCTCCGACTCTACGGCCTTCTGTCCGTCCTTGCCTCTCGAGTTTGGGCAAGGGCGGGGGCCTCCCAGCAGCAGCATCCGCCCTGAGGCCATCACTGCTGCTGTTGGGCCCTCCAGGACAGACGTCTTCATCGTCGCCGCTGCCGGGGCGGGCGGCGACGCGCCGTTCGTCGGTCTTCTGCTGCCCCGCAGGCCCACCCCCATCGAGTGGGGTTGTTCGTACCTGCGGGGGGGGGGGAACTGGAGTTCCGTTTGTAATGGCACTTCGAGTGCCGGGTTTTTTGTTCATTTCGGC
Source organism: Zea luxurians (assembly GCA_029449295.1). NCBI lineage: Eukaryota > Viridiplantae > Streptophyta > Magnoliopsida > Poales > Poaceae > Zea > Zea luxurians. Next base: position 2,605,155 of record JAOPSE010000026.1, on the reverse strand, counting down.
TTTCGGGGCCTGAACATGTATGTAATTTCGGCACAGAGCCGTGATTTTTCCTCATTTCCGAGCGCTAAGACTCGCCCGCTGATTGTCTGAACCGCTTCACCAAGCGTGAGTTGCCCCGTGTCAAGGTGACGAGTGAGGTATCCGTATCCCGGAGGCGTAGGAATCCCTCGGCTCGGTCGGACCTGTTGTCCGAGGCTCCTCTAGCTTAGTTAAAGAGACCCCTCGGCCGCTCTTCGACGAGCCGAGGCCAGGGGTAGCGATATCAGCATGAGCAGAGGCGGAGTTGGCTCGGAAATGAAACCTGGTTGGCCGGAGCCTAGCCGGGTTGCCCGTTGGCAGGATTGTCGTCGGAGTTCCTCAGCCGAGGCTTTGGATCGAGCTGGCGCCCTCGGAAGGCGGTCGGCCGAGGCCCCGGAGGTGGCCGGCCGCGCCGTCCGCTCGGGCCGAGTTCTCGGAGAAGTCCCTGGCAGAGATTGCTCGAGCGTGGTGATGACGTCATCCTTCGGAGCGGAGGCCCTCGGACCGCGTCGCCGTCCGAGGCTAGGTCGGGCCTTGCCGAAGGTGCTGTCGATGCCGAGGGTGTCATCGCCCTCTTCCAGCGTCAAGATCCGAGCCTGCAGGGTCAAATCGTCTTGTAGCGTGGGCCTTGTGCGGCCGTCGAGGCCAGAACACACACCCTTGCTGCGTTATAAAGCTGCGTCTCTTTTCCTCTTGTTTCGAGTATCTGGACTTTTTGTCGGTAGCAGGGATGTTAGTGCGAGCAAGAGTTGCTTCTCGCGGAAGGTGATGAGTGAGGTATCCGTATCCCGGAGGCGTGGGAGTCCCTCGGCTCGGTCGGCCTTGCCGCTTACGCGTACTTTTACCCGCCCATGAAGCCCCGTCACCGACTTGGTCGAGAAGGCTCGAAGAATCGCTTCGACAGAAGAGCTCCCGTACGTAAAGACTCGTTCGATCTGCGGATTCGCCTTATCCGAGCGCGAGTTACTTATCGCAGAAGGTGATGAGTGAGGTATCCGTATCCCGGAGGCGTAGGAGTCCCTCGGCTCGGTCAGCCTTGACTGCTTACGTGTACTCCGTCGTTTCCAGGACCCACTTTTCGAAGTAATCAAAAAGCACGGAAGATGTTCTGGTAAAAGAGATTTTCTTTTCGAGGAAAATTTTGACGCAGAGGGGGTTTCCCCCCTTTTAGCCCCCGAGGGAGGGTCGGGCTCTGCCGAGGCGAGGCTGACCCTTCCTTGTTGACTAAACTTTGCGTGGGTGCGAGGTATATAAGCAACTTGGAAACATCTTAAGGGTAGAAACGACGTAGCTGTTGGATGTTCCAAGCGTTGCCGTAGACCTCGCCTTGACTGTTGGCCAGCTTGTACGTTCCGGGCTTCAGAACTTTGGCGATGATGAACGGCCCCTCCCAGGGGGGCGTGAGCTTGTGCCTCCCTCGGGCGTCTTGCCGCAGCCGAAGCACCAGATCGCCCACCTGGAGATCTCGGGATCGGACCCCTCGGGCGTGGTAGCGTCGCAGGGACTGCTGATACCGTGCCGAGTGTAGTAAGGCCCTGTCCCGAGCCTCGTCCAGCTGGTCCAGCGAGTCTTCTCGGCTAGCTTGGTTGCTTTCTTCGTTGTAGGCCCTCGTCCTCGGGGAGCCGTATTCCAGGTCCGTGGGCAGGATGGCCTCGGCCCCGTAGACCAAGAAGAACGGCGTGAAACCCGTGGCCCGGCTTGGCGTCGTCCTCAGGCTCCAAACCACCGAGGGGAGTTCCTTCATCCATCGCTTGCCGAACTTGTTGAGACCGTTGTAAATCCGAGGCTTGAGCCCTTGTAGAATCATGCCGTTGGCACGTTCCACTTGCCCATTCGACATGGGGTGAGCTACGGCGGCCCAGTCTACCCGGATGTTGTGATCATCGCAAAAATCCAAGAATTTTTTGCCGGTGAACTGGGTGCCATTGTCGGTGATGATGGAGTTTGGGACCCCGAAGCGATGGATGATATTGGTGAAGAACGCCACCGCCTGCTCGGACCTGATGCTGTTCAGGGGTCGGACCTCGATCCACTTGGAGAATTTGTCGATGGCGACCAGCAGGTGCGTGTAGCCCCCGGGCGCCTTCTACAGGGGGCCGACGAGGTCCAGACCCCACACAGCGAAGGGCCAGGTGATGGGTATCGTCTGCAGAGCCTGAGCGGGCAGGTGGGTCTGCTTCGCATAGAATTGGCACCCTTCGCAGGCGCGGACAATTCTAGTGGCGTCAGCCACCGCCGTTGGCCAGTAGAAGCCTTGGCGGAAAGCGTTCCCGACGAGGGTTCGAGGTGCTGCATGATGACCGCAAGCCCCCGAGTGTATTTCCTGCAGGAGTTCCTGACCCTCGGCGATGGAAATGCATCGCTGGAGGATGCCCGAGGGGCTTCGGTGGTAGAGTTCCTTCTCATCGCCCAGCAAGACGAACGATTTGGCGCGTCGCGCTACCCGCCGAGCCTCGGCTCGGTCGAGGGGCAGTTCCCCTTGGCGGAGATATTGCAGGTACGGGGTCTGCCAATCTTGATCTGGCACGACCCCGTTCTGCTCCTCCAAGATGCGCAGTGCTTCGCCCTCGGGCTCCGAGGGTTCCTCGGGGTGAGCCGAGGATGGCTCGGGCTGGGCCGAGGTCACCTCGGACGAGGCCGAGGGTGCTTCGGGCTCGGGTGCGTCGCCTATGTTGACGGAGGGTCGGTGCAGATCCCGGGAGAAGACGTCCGGGGGAACCGTCGTTCGCCCCGAGGCTATCTTCGCCAGCTCGTCCGCAGTCTCGTTGTAGCGCCGGGCGATGTGGTTAAGCTCGAGCCCGTAGAACTTGTCTTCCAGGCGTCGAACCTCCTCACAGTAGGCCTCCATTTTCAGGTCGCGGCAGAGGGAGTTCTTCATGACCTGGTCGATGACGAGCTGCGAGTCGCCGCGCGCATCGAGGCGTCGGACCCCTAGCTCGATGGCGATTCGCAATCCGTTGATCAGAGCCTCGTACTCAGCCACATTGTTGGACGCCGGGAAATGGAGGCGGAGCACGTAGCGCAGGTGTTTCCCGAGGGGCGAGACGAAAAGCAGGCCCGCGCCAGCTCCCGTCTTCATCAGCGACCCGTCGAAAAACATGGTCCAGAGCTCTGGTTGGATCGGAGCCGTTGGCAACTGGGTATCGACCCATTCGGCTACGAAATCCGCCAGTACCTGGGACTTGATGGCCTTCCGAGGGGCAAACGAGATTGCCTCGCCCATGATTTCCACCGCCCACTTCGCGATCCGCCCCGAGGCTTCCCGGCACTGGATGATCTCCCCCAGGGGGAAGGATGACACCACAGTCACCGGATGGGACTCGAAGTAATGTCGCAGCTTTCGCCTCGTCAGGATCACTGCATATAGCAGCTTCTGGACTTGTGGGTAGCGGATCTTTGTCTCGGACAGCACTTCGCTGACGAAGTAAACTGGCCTCTGAATGGGCAAAGCATGCCCCTCTTCCTGCCTTTCGACTACGATCGCGGCGCTGACCACCTGAGTGGTTGCGGCGACGTAGACCAGGAGGGTTTCTCCATCAGCTGGGGGTACCAAGATGGGCGCCTGGGTGAGGAGCGCCTTCAGGTTCCCGAGGGCTTCCTCGGCCTCGGGAGTCCAAGTGAAGCACTCGGCCTTCCTCAAGAGGCGGTACAGGGGCAGGCCTCTTTCGCCGAGGCGCGAGATGAAACGGCTTAAAGCCGCGAGGCATCCCATGATCCTCTGTACGCCTTTTAAGTCCTTGATGGGCCCCATGTTTGTGATCGCTGCGATCTTCTCTGGGTTGGCTTCGATGCCCCGCTCGGAGACGATGAACCCCAAGAGCATGCCTCGGGGCACCCCGAAGACGCACTTCTCGGGATTGAGCTTGACGCCCTTCGCCTTGAGACACCGGAATGTCAGTTCGAGGTCGGAGAGAAGGTCGGAGGCTTTCCTCGTCTTGACTACGATGTCATCGACGTAGGCCTCGACCGTGCGACCAATGTGTTCGCCGAACACATGGTTCATGCACCGCTGGTACGTTGCACCCGCGTTTCTCAACCCAAACGGCATTGTGACATAACAGTACATGCCGAAGGGCGTGATGAAAGAAGTCGCGAGCTGGTCGGACTCTTTCATCTTGATTTGATGATACCCTGAGTAGGCATCGAGGAAAGACAGGGTTTCGCACCCTGCAGTGGAGTCCACGATTTGATCGATGCGAGGTAGAGGGTAGGGGACCTTCGGGCATGCTTTGTTGAGACCAGTATAGTCTACACACATCCGCCACTTCCCCCCTTTTTTCCTCACAAGTACAGGGTTGGCAAGCCATTCGGGATGGAATACATCTTTAATGAACCCTGCTGCCATCAGCTTGTGGACCTCCTCGCCTATCACCCTGCGCCTTTCCTCATCGAATCGGCGCAGAGGCTGTCTGACCGGCCGGGCTCCGGCCCGAATATCCAGCGAGTGCTCGGCGACATCCCTCGGTATGCCGGGCATGTCCGAGGGACTCCACGCAAAAACGTCGGCGTTTGCGCGGAGAAAGTCGACGAGCACTGCTTCCTATTTGGGGTCGAGCCCGGAACCGATCCGGATCTGTTTGGAGGTGTCGCCACTGGGGTCGAGAGGGACGGCCTTAACCGTCTCCGCTGGCTCGAAGTTGCCGGCATGCCGCTTTACGTCCGGCACCTCTCGGGAGAGGCTTTCCAGGTCGGCGATGAGGGCCTCGGACTCGGCGAGGGCCTCGGCGTACTCCACGCACTCCACATCGCATTCGAATGCGTGTTTATACGTGGGGCCGACGGTGATGACCCCGTTGGGGCCTGGCATCTTGAGCTTCAGGTAAGTGTAGTTGGGGATGGCCATGAACTTCGCGTAGCATGGCCTTCCCAACACTGCATGGTAGGTTCCTCGGAACCCGACCACCTCGAACGTCAAAGTCTCCCTTCGGAAGTTGGAGGGTGTTCCGAAGCAGACAGGGAGGTCGAGCTGTCCGAGGGGCTGGACGCGCTTCCCGGGAATGATCCCGTGGAAGGGCGCAGCGCCTGCTCGGACGGACGACAAGTCGACGCGCAGGAGCCTGAGGGTCTCGGCGTAGATGATGTTGAGGCAGCTGCCTCCATCCATCAGGACCTTGGTGAGCCTGACGTCGCCGATGACGGGGTCGACGATGAGCGGGTACTTCCCCGGGCTCGGCACGTGGTCGGGGTGGTCGTCCCGATCGAAGGTGATGGGCTTGTCGGACCAGTCTAGGTAGACTGGCGCCGCCACCTTCACCGAGCAGACCTCCCGATGCTCTTGCTTACGATGCCGAGCCGAGGCGTTTGCCGCATGCCCTCCATAGATCATGAAGCAATCGCGGACCTCTGGGAACTCTCCTGCTTGGCGACCCTCCCTTTTGTCGTCGTCGTGAGCCCTGCCACCCTCTGCGGGTGGCCCGGCCCTGTGGAAGTGGCGCCGAAGCATAACACACTCTTCGAGGGTGTGCTTGACGGGCCCCTGATGGTAGGGGCACGTCTCCTTGAGTGCCTTGTCGAAGAGGTTAGCACCTCCGGGGGGCTTCCGAGGGTTCTTGTGCTCGGCGGCGGCGACAAGGTCTGCATCGGGAACGTCGCGTTTCGCTTGCGACTTCCTCCTGCCTTTCTTCTTGGCGCCGCGCGGAGTAGACGCCTCGGGAGTATCTTCCGACGGGCGGCCCTGGGGCTGCTTGTCCTTTCGGAAGATGGCCTCTACCGCCTCCTGGCCGGAGGCGAACTTGGTGGCGATGTCCATCAGCTCGCTCGCCCTGGTGGGGGTCTTGCGACCCAGCTTGCTCACCAGGTCGCGGCAGGTGGTGCCGGCGAGGAACGCGCTGATGACATCGGAGTCGGTGATGTTGGGCAGCTCGGTGCGCTGCTTCGAGAACCGCCGGATGTAGTCTCGGAGAGACTCTCCCAGCAGTTGCCGACAGCTTCGGAGGTCCCAGGAATTCCCGGGGCGCACGTACGTGCCCTGGAAGTTCCCGGCGAAAGCCTGGACCAGATCCTCCCAGTTGGAAATCTGCCCCGGGGGCAGGTGCTCCAACCAGGCACGAGCGGTGTCGGAGAGAAACAGGGGGAGGTTACGGATGATGAGGTTATCATCGTCCGTCCCACCCAGTTGACAGGCCAGGCGGTAGTCCGCAAGCCACAATTCCGGTCTCGTCTCCCTCGAGTACTTCGTGATAGTAGTCGGGGGTCAGAATCGGGGTGGAAACGACGCCCGCCGAATGGCTCGGCTAAAGACCTGCGGACCGGGTGGTTCGGGCGAGGGACTCCGATCCTCCCCGCTGTCGTAGCGTCCCCCACGCCTGGGGTGGTAGCCTCGGCGCACCCTTTCGTCGAGGCATGCCCGACGGTCACGATGAGGGTGCTCGTCGCCGAGGTGGCCCGGGGCCGCAGGCGCGGTGTTGCGCGTGCGCCCGGTGTAGACCGAGGCTTCCCGCGTGAGTCGGGAAGTCGTGGCACGAGGTTCCGAGGGGTATCCCTGCCTTCGGGAGGCAGAGCTCTCGGCCCGCCGGGCCGCAGCGCCTTCCAGGAGATGCTTGAGTTCTCCCTGGATTCGCCGACCCTCGGTGGTTGATGACTCCGGCATCGCGCGGAGGAGCATCGCTGCAGCGGCCAGGTCCTGACCGGTTCCGCCGGATGCGGGTGGCGGTCTGTCCCTGGCATCGTTGGCGATGCGGTGCTGGAGACCTTGGGGCAGGTGACGTATTCCTCCGGCCGGGGGCTGGCTCGCCCATACCTGCCCGATGTTCTGGCGGATTGCCTCGAGCGCTCCTGCTCCCTCATCGAGCCCGGCCTGCGCCCCGCGGACTTGCTCGAGCTGTGGGTCGTGACCCCCCGCCGGAACGGGGACCACAGCTAGCTCCCGCGGGATGTCGGCGCGAGGCGCTGGCCTAGGGGGATCACCATCCTCTGGCATGCCGAGACAGCCGCCTCCGGAGGGATCCCCTAGCTCGATGTGGAAACATTCGCGACTCGGGCCGCAGTCCTTGTCGCCAAGGCTGCGGCTGCCGTCGGAACAGTCGGAGAGGCAGTAGTCACATGCGGTCATGAAGTCCCGCATGGCACTAGGGTTGCCAGATCCGGAGAAATCCCAGCAGATGCTGGGGTCGTCATCTTCCTCGGACCCAGAGGGTCCGTAGGTCGAGACACCCGTCAATCGGTCCCAAGGCGACCGCACACGAAACCCCAGAGAGGTTGCACTCGCCTCAATGTGAGCGCCCGCCAAAGCGAGGTCGCCAGGCGGGCTGAGGCCGAGTCGAAATGACGAAAGATGGGTAGCAGTCGGTACCTTTTTGTCGACAAGGGGCGATGAAGTCAAGTCGGGGGCTGACCGCGTCGTCGTCTTGGGTACGAGGGCGACGTCCTGCAGGCCCTCCGTGAGCGTGCTGGCGTCGTCCACTTGCTCGGGGTCGACGTGTTGCGGGGGGATGGCACTCGCGTTTGCCTCGAACGCGAGGGCGACGCTTGGCGTGTCCTCCGTTGGGGCGTCGGGGATGTCGATTTGCTCGACAGCCATCGGAGCGCGATCTCCCGCTCGGCCCCGGTTGCCCCGCCTCCTCCTCCTCCGATGGCGAGGGAGAGGATGGGGCGAGCTCGAAAGTTGTCCTTCCCCCACGCGGGAAAGACGTCGTCGATTCCGCCGCCGGCGGGCGGGCTGTCCGCCACCATTGTCGCTGCCGCGCGGCGGTGGAAGGAGTACCATGTCGTAGTTGCCGTCGAAGGACATGAACTCGAGGCTCCCGAAACGGAGCACCGTCCCGGGTTGAAGAGGTTGTTGGAGACTGCCCATCTGGAGCTTGACGGGAAATCGAACGTCAACACGCAGCAGGCCCCTACCTGGCGCGCCAACTGTCGGCGTTCCGAGACCGGGGGGTCCCCGAGCCGACGAGTGAGAGTGCCGCGTGCCCCAGCCCAGATGGGTCGAGCGCGTGGGCGAGCGCGAAGGGGGGAACAGAGAGAGAGGTCGGTGGCCGGAGCCGGGTCGTGAGGGAGTCGGAGAATTCCCGCGGCCTTCGTGTTCGTCCCGCGCCCAGGTCGGGTGCGCTTGCAGTAGGGGGTTACAAGCGTCCGCGCGAGGTGAGGGGAGCGAGCGGCCCCGAGAGAGCGCCTGCCCCTGCCCTTCGTCCCCGCGAGGCCAACCTTCTCTAAGAAGGCCCTGGTCCTCCCTTTTATAGTCGTAAGGAGAGGATCCAGGTGTACAAGATGGGGGTGTAGCAAGGTGCTACGTGTCTAGCGAGGGAGAGCTAGCGCCCTATGTACATGCCAAGGTGGCAGCCGGAGAGATCCTGGCACCCTGTTGGTGTGGCGTCGTGGCTGTTGGAGGAGTAACGGAGCCGGACGGGGGGGACAGCTGTCGAAGTGGCTGGGCCCTTGCTGACGTTCTCCTGCTTTCGTAAGGGAGCGGAGAGCCGCCGTCGTCATGATCTAGCGGGGCGCCATCATTGCCTATCTGGCGTAGCTGGCCAGATGGGACGCCGGTCTTGTTCTCTGCGACCCAAGTCGGCTCAGGGCAGGGTGATGATGACGCTTCCTGTTGACGTGGCGGTCTCGTGTCCTAGGTCGGGCGTCGTGGAGGCTCCTCCGAAGCCGAGGTCGAGTCCGTCCTGCAAGACAGAGGCAGAGTCCGAGCCCTGGGTCGGGCGAGGCGGAGATCGTTCGGCAGAGGCCGAGGCGGAGTCCGAGCCCTGGGTCGGGCGAGGCGGAGTTCGTCGTCTTCCGGGGCCTTAGCCCGAGTCCGAGCCCTGGGGTCGGGCGGAGCGGAGTTCGCCGTCTTCCGGGGCCTTAGCCCGAGTCCGAGCCCTTGGGCGGAGCGGAGTTCGCCGTCTTCCGGGGCCTTAGCCCGAGTCCGAGCCCTGGGGTCGGGCGGAGCGGAGTTCGCCGTCTTTCGGGGCCTTAGCCCGAGTCCGAGCCCTGGGGTCGGGCGGAGCGGAGTTCGCCGTCTTCCGGGGCCTTAGCCCGAGTCCGAGCCCTGGGTCGGGCGGAGCCTCCTATGGCACCTCTGGCGAAGTCTGGTCGCCCGTCGGTCTTACCTTTTGCGTTAAACGCCCCGATGACTGGGTCGGCTGGCGCGGTGATTTAGTCAGGGTTTCTTCTTATCGAAGGCGGGGCCTAGGGCGAGCCGGAGATGCGTCTGCCGTGAAAGAGGAGGTCTCAGGCGAGACGGAGTCATCTTAGGGTCGGCTGCCCTCGCCCGAGGCTAGGCTCGGGCGTGGCGTGGTCAAGTCACTCGTATGGACTGATCCCTAACTTAATCAAACCCATCAGGCCTCTGTAGCTTTATGCTGATGGGGGTTACCAGCTGAGAATTAGGCGTCTTGAGGGTACCCCTAATTATGGTCCCCGACAGACATGTTCTGGGATATAGGGGGAGTAGTATGAGGATGTATGAAGAACTTGTTTTGGTTGATTTTGTTTTGCTTCAGCAATTTCCTTCTGCTTTTGAATTATCACTTGACAAGTCCATATGGTATGGCCCTTGTCCGCTCCACAGAAAAGACAGAACAACTTTCTTGGTTGGGAGTTGAATCTTCCCCCGAAGCTTTGACCTCCTCTTACTCCTCTTGGAGCTGGTGGGCGGAAGCTGCTCTAAGAAGGTTGTTGTTGAGTCCCTGAACCCTGTGGTTGACTCTGCTGTCCTTGGGTCTGGCTAGTTTTATCTTCATTCTGACTTGGGTTGTGAATGCTTCTAACGTGCCTTGGATGAAACCTTCCCCCGAAGCCCCTAGCCATTTCTGCATATCTTTGGGCTTCTTCCCTTCTTTGGCGGAAGTCGTTATTCGCTCTAATGTATTCATCCATTTTCTAGAGAAGCTTCTATAGAGATTGAGGAGGTTTTCTGGCAAAATACTAGGCGGCTGGTCCTGGACGAAGCCCCTTGATCATAGCTTCTGCGATAATCTCATTTGGGACTGTCGGCGCCTGAGCTCGGAGCCAAAGGAACCTTCGGACAAAGGCTTGTAGATATTTGTCATGGTCTTGTGTGCATTGAAATAGGGCCTGAGCAGTGACCGGCTTCGTCTGGAAGCCTTGGAAGCTTGTGATTAGCATGTCCTTCATCTTCTGCCACGAGGTCACTGTACCTGGCCAAAGGGAAGAATACCATGTCTAGGCGACGTTCCTGACCGCCATGACAAAGGATTTGGCCATCACTGTTGTGTTGCCGCCATACGAAGGTATTGTGGCTTCATAACTCATCAGGAATTATTTCAGGTTAGAATGGCCATGGTACATTGGCAGCTGGGGCGGTTTGTACGAAGGTGGCCAAGGCATTGTCTACAACTCTATAGCCAAGGGGAAAGTGTCATCGTAGAGAAAATCATCATGGTTGAAAGCTTCGTACCAAAGGTCATCATGATTGTAACCCTCATGTTGAAGGTCTCTGTAGTGATACTGGTGCTCTTGTTGATTTGTATCCTGTGTGATGTTGCGTATTTTGTTCGGTTGCTTGATCAATCAATCTGCTTCTGAAGCTCAGAGAGCCGAAACATCTTCTCTTTGCGCTTTTTCACTTGTTGGTGGATGGTTTCGAGGTGGTGGATCTCTGGATCGAGCACATCATCTTGTGGTGTGGGCCTGACTACCTTCCTCTTCTGGCTCCTTGTCTCTCGGAGGAGCGCTTCGTCTCCTTGGTTAGGATCCAAGGGGGTGAGGACGGCACCGGTCATTGTCGTCTTCTTCGACGGCATGATGAAGCTTGTCGTGGTCGTTGTGAGTTCACCGGAGGTGGGCGCCAATGTTGGGCACTTGTTTTTGATTCCTTCGGGTATCAAAAACAAGGCAACATAGTGAAATTTAAGCTTCATCCCCATCCTTGATCTCACTCTTCTATAGGAAGAAGGTTGAGGGAAGGATGAAGATGTAATTAAAAACGAATAAAAGAAACGTGAGACCATCGCAAGATAAATTACATGAAGTATGAATATGAAAACACATAATGAAACCTTGTGAAACATCATTTCCTCCCTGTTTGTTATTGATAAACAAAGGATTACATCTATACCTTCGGCTCTGCAAGGTTTACAAGAAGAAGAGAGAAGTGCCGCTTCGAAGAGGGAGCTATCAGCCTTATCCCCCAATGCATGACAATGTTCCTTTATTTATAGGCGCGAGGTACAGCTTCGATAAAATTACAATCGTGACCTCAAGCCTATACATTTGAACTATTAAATGTAACGAGGGTAACATTATTTTTTCCCCTTGCTATCATGATGAGCAAACTCTTGAAGACCTCTCGCAGCTTTATACAGCTTCGTCGGTTGCACATATGCATCACTATCTCGAAGCTTATGCCTTCGTATCTGAGTCTATGTTTGTTTCATCCGAAGGTGCTTCTGATATGGTGCCTGTAACACTTAGAATAGGCTAGAAAATAGTGTCAACTTAGTGTTTTGAGGATCTTCAGAAGAAGAAGGCACCCAACAGCTTTATACTAGAAAAAGGCCAACGAGTGCTATGTAAGCAGTCTCTAGGTGCAAGCTAGCCACCTGTTTCGTTAAATCATGATCCAACTGTATGTCATATTTAACATTTAAACCCTTCTATCATCAGCTCGAATAGCTTTATAAAAACCCCTAACACATAATCAGAAGACTTTGCACCCTTGCATCTGGACACTGAAACGGTCGTTGAAAAAAAAAGGAATACTTGGGAAAAGCCCTCCCCTTCTCTTCTCTCGCCTTCACCCCACTATCGTCGTCGACCCCGATCCGCCACCGCCCGCCGCAGCCAGCAAGCCAAGGCCAGATGGCGGCCTCACTCGTGTCCTCGTTCACTGTGCCCCTCGTCTCCGCCGTCCTCGGTGCCGCCATCGCCCTCGTCTTCCTCGCCGGCTACCTCCGCCGCAAGCGCGCCGCCATCGCCCACATCCCTCCCACAGCGACCGCCGCCGCCTCGGACCAGCCTAAGCATGTCCGCCCCTCCAACCAGGCCCAGCACAAGAAGAGCCACCTCCGCCCGCATCACCACGCGGCCGACAAGGTGATCTCAGTCTCCTCCCCCGGCTCTCGGTGCGATACACAGCTACTCCCGTCTTGCCAGGGAAACAAAATCCGCCCCATGGGGATTCATTTCCGAACAAGTATTCTTTCTGTTTGCTAAACACCCTTGAGATGCGGAGTCTTCCTGTATCTCCATTCTTCCGAATCGTTCCTATCTCACCATGGAAATGACATGAACGCATCCCTGATCTCCATAATCTTTTTTTCTTCTAGGACGCGGCCAAGAAGCACCACCATCTTGATGTCAACACCTTGAGGGGGCATACTGACTCCGTCACTGCACTTGCCTTCTCCAATGACGCCTGCAACCTAGCTACCGGTCAGCCTATTTCCTAATTTCTGTGTTTCATGCGATGATGCGTTTTCATGGCCTAGTTTGGCGCCGCCTCTTCTGTGGACATCTTTATATTCCCTGCTGCTCTCATTCCACTTAGTTGACAACTATTTCTGCCATGGCATCGCAAATCCACAAGTGTATCAGTTACCCCACAATCCAATGAATACTGAATCTATCCTGCTTACTGTTGCAGTATGTGCCGATGGAGCCATCAGGGTATTCAGGATCGATGATACCTCTAGCAAGAGCTTCAAGTAATATATCACGTTCAATAAAAAGTTAATACTTCTACCCAAAAAAAAGAAGAAGCATGGGCAGCACCATTGAGCTATGATGACGTGGGGATGTTTGCAGGATTCTGAGGATAAACTTGCCAGCTGGAGCGCACCCTACCGCTGTTACTTTCTCAGAGGGGTCATCATCTGTTGTTGTGGCGGCACAGGCGCTTCTGGGATCATCTCTCTATATGTATGCGGATGTTAGCGCTCCTCCAACCGCGGAAAACAAACAGCAGGGAAAGCTTTCTCCACCTGAAATCAAGTGGAGTCACCCCAAGATACATGGCAAGGAGTCTGTGCTCAACCTTGCAGCGGCCCGTGCAACTCATGGGTCTGGTGATGGGAGCACTATTATCATCTCATGCTCAGAAGGTGTGACCTGTTCTATTGCCCTTTACAGTACTTAATAGTTATTTTAACGGATTAAAGATTGCAATTGGCAGATGTTTTATTCCATTAGCTTCAAATTTAGACATTTTTTCTTTTAGTAGTAAACACAGAAACTCTTAATTTCTCGCTAAGGCTAATTATCCTATGCTATTCGCAGCAACTGATATCAAAGTTTGGCACGGGAAGAGTGGGAAGGAGTTTGGTACAGTTGACACCAATCAGTTAAAAAATAATATGGCTGACATATCCCCAAATGGTCGCTTCATAGCTGCTGCGGCTTTTACTGCTGATGTCAAGGTTAGTTGTGTTGCTTGCTCGTCGTCTTCTCCTTGTATTTTTATCTGGAATATTTTTTTACACTATCAAAGACCATTAGGTGGCTATTTTATTTGGTTAACTTTTCTTCATTTGAGTTGTCAATGCACTGGAATTGTTCTCCCCTGAAAGGCTGTCTTTGTATTGTGATATTAATCGCACCAGATTTTGTTGAAAACCAAATTAGATAAACTGCCAGGCACTTCTGCCGCAGAGGCTGCTTCATAGTTGCAGTGTTTATAGGTTCGCTACTTATTGTGATATTTACTGATGCTTTAGGTGTGGGAGATAGTTTACTCGAAGGATGGTTCAGTGAAGGAGGTTAATAAAGTTATGCAACTCAAGGGTCATAAGGTAATAACCCCCAATCGTCTTTGCGACCAGTTCCATTTGATTGGACTTAATCTTTTGAGAAACTGATGAATTCTTTTAATTCAGAGTGCTGTTACTTGCTTGTGCTTTGCTCCAAATTCTGAGCAAATTATTACTGCATCCAAAGATGGTTCCATTCGAGTATGGAACATTAATGGTATGCTATATCCAGTTACCTCCACATCTTTGTTGCTTCTTGAGTTCATAGCATCTAGCAAGTTAAACTTGGCATGTTCACTGGAAGCCACCATTCTATAATTTTTTAATATATATCCTCTCTTTAATGCGCTGAATTCTATCTTTGCATGTAAGGATCATAAACACATGGTTTTTATTGTGCTTTTCTTCACAAAGTCGCCACTTTGGAAGATCCCTCCTTTCTTTCAATACAAGCATTCAGTGATTCACTTATCTATTAGTAGAATCTCCCAATAGAAACATCTAGTGTATAGGTGGATTATACTAGCGACCCGAGTTATCATTTCCCTGGTTTTTATTAGCCTTCTCTAAATTTTGATCTCCTCTTCAACTTTTTTTTGTCATGTTGCATTAGTTGACACTTCAAATGCAAATTTCCTGTATATAATTGTCTGTGGCAATAACACATGTTCTGTTGATGTTTGCCATTGTAGAAGTAGTTATGCCCATCTTGAAATCCTTTCAAGCATAATGCTTTGCAATTTTTTTTTTGTTTTTTGTGATCTGATACACATGCTTACTGTTTTCAGTAAGATACCACCTTGATGAGGATCCAAAAACCTTGAGAGTTATGCCAATTCCACTTCATGACTCTAAAGGTTCTGTTTGCCAGTATGACCACATGACAGTCTGTCCTGATGGTAAAATTCTGGCTGTAACAAGTGGATCAACGTTGCAATGGTTACTTGTGGAAACTGGTGCAGTTTTGGATACAGCTGACAAAGCACATGAAGGTTTGTAATGTCCCTATTTGCTAGGGTGAACCATTTTCATGTTATTTTAGTGTGTATATCTTTCATGATTAGTCTTTTCAATTGGTACACTCGGAGCCTCATGTCTTAATCCATGATGCATTGTTTCTTCTAAATATTTAGAAGCGCCTATTGGTTGACTTTAGGCAACATGTTCGTTGCGCTAAATAAAATATGAGCAAAGTGCCAGGCAGGTGACAATTTAGACAGATTGTGTGTGCTACGTCTTAGGTGCTTGAAATACTTGAATTAGTTCTTAGAATCTTTGAAATGGTGGAATCTTTTGTGTTTGAGTAGCGAGTTATCCTCCAGCTAGGGTACTTATTTGTTGGGCACTAACCTGTGAGTTCCCAGGTCAATGGGTACCCGGTTACAGGTCAGGGGTGAGAATGTTCCCACATTCTGGGGATGAGGAATGTGGCTTTGACCCCGTTTCCTGTGGCTGTTGCCATTACACCCAACTGTACAAAGTCAGTATATTTCTGAGCCCTGCAGCGTAGACGTAGTCCTGTGGAACATGGCTATGAGACGTTGAGATTTGTAACGAAACTTGCTGACTATACATGTCTAGCCTTCTGAAGATCCATCCTATTTCCTCTGCACAATGACGGAGCTACAATTAGAAGACTTGTGTGGTATCAACAACCAAATACTAGTATAGTATATGCACTAAATTTCTTCTTAATCTTAAGGGGCTCCAATAGAAAGAAATTTGGAGCACGTGGGGGCCCATGCCTCCTGCCAGTCCCTCCTAGCTAGCACCCTTCCTGGTTCTGAAGTGTTTTAGCCTGCTTTTTGATTGACCCTGGCGTTTGATGTTGATAGTGTATGACAGATTGCATGGGCACACTGATTTCTAGCTTTGAATGACATTGTGTTGACATGTACTCAGGTGATATAACTGGCATTGCTTGGGCTCCACGGACAATTCCCAATGGTAAGGAGATCTCTGCGAATGCTAATCTTACAGACGAAATGTCTATTACGGGCTTGCGGTCCTTGTTAGGAACTACCAATGATCTGAGCCTTTGCAGCCTACATTATTTATTTAGGCTAGCACTTGATTTTTTTTTAAAAAAAAATGATGTTTGGTTTATCCTGGATGACTTGGCTGCAGAGTACGCTATGTGAATTGTACTCATGTAGCCTTTATTTGGAACGAGGGAGCATGCATGCATTTTTATGACGTCTTAATCAATAATCACGCTTCTGTTGATTTCTTTAGGTGGCGTGCCTGTTCTTATTTTGGGGACTGCTGGTGTGGACAAAAAGGTGAAACTTTGGTCAGCTCCAGAGGTTGGTTCAACATGAGTGGTCGAGGATTGAATCTGCATAAGACAGCTTTGCCGAGGGCACAAAATGGAAGGAAGTGGAGACAATAGATGGATGCAAGCTTGATGTAGCCCAGAACAGTCGGTGCTCCACTGATAATATTGCACTGAACCGAGGCAGGCATAGTTTTGTTGCATAGAGTTTGAGAGGAGGAAGGGAAGGGAGGCCTGGCTGTTACTGATGAGACCCCAATGCATCACGCAGGCGGCAGCCTTGGGGCTGTGTAGTTTCGCTACCTTTTATACAATAAACTGAATGCTGTCTGCATTTGTCTTTCTTTCTGTCCTTCCTTTTTATTGTTGGAATGATCTGGCTGTGTGATCAACATAATTTGCGCGGCTGCGGCTGCTTGGAATAGGCGTCATGTTTTTTTTTCCTGTTAAACAAAATGCTACCCTAAGCCAATATTTTGTAATGTTTGTCCTATGACGACCATTTTTTGCTGGGGTGTGGAGTGGAGTGGACAGGGCTAGTGAAATATTGCCTGTCAAATGGTGCTGCTTTGCGCATTGTTTGACAGGCAAAGCAGCACATTATGGAAGTTGTTCGGCTGTCCTAAAGGATGCCTGCTGCTGCAGCTGCTGACACAGTATTTTGTGAGACAGCTAGCAGCCGCAGCCGCAGCTACCAAATAAAGCGTGCCAATTATGAAAATGCCAAAGCAAGTATTCTTTCTTTATCTAGAGGCGTTCATTTTGTCCATTAATCGAGGCTGAGCTATGTACAACTAGTTGGTTACATGCATATGTATCAGGCGTCTCTCTTTACATTCAGGTATGGCCTAGTATAGGTGTCTAGGTAGAATAACAACGTATCGTCCAAATCTACTCTATATATGCTTTTCTTTTCGAGAAAGAAAAGAAATAGACTAGCTAGCTTGCTTTTGGAATTTATTTGGTGGTCCCTCCTATGCTATGATGCTACATGTATTATTATATGCGTACGTTGGAGCTCATGATGTGTGGCTAATTGTGTGTTAAAGGTTCCTCTGATCGCTTCCATTTTAATTTGTTTGTTTTGATCTATTGCTACTTGTTGTAGAGTTTTTCTTTGTAATCACACTGCAGGTCGAATCACAGTTACAATCTGGTATAAAGAGCGACGGTTAGTTTGGTCGTCATGTTTGCAGTTGCGGTTGCAATTGCCATTTGATCAGTCATGAGCCGTGATCTTATACGGCAAATGCACTGTATCATTCCATGTCTTGCTCAGTTAGTGTTTGGATGGAGGGACGAGGAAGGATGAAGAGGGATGGGATGGGATGAGATGAGATCATCCTACCATGACTTGCGTTTGGTTTGGAGGTTCAGAGTCAGGGTTAAGGAATATTCTTCAAAAATGGTGGATGAGGCCATCCCTCAAAAAAATAAGGGGCAGGGTCATCCCTCGTTGACACCGAACCAAACACTACTCATCGTCTATATACAATATTGTTGCTGTTTGTTCAAGTCTCTTCTGTGGATGATATCAAACGCTTTTCAGTTCTGATTGCAAACGCTGTTCTGTTATTACCAATGGTCACAACCAACAGAATATTTTGGTGCGGCCGGCAGCAGACACCAGAACTAGAACGACTCCGTATTTATTTAATCATCCAACTATCTTCCTGCATTTCATTATCTCTAGTTTTGAATGAAAAAAAGGACTATGGCAAGTGCAACAGGTTATTCAACTACTTCAAACCAGCAGCAATATGCATTGAGACGGACCGAGGTCATGACTGCACCGCATCTATAGGAGAATAACTTTCACTCCCCTTTGTAGGAATACTCATCAGAATCCGAATCCACATAATTAGGGAGTCGCCAACATGGCATGGGCACAGGCCACCTGTAGTTCAGTTCAATGGAATAATTTTAAACTTGCTCAAGCGAAAAGGTTAAGATGAGTCTGTCAAGCATGCCATTAAATAGTTAATGCTTCATTCACTCAACCTGGTTTGGCAAGCTTCTTAAAATGTTCAGACAAATAACATGTGATGTGCACTTGAATACCTCTTAGACGATTCTAAAATCAAGAAAATGTCCGGCATTGCCATGAAAGGGGTTCCTATTTTCTTATCATAGAAGTTCATGCCGAGAACATTCCCATCTAGAGCAACAAGGGGGCCTCCGATCCCAGCCTAGCAAGGCGACATGGAGCAAATGTGATTTCTATTCCAAATAAGTATCGCTAGCCAACTCACTCGGATACAACTATATATTAACTCACTATGAAAAAACAGGCAATAAAAAAAGAATTACCTTAGTGATTTTGCACGAGGAACGTACGAGGCAGCCACAATCAAGTGTGCCTGACCAGGGAACCAGCTTGCCACTCGTAGCCATTAACGCACCTATTTCGAAGCAACACCCTACAGCTGGTACTGGAGAACTGTACCTAATAGAGACAATATTTGTTGGAGAACGAACATAGAAATCCTTGACAATGCCAAGAGCAACATTGTAGTGTAGATTATAATGCTCTAACGTCCCTTCCCTGATTTTGCCATCGCATGGCGACACTGCAATCTGAAAACGATACACTGGTTAGACTTAAGCAGCGCCTCAAAAGAACAATCAATCATAGAATAATGAGCACCAACCCTAAAGTTTTCAACAATATCACTCCCATCACCAGAACTTCTAATCAAGCTCGCTGATGTAAAAATAATTGTAGACTCATTCCATGGAATAAAAAAACCCGTGCATGCAAAAAACCTTTTTCCTCCTGCACCAGATTCTGGTTAACAGCTAGTTGTAATCAAAACACAGATGAAATAGCAAACGACACGTCTCTATAAAATCACCATTGTATGAAGCCAGTGCAACGACATTGCAGTCTATGCTCGAAGAAACTTGTCCACTAAGTTTGCTCTAGACACCTTCACCATGTATATCACCAAAAGTTTCTTCAAAAGTATTGACCAAAACCATGCCATCTGAAAATTATACATTTTAGAATAGTTGCTAGTGGTACAGGAGAGCTATAAGGTCAGCAAATTTAGAAACACTCACTCACCAGTACCCTTGGTTGATGGTAACTGACAGAAGTCCCTAAGACGAGATGGAATTCCCACACACACACGCGAGATGGATACTGGTGTATTGCTATTGCAAAGGCCACACATTCTCTGTGGTTGCTATCTCTATTTAAACAAAGAACTGACTGCATTACATGGTAGGAAATTATTCTGCTAATCAAGGCATGCTCGTGATCGGTAGTTGCCATCCCAACTCCCTGGGCCATGCCATGAATGGTGCTAATCACCTTTACCTTCTATAGTTAACTGCCTCATGGACTTATTCAAACATTCTCCTCCTAAGTCCTAGAGCGACTATCCTAGTTTCTTCATACCAATCTGACCACGGAGCTCTTGAAACCGAGTGCGCCCAAGTGCTTTTGTGAGTATGTCACCCAGTTGCAGCTCAGTGCCAACAAACTCGACGTCGATCAGCTTCCTGTCATAGCATTCCCGGATGAAGTGAAACTTCACGTCAATATGCTTACTCCGGTCATGATGCACAGGGTTCTTCATCAAAGCAATGGCGGACTTGTTGTCCACCTTGAGCTTGGGAGCGAGCACTGCTCCTCCTATGAGCTCAGCCAGCAGCCGTGCCAACCAGACTGCCTCGCAAGCGGCCGCAGCGGCTGCGATATACTCCGCCTCACAAGAAGACAGAGCAACAACCTTCTGTTTCGCCGATTGCCAAGCAACCGGCCCTCCAGCCAGGAAGAAGATGAGACCGCTGGTGCTCTTCCGGTCATTGACATCTCCTGCTAAGTCACTGTCAGAGTAACCCAGCAGCTGTGGTGCTCCTTCATTTTTCTTCCTCGGATGGTAGTGCAAGCCCCAGTGCAGCGTGCCTGCGACATACCGAAGAACACGCTTGACTGCAGCAAGATGTTCTTGACGCGGCGCCTCCATGAATCGGCTAAGATATCCCACCGGATATGTCAAGTCCGGTCTAGAGTTGCACAGGTATCTGAGACTGCCGATAAGACTGCGATATTCTGTGACATCCACACTCGGCGTTGTCCCCTCCTTGAGCAGCTTCAGCTTTGGCTCCATGGGCGTGGCACTGGCATTGCAGCCAGCTAGGCCCGCCTTCTCAAGCACTTTGGTGGCGTAGGCGCTCTGACGCAGCGTGATCCCTTGTGCTCCCTGGGTCACCTCGAGCCCCAGGTAATAGGAGAGGAGCCCAAGATCACTCATCTTGAAGATCTTCTGCATCTGCACCTTGAACTTTGCCACAGCTCCTGCATCACCACCTGTGATAATCAAATCATCAACATATACGCCCACGATCAGACGTGCTTCTCCCTTGCCTCGAGTGTACATGCCATGCTCATCAACACAGCGCGCGAAGCCAAGGGCCAGCAGCTCGGCATCAAGCTTCTGGTTCCAGGCGCGTGGGGCTTGGCGAAGCCCGTACAACGCTTTGTGAAGTCGGAGCACCTTATACTTGTGCTTGTCGTCGACGAAACCGGGGGGTTGCTGGACGTAGACTTCTTCCTGGAGCTCCCCGTTCAAAAATGCCGACTTCACGTCCATATGGTGGACGCCCCAGCCGTAGTGTGCTGCGATGGCGAGGAGCAGACGCACGGACTCCAGTCGTGCGACCGGCGCGAAGACCTCGTCGAAGTCGATGCCAGGCTGCTGCACATAGCCTTTGGCGACGAGGCGGGCCTTGTACTTGACGATGTTGCCTTTCTCGTCATGCTTGACTTTGTACACCCACTTGAGGCCTATGGCACGATGACCACGCGGGAGCACGGCCAGTGACCATGTCTTGTTATCATGGATCGACGCCAGCTCCTCCTCCATCGCGGCAACCCAATTTGGGTCACCATCGGCCTCCTTCAAGGTCCTGGGCTCCTCCACGCTTACAGCATGTAGTTCAGCCTCCTCGTCATCATGGTGGACCAGCCCGGGGGCTGCACCCACGCTGTGAATATTGTCCAGCGTCCGGTATCGAAGCTCCCCCACACCACTGGTGTCGAAGCTAGAGTCGGTGGAGAGCGGCGTTGCGAACTTGATCTGAGTCCGTGGTGCCTTTGGTGTCGAGGGCGAGGATGTTGTTGCCGACGCGCTGGGTGCCGTTGGAGACACTGTGCGTGGCGCCGGTGACGATAAGGCTGACGCAGAGCGCGGTGTCAATGCCGCCGGAGCTGGCGTGCGCGCTTCGGGAGAGACGGGCTCTAGGGCCGGTCCCTCAACTTGCTGGCGCCGCAGCTCGTACTCCTCCGCGACAGTGAAGGGGTGCATGTCTACAGTGTCTGTAGCACCTCCCCAGTCCCAGCGCGCTCCCTCGTTGAAGACGGCGTCGCGCGAGACGTGGACGCGCTCGGCGACGGGGTCGTAGAAACGGTAGGCCTTGGCCCCATCTTGGTAGCCGATGAAGACCACCTTGCGCCCGCGATCATCAAGCTTTCCAAGATGTGGGCGTACATTCTTGATGTAGGCCACACATCCGAACACACGGAGGAAGTGCACGGAGGGCTTCTTCCCGTACCACGCCTGGTAAGGGGTCTTGCCGTCGAGCGCGCTGGTGGGCGCCCGGTTGAGGAGAAAGACAGCAGTATGTACTGCCTCCCCCCAGAAGTGCCCGGGCACTCCACGTGCCCGCAGGATGCTCCTCGCCATTGCTACGACTGACTGATTTCGGCGTTCCACTACGCCATTTTGCTGTGGCGTGTATGGAGCCGAGTGGTGACGTTGTATCCCTTCTCCTGCGCAGTATTCACCAAATGTGACAGAGGTGAATTCACCTCCATTGTCTGTCCGGAGCACCTTCAGTTTCTTGCCGGACTCACGCTCCACCCGCGCCTGGAATTTTATGATGGCCGCCGGTGCGTCTGTCTTGGAGCGTAGCAGCGTGAGCCACATGTACCTGCTCATGTCATCAACCAGTAACAGAAAGTAAGCGTTCCCAGCCGGCGTGTGTGGCGTTATCGGGCCACAAAGATCTCCATGAACCAGCTCGAGCTCCTCCTGAGCTCGGTACTTGGCGGCCTTGGGGAACGGCTTCCTCTTCTGTTTCGCCAGGACGCAGTCTTCACAGACCTGAGCAACATGATCGATGGCTGGCAGTCCGCGCACCATGCCACCGAGTCCAAGCTTGCGGAGTGCTTGGAAGTTGACGTGGCCATACCTCTCGTGCCAGCTCCATGCCACATCCCCGGCGCGCGCAGTGAGGCACACAGGAGCGGCGAGATTCATATTGAGGAGGTAGAGCCGGCTTGGTGACCGCAGCACTTTGGCGAGCAGTTGCCGCTGCGGGTCGAAGAGACGCAGGATCCCCTTCTCGATGACGACCTTCAAACCCTCCTCATCCAACTGCCCGAGACTCACAATGTTGGTCGTGAGCCGCGGGATGTAATAGACACCGTCGAGCCGGCGGTGTTCACCGGATCTGAGGGCGAAGAGCACAGTGCCCTTCCCCTCGATGTTGACCACCGACCCGTCACCAAACTTGACGGTGCCGGTCACGCTGCTGTCGAGCTCGGAGAAGACATGACGCGAACCCGTCATATGGTTCGTCGCGCCGGTGTCGAGGACCCATCGACAGGGGCCCTCTGCCTCCTTCTCTTCCTCTCTAAGGTGGAGGAGGACCTTTGGCTCGACGAGGTGGACGCGCTGCGGCGGATCGACGGCGCACAGCGGTGGCGGCTCAACATCGCACAGCGGCGGCGGCGGCGCTGAAGAATGGGGAAGAGGTGCGTGCGGCGCGGTTACCTCCGACTCAACGGAGATGAGCATGAGGGCCCGGTCTTCTTCCTCCTCTGCCTGGGCCACATGGGCCGCGGCCTTTTTCCTCTTGCCTTTGCAGTCTCTGGCCCAATGCCCTTTCTTCCCGCAGCTGTTGCAGAGGGTTCCTGGCGGCGGCCTGCCACCGCCCGCGTTGCCAGCGCCCGTGTTCTTGCCGGACTGGCCGTCACGGGACGACGAGCCGGCGCCGCCACGACCGCGTCCACGTCCTCGGTCCTTCCCGCGGCTGCTCAAGCTACTGCCACCACCGGAACTTTCCTGCTCGCGGCGGGCCTGGCGACGTGCCTCCCAATCTTCTTCGCAGAGCAGCAGTCGGCCCATACCGTCCGTGACCTCCTTCGGCTTGCCGCGCTCTTCGAACACGCGCAGCCGCCCGACGACGTCCTCGATCGAAGCCGTGTTCAGATCGAGGAACATCTCGAGAGAGACGGCGGCCTGAGACAGCCGATCAGGTACCACCTGCAAAAGCTTCTTTACCACCTCGACATCGGAGATATTGTCGCCGAGGATGCGAAGGTTGACGGCGAGCGACGTGATGCGGATCCCGAATTCGGAAACGGACTCCCCATCCTTGAAGGCGAGCGCGCCGAACTCGCGACGGAGCTGCTGCGCGCTGGCGTCGCGCGCGCGGCCATCACCGACCCGCAGTATCTTGACAGCGTCCCACGCCTCCTTCACGGTCCGCTTGCGACCGAGCGTCCCCCACATCTCGGAGGGAACCGAGCGCAGGAGACACGCCATTGCCTGGCGGTCTTGCTGGTACTCATCCTCATCCGGGTCCTCATCGATGCCGATGTCGACAGCGTCCCAGACGCGAAGCGTCTGGTAGTTCACTTCCATCACCAGCGCCCACTCCGGGTAGTTTGTTCGCGTGAGCATCGGCCACGCGACGTTGGCGGATGAACGCTCGACGACGCGCTCCACGATCCGTGATCCAGAGCGGTGGCGACTACCGGAACGGCCACGGCGACGGCGCGGCGAACGTGATGGCTGGACCTTCTCCTCGCCGGAGCCATCACCGATCAGCGGCTGCTTGGAACGCGGCTGCGATGCCATAGCTGCGGCGAGGACTTGGCTCTGGTACCAAATGACAGAAGTCCCTAAGACGAGATGGAATTCCCACACACACACACGAGATGGATACTGGTGTATTGCTATTGCAAAGGCCACACATTCTCTGTGGTTGCTATCTCTATTTAAACAAAGAACTGACTGCATTACATGGTAGGAAATTATTCTGCTAATCAAGGCATGCTCGTGATCGGTAGTTGCCATCCCAACTCCCTGGGCCATGCCATGAATGGTGCTAATCACCTTTACCTTCTATAGTTAACTGCCTCATGGACTTATTCAAACAGTAACTTAGGGTAACCCATGGAATCTAGATCTAAGTGTTCCTGGTTGACAAGATCTCTGGGTGCTGGTGCAAAAAGGTCAAACGATCAGCACTAGCATATACTGACTTATTGAAATCATATACTGCAAGTAAATTCTAATAAATTTTGTATGTGCATAATAAAATGTTAAGAAGTCTCAAGGAGTGGTTATATGTTGACCTTCTGGACGGCTATTAGATTTATCAACTACAGGTGCTCCAAACCTGCAGAAGAATATAAAAAGTTACTACTAACCCAAAAATCAAATGGATCAAGTCAGTGCCTTAATGCACAAAATGGTGCCAAAACCTACATAGATAGATCATGGGCTAGAAACAAGATAGAGAAAATAAGGCATGAAGTTGTATGAACATAATAAATGTTTCATGAAACCATGACAATAATGCCTTCTAGCGTGCACATTTTAGTAAGATAATCATACAGCTCCAAACAAATATGACGGGTCCAGCACAAGGAAACTGAGATACATGCCTAAGGACAGCAAATATTTTGGTTGAGGTGTTAAAGAAATAAGTTAATATTAAAAGTAAACATTGAGAAACTGCGACAAATAAGATAAGGAAGAGCAGTAGATGATCCAGATTATCATATGCATATGCTGCCTGGAACATAAAAGGGCTACCCTTATAAGCTCATGTAAGGGAAGGGGAAGTGAGGTAGAATGAAGTAGGTAAGTGCATACATCAACTAGACATACTCGTAACCAAAATTCAAAATTCTTGACAGAGTGCAAGATCTGCCTACCTTTCCTAGGATTTACCGAAATGCCGCAGATACTCGAAGATTTTGCCCCATGGTAGGAAAATGGTCTTTCCAATAACCAGAAAAAAGGTTCATGCCAACCGATTCCCCATCTAAATAAAAAAATATTCCACCTTCCCAAACATAATAAAACAATAAAGGTGATAGGAAACATAATTTACATTTGAACAAAATGTAGGTGGTATGGAACAAAATTAAATACAAAAACAAATTTATTTTATTGCCTACTTGCATACAGAAAAAGCAGAATAAAATGGTCATATCAACATGCAAGTGTACCTCTGAGGTTTTACTCTGAAGATCATGATCATGCTTAGATACCCTTAGATCACAACCCAATTCCACACTCCTGGATACTAGGTCACCAGAGACACCACGCCCAACTACATATGCCTCACCACGGAGCACATATTCAAGCACACATTGGGAACTTCCAACATGAACATCAAGGAAGGCATCGATGTTGACAACAACAAAGTTATGATCTAAATCATATTCAGCCAAAAAAACCATGTACACTTTATTGATAAGGCAAGAAATAATCACATAATGACCAGGAGCAAACAAAATAGTAATTAACAAATGTCAGCGCCAACCTTTAATTCATCATATTGTTCGTTTGTTTTACCATCAAAAGCTCTAACCAAACTTGCAGAAGTCAGACACCTTGTAAGGCGATATCTGTCACACCCGGATTTTAAGGGCAAACCCGGGTGCGTCTCACATGCGTGACAGGATCAAGTCTCACACATATGATGACTCATGGTACAGAAATCAATGTCACATCTTTATTAAATAATCAGAGTTTCTTTACAAAATAGCTAAATAAAATACATCATATGGCGACGAGATCCCACCAACATGCTTGACTGGGAGACGACGACCTAGATCTCTCCGAACTCCTCTTCATCAAAGTCTTCCTCCTCGCCTGGAATGCACCAGTTTTTAACCTGGGGTGGGAGTAAGCAAGGGTGAGCTCCCATACGGTCATCGCTCAACAAGTTGTGGGGAGACAGTGTAGTGTAAGGCTTACCAAGGAGAATGGTTAAAGCTGAGCATTGCTTTGACTTTTGTTGTTCAAAATTTTATTAGCAATTACTAAGTATAAGTGTATACCATCCCAATTAAATAATTGATCACAATTAATAATAAATCCCACAATGCAATGCAAATGACAGATTAAATTTAATTTCATAATTTAATCATGCAAGAGTCCCGAGCCGCTCTTGACCGTGAGCACGGCTGATATACCAGTTTTATACTCTGCAGAGGTTGCGCATCTTTACCCACAAGCTGTGATACCCATCTGCCATGGGGTTGTACGGACCCCATACACCTCTACCGAGGAGGCGAGGCAGTGTAGCACTACGAGGCCTTTCCAAAGTTCCACTAGAGGAGAGAACCCGCTACGGTTTCCGGGCCGAAGGCGATATAGGAATCCCTCATCCGAAAAGCTATACAGACAGTCCGACCCGAGGACCTACCTATACCTGCACTCCTCCACCCCGCTTGCCCCTTTCGGGAAAGGATTAACTCACACTAGCTTTCCTAATTAATCAGCCAAGGGCGTCCCATTCCACCCTTGTGGTAGCACTGTTTTCTCGAGTTAAACTCCATGTTCCAATTAAACAAAGTTATCTTATCATGCATGAGAGTAAACCAGCAATAATAAATCATATTGGAATATGATCATAATCATATATAGCATTAATCCCAAAACCATGTAGAGCAATAGCAAGACTACCCAATAATTCATTTGTATGCAAGGTGTAGGGTAAACAAACTAGGTAACCTATTAGGTCCCATCAGATTAAGCCTAACAGTGCCACGATGATTATCAGAATCATGAACATTATTAGGTCAAAGAATGTGATCAAGGACACAACTTGCCTTTTTGGTGCAACTCTAGGTACTTCTCCAATTTGGTCTTCAGGTTCCTCGCGACCTCGCTTCTACACATAGCAATACATACAATCAAGCAAATAATGGATATGGTAACATCACACCAAAGATGAAAATAAACCACACATTAGTATTCTACATGTCGCTACGAGATTGTAGGTTCGAGAACTACTAAGATCGGACTTATGGTTAAAAAGATATGGTTTTCTAAAGTTTTTAGGTGATTAAACAATAAAACTATATTTTATGTGGATTAATATAAATCATGTGGGAAAAATATTATAAATATTTAATGCAACTTTAATCTAAGCTATAACTTGATTATAAATTATATCTCGGTCAGTTTATAATTTATAGACAGATTAACTTTGATTAGAAAGATTAATCTACTAATCATAGGTTAAACAAAGTAGTTATCTATTTTTGAAAACATGTTTCATGATAAAGTAGAGTCATTAATGTGTAGGAATTATTATTACGAAGCTAACGTAACTTGAACGGACTAAATCGGAGTTAAAATGAGAAAGATATGAATTAACTAAGTTTCTAGGTGTTTTTATATTAAGTTTATACCAAAAATAACTTTCAGGGTTTAATTTGCAAAGTTCCGGTTTATTTTCATTTATTTTAATCAGTAAATGGACGGTGGGTTTATTGCACAAAAACTCAGGGCATCTTTTATAAATTTGTTTGCCTGGTATAACGCGGACGCGTCTGGGGCCGTTGGATCCAGATCCGATGGTCTCGATATAATGGCTGAAGGGGTACGGAACTCGATCCGTTGGATTCGCGATCAACGGCTCAAATTTTAAAATACTTAGATCATATCCCGCCCCTCCATTCTCTGATCAACGGACGCGATGCCACTAGGACGAATCGGTACGCATGGCCTGATCTCAGCCGCTGGCGGCTGGACCACGACCCTTCGTCCCCCCCTTGCCGGCTCTGGGCGGCGCCGCCAAACCCCCACGACGGCCCATCACCGGCGTGCTATGCATCTCTCGCCCAGGTGACCGAATCGCGAGGCGGGCAACTGCTACTCGAAGCGGAGAAGAACGCGAACATCATGGATGGGTTCTTACCATGGTTTATGGCACAGAATCTCCTGGCCATGGTGGATGGCGGCTTCGTGGAGACATATGGCTATGGCGACCAATTCCTAGCCATCTAGCTACCCATCTCCTTTGATGAGGACATGAGCTTCACCCGAGCTACCCGTTGAAGCTCCCCGGTCAACACCCGAGGGCTGAACGCCAAAGCTTTGCGGATTAGATAACGTCGGCGGCTATCTCTGTCTTGACCCTCCCTGCTTTCCGATGGTGGCACTCTCGGTTCGGCGATGAGGGATAGGTGAGGGTCGCGAGGCTCAGTTCTTATAACCCAGGGGGGTATGGAGTCCGTGCGGTGGTGGCCGAGGTCTCCGGCGAAGTCGGTTTGGTGCTGTTACGAGGATCACGACGTGGAAGGCTATCTGGCGTGCGGGATGCAGGGCTGACCCATGGGGCCCATGTGTCGGTGAGCGAGCAGTCACGCGCGCGGATGAAGAGAGGCCGACGCGTGGGGCCGGTGTGCCAGTGACCCGGGGGTGCTGGGCCGGCGGGCGTGAGGCGGGATTGGGCCAGAGGTGACGAGTTTCAGCCCATGAAGCCGAGACCTCTATTCTTTTCTATTTTTATTTTCCTGTTTTAAATTCAGTTTTCAAATAGAGTTTAAATTACGAATTAATTTCTGTTTTGAAATTCAAATAGAAGTTCAATGCACAGATCAAAACCCAGCATGAGATGCAACTATTACTTATTATTTATTTTATTCCTTTGAATAATACTAATGCTTAATTCATGGGAGAGATAAAAAAATAATTCACTCCTATCAACAATTGAAAGTCTTTATGTTTATTAATTGATTTCCAATTTAACTTCTAGTTTTGAGACCCAAATCTAACTTTGAATAATCAAAATGTAATATTGCCATTTACTTATTTTTATGAAATAGTTTCAAGGCTAATAAAATCCTTATTAAAGGCATTTCTAATCCAAATCCTTTGAATAACTTTTCTACAAGATTTTAGGGTGTTATAGTATCCCTTGCATGCTATAGCTATGCCCGAGCAAGAAAATAAGATTATGTCTCCTACGGAAGATTGCAACTCGAATTATTTAACTGGTAGTGTCTCAATATATATTTGTTGGAAAACTAAGAAGAATATAGAAGCATATATGATCACCATTGCACAAAGAAATTGAGACAACACTTTTACAAATATCTGATTTAACCCAGTCAGGTAGCTTTGCGAATACATCTTGATTAGAGCCCCCATCACGCAAGTGACCTAGTTGACGAAATGAAACATTAAAACAACTGTGAAAGCTCAAATGAATCTGTGAAAATGTAGAGGGAGGGAAGGGGGACTAGCATAAAAGAGGAAGAACTAGACGACCTGAGACCCACTCAGCCTTGCAACCTCTTTTTTTCTTATGAAAGCTTCTAGTCAAATCACCACCGCCCTTCTTAGCTTTCCGCATCTTTTTCAATACTGAAGCAGAATTGTATAACAAAGGGGCAAAATGTGAGGGTCATAAAGTAACAAAGCAACAATGTAAAACCATAGGGCCCAACCAGCAAATCAAAGGAATGCTAATAAAGGCCTTAATTAATGTCAAGCCTGAAAGACCAACACCGATAATTTTAATTGTGCTCACCAGAGAAGGTAGCCAAAGAGCATAATGCCAACTGTAGCATGGAGTGCTGACATGCAAATTCATGTACACTCTACAATGTTATCTAATGCATCGAAAGTATCTACTAGCTAGCCTATTCCTTGGGTTTTGTCCAACTGTATTTAAGGTATCAATTTTCTCCACCCAAAACATACATCAACAGTATCTTAGAGCAAATGGCGTTATCACAGACGCCTGGAAGAAAAGAGTTCACCTAAGGGCATATTTATTGGTGCAGGCCAGTACTGCTGTTAAGGTAGTCAAGACTAGGCTTTACTTCCGTTAGACTATATGCTATATGTTCTCTACTACTCAGTCTAGACTGGACATACAAAACTACCATAGAATCAGTGAAGCAGCCATATATGCAACCACACAAATGAACAACTTTCTCGCTTTTAATATTTCCTCTTGTTTGCCTAGAAGAGGCCATGCAAACATATACAGAAATTTTGTAGCAGAAAATGGGGTTGTGTGCATGTGTGTGTGTTTGGTTGTGGGGGGAGGGGACGGGATCCATGGAGATTGGAGAATAGTGGGAAAGAGGCCCGAAATCCAAAACGAGCATGCTACCCTCCTTGACCGAAACAATGAGCACATATTTCCACAACCGAGGGGCATTTACAACCCACATAAATGACCCGTACCTAAGGGGTATCAAGGGGGTAAGTGCAAAAAAACACAAGAGACGTGTCTTGGTGAAGGAACGTCTTTAGCACGGTTCTACCCATACAACCCGCATAAATGAGCTGTATCTTGAGGGGTTCTAGTGAATAAGATACAAGTCTTAGATACATTGGGTTGTATGAAAGAGTTTCTTAGATGTATCTAGTGCTTGGAGAAGCACAACATAGTATCTAGATTGTACATTGAAGCGCCCTGATCCTTTGGGACTCAAATGTGATACAATTACTAGTCCCAGAAGGCTAGTAACCACATTTATTTTATCAGATAGATCAGAGTCTTACACAATAATTATTACAATACCAAAAGCAAGCTCTAGGGAGCTTAGAAAATGTATAGCGAGAACCAGCCCAAGCCACATGCAGACTGGGTGCAGACGCAGCCCCCTTCTAGGTACAAAGTAAATTGCTAGGTGAAACTAAATATGTGAGGTGCTTCTAGCAAACATGGTTCATGCATATGAGTAAAATAGAAATGCTTATGAGGCTAGGGTCAAGGGGGGTAGGGAACTAGGGTTTCTAACCTCTGGAGCAAAAACCGGGGTGTTACAGACCTACCCCACTTAAAGGAATCTCGCCCTCGAGATTCAGGTTAGGTTTGAGAAAAGGTAAGGGTATTCCTTCCTCATTGAGTCCTCACTTTCCTAGGTTGCTTCTTCTTCACCCTCTTTGCTCCACTGAACCTTACTTTCGAATTCCGGGTCTTGCGAACAGATGAGTCCAAAATTTTTACTAGTTTCTCTCGGTACTGCAGATCTTCCTGAATCTGGATTGACTCTTCTACGATATGGTTCTCTGGCACTTTCAGGCATTTTCGGAGCTGGGATACATGAAACACGTTGTGGATATCTGACCTTGATTCTGGCAACTGGAGGCGATAAGCTGCTGGCCCTACTCTGCCAATGATAGGGTAGGGCCGATATACCGCGGGGCTAGCTTCCCTTTCACTTGGAATCTTCTGACACCTCGCATTGGGGAGACCTTGAGATAAACGAAGTCTCCCTCTTGAAAACTGAGCTCTCTTCTTCTGTTGTCAGCATAGCTCTTTTGCCAACTCTAGGCTTCGAGCAGTCTTTTTTGAACCATGGCGACTTTTTCTTCTGCCTCTTTGACAAAGGCAGGTCCTTCCAGGGTCTTTTCTCCCACGTTAGACCACATTAGCGGGGTTTGGCATCTCCTTCCATACAAAGCTTCAAAAGGTGACATTTTAATGCTGGCCTGGTAACTATTGTTGTATGAGAACTCTGCATACGGTAAACTAGATTCCTAATTTTTGCCGAAGGTCAAAGCACAGGTTCTCAACATATCTTCAAGGACCTTATTAACTCTTTCTGTCTGCCCATCTGACTGAGGGTGGTAGGCAGTACTGAAATCTAACTTGGTGCCCATAGCTTGCTACAGGCTCATCCAGAACTTTGAGGTGAACTACGTTCCTCTATCTGACACTATTCTTCACGAAATGCCATGCAGTCTAACTATTTCTTTGAGATACAACTGAGCAAGGGTGGCTCCTCTGTAGGTAGTCTTTACTGGAATGAAGTGAGCTACCTTG
The DNA here is from genome assembly GCA_029449295.1 of Zea luxurians. Taxonomy (NCBI): domain Eukaryota; kingdom Viridiplantae; phylum Streptophyta; class Magnoliopsida; order Poales; family Poaceae; genus Zea; species Zea luxurians. The sequence goes on along the minus strand of JAOPSE010000026.1, from coordinate 2,573,400 downwards.
GTAAGACGGTCAATTATGACCCAGATGGAGTCATTTCCTTTTGGGGATCGGGACAGTCCGATTACAAAATCCATGTCTATTTCTTCCCATTTCCATTTAGGTATTGGGAGAGGTTGCAACAATTATGCAGGTTTCTGATGCTCTGCGTTGGTTCGCTGGTATGTGTTACATTGGGCTACATGCTGGGGCTATGTCCTTTTTCATTCCCTTCCACTAGTATCTGGTTTTGAGGTCCAGGTACATCTTGGTGGATCCCAGATGAATAGAGTAAGCCGAACTATGGGCTTCATCTAGCAGAACTTCTTGGGCTTCCCCTTTGGTACGCACAAGCGGTCTTTAAACCAGAGTGTTCCTTTTTCATCTGTTCTGAAGTCTGGAGGCTGTTCCTTGCTGGTCCTTTCCACAAGTCTCATTGTATCTGCATCTAGAAGCTGAGCTTTGCGAATGCAGTCTTCCAATAATGGCTGAACTTCTATGCTGCCACTTTCTCCCAAGCAAGCATTAAGCTGAGCAGACTCTTGCTTCCAGTCTTCAAGGAAACCTGTTGCCTTCTTTCCAAAAGGCTTTCGGCTGAGGGCATCGACCACTACATTTGCTTTTCCTGGATGGTAATGTACTTCAAGGTTATAGTCTTTGATCAGTTCCAACCATCTTCGCTGACGGAGGTTGAGATCTGGCTGAGTGAAGATGTATTTTAGACTTTTGTGGTCTGTGAACACATCACACTTATTTCTGATCAAGTAGTGCCTCCAGATTTTCAGGGCATGCACTATAGCTGCTAGTTCCAAATCATGTGTCGGGTAGTTTTGCTCATGTGGCTTGAGTAGTCAGGATGCGTAAGCGAAGACTTTCTCATTCTGCATAAGTACACACCCAAACCTTGTCTTGATGCATCACAAAAAATAACAAAACCCTGGTGGATGTCTGGTAATGTCATCACATGGAAGGTTGTGAGCTTTTTCTTTATTTCTTGGAAACTTTCCTTATATTTCTGGGTCCAGATGAACTTATTGTCTTTCTTGGAGAGTTCTGTCATTGGCTTGGTAATGCTAGAAAATCCCTTGATGAAACGGCGGTAATATCCTGCCATTCCCAGAAAGCTTCGGATCTCGCTGACGTTGGTAGGCTGTTTCGATTTGGACACTGCTTCCACTTTAGAAGGATCCAGTTCTATTCCTTTTGCAGTCAAGATATGCCCGAGGAAGGCAATCTTCTCTAGCCAAAACTCACATTTGCTCAGCTTGGCATATAGTTGATGTGCTCTGAGTCTCCCAAGGACAACTCGGAGATGGTGCTAATGCTCATCTCGGCTCTTAGAGTAGATGAGAATGTTGTCAATAAAGACTATGACAAACTTATCCAACTCCTCCATGAATACTTTGTTCATGAGGTTCATGAAGAAGGCAGGTGCGTTGGTTAGGGCGAATGGCATTACTGTGAACTCATACTAGCCATACCGGGTAACAAAGGCAGTTTTCTGGATGTCCCCTTCTTTGATCCTCATCTGATGGTACCCTGATCTCAGATCAATCTTCGAGAAATATTGTGCCCCCTGGAGTTGATCGAAAAGATCATCAATCCAAAGTAGCGGATACTTGTTCTTGATTGTGACTTCATTTAAGGACCGGTAATCAATACACATCCTCATGCTTCCATCTTTCTTGGTGACAAATAATACTGGGGCTCCCCAAGGCGATGAGTTAGGACGAATGAAGCCTTTCTGTTGAAGCTCTGCGATCTGCGTCTTTAATTCTGCCAATTCTGTAGGTGCCATGCGGTACGGTCTCTTTGCAATTGGTGCTGTTCCTAGAAGAAGGTCAATGTAGAACTCCACCTCTCTTTCCAGATGCATTCCTGGTAACTCTTTTGGAAACACATCCATGAATCCTTCAACCACAGATATGCTTTCTGCTGCCAGACTGAACATCATCGGGTCTTGTGTTGTTGGTCGGGCTTGACAAGAAACTGATTTCCCTTGATGATCGGTAAGAAGGACTGTCTTGTCCGCGCATCCTATGATGCCATTATGCCAGGACAACCAATCCATTCCCAGGATTACATCGATTCCCTGTGAAGGTAACACTGCTAGATCTGCCAGGAACACTACCCCACTTAAAAGGATTCTAACTTGGGAGCACTTAAGGTGGCATAGAAGGTCTGACCCTGGGGTTCGGGTGATCAAGGAGACTTCTAACAGTGCAGTTGGAATGCTGTGCTTTTCCACAAAACTAGTGGCTATGAAAGAATGAGATGGTCTAGAATCAAAAAGTACTGCGACAGGGGTAAATTCTACCAAGAACTCATCGAGTACTACTCCAGGTGCCTACTGGGCTTCCTAGGCGTCGATGTGGTTCACTGCCCTGTTGTGGAATTGCTGCTTGCTTACCTGGTTGTTGGTGTAAGGTGCCTTGGAGGCTGGTGCTGGAGCATTCTTGGGGCCATTCACCGAGTTGGAGAAGGCAGATGCTGCTGGCTTCAATTGCGGGCAGTTGTTCTTGAAGTGACTGGGGTCACCACAGTGCCAACAAGCATTGGCCAGAGGCTGGCTGCTTGCTACAGACTGAGTGCGGAAGGAGCTCTGACTTGGCTGGCTGAAAAGCGGTGGAGCAGACCCTGCCGGCTTATTGAAGTTCTGCCCTTTGGGAGGAAACCCAAAGGATCGAGTCCTCTGATGCCTTTCCTGTTGCTGAGAGCGAAGAAGTTGAAACTTCCTCTTCAGATGACCTCTTTCTTCTTCCCTGGCTCTTTCTACTCGAATGGCTTTGTTCGAGAGATGAAAGAAGCTGTGGAAGTCTTGGCTGGCAAGAATAGTCTTGAGCTCTGGCCTTAATCCTCTGAGGAAATGAGCCATCTTCTTGGCCTCCGTACTCACATCATCTGGTGCATAACGGGCGAGCTCTGTAAACTTGTGAATATACTCACTGACAGATCGCCCACCTTGAGTCAGGTCACGGAACTCCTCTTCCTTGAGCTGGACGATCCCTGTGGGCACATGATGCTTGCAGAAAGCAGCTTTAAACTCTGCCCAAGTGGCATTTCTTACAGCAGCACTAAAGGTGTCCCACCAGGATAGGGCCATCCTAGAAAGTTGGTGGGCAGCCAGCTGAACACGCTGATCTTCAGGGCACCCGATAGCCTCTAGCTTCCTTCTGACTGTGCGCAGCCAATCATCAGCATTGAGCGGGTTGCTTGATCCAGCGAATGTGGGAGGCTTGAGCCTTAGAAACTCTCACATCCTATCCTGCGATCTTCCTCCATTCTGACACTGATTCTCCAGGTTTCTGGTGAGGACTTCAATGAGTCGGGTCTGATTGGCTAGAACTTGGGCCAGATCTAGTGGCATCTCCAGAGGTGCGGAGAGGTAGGTTTGACTTCCTTCCCCCCTGTCCTCTCCTTCATTGCCTAGGTGGATCCTTGCCCCGTTCCCTGAGGCTGCAGGCGCGGCTCTATCCGAGGCCATCTGCTAGAGGAGAAAAGGGGTTACTACTATGCATATGTCATTTTTTTTAACAACCATTTTTATTTTATTCAACAAACGAGTTCATTACAAGCATGACAGAAACCATAGATTACACTACGCCTGAGTGTCACCTACTAAAGCGTCCCCAAGCTCCTTAAGGATCTCATCGAGGCTGGCCAAGGACACTTCCTCGACATCGGAAAGGTTATCTAGTCCTAGGGTGGGCAACGATGACGGAGACTCCTTCTCCTTGTCGATCTGGCATCCCTGGTTCCTGAAGTGCTTCCTAAGCCTCTTGACAGGGGCGAACCTTTTCAGCTTCCTGGCATAGTTCTTCTTCAGGCTCCTGTATGCCTCGCGGGTGTGGGCCTCCTCATTCTCCACTGCCTCAAGGCTGTTCTGGAGAGCAGCATTCTCTTCCTTCAGCTTTTTGATCTGCTGCTCCAGGCTCTCTACTCGGGAGTTTAGGTGGGTGCAGTGGGAGAAAAGGTTGTCAAAGTGGGTGTCAAAGGTGTGGAGGTATCCAGCCATGTAGATTATGGTAGGGTCATCCTCATTATGCTCCCTCTCTGACAAGGCTTGGAGTCTTTTCCTCCAAGTGGGGCTATTTTTGTTGGTGGGTGGGAAGTAGAGGAGGGGTGTTTCAGCAACTTCTTTGTCGTAGGCTTGGCAAAGCTGGCGGAGAGCTTTTAGGGCAGCATTTTGGCAAGTGTCTTGGAAGCGGTGGCCGGTGGCAGTGGTCTGGAAAGGTGGGTGGTTTGGGTAGTGTCGGCGTTTCGAGACCGGGGGTCCCTAGGCCGACGAGTGAGTGTGCCGCGTGCCCCAGCCCAGATGGGTCGAGCGCGTGGGCGAGCGCGAAGGGGGGAAGAGCGAGGTGGCCGGAGCCGGGTCGTGAGGGAGGCGGAGATCCCGCGGCCTTCGTGTTCGTCCCGCGCCTAGGTCGGGTGCGCTTGCAGTAGGGGGTTACAAGCGTCCGCGCGGGTGAGGGGAGCGAGCGGCCCCAAGAGAGCGCCTGCCCCTGCCCTCGTTCCCGCGAGGCCAACCTTCTCTAAGAAGGCCCTGGTCCTTCCTTTTATAGGCGTAAGGAGAGGATCCAGGTGTACAAATGGGGGTGTAGCAAGGTGCTACGTGTCTAGCGGGGGAGAGCTAGTGCCCTAAGTACATGCCAAGGTGGCAGCCGGAGAGATCTTGGCACCCAGCTGGTGTGGTGTCGTGGCCGTCGGAGAAGCAATGGAGCCTGGCGGGGGGGACAACTGTCGGAGTGGTTGGGCCCTTGCTGACGTCCCCCTGCTTCCGTAAGGGAGCTGAGAACCGCCGTCGTCATGGGTCCAGCGGGGCGCCATCATTGCCTATCTGGCGGAGCTAGCCAGATGGGACGTCGGTCCTGTTTTCTGCGGCCCGAGTCGGCTCGGGGTAGGGTGATGATGGCGCTTCCTGTCGACGTGGTGGACTTGTGCCCTAGGTCGGGCGACGTGGAGGCTCCTCCGAAGCCGAGGTCGAGTCTGTCCTGCATGGCCGAGGCCGAGCCCGAGCTCCTGGGTCGGGCGAGGCGGAGGTCGTTCGGCAGAGGCCAGGGCGGAGTCCGAGCCCTGGGTCGGGCAAAGCGGAGTTCGCCGTCTTCCGGGGCCTTAGCCCGAGTCCGAGCCCTGGGTCGGGCGGAGCGGAGTTCGCCGTCTTCCGGGGCCTTAGCCCGAGTCCGAGCCCTGGGTCGGGCGGAGCGGAGTTCGCCGTCTTCCGGGGCCTTAGCCCGAGTCCGAGCCCTGGGTCGGGCGGAGCGGAGTTCGCCGTCTTCCGGGGCCTTAGCCCGAGTCCGAGCCCTGGGTCGGGCGGAGCGGAGTTCACCGTCTTCTGGGGCCTTAGCCCGAGTCCGAGCCCTGGGTCGGGCGGAGCGGAGTTCACCGTCTTCCGAGGCCTTAGCCCGAGTCCGAGCCCTGGGTCGGGCGGAGCGGAGTTCGTCGTCTTCCGGGGCCTTAGCCCGAGTCCGAGCCCTGGGTCGGGCGGAGCTTCCTATGGCGCTTTTGGCCAAGCCTGGCCGCCCGTCAGTCTCACTCTTTGCGTCAAATGCCCCAGTGACTTGGTCGGTCGGCGCGGTGATTTAGTCAGGGTTGCTTCTTAACGAAGGCAAGGCCTCGGGCGAGCCGGAGATGCGTCTGCCGTAAAAAAGGGGGCCTCGGGCGAGACGGAAACACCTCAGGGTCGGCTGCCCTTGCCCGAGGCTAGGCTCGGGCGTGGCGTGATCGAGTCGCTCGTATGGACTGATCCCTGACTTAATCAAACCCATCAGGCCTCTGCAGCTTTATGCTGATGGGGGTTACCAGCTGAGAATTAGGCGTCTTGAGGGTACCCCTAATTATGGTCCCCGACAGTAGCCCCCGAGCCTCGAAGGGAGTGTTAGCACTCGCTTGAAGGCTTTCGTCGCACTTTTTTGCAAGGGGACCAGCCTTTCTCGGTTGCACTTTGTTCCGGTGGGTGCGCGCGAGCGCACCCGCCGGGTGTAGCCCCCGAGGCCTCGGAGGAGTGGTTTCACTCCTTCGAGGTCTTAATGCCTTGCGTAATGCTTTGGCTGGTCTGGCGGTTCCCTCATGCGAACAGGTCGTAGCCCGGGTGCACTGTCGGGGCCCAAGTTCTCGGGCTGGTATGTTGACGCTGTCAACGGTTCGGCCGGAGCCGGGTTTGCGAGAGCAGCCCCCGAGCCTCCGCACAGGGCGAGAGGACGATCAGGGACAGACTCGGCTTTTTTACATACGCCCCTACGTCGCCTTTCCGCAAGGAGGAGGGGGGAGAGCGCCATGTTACCCTCGATGGGCACCGAACATGGTGTCTCCGGTGAGCTGCAATCGGGTAATCCGAGTGGACGTCCGTGCCCCGTTCGTTGGGGGTCGGCTAGGGGCCCGGAGGCACGCCCAAAAGTACATGCGGGTGACCTGCCGGACCCGGTCCCCTGGCGACGGGGTCCGAGGGCTCGATGCCTCCCTCCGATGGGATTCCGTTACAGGATCGTTCCCGCTGGTCTCGGAAATGTCCTAGGGTACCTCGGGAGCGCAGCCCGAGCCTTGGTTATGTATCGAACGTACCCCTGGTCATCCCTCGCTCGGTGTCTGAGGTGACTGTGAACCCTTTGGGGGGCCAGCCTTCGAACCCCTGATCAGTAATGGGCGCGGAGCCCGAGTAGCCTGAGGCGGTCGTGGAACCTTTCGGGGGGCCGACCTTCGAACCTCTGACCAGTAGTGGGTGTCGGGCCCACGCGATCTGAGGCGGCTGTTGAACCCTTCGGGGGGCCAGCCTTCGAACCCCTGATCAGTAAGGAGGCTCGGAGCCTAGTTCCTTCACGGGGAAGGATCCCTTTGGGGGTATTCCCTTTCCCGGTCCCTGTTGCAAGAGATAGAGAAAGAGAGAAAAGGGAAAAAGGACACGAAATTGAACGACGTGGCGTACCTCTTTTGGTGTGGTCGTTTTGGCGAAGGCGAAGCGTTGCCAGCTGCTCCTGCCAGAAGCGTCGCCTGTCCAGCCGCGGAGTTAATGCGCCGGGGCGAGTAGTTGGCGAGGCTGCCGTTGCGCATGCGCGATCTGTTCGAGGAACGGGTCACGGGCGCGTCGTCTTCACACCGTGAGAGGGGGTTCCCTCGCTGCCTCCGGATGGGACGTGAGCTTGGCGGACGGCGTGACCGCTGCTCCTGTGCGCCTGCCACCGTCATTACTGCCGGCCCACTTTTGACCGTGTTTGACCGCTGCGTCCGGCTGGCGCTGCTGGGTCGCGCGCTAGGTCGCCTCGGGTCACGGTATCGGTTCCGCAATCGAGGAGGTGCGGCGGTGGCGCAAGTGGTACAGTGGCTTGCATGCAGCATCCGGCGCGCCGGTTGCGCGACGCGTGGGCTTGAGCCTCCGTGCTGGCCTGTCAGGAGTCGGAGAGGCGCGTCCACTTGGCGCGGTTGCATGCCGCCCGCATGGCCGCCCGCCCCTTTCGCCCGTTGGTCTGGGCAAAAGTGGAGGGTCACTTGTAACCGCTGGGTGGTTGCGCGCGCCGTGCGCGGCGGTTCGGCTTCTTCTGCTCGGAGCCGGTCTGCATGACATGTGGGTCCCAGCCCCCGCGCCGCAGGGGAGGGCTTTGGAGGCATGTTGGAGAAGACTCAGCCCGTGACGGTTGGGGGCGCAAGCAGGGAGAGTTGCCTTTAAAAGGAGGGCGACCCCTTTCGTAAGGCGACCATGTCTTCTTCCTCCCTTATGCATCGTGTCTTTCCACCTTTCAAGCCCCCGGATGGGGGAAACCGCCGTCTCCTCGCCGCATCGTCGGAGGACACAACTCCGTGGGAGCGGGTACCTTTCAGCCATCGTTCGGCTTCAAGGATTTTCATCACACAGCCCGGCGGCTCCCCTCCGCTGGTGATCACCCAAGACGGTGGCCTCCAGCTCCCGGATGGGGAGAGGCAAACCGGGCTGTGGTCCCGGCCCCGCCCTCAGTGTTGAGGGTGTTCGTCATCCTCGCCGGGGCGGGGAGCGAGGCGAGCCGGGGCTCCACCTCCTACGCGGGTCGGCGGACCACCTCATCTTCCAGCTTCTGGTGGTGGCAATCGCCCTTTAGCCCCACGGCGGAGACATCCTCCAGCCATGCCGGGGAAGGCGAACTGTTGCTGCCCAGCTAGGATGCAACATTCCGTCTTCCTCCTCGCATTCGCGGCGAGGACGGCTGCGAGGATCTGCCGGGGTGCTTAGGGGCGTCCCGCGTTTTGCTGGTGATTCGCCCAGAGCTTGTCGCTCCACGGGCTTCCCGGGCGGGGAGGTCGTCCATACCCGTGGAGGCGGAACCGGAGTTCCGTTTGTGATGGCACTTCGAGTGCCGGGTTTTTTGTTCATTTCGGCTTTCGGGGCCTGAACATATATGTAACGTCGGCACAGAGCCGTATTTTTTCCTCATTTCCGAGCACTAAGACTCGTCTTCTGATTATCTGAACCATTTTACCAAGCATGAGTCGCCCCGTGTCAAGGTGACGAGTGAGGTATCCGTATCCCGGAGGCGTAGGAGTCCCTCGGCTCGGTCGGCCCTGTCGTCCGAGGCTCCTCTAGCTTAGTTAAAGAGACCCCTCGGCTGCTCTTCGACGAGCCGAGGCCGGGGGTAGCGATATCAGCATGAGCAGAGGCGGAGTTGGCTCGAAAATGAAACCTGGTTGGCCGGAGCCTAGCCGAGTTGTCCGTTGGCAGGATCGACGCCGGAGTTGGTCAGCCGAGGCTTCGGACCGGGCTGGTGCCCTCGGAAGGTGGTTGGCCGAGGCCCCGGAGGTGGCCGGCCGAGCCGCCCGCTCGGGCCGGATTCCCGGAGAAGTCCCTGACAGCGATTGCCCAGGCGCGGTGATGACGTCGTCCTTCGGAGCGGAGGCCCTCGGACCGCGTCGCCGTCCGCGGCTAGGTCGGGCCTCGCCGAAGGTGCCGTCGATGCCGAGGGTGTCGCTGCCCCCTTCCAGCGTGACCCGAGCCTGCAGGATCAGCTTGTCTTGTAGTGTGTGCTTTGTGCGACCGTCGAGGCCAGAACACACACCCTTGTCGCGTGTTAAGCTGCGTCTCTCTTCCTCTTGTTTCGAGTGTCTGGACTTTTTGTCGGTAACAAGGATGTTTGTGCGAGCGAAAGTTGCTTCTCGCGGAAGGTGATGAGTGAGGTATCCGTATCCCGGAGGCGTGGGAGCCCTCGGCTCGGTCGACTTTGCCGCTTACGCGCACTTTTACTCGTCCATGAGGCCCTATCACCGACTTGGTCGAGAAAACTCGAAGAATCGCTTCGACAGAAGGGCTTCCGAACGTAGAGACTTGTTCGATCCGTGGAGTCACTTTATCCGAACACGAGTTACTTATCGCAGAAGGTGATGAGTGAGGTATCCGTATCCCGGAGGCGTAGGAGTCCCTCGGCTCGGTCAGCCTTGACTGCTTACGTGTACCCCGTCGTTTCCAGGACCCACTTTTCGAAATAGTCAAAAAGCACGAAAGATATTCTGGTAAAAGAGATTTTCTGTTTGAGGAAAATTTTGACGCAGAGGGGGTTTCCCCCCTTTTAGCCCCCGAGGGAGGGTCGGGCTTTGCCGAGGCGAGGCCGACCCTTCCTTGTTGACTAAACTTTGCGTGGGTGCGAGGTATATGAACAACTTGGAAACATCTTAAGGGTAGAAGCGACGTAGCTGTTGGATGTTCCAAGCGTTGCCGTAGACCTCGCCTTGACTGTTGGCCAGCTTGTATGTTCCGGGCTTCAGAACTTTGGCGATGACGAACGGCCCCTCCCAGGGGGGCGTGAGCTTGTGCCTCCCTCGGGCGTCTTGCCGCAGCCGAAGCACCAGGTCGCCCACCTGGAGGTCTCGGGGTCGGATCCCTCGGGTGTGGTAGCATCGCAGGGACTGCTGATACCGCGCCGAGTGTAGTAAGGCCCTGTCCCGAGCCTCGTCCAGCTGGTCCAGCGAGTCTTCTCGGCTAGCTTGGTTGCTTTCATCGTCGTAGGCCCTCGTCCTCGGGGAGCCGTATTCCAGGTCAGTGGGCAAGACGGCCTCGGCCCCGTAGACCAGGAAGAAGGGCGTGAAACCTGTGGCTCGGCTCGGCGTCGTCCTCAGGCTCCAGACCACCGAGGGGAGTTCCTTCATCCATCGCTTGCCGAACTTGTTGAGATCATTGTAAATCCGAGGCTTGAGCCCTTGTAGAATCATGCCGTTGGCACGTTCTACTTGCCCATTCGACATGGGATGAGCTACGGCGGCCCAGTCTACCCGGATGTTGTGATCCTCGCAAAAATCCAAGAATTTTTTGCCGGTGAACTGGGTGCCGTTGTCGGTGATGATGGAGTTCGGGACCCCGAAGCGATGGATGATGTTGGTGAAGAACGCCACCGCCTGCTCGGATCCGATGCTGTTCAGGGGTCGGACCTCGATCCACTTGGAGAATTTGTCGACGGCGACCAGCAGGTGCGTGTAGCCCCCGGGCGCCTTCTGCAGAGGGCTGACGAGGTCCAGACCCCACACAGCGAAGGGCCAGGTGATGGGTATCGTCTGCAGAGCCTGAGCGGGCAGGTGGGTCTGCTTCGCATAGAATTGGCACCCTTCGCAGGCGCGGACAATTCTAGTGGCGTCAGCCACCGCCGTCGGCCAGTAGAAGCCTTGGCGGAAAGCGTTCCCGACGAGGGTTCGAGGTGCTGCATGATGGCCGCAAGCCCCCGAGTGTATTTCCTGCAGGAGTTCCTGACCTTCGGCGATGGAGATGCATCGCTGGAGGATGCCCGAGGGGCTACGGTGGTAGAGCTCCTTCTCATCGCCCAGCAAGACGAACGACTTGGCGCGTCGCGCTACCCGCCGAGCCTCGACTCGGTCGAGGGGCAGTTCTCCTTGGCGGAGATATTGCAGGTACGGGGTCTGCCAATCTTGATCTGGCGTGACCCCGCTCCGCTCCTCCTCGATGCGAAGTGCTTCGCCCTCAGGGGTCGAGGGTTCCTCGGGCTGGACCGAGGATGGCTCGGGCTGGGCCGAGGTCACCTCGGACGGGGCCGAGGGCGTCTCGGGCTCGGGCGTGTCGCCGATCTTGACGGAGGGTTGGTGCAGGTCCCGGGAGAAGACGTCCGGGGGAACCGTTGTTCGCCCCGAGGCTATCTTTGCCAGCTCGTCCGCAGTCTCGTTGTAGCGCCGGGCGATGTGGTTAAGCTCGAGCCCGTAGAACTTGTCTTCTAGGCGTCGAACCTCATCACAATAGGCCTCCATCTTCGGGTCGCGGCAGTGGGAGTTCTTCATGACTTGGTCGATGACGAGCTGCGAGTCGCCGCGTGCATCGAGGCGTCGGACCCCTAGCTCGATGGCGATTCGCAATCCGTTGATCAGAGCCTCGTACTCAGCCACATTGTTGGACGCCGGGAAATGGAGGCGGAGCACGTAGCGCAGGTGTTTCCCGAGGGGCGAGACGAAGAGCAGGCCCGTGCCGGCTCCCGTCTTCATCAGCGACCCGTCGAAAAACATGGTCCAGAGCTCCGGTTGGATCGGAGCCGTCGGCAACTGGGTGTCGACCCATTCGGCTACGAAGTCCGCCAGTACCTGGGACTTGATGGCCTTCCGAGGGGCGAACGAGATTGTCTCGCCCATGATTTCCACCGCCCACTTTGCGATCCGTCCCGAGGCTTCTCGGCACTGGATGATCTCCCCCAGGGGGAATGATGACACCACAGTCACCGAATGAGACTCGAAGTAATGTCGCAGCTTTCGCCTCGTCAGGATCACTGCATACAGCAGCTTCTGGACTTGTGGGTAGCGGATCTTGGTCTCGGACAGCACCTCGCTGACGAGGTAAACTGGCCTCTGAATGGGCAAAGCATGCCCCTCTTCCTGCCTTTCGACCACGATCGCGGCGCTGACCACCTGAGTGGTAGCGGCGACGTAGACCAAGAGGGCTTCTCCATCAGCTGGGGGTACCAAGACGGGCGCCTGGGTGAGGAGCGCCTTCAGGTTCCCAAGAGCTTCCTCGGCCTCGGGAGTCCAAGTGAAGCGCTCGGCCTTCCTTAAGAGACGGTACAGGGGCAGGCCTCTTTCGCCGAGGCGTGAGATGAAACGGCTCAAGGCCGCGAGACATCCCATGACCCTCTGTACGCCTTTTAAGTCCTTGATGGGCCCCATGCTTGTGATGGCTGCGATCTTCTCCGGGTTGGCTTCGATGCCCCGCTCGGAGACGATGAATCCCAAGAGCATGCCTCAGGGCACCCCGAAGACGCACTTCTCGGGATTGAGCTTGACGCCCTTCGCCTTGAGACACCGGAATGTCACTTCAAGGTCGGAGAGAAGGTCGGAGGCTTTCCTCGTCTTGACTACGATGTCATCGACGTAGGCCTCGACCGTGCGACCGATGTGTTCGCCGAACACATGGTTCATGCACCGCTGGTACGTTGCACCCGCGTTCCTCAAACCGAACGACATGGTGACATAACAGTACATGCCGAAGGCGTGATGAAAGAAGTCGCGAGCTGGTCGGACTCTTTCATCTTGATTTGATGATACCCTGAGTAGGCATCGAGGAAAGACAGGGTTTCGCACCCTGCAGTGGAGTCCACGATTTGATCGATGCGAGGTAGAGGGTAGGGGACCTTCGGACATGCTTTGTTGAGACCAGTGTAGTCTACACACATCCGCCATTTCCCCCCTTTCTTCCTCACAAGTACAGGGTTGGCAAGCCATTCGGGATGGAATACCTCTTTGATGAACCCTGCTGCCATCAGCTTGTGGATCTCCTCGCCTATCACCCTACGCCTTTCCTCGTCGAATCGGCGCAGAGGCTGTCTGACCGGTCGGGCTCCGGCCCGAATATCCAGCGAGTGCTCGGCGACATCCCTCGGTATGCCGGGCATGTCCGAGGGACTCCACGCAAAGACGTCGGCGTTTGCGCGGAGAAAGTCGACGAGCACTGCTTCCTATTTGGGGTCGAGCCCGGAACCGATCCAGATCTGCTTGGAGGTGTCGCCACTGGGGTCGAGAGGGACGACCTTAACCGTCTCCGCTGGCTCGAAGTTGCCGGCATGTCGCTTCACGTCCGGCACCTCCCGGGAGAGGTTTTCCAGGTCGGCGATGAGGGCCTCGGACTCGGCGAGGGCCTCAGCGTACTCCACGCACTCCACATCGCATTCGAACGCGTGTTTGTACGTGGGACCGACGGTGATGACCCCATTGGGGCCCGGCATCTTGAGCTTCAGGTAGGTGTAGTTGGGGATGGCCATGAACTTCGCGTAGCATGGCCTTCCCAACACTGCGTGGTAGGTTCCTCGGAACCTGACCACCTCGAACGTCAAAGTCTCCCTTCGGAAGTTGGAGGGTGTTCCGAAGCAGACAGGAAGGTCGAGCTGTCCGAGGGGCTGGACGCGCTTCCCAGGAATGATCCCGTGGAAGGGCACAGCACCTGCTCGGACGGATGACAGATCGACGCGCAGGAGCCTGAGGGTCTCGGCGTAGATGATATTGAGGCAGCTGCCCCCATCCATCAGGACCTTGGTGAGCCTGACGTCGCCGATGACGGGATCGACGACGAGCGGGTACTTCCCCAGGCTCGGCACGTGGTCGGGGTGGTCATCCTGGTCGAAGGTGATGGGCTTGTCGGACCAGTCTAGGTAGACTGGCGCCGCCACCTTCACCGAGCAGACCTCCCGACGCTCTTGCTTACGATGCCGAGCCGAGGCATTCGCCGCATGCCCTCCGTAGATCATGAAGCAGTCGTGGACCTCGGGGAACTCTCCTGCTTGGTGATCTTCCTTTTTGTCGTCGTCGCGGGCCCTGCCACCCTCTGCGGGTGGCCCGGCCCGGTGGAAGTGGCGCCGAAGCATGACGCACTCCTCGAGGGTGTGCTTGACGGGCCCCTGATGGTAGGGGCACGTCTCCTTGAGTGCCTTGTCGAAGAGGTTGGCGCCTCCGGGGGGCTTCCGAGGGTTCTTGTATTCGGCGGCGGCGACAAGGTCCGTGCTGGCGACGTCGCGTTTCGCTTGCGACTTCCTCCTGCCTTTCTTCTTGGCGCCGAGCGGAGTAGACGCCTCGGGAGCATCCTCCGACGGGCGGCCCTGGGGCTGCTTGTCCTTTCGGAAGATGGCCTCGACCGCCTCCTGACCAGAGGCGAACTTGGTGGCGATGTCCATCAGCTCGCTCGCCCTGGTGGGGGTCTTGCGACCCAACTTGCTCACCAGGTCACGGTAGGTGGTGCCGGCAAGGAACGCACCGATGACATCGAAGTCGGTGATGTTGGGCAGCTCGGTGCGCTGCTTCGAGAATCGCCGGATGTAGTCCCGAAGAGACTCTCCCGGCTGTTGCCGGTAGCTTCGGAGGTCCCAGGAATTCCCGGGGCGCACGTACGTGCCCTGGAAGTTGCCGGCGAAAGCTCGGACCAGATCCTCCCAGTTGGAAATCTGCCCCGGAGGCAGGTGCTCCAACCAAGCGCGAGCAGTGTCGGAGAGGAACAGGGGGAGGTTGCGGATGATGAGGTTGTCGTCGTCCGTTCCACCCAGTTGACAGGCCAGGCGGTAGTCCGCGAGCCACAATTCCGGTCTCGTTTCCCCCGAGTACTTTGTGATAGTAGTCGGGGGTCGGAATCGGGTCGGAAACGGCGCCCGCCGAATGGCCCGGCTGAAGACCTGCGGACCGGGTGGTTCGGGCGAGGGACTCCGATCCTCCCCGCTGTCGTAGCGTCCCCCACGCCTGGGGTGGTAACCTCGGCGCACCCTTTCGTCGAGGCGGGCCCGACGGTCGCGATGAGGGTGTTCGTCGCCGAGGTGGCCCGGGGCCGCAGGCGCGGTGTTGCGCGTGCGCCCGGTGAAGACCGAGGCTTCCCGCATGAGTCGGGAAGTCGTGGCACGAGGTTCCGAGGGGTACCCCTGCCTTCGGGAGGCAGAGCTCTCGGCCCGCCGGGCCGCAGCGCCTTCCAGGAGATGCTTGAGCTCTCCCTGGATTCGCCGACCCTCGGTGGTTGATGACTCCGGCATCGCGCGGAGGAGCATCGCTGCGGCGGCCAGGTCCTGACCGGTTCCGCCGGATGCGGGTGGTGGTCTGTCCCTGGCATCGTTGGCGATGCGGTGCTGGAGACCCTGGGGCAGGTGACGTATTTCTCCGGCCGGGGGCTGGCCCGCCCATACCTGCCCGACGTCCCGGCGGATTGCCTCGAGCGCTCCTGCTCCCTCATCGAGCCCGGCCCGCGCCCCGCGGACTTGCTCGAGCTGTGGGTCGTGACCCCCCGCCGGAACGGGGACCACAGCTAGCTCCCGCGGGATGTCGGCGCGAGGCGCTGGCCTAGGGGGATCACCATCCTCCGGCATGCCGAGACAGCTGCCTCCGGAGGGATCCCCTAGCTCGACGTGGAAACATTCGCGGCTCGGGCCGCAGTCCTTGTCGTCAAGGCTGCGGCTGCCGTCGGAACAGTCGGAGAGGCAGTAGTTGCATGCGGTCATGAAGTCCCGCATGGCACTGGGGTTGCCAGATCCAGAGAAATCCCAGCAGATGCTGGGGTCGTCATCTTCCTCGGACCTAGAGGGTCCGTAGGTCGAGACGCCCGTCAATCGGTCCCAAGGCGACCGCACACGAAACCCGAAAGGGGTTGCACTCGCCTCAACGTGAGCGCCCGCCAGAGCGAGGTCACTAGGCGGGTTGAGGTCGAGTTGAAATGACAAAGGATGGGAATCAGCCGGTACCTTTTGGTCGACGAGGAGCGACGAAGTCACATCGGGGGCTGATCGCGCCGTCGTCCTGGGTGCGAGGGCGACGTCCTGCAGGCCCTCCGTGAGCGCGCTGGCGTCGTCCACTTGCTCGGGGTCGGCGTGTCGCGGGGGGACGGCGCTCGCCTTCGCCTCAAACGCGAGGGTGATGCCCGACGCGTCCTCCGTTGGGGCGCTGGGGATGTCGACTTGCTCGACAGCCGACTGAGCGCAGCCTCCCGCTCGGCCCTGGTTGCCCCGCCTCCTCCTCCGATAGCGAGGGAGAGGATGGGGCGAGCTCGAAAGTTGTCCTTCCCCCACGCGGGAAAGACGTCGTCGATTCCGCCGCCGGCGGGCGGGCTGTCCGCCACCATTGTCGCTGTCGCGCGGCGGTGGAAGGAGTATCATGTCGTAGCTGCCGTCGAAAGACATGAACTCGAGGCTCCCGAAACGGAGCACCGTCCCGGGTCGAAGAGGTCGTTGGAGACTGCCCATCTGGAGCTTGACGGGAAACTGCTCGTCAACACGCAGCAGGCCCCTACCTGGCGCGCCAACTGTCGGCGTTTCGAGACCGGGGGGTCCCTAGGCCGACGAGTGAGTGTGCCGCGTGCCCCAGCCCAGATGGGTCGAGCGCGTGGGCGAGCGCGAAGGGGGGAAGAGCGAGGTGGCCGGAGCCGGGTCGTGAGGGAGGCGGAGATCCCGCGGCCTTCGTGTTCGTCCCGCGCCCAGGTCGGGTGCGCTTGCAGTAGGGGGTTACAAGCGTCCGCGCGGGTGAGGGGAGCGAGCGGCCCCAAGAGAGCGCCTGCCCCTGCCCTCGTTCCCGCGAGGCCAACCTTCTCTAAGAAGGCCCTGGTCCTTCCTTTTATAGGCGTAAGGAGAGGATCCAGGTGTACAAATGGGGGTGTAGCAAGGTGCTACGTGTCTAGCGGGGGAGAGCTAGTGCCCTAAGTACATGCCAAGGTGGCAGCCGGAGAGATCTTGGCACCCAGCTGGTGTGGTGTCGTGGCCGTCGGAGAAGCAATGGAGCCTGGCGGGGGGGACAGCTGTCGGAGTGGTTGGGCCCTTGCTGACGTCCCCCTGCTTCCGTAAGGGAGCTGAGAACCGCCGTCGTCATGGGTCCAGCGGGGCGCCATCATTGCCTATCTGGCGGAGCTAGCCAGATGGGACGTCGGTCCTGTTTTCTGCGGCCCGAGTCGGCTCGGGGTAGGGTGATGATGGCGCTTCCTGTCGACGTGGCGGACTTGTGCCCTAGGTCGGGCGACGTGGAGGCTCCTCCGAAGCCGAGGTCGAGTCTGTCCTGCATGGCCGAGGCCGAGCCCGAGCTCCTGGGTCGGGCGAGGCGGAGGTCGTTCGGCAGAGGCCAGGGCGGAGTCCGAGCCCTGGGTCGGGCGGAGCGGAGTTCGCCGTCTTCCGGGCCTTAGCCCGAGTCCGAGCCCTGGGTCGGGCGGAGCGGAGTTCGCCGTCTTCCGGGGCCTTAGCCCGAGTCCGAGCTCTGGGTCGGGCGGAGCGGAGTTCGTCGTCTTCCGGGGCCTTAGCCCGAGTCCGAGCCCTGGGTCGGGCGGAGCGGAGTTCGCCGTCTTCCGGGGCCTTAGCCCGAGTCCGAGCCCTGGGTCGGGCGGAGCGGAGTTCGTCGTCTTCCGGGGCCTTAGCCCGAGTCCGAGCCCTGGGTCGGGCGGAGCTTCCTATGGCGCTTTTGGCCAAGCCTGGCCGCCCGTCAGTCTCACTCTTTGCGTCAAATGCCCCAGTGACTTGGTCGGTCGGCGCGGTGATTTAGTCAGGGTTGCTTCTTAACGAAGGCAAGGCCTCGGGCGAGCCGGAGATGCGTCTGCCGTAAAAAAGGGGGCCTCGGGCGAGACGGAAACACCTCAGGGTCGGCTGCCCTTGCCCGAGGCTAGGCTCGGGCGTGGCGTGATCGAGTCGCTCGTATGGACTGGTCCCTGACTTAATCAAACCCATCAGGCCTCTGCAGCTTTATGCTGATGGGGGTTACCAGCTGAGAATTAGGCGTCTTGAGGGTACCCCTAATTATGGTCCCCGACAGGTAGCTTCGACTTTCCTCGAGGTAGACCACCATAGAGCACTTCTCTACCCCATTCTCCTGGTATTCCTTCCAAGCATACGCCGGCTTTTTGCGGACTCCTAGGCGAAGCACACAACTCCGAAGAAGGTAAGGGAACCCTTCTAGCTCCGAGCAATAGGACGTCTTAAGGACAAACGCGCCCTCCATCTGGTAGTCAAGAGAAGAAGAGTTTATTAATATTTGGGGGAAAGAAGGAAAGACTTCTAAGTAGTTAATTCTTTTTAAGAACAAGCTTTTTAGGTTGGGGCTACGATCTACGGCCAGTCCTATGGCTCTGATAGCACCTAAAGCGTCCCGATCCTTTGGGACTCAAATGTGATACAATTACTAGTCCAAGGAGGCTAGTAACCACATTTATTTCATCAGATAGATCAGAGTCTTACACAATAATTATTACAATACCAAAAGCAAGCTCTATGGAGCTTAGAAAATGCGGAGCGAGAACCAGCCCAAGCCACAGGCAGACTGGGTGCAGACGTAGCCCCCTTCTATGTACAAAGTAAATTGCTAGGTGAAACTAAATATGTGAGGTGCTTCTAGCAAACATGGTTCATGCATATGAGTAAAATAGAAATGCTTATGAGGCTAGGTCAAGGGGGGGGGGGGGTAGGGAACTAGGGTTTCTAACCTCTAGAGCAAAAATCGGGGTGTTACATACATGCCCTAAAGCCTACACCACGACAAGCGAAGCCTAAGATGCGACAGGCGGAGGCAATGGACCGAAACCAGTGCGGGAGCCGCCCGAAATGGGCGGCGAGCCTGTCGCGGAACTCGGAGTCGGACACCTCCGCGTGGCCATCGGCGATGAGGCGGTCGAGCATCTAGGCACAGATATCGCGGGCTATAGCGACGATGGCTTCTGTGGCGGCGGAGGAGGCAGAGGTGGAACTACCGCTGGTGCCGGCTCTGCGGTCGTCGTCGTCGTCGTCCTTCTTCTCCGCTGGTTGTCCTTCTTCGAGGATGCTGCCAACCCGCATCACGCTCACCACGCCTCAAGTAGTTTGGACCTTTGATGATACAAAAACGAGTTTAGAGACCTAGATGACATAACCATACAAATATAGGGATTGAAATACGTATGTTGAGAGTTTAGGGTCCGGGATGATACAACTTCATAAGTTTAGGGACCTAAATGCGCACTTTAAGAGTTTAGGGACCGGGACGACACAACGCTACAAGTTTATAGATCAGTGTGTACTTTACTCAAATATTTAACAACATAAGAATCGAAAACTGTTGGAGACTAATGTTGTTTTTGTTTCTAATATATATTCAACAACTTGCTAAATCAGATTTTTTTTCGCCTTGACTCGCTCACGCCGAGGTATTTTTGGGCACGACCGCACGAGCAACAAAC
Organism: Zea luxurians; assembly: GCA_029449295.1. Lineage (NCBI taxonomy): Eukaryota > Viridiplantae > Streptophyta > Magnoliopsida > Poales > Poaceae > Zea > Zea luxurians. The sequence continues at coordinate 2,554,340 of JAOPSE010000026.1, read as the reverse complement.
TGGCCAACGGCCTTCTACCTGCCGTGCACTCGACTCCACAGCTCATGCATAACTGAAAACCAAACTAACCGGGCACACTAACAAAGTTCAGACGACATCACTGTGCCCACATGTGTATGGATGGAGATCGATGAAGAGCTGGAGGACGACCACGGCCACTGGCAGATGGCAGCAGCTCCACTTCACTACTCTATCTGTGCCTCTCCAATCTGAATAAAATTAGAATAGAATATATATATATATATATATATATATATATATATATATATATATATATATATAATAGGATGATGATAATGATGATGCATCCTCAATTAATCCTCATGATGCTACACTGTACACCTGTTGTCTACTGGTAGACACTGAGTAGAATACACCGTCGGTCTCTTTTAATCTAGTGACCCCGACGGAATCAGAGTCAGAGCAGCAGGATTCTCCCTCGGAAGCATGGAATCGCATCGTGGAATCTGGGCCAAAATAAAATAAAATGGTTGTTGTGTTGCGCCGGCCCATATGTTTGCTTACTAGGCCCACCGGTCATCCGACGGTGTGGTGTGCAGGCAGTTGGGCTTGGCCTATCACCAACCATGACTATGACTAAACAAAAACTGCATCTGCAATGTGCCCCAAGTGCAGCAGGGGTTTCCAAGTTTGGTGATTTTTGTTGCTTGGACTGCACAATTCTCTGTAACACCAATCCTATTCATATATATAAGCGGTGGGCGGTGGCGATATGATAAGCTAGCTAGCAAGCCTCCGATGGCGCCGCCTCGTTGTCCTTGGCCGGCAGCGGCTCAACATTGCCGGCAGAGGCCGCCCCTGCCCGGGTCCGCGCTTTGTCTGCCTCGGCCGCCCAGTCCATGAACACGATAACCGTCACCAGCACCGCCAGGCTGACGGCGGCGCCCACCAGGAAGCCGGCCAGGAGGCCCTCCAGCCCGAGGCCGGCCTTGAAGCCGAGCGCGACGCCCACCGGCAGCGCCACCACGTAGAAGCCGCCCACGACGGCGTACATGCCCAGCAGCGGCCGCGCCGTGCCCCGCACGATGCCGCCGCACACGTTGAGCGGGAAGTTGACCACCTCCAGCAGCGCCATCACCTTCATGGCCCGCCCCACGCCGTCCCGCACCTCCGGGCTGCGCGTGTATATGCGCGCCCACGGCCGGCGCGCCGCCAGCATGAGCAGGCCTCCGGCAAGGCCCGCCGCCGCGCCGCCCGCCACCGACACCCTGGCGGCGCGGCGCGCCGTGGCGGCGTCCCCCGCGCCCAGCTCGTTGGACACGCGCACCGACGCGCTGACGGACAGCGACAGCATGGCCGCGAACAGCAGGTAGTCGAAGTTGAGCGTGACGGCGACCACGCCCACCGTGCGCCGCGCGTCGGGGAGGCGCCCCGTCAGAAGCACCAGGATCTCGTAGGACCACCACTCGAGGCAGGTGTTGAGGCAGCAGGGGACGGCCAGACGGAGGAGCAGCAGCCAGCCGGCGGCCGCCATCGGCTTCGTCGTCCCCGGCCGGCGCCGCCGGAGCTCGTGGGCGACCGCGTAGGCGGTGAGCATGAGCGCCAGCGCGAGGTCGCCGAGCCAGACGGCCGCGGCCACGCCCCGGACGCCCATCCTGGCGGAGAGCGACACGGTGAGCGGGATGTGGAGCGCCAGCGCCAGGGCGGCGGCGAACAGCGTGGGCAGCGTGGCCTCCTGCGCGCTGAGGTACGCCTTGAGCGGGTTGAGCACGGAGGTGACGGCGAGGTCCGGGAGGAGGCAGAGCACGTAGGTCCTGGCCGTGGCCGCGATGTCGGGCTGCTGGCCGAAGCGCAGCAGCACGGCGTCGACGCGCGTCCAGAGGAGCGCGATGGGGACGGAGGCGGCCAGGAGCATGAGGGTGGCCCTGAGCAGCGTCCCGCGCAGGAGGGCGACGTTTCCGGCGCCGTGCGCCTGGCCGCAGATGGGCTCCATGGCGCCGCAGAGGCCGCTGAGGACGGCGAAGCCGGTGACGTTGGCGAAGCTGTAGCCGAGCGTGCCGGCGGCCAGCTCCAGGTCACCGAGGCGGCCGAGGAAGGCCGTGGTCACGGCCTGCTTGGCGAACCAGGTGAGGTTCATGCCGATGAGAGGGAGCGCGATGCCGCGCTGCGCGCGCACCTCGGACGCAACAGCGGCCAGGCCATGCTGCTGCCTTGGCGGTGGTGTCGTCATGGTCATGGCTGCTGCGTGAGCGAGCAGATGGAGATGGAGTTTGGTTTGGTTTGTTGGGGTTACAGGCAGCACATATCCACATACTAGTATACATACTTTACTTAGGCTGCCTGCTTTATTTCTGCTTTCTTCCATGAATGGATCGTAACGGTTCTGCAGATCTCCTCCTCTTTCTCTGCTTTCTACTACATTATTACATGTATCGTCCATGACCATTACCCCCCTCCGCTAGCTTGTTGACACTACCACTAGTGTCACGTACCTCGCATGCGTGGTGTAGACATGGCCGGCATGCATCTCTTGCTACTGCCCCCTGCCAACCTCACCCGACAACGTACGCATGCAAAACATGCAGCTTGTTCCTCTCTTTACTGAAGTGATTGTGAATTTTTTTCTTAATCTTCCTTCTCCTCTTGGACACCTTCACAGGTGAAGGATGTAAATCAATAATCATGCTGTCCTATTGTGTTTCTTTTTTTTTTAAAAAAAAACTTGATATATCCATAATAACATAGTCTCTCCGACAACACGATTCGATATGGTACGATTTGCCTAGAGGAGCAGCGGCTCAAGGTTCTCACTCTAGTAAGCTATGTGCTTCTTGAAGCAATTGAATGTTTGGGCGTTAAGGCCCTAGAGGATTTCAGTGTTTGCTCTCTCGACCTATCTATTTCTTTGAGTGGTGTGTTTTGGTGTTTAGCACCGGAAACACACTATGGGATGGCACACATAGTGCTTTTGTGGTTAGTGAGATCAACAATTAGCTCGATGGTTGTGCAAAGCACGACGGGACTCGAAGATCTATATAGGTTCGTGCCGCTGAGATGCGTAATACCCTACGTTCTATGTGTTGCTGAGGTGGAATTGCCCTTGAGTTTGAGGTTACATAGTGGAGGAGAACTATGCTCTAGCTATGCCTATCAGAGGATCCAACCGTTTTGTAGGGGTCCCTAAGACCAACTCCAGCAACACTCCCCATCCCACTCCGCATCCGCATTATACATGCTCTGAGTCACTATTTTGCTCTCCAGCAGCCTCCGCATCCATCTCCGCAAAACACACGCCGTGTACCTGCACTCCCCTTTTCCACGGTTTCTCTCTCCTCTCCGCACAAGACTGCATGCGCTCGCGGCTGCTCGCGGGGCCCAGCTGTCATAGACTGCATGCGGAGTGCAAATACAGAGTCTGCTGGAAACGGGGACGGATACGGAGAGGGAGTCTGCTGGAGTTGGTCTAACCCTCCCTATATATCCGATGTGACTAGGGTTACACGGTTGAGCAGTTCACTATTGCCACACCTACATCCGTGAAGCCCACTCTAGCTAACACGCAAACATGTGATTCTCTATTAGATTATCTTCGCCTCTGCACACACGGAAGTTGGTTACGAAGCCTTCATGTCCATGTCTTTAAGTTTCACATAATCTTCTAGTCAGGTTCGGCTGATTAGCCTATGAGGCTCATCTGCCCAACCTATTGTGGTCCTTTAACGACCAACACACTGAATTTGGTCTCCTCATGATAGGACATCTGATATACCCATAATGCCTCAGACAACATCTTCTGCTATTGCGTCAGGTACTCGTCAATATTTCACTTGATCAACTTGATTAGACTCTTATTCGAGGCCTCAGCCTACCCATTGGCCTGGGCAAAATACAATGATGACTAAATCAAAGTGATCCCCATCTCTTCTGTAAACTTCTTGAACTCTTCCAAGATAAATACAAACCTCTGATCTATCTTGATCGTCTGTGGTATCCCAAATCAATACATGATTTGGTCCTTTATAAACTTGACCACATCCTTGGTCGTGATATTCTTCAATAGGATAGCTTCCACCCACTTAGTGAAATAGCTAGTGACTACCAATATCCATTTGTGTCCCTTCTAGTGGACTAGTTGATTTGACCGATCATGTCCATGTCCTAGCTTCTGAAGGCCAAGGCTTGATGATGGGATTTAAAGCACTAGCTGAAGAAATTTGAACGACCCCAATTTTTGACGGTCTTGGTTGCCCATGTAGTATTTGTTGAGCACCAAATGGGTGACCGGACGGTTCGGCCCTGGGGCCGGACGGTCCGCGGTCCAAACGGTCCGCACTGGTGGTGCGGACGATCCGCGCGCGTAGAGCCAATTAGGATTCTGAGTTTCTTGCTACGGTTGTTAGCTAAATTCGCGGGATTAGCCCGGGAGATTGATTTGTAACGGGTCCAGCCCCCTCCTCTATAAATATAGAGGAATACGACCGATTAATCATCATCAATCGAATCAATACTCAGTTTATCTCTCATTTTACCTTAGGCATTAGGAGTAGTTCTAGTTTAGTTCTAGTTTAGTCTCTCAATCACCAAATTCTTCGCTTCTCTTCGGCTCTACGTCTATTAGAGGTGTCTAGATCGGCCTGCTGACCCTAGACAACACCTAGGATCTCTCCACCCCGACGGGGTCCCTCCTAGGAGCGAGATTCAGGCGCCGTCGACGAACTCCGCCGCACCTGCGCATGCGCGGATTGTCCGGCCCGTTAGACAGGGAACCTAAACCCTGCGCCAGGTCGTGGATCGTCCGACCCCTGGCCGCGGACCGTCCGCGCCTGTGCAGAGAGCACCGCCGCTGGTTCTCAACGCAGTGATTGGCGTCTGGATCGGCGCGAACACACTTTTTGGCGACTCCGCTGGGGACATCACATATAAACCTATCAGATCTGCCCCAAATGGCCAGTTCAAGGGATAACTTTGATGTCTCCCCCAATAATATCATAGAGCCAACTTGAGAAACCTTGCCGGCTGATGAACAACTCCAGTTCGAGGAGCACAAGGAGCAGCTGATCCAAGAAGCAAAGGCGAAGTTCCTGGCCAACTTCAAGGTGGATAGGAACAACAAGGTCGTTCGGCAACGGGCGACTGATTTGGCTTTGCTCCGACCTACAACGGATACCCCCAATGTAAGTAACACCAACGAGCTCCAATCTCTTAAAGCTTACATAGATGAACGACGAGAGCAAATGCAACATATCGTAGGGGGTATACAAAAGGATTATAAAAGGCTAGTGCGTGCATTTGATAAATCTACCATTGCAAATTTTCCTTCGCACGAGGTTGAATTGGGGGAAAACACGCGTGATTCATCGGCAACAGGTTGTCACGACCAGTCACAACCCCTGCATGGGATGCCGATAGACACGTACCCTAGGCAACCACAGCCTCCTATGCACATCGGCGATAAATTAGCCGATTTGCACATGTCCGGACCGTCCGCATGTGAGCGCAGATCGTCTGGGCCAGCAATGGCCGGTCCCATTTTTAGTGAGTTACCGAGATATGCGTCCAAGCCACCACATTGAGAGCACCTAGAGGGGGGGGGGTGAATAGGTGATCCTGTGAAAACTTGAACTTATAGCCACAAAAACTTGTTAAGTGTTAGCGCAGATAATGCCAAGTGGCTAGATAGGAGTCTCCACAAAACACAATAACCACAGAAGATCAATCACAGAGATGGCACAGTGGTTTATCCCGTGGTTCGGCCAAGACCAACGCTTGCCTACTCCACGTTGTGGCGTCCCAACGGACGAGGGTTGCAATCAACCCCTCTCAAGCGGTCCAAAGACCAACTTGAATACCACGGTGTTTTGCTTTGCCTTTCAATATCCCGTTTGCAAGGAATCTCCACAAATTGGAGTCTCTTGCCCTTACAAGTATATGATCACAAAGAAGCACAGAGTAAGGGAGGGAAGCAACACACACAAATCCACAGCAAAATGCGCACACACACGGCCAAGAATCGAGCTCGAATGACTATCTCAAAGTTCTCACTAGAACGGAGCTCGAATCACTTAGAATCACAAACGAATGCGCAAATAATGAGTGTGGATGATCAAGAATGCTCTAAGGTTGCTTAGGTGTCTCCTCCATGCGCCTAGGGGCCCCTTTTATAGCCCCAAGGCAGCTAGGAGCCGTTGAGAGCAAATCTGGAAGGCCATTCTTGCCTTCTGTCGTCGGGGGCACCGGACAGTCCGGTGCACACCGGACACTGTCCGGTGTGTAACACCCTAGGTGTTACTCAGGGTGTCCACCCCAGGGTTACCCCTTTTTAACCCATAATTACATCAAGATTAGTGGGCAAAGTACTTCAATCTTCGAATTCAAGGTCCTAGTCAAGTGCAAACTATCTTGGATTTCATGCCCTAGCTTGTGATGCACATCCAAGTGGAGATCTCCCAAAACCCTAGAACAAAACCCCCATAGGCAATTATAACCCTAATTGAAGCCATGATCAAAAGATCATGTAAACATCATGATCATGGTTTGGGTCAAATATAAAAGTTGTAATATACTTAATAACCTACAATTAATAGTAAGGAAGTACCCCCAAAAAGTTTTCAGAAAGGTCCTAAAAAGATCACCAAAGGTTGAACACAAGGTGAAATTCAGATTTTTGCCTAAGTCAAAAACCAACCCTTGAGCAAAGATCCTACATGTTCACCTTGATCCCCTTTTCAAAACCTGTCGACCTAATTAATAAAGTGGCGCCAAATGAACCCTAGAATGCCCTGGAAAAGTTTGAACCCAAGCCAAAACCGTTTGACACGCATTGGCATTGGTTTTGTCTCGGTTTGCACAGGGCAGACAGACAAGACTTGGCGCTGCCATATCTCTTCAACCAGACCACATCTCCTCTTGGAACTTACATGAACTAGGTAGCCCTAGGCGTAGGGAAGAGATCTCCCACAGGCGGTAGGGCGAGATTCGTACGCCTGGCCGCTCAGCAGAGCGAAGAACACGGGCAGAAGCAACGCGCCACGTGTTCGACGCGCTCTGAGCTCGCCAGAGCACGCCCGCGCGCGCACCCCGCGTGCCCGCGTCGCGCCAAACGGTCGAGCCGGCGCCCCGGCCGCGTCCGCGCCTATAAAACCCGCCCTAGCGCTCGGTTGCCTTCCCCATTGCTTCCTCCGTACCTCGCCGGACTCGCCCGAGCCAGCCATTGCCTCCGGCGACCTCCCCGCGACCCGCCAGTGCCGCCCGAAAGCCACCACCGTGGCCAACCCCTCTCCCGTCCTCCTCCGTTCGATCCAAGCCCCCAGATAGCTTCCTGGTGAAGCCGTGAGCCTTGCTCAAGCTTGAACCGAGGCCCCGCGTCACCGGAGAAGCCAAATCGCGCTCACCGGAGTTCTAGAACCCGCCGGCGCACGTGGACCGGGTAAACCCCTTCACCATTTTCCGATTCGTTGCACGCATGGCCTCCGTGTCATCCCGTGAAGCTCCTCGTGCCCTTTGATTGAACTCTACCACCGTGGGTTGGCCGGAGCAGGCGCCGCCGTCGATCCCCGCCGCCTGTGTTCGTGGCCAGGGGAGCTCCGACCACCTCTGACGCCGACCCGCACATCGACGTGACCGTCGCGACCTCCTGAACATCACTGACCACCTCGCCGGACCTCCCTCGCCGTCGGTAAGCCGCGCCACCCTTTTCTTTCCCGCGGCTACTGTTTCAGTTAAGGGAAGGACTGCGGGTGAGAGGGAGAGGAATCCAGGGGGTTAAGTGAAAAGTCAGAGACTCAAGTGAATAGTGGCGTAAGGGCAGATCTGCGAGGTTTGATTCGGTTTAAACCCAGGGACCTCGGTGCAAACTGCTTTTCCAGAAAAACTTAATTAAAACCTGATTCAAATTCAAACAGAAACTTTAAAAACTCATAACTTCTGTTTGGTTTATCCAAATTTGGTCAAACCAATTTTGCCAGACTCTAAATAATGTAACCTATCTAAGAAAAATATAAAACTCCATAAGTACTAGAGAAAAATATAAGGTTATGATTTAATTACAGTTTGGACCAAAAGCTTAATAATAGCAAGAAAAATGGTTGTACTATTTAACTAAGGTTAGAAAAATTTAGAGAAGTTTATATCTACTAACTGACCTAGTTAAAAATGTTAAACCCCTCTGTCCACTACATTAAGATAGTTTTTACCCCTTAATCCATAATATGTTTAAGATTAAGAAAAATAGAAAAGGTGACATAAATAATGAACCAGAGGGCACCCCTATTTTTGTTGAGATACTTAGTCAATGTAGTTCACTGGAAAAATATATCATACCCTGTTGTAGTGTAAAATAAGAAAGCTACCTTTTAAATTAATAAAACAAGGATAACTTAGAAAAACCCTACAAAAAAGAACCCTAAGGTGAAACCTCCCCAAGCCTTAGGATAACTAATGTATTGATAATAAGAACTTAAGAAAAATCTGAAATCTGTTGTTTGATATTTTTCAAATGACAAGTTAGTTCTAATCACCCTTTTTGCACCCAACTTTAGAAATTCATCATTAATTAACCATCATGTTGCTCTCTGCCATTTTTGGTACAAGGGCTTAGTATCACTAATAGAGGCCAACAAAAATAACCTGTAGGACAGAACCTACCCCTAACTAAGACTTGTAGTGTAAAGTGGCCCATTTTGCCTAACTACTGTTATCTTTGTTTAAGGACTAGCTTTTGTACTTTAAGCCTCAAATTCTCAAAACAAGCTAGAATAGCCAGTGACAACCCACTGTAATTTTTACACAATTTTTGGAAATTTTTAAACTACTGTCATAGTTCAAACCCCTACTAGAAACCCTAGATGGAAATTAAAGAAAGGAAAATGGGTGATGGAATTTAATGTCCTCCTAAGACCTTTATAAATTGTCCACTGAAATCCATAAAGGCAGTACAAATCCAATATGTTATCCTAAAAGAAAACCTAAGCCTAAAAGGTAATAAGTCTATGTATACCACTAGAAGACCCACGTAGCCAAGGAACCCTAAGTTAATTCTTGACTTAATTTCTGTGGCTTAATGTTCTTAAATCTTGCATAATCATGACATACATGTTCATTGCATTTCGATAGACTGTAATCTTGCTGACGGAGAGTACGTCCTCGTGCCGGAGCAAGGAGCTGCCCAGGAGGTTGCCCCAGACCCAGCACCAGAGCCTACACCAGAGGACCTGCCTGCCACTGCTTTGGAAGGCAAGCCCCGGTTTTATGCATAACCTGTTATTTATACTACTTTACTACACTTAATGTTTGTAGGATTGTTTGTGCACTTAAGTGTAGGAGTTGATTGAAACCCTAGTTGCATGATCTCAGGAAATCCTATTGAGATGAATACTAGTATGCTAGGTCAAGTAGCTGCTTTATTAATTAGGATCTCGGTAGAAGTCGAGTGATTTTTCTAGCACTCGCGCGAGGTCAGGAATTGATTGTATCCACTTTCCTATCATAGTGAGGTTGATTGTGGGCAACAATCCATGGGGATTGGTTGTTCGCGGGATAAAAAGTTGATTAAGGATTAAGGTGTGGTACCGTGTGTCAAGCGTTTGAACGTACTAAACACATACCGAGAAATATGGTAAATCGGTAAGCCTAGTACCTGAGTGAACCTGGCAGTGGACATACCCCCTCACGCGACCTGAGACGTAGTCTCCCATTCCGGTTATGGTGGGTACAAGTGCGGTCACTGCACGACGGCCAGTCGGGGTCAGTGAGGCATTGTACGCCAAGGCGGTGAGACCTGATCTGCTGACGGGGAATCGATGGGGACGGTTGGTGTGTGTGGGGACGGAGCGCCCCTGCATGTCGTGTGTTTAGGTTTACCTTGCAAGGATAAAAACTCGATTCGAATCGTCTGCTTCTCACAGTTAATGAGACTGCTTGATCCATGCTGCTACATTGAGTAACAAGTGGAACTGTGTTGAGATGATACAAGCTGTTGATTGCTAAAAATGCTTGCTACTATGTATGAATGGATAGTACACTTTTAGCCTTAAGAGAGTCACACTTAATTTTGACAAAGTTAAAATCTTGATTTAGAAACTCAGCTAGTGCTTTTGGCAACCAAACCCCACAGCCAAACAGCTGCATGTCTAGAGGTAGAGGAGTATAGACTCCTCACACCGGGTAAGTCTAGCTGAGTATTAGTATACTCAGCCTTGCTTGTGGCATAATTTTACAGGTTCTCTGGAGGACATGGTTGCTGGAGTGACTTGGCCATCTACCCTGCCACCGGGTTGGACTGTCGAGTGGGACCCTGCCTCGGCTGAGGAGGAGCATGAGGAGTGATGGGACAGGCTTCCCCATCTCTCCATTTATTTATCGTTAGTTTATTTCCGCTGCACTTCAAAACAATGATGGTTACTTTTGCGAAAACTCCGATGGTGACAATGGTGATGTAATAATTTAATACTCTTCCATGCATGGTTTTATGCTTTATTGTATTTGCTCTGTGACTCACCATCGAGTGAGACTGTGGTACTTGATCCTGTCAGTGGCCGTGTCGGACTAGATCCGAGGGATTGACGGGTGATTCCCATTTAAGTGTGGTCTAGCCTCTAAGGCCGGACTTAGGCACTTAAGTTGGAATAATTCGGGCAGTTCCGCCACAGCTGGTATCGGAGCTTGTACCACCACAGAGGAATCAATAAAACATAAATGCCATCCCTTTTCTAAAGTAAAATTTGATAGAAACAATGTTGGATAGATCGTAGGACGAGCAGGATCGACCTAGGACGTGAAGCCTTAGGATAATAGAAGGGTAGCTAGGTGGCTAAGTGACTAGGCCCTATAGGCCACTTTTTAAAGGATGGGAGTTCTTCCCTATTCCTTTTATTTTCTAGAGAGGTCGTTCAGGACGCGCATGCATGCATTCTTAATTAAGCAAATGAATAACTAAGTAAAAAGACATAAAAATGAGGTAACAGCCAACTAGGACCCCAATGCCTTTTTCTTTTTAGCTAGAGGCAGGCTGAGTTTTATTTTCCTTATTCTTTTTGTAATTCTTTTTCTTTTACTTACGCTTAACCGTGCACAGATGACTTCCCACGGATCCATCGATGACGGAAATGCACTGACCCACACTGACGGACTTGCACGAGAGGGATTTCCCCGCATCTTGTGGGAGGTACTTCAGGGGGCAGGATATTTGACACCCCCTCAGTACGCGGTGCAGCAGTTCGAGAAGCACCGAGTGCCTCGCTGTAGGGTGAGGATGACTTTGGAGCCTCATCCCCTGCAGCCAGGCTGGCGCTCCTTGGACTCTGAGTCTTTCGGGTACCGAGCGGAGGACACAATCGAGGCAATCGCTCTGCATGGACTGACTACCTTCTGCGGATTTCATCCCTTGGAGCTGGCTACCCACCCCATGGGGTTGTTCCCCGCGGAAAAGGAGGACGACCCGATGTGGAGGGATCGGGTGGAGCATGCCAAGGACATCTGGGCTCTTTACCCAGGCCACACCGCTCACTCGTCAGTACGATGCATGAACGCTCTGTATCGTCTGCAAGTAATGCATGGGGAGGCAATGTCTCACCTGATGGCATTGCTGGAGGCCACCAAGATCACCCTAGACAACAGGGAGGAGCTCGTGGTGGACTTGTCCCAGGAGCTCGTGGAAAAAGATTTGCAAGTGGAGCAGCTGTCTGATGAGATTCATGAGTTGGAGGAGCTAGTGGGCACCCGGGAGAACACCATCGAGGTTCTCGAGGATCAGCTCCTCAACACTCAGCAGCAGCTGGCAGAAGCAAATGAGCACCTGGACATGCATCACCAAGAGATCCATGGTGAGGAAGCTGACGAGGATGTTGACATCGAGGGAGGAGACGAGTCTGCTAAGTGTAGACACCGCTGGCTCAGGGAGACCACCTTCCCCTGAGTCTAGCGTTGCCTCGTTCGCTCACTAGATGCCAGGCTAATCCTAGAGGCTGATGATAGTTGGGCTCCTCGCCGCTAGCTTAGCTTTTGCACCCTTAGGGTACTAGGCTAGGTAGAGTTGAGTCTTTTGGATCCTTGATGTAACCATGTTAAACTCTTTTGGAGGTTTGGGGATGTTTAATGGCAGTTTAAATTTGGACGGAAGGTTTATGTTTGTTTTGTTCTATGAGGAATCTACTAAATTGCTTTAACTCCCCTACCATGTTGAAACCCTAAGCTGAGAAGATGTGTTATTAAGCAACTATGTGATTTTTCAGATGGCTGGGAGAGCGCGCCGTGGTCAGAATGAGCACGTTCCTCCACCGCCACCGCCTCCCACTCTGCAGGAGCTCATGGCCCAGCAGAATGAGATCCTGAGACAGCTAGCTCAGCGTCAGCCACCACCTCAGCATTATGGTGGAGACCATCAGCGTCACCCCGTCGCTGCTACCTACCAGGAGTTCCTCAGCACTCAGCCACCATTGTTTACCAGGGCGGAGGACCCGCTTGATGCAGGTGTGTGGTTGAGGGTGGTAGAATCCAAATTCCCACTGCTCCATGGAATTTGCTCAGAAGTCACCAAGGTCAGGTTCGCCACCCAGCAGCTTCGCGGACCCGCAAGGACTTGGTGGGACCATTTTTTTGCCATGCAGCCAGAAGGTAGAGAAGTGGAATGGAGGGAGTTCAAGGCGGCTTTCAGAGGGCACCATATCCCCGCTGGCATCATGGACCGGAAGCTCAATGAGTTTCTGGCACTCACTCAGGGCAGCAGGACGGTATTGCAGTATGCCCAGGCCTTCAATGATTTATGCCAGTACGCTGGATACCATGCAGATACGGATGAGAAGAAGCGAGACAGGTTCAGGAGAGGGCTCAGCACTAAGCTCCGTGACCGTCTCAACACCGTCAGGGCCAACAGTTACAATGAGTTGGTCAACATGGCTATCTCCCAGGAGGACTGCATCTTGGCTCGACAGGCGGAGAAGAAGAGGAAGACCCCAGTGGCAGGACCCTCATCCCAGCCACAGCGCTTCAGGATTGTGTCTGACACGCAGAACAAGGGACCCCAGCAGCAGCAAGGGAGATGGGTGATCAGGCCACCGCAGCAGCAGCAACAGGCACCCAACCGCGCCCAGTTTCCAGCTCAGAGGAACAATCAGCAGCAGCAGTACCGTCAGGCCAATGATAACAGGTGTTTCACTTGTGGTAGCACTGGGCATTATGCCAAGAATTGCCCCAAGAATCAGCAGAGGCAGGGGCAGAATGTTAATCAGAACCGAGGAAAGAGGCAGAAAGTGCAAGTGAGGCAGGGCAAGCTGAAATTCACTACAATGGCTGACATTCCAGAGGGAGCACCCGTCATGACTGGTACCTTTACAGTTTTAAATTATCCTGCTATTGTTCTTTTTGATTCTGGTGCTTCGCATAGCTTTGTTAGTGCCAAATTTAGTGTCAAGTGTCAATTGCCCTTTCACCACACCAACGGGGGTATCACAATTTCAACCCCAGGAGGCAGGATTGCCACTAATCAAATCAGCATGAAGGTGCCTCTAAAGTTTGGTAGTTTGATAATTAAAACTGACCTTCTTATCTTGGGACTGGATAGTGTGGATATCATCTTGGGAACTGATTGGTTGACCAAACATCAGGCAATATTGGACATTGCAGCCAGAGCCATTGAAATTCATTCCCCTGTGTATGGTGAGACTGTTTTGTATTTACCCAACCAGGGTGGTACCCGGTCTTGTGCCTTTGTTATGACAGAATCCCCAGTAAGGCAGATCCCAGTAGTCTGCGACTACCCCGATGTTTTTCCGGATGAATTGCCAGGAATGCCACCTGACAGAGATATTGAGTTTGCCATTGAATTGCAACCCGGGACTGCTCCTATCTCTAAGAGACCTTATAGGATGCCTCCCGCAGAATTGGCAGAAATGAAGAAATAATTGCAAGAATTGTTGGACAAGGGATTTATTCGTCCAAGCACTTCACCATGGGGATGTCCCGCCTTGTTCGTGAAGAAGAAGGATGAGAGTTTGAGGATGCGTGTTGACTACCGCCCTCTCAATGCGGTGACTATCAAGAACAAGTACCCGTTACCCCGCATTGATGTTCTGTTTGATCAATTGGTAGGAGCCAAGGTATTCTCCAAGATAGACCTTCGTTCGGGCTACCATCAGATTAAGATTCGTGCCAGCGACATTCCCAAGACGGCTTTCTCTACCAGATATGGGCTCTATGAGTTTCTGGTGATGTCTTTTGGGTTGACCAATGCCCCGGCTTATTTCATGTACTTGATGAACTCAGTATTCATGCCAGAGCTAGACAAGTTCGTGGTCGTTTTCATCGATGACATTCTGGTGTACTCCAAGAATGAAGATGAACACACTGAGCACCTGCATGTCGTGCTTCAGCGACTGCGCGATCATCGTCTCTACGCTAAATTGTCTAAGTGTGAATTCTGGCTAAAGGAAATAAAATTCTTGGGTCACACAATCTCTCAGGATGGGATATCAGTTGACCCTGAGAAAGTGCAAGAAGTGATGGACTGGAAACCCCCGACTACAGTGAAGCAGATTAGGAGTTTTCTGGGATTGGCAGGGTATTATCGACGATTTATTCCGGATTTCTCCAGGATTGCCAAGCCAATGACTGAGCTATTGAAGAAGGGAGCCAAGTTCACGTGGAGCCAAAAGTGTGAAGATGCTTTTCATACCTTGAGGCAACATTTGACAACAGCTCCAGTGCTAGCTCAGCCAGATAATACCAAGCCCTTTGAAGTTTATTGTGATGCTTCTGGTACAGGACTGGGTTGTGTCTTGATGCAAGATAACCGGGTCATTGCTTATGCTTCCCGAGCTCTCAGACCCCATGAGCAGAACTACCCGACACATGATCTGGAGTTGGCAGCAGTGGTTCATGCCCTCAAAATATGGAGACACTACTTGATGGGAGCTCACTGCAACGTTTACACTGACCATAAGAGCCTCAAATATATTTTCACTCAGGCTGATCTGAACATGAGGCAGAGAAGGTGGTTGGAATTGATCAAGGACTATGATTTGGAGGTGCACTACCATCCTGGCAAAGCCAATGTTGTGGCTGATGCTTTGAGCAGAAAGGCCCAGTGCAATTGTATGAACATGGATGCAAGAGTCACCACCCTGTGTGATGAGCTGTGTAGGCTAAACCTGGAAGTTGTCCTTCCCGGTGAATTGAGATATATCGCGGTGGAACCCACATTGCAAGAGCAAATAGTTCAGGCACAGCTTGGGGATAAGGGAGTTCAGGTTATCAAAGAAATGATCAAGCAGAAGGCAGAGAAATACAAGTGTTTCCGTCAGGACAGCAAGGGAATTTTATGGTTTGAAGATCGATTGGTTGTTCCCAAGGACCCTGAGCTCAGAAAGAAGATATTGGATGAAGCTCACCTTTCCAAGTTCTCCATGCACCCGGGCAGTAACAAGATGTACCATGATCTCAGATCTTTGTATTGGTGGACTAGGATGAAGAGGGAAATTGCCAAGTACGTATCAGAGTGTGACACTTGCCAGAGGGTAAAAGCCAGTCACTTGAAGGTAGCAGGCCCTTTGCAACCCCTTCCCATACCATCTTGGAAATGGGAGGACGTTTGCATGGACTTCATAGTGGGATTACCCAATACCTCCAGGCACCATGATTCCATATGGGTTATTGTGGACAGATTGACCAAAACTGCTCATTTCTTGCCAGTACACACCACCCACCGGGCGGAGAAGTATGCGGAGATCTACATCGACCAGATAGTTCGTCTGCATGGGATACCAAGGACTATAGTCTCCGACCGAGGAGCACCTTTTGTGGCACGATTTTGGGAGCAACTACAGGAATCACTTGGAACCCAGGTCATACGAAGCTCAGCATACCACCCCCAAACAGATGGTCAGACAGAAAGGGTAAATCAGGTTTTGGAAGATATGCTGCGAGCATGTGCACTACACTATGGAAAGGATTGGGACAAGTGTCTTTCCTTGGCAGAGTTTTCTTACAATAATAGCTATCAGTCTAGTCTGAAGATGGCACCTTTTGAGGCATTATATGGGAGAAGATGCAGAACCCCGCTAAATTGGTCTCAAGCAGGAGAAATGGAAATTTTTGGGCCAGATTTGGTGCTTGAAGCAGAGGCAAGGGTTAGAATTATCAAAAAGAACCTAGAAGCTGCTCAGGCCAGACAAAAGAGTTATCATGACAAGAGGCGGAAGCCTCTACAGTTTGAGGTGGGAGATCATGTCTATCTTAAGATATCACCAACCAAGGGTGTCCAGAGATTTGGGATCAAGGGCAAGTTAGCCCCTCGTTACATTGGACCATATAAGATCAAAGCAAGTTGTGGACCTGTAGCTTATCAGTTGGAATTGCCACCTTGCATGGCAGCCGTTCACAATGTGTTCCATGTATCTCAGCTGCGGAAATGTGTTTGTCTACCCACTGAAGTGCTACCGGAGCCGGACATTGAGATAGAACCAGACTTGTCCTACCAAGAGTACCCCGTCAAGGTATTGGATCAAAAGGAAAGATCAACTCGGGCAAGATCAATCAAAATGTATAAGGTTCAGTGGAGTCATCATTCAGCAGAAGAAGCTACTTGGGAGACGGAGGATTTTCTACGCTCTCGCTTCCCCGACTTTCTGCCCAAGGAAATCGGTATGTAACCCCAAAAACCCCACCCCCACCTGCCCTTCGAAGTCAATTATAAGAAAAACTTAGATAACGAGGATAGTCTAAGTTGTGGATTTAACTTAAGAAGGGCTTCCTTCTGAAGTTGCAAAGAGGATGACATTCGAAGAGCAGTTAAAAAGGTAAAACTTGAGTTTAAAGGGGAAAGTAACACCAGCACACCTTCAAAGCATCCCTCCAAGGGACTCTACCTGAAATCTCGGGACGAGATTCCTTTAAGGGGGGAGGGCTGTAACACCCTAGGTGTTACTCAGGGTGTCCACCCTAGGGTTACCCCTTTTTAACCCATAATTACATCAAGATTAGTGGGCAAAGTACTTCAATCTTGGAATTCAAGGTCCTAGTCAAGTGCAAACTATCTTGGATTTCATGCCCTAGCTTGTGATGCACATCCAAGTGGAGATCTCCCAAAACCCTAGAACAAAACCCCCATAGGCAATTATAACCCTAATTGAAGCCATGATCAAAAGATCATGTAAACATCATGATCATGGTTTGGGTCAAATATAAAAGTTGTAATATACTTAATAACCTACAATTAATAGTAAGGAAGTACCCCCAAAAAGTTTTCAGAAAGGTCCTAAAAAGATCACCAAAGGTTGAACACAAGGTGAAATTCAGATTTTTGCCTAAGTCAAAAACCAACCCTTGAGCAAAGATCCTACATGTTCACCTTGATCCCCTTTTCAAAACCTGTCGACCTAATTAACAAAGTGGCGCCAAATGAACCCTAGAATGCCCTGGAAAAGTTTGAACCCAAGCCAAAACCGTTTGACACGCATTGGCATTGGTTTTGTCTCGGTTTGCACAGGGCAGACAGACAAGACTTGGCGCTGCCATATCTCTTCAACCAGACCACATCTCCTCTTGGAACTTACATGAACTAGGTAGCCCTAGGCGTAGGGAAGAGATCTCCCACAGGCGGTAGGGCGAGATTCGTACGCCTGGCCGCTCAGCAGAGCGAAGAACACGGGCAGAAGCAACGCGCCACGTGTTCGACGTGCTCTGAGCTCGCCAGAGCACGCCCGCGCGCGCACCCCGCGTGCCCGCGTCACGCCAAACGGTCGAGCCGGCGCCCCGGCCGCGTCCGCGCCTATAAAACCCGCCCCAGCGCTCGGTTGCCTTCCCCATTGCTTCCTCCGTACCTCGCCGGACTCGCCCGAGCCAGCCATTGCCTCCGGCGACCTCCCCGCGACCCGCCATTGCCGCCCGAAAGCCACCACCGTGGCCAACCCCTCTCCCGTCCTCCTCCGTTCGATCCAAGCCCCCAGATAGCTTCCTGGTGAAGCCGCGAGCCTTGCTCAAGCTTGAACCGAGGCCCCGCGTCACCGGAGAAGCCAAATCGCGCTCACCGGAGTTCTAGAACCCGCCGGCGCACGTGGACCGGGTAAACCCCTTCACCATTTTCCGATTCGTTGCACGCATGGCCTCCGTGTCATCCCGTGAAGCTCCTCGTGCCCTTTGATTGAACTCTACCGCCGTGGGTTGGCCGGAGCAGGCGCCGCCGTCGATCCCCGCCGCCTGTGTTCGTGGCCAGGGGAGCTCCGACCACCTCTGACGCCGACCCGCACATCGACGTGACCGTCGTGACCTCCTGAACATCACTGACCACCTCGCCGGACCTCCCTCGCCGCCGGTAAGCCGCGCCACCCTTTTCTTTCCCGCGGCTACTGTTTCAGTTAAGGGAAGGACTGCGGGTGAGAGGGAGAGGAATCCAGGGGGTTAAGTGAAAAGTCAGAGACTCAAGTGAATAGTGGCATAAGGGCAGATCTGCGAGGTTTGATTCGGTTTAAACCCAGGGACCTCGGTGCAAACTGCTTTTCCAGAAAAACTTAATTAAAACCTGATTTAAATTCAAACAGAAACTTTAAAAACTCATAACTTCTGTTTGGTTTATCCAAATTTGGTCAAACCAATTTTGCCAGACTCTAAATAATGTAACCTATCTAAGAAAAATATAAAACTCCATAAGTACTAGAGAAAAATATAAGGTTATGATTTAATTACAGTTTGGACCAAAAGCTTAATAATAGCAAGAAAAATGGTTGTACTATTTAACTAAGGTTAGAAAAATTTAGAGAAGTTTATATCTACTAACTGACCTAGTTAAAAATGTTAAACCCCTCTGTCCACTACATTAAGATAGTTTTTACCCCTTATTCCATAATATGTTTAAGATTAAGAAAAATAGAAAAGGTGACATAAATAATGAACCAGAGGGCACCCCTATTTTTGTTGAGATACTTAGTCAATGTAGTTCACTGGAAAAATATATCATACCCTGTTGTAGTGTAAAATAAGAAAGCTACCTTTTAAATTAATAAAACAAGGATAACTTAGAAAAACCCTACAAAAATAACCCTAAGGTGAAACCTCCCCAAGCCTTAGGATAACTAATGTATTGATAATAAGAACTTAAGAAAAATCTGAAATCTGTTGTTTGATATTTTTCAAATGACAAGTTAGTTCTAATCACCCTTTTTGCACCCAACTTTAGAAATCCATCATTAATTAACCATCATGTTGCTCTCTGCCATTTTTGGTACAAGGGCTTAGTATCACTAATAGAGGCCAACAAAAATAACCTGTAGGACAGAACCTACCCCTAACTAAGACTTGTAGTGTAAAGTGGCCCATTTTGCCTAACTATTGTTATCTTTGTTTAAGGACTAGCTTTTGTACTTTAAGCCTCAAATTCTCAAAACAAGCTAGAATAGCCAGTGACAACCCACTGTAATTTTTACACAATTTTTGGAAATTTTTAAACTACTGTCATAGTTCAAACCCCTACTAGAAACCCTAGATGGAAATTAAAGAAAGGAAAATGGGTGATGGAATTTAATGTCCTCCTAAGACCTTTATAAATTGTCCACTGAAATCCATAAAGGCAGTACAAATCCAATATGTTATCCTAAAAGAAAACCTAAGCCTAAAAGGTAATAAGTCTATGTATACCACTAGAAGACCCACGTAGCCAAGGAACCCTAAGTTAATTCTTGACTTAATTTCTGTGGCTTAATGTTCTTAAATCTTGCATAATCATGACATACATGTTCATTGCATTTCGATAGACTGTAATCTTGCTGACGGAGAGTACGTCCTCGTGCCGGAGCAAGGAGCTGCCCAGGAGGTTGCCCCAGACCCAGCACCAGAGCCTGCACCAGAGGACCTGCCTGCCACTGCTTTGGAAGGCAAGCCCCGGTTTTATGCATAACCTGTTATTTATACTACTTTACTACAGTTAATGTTTGTAGGATTGTTTGTGCACTTAAGTGTAGGAGTTGATTGAAACCCTAGTTGCATGATCTCAGGAAATCCTATTGAGATGAATACTAGTATGCTAGGTCGAGTAGCTGCTTTATTAATTAGGATCTCGGTAGAAGTCGAGTGATTTTTCTAGCACTCGCGCGAGGTCAGGAATTGATTGTATCCACTTTCCTATCATAGTGAGGTTGATTGTGGGCAACAATCCATGGGGATTGGTTGTTCGCGGGATAAAAAGTTGATTAAGGATTAAGGTGTGGTACCGTGTGTCAAGCGTTTGAACGTACTAAACACATACCGAGAAATATGGTAAATCGGTAAGCCTAGTACCTGAGTGAACCTGGCAGTGGACATACCCCCTCACGCGACCTGAGACGTAGTCTCCCATTCCGGTTATGGTGGGTACAAGTGCGGTCACTGCACGACGGCCAGTCGGGGTCAGTGAGGCATTGTACGCCAAGGCGGTGAGACCTGATCTGCTGACGGGGAATCGATGGGGACGGTTGGTGTGTGTGGGGACGGAGCGCCCCTGCATGTCGTGTGTTTAGGTTTACCTTGCAAGGATAAAAACTCGATTCGAATCGTCTGCTTCTCACAGTTAATGAGACTGCTTGATCCATGCTGCTACATTGAGTAACAAGTGGAACTGTGTTGAGATGATACAAGCTGTTGATTGCTAAAAATGCTTGCTACTATGTATGAATGGATAGTACACTTTTAGCCTTAAGAGAGTCACACTTAATTTTGACAAAGTTAAAATCTTGATTTAGAAACTCAGCTAGTGCTTTTGGCAACCAAACCCCACAGCCAAACAGCTGCATGTCTAGAGGTAGAGGAGTATAGACTCCTCACACCGGGTAAGTCTAGCTGAGTATTAGTATACTCAGCCTTGCTTGTGGCATAATTTTACAGGTTCTCTGGAGGACATGGTTGCTGGAGTGACTTGGCCATCTACCCTGCCACCGGGTTGGACTGTCGAGTGGGACCCTGCCTCGGCTGAGGAGGAGCATGAGGAGTGATGGGACAGGCTTCCCCATCTCTCCATTTATTTATCGTTAGTTTATTTCCGCTGCACTTCAAAACAATGATGGTTACTTTTGCGAAAACTCCGATGGTGACAATGGTGATGTAATAATTTAATACTCTTCCATGCATGGTTTTATGCTTTATTGTATTTGCTCTGTGACTCACCATCGAGTGAGACTGTGGTACTTGATCCTGTCAGTGGCCGTGTCGGACTAGATCCGAGGGATTGACGGGTGATTCCCATTTAAGTGTGGTCTAGCCTCTAAGGCCGGACTTAGGCACTTAAGTTGGAATAATTCGGGCAGTTCCGCCACACGGTGCCCGATTTCTTTCCTTAAACAGCGCTGCCGACCGTTGCAGACCGTTGCAGATCTGGGAGCCGTTGGCACACCGGACAGTCCGGTGCCGTCTTCTAGCCGTTGGCTCGGCCACGTGTCCCGCGCAGATTGCGCGGCCGACCGTTGGCCCGGCCGACCGTTGGCTCACCGGACAGTCCGGTGCACACCGGACAGTCCGGTGAATTTTAGCCGTACGCCGTCGGCGAATTCCCGAGAGCAGCCAGTTCGCGCCGAGTCAGCCTGGCGCACCGGACACTGTCCGGTGCACACCGGACAGTCCGGTGTGCCAGACCGAGCTGAGTCTTGGCTGTACACAGCCAAGTCTTTTTCTCCTCTTTTCTTTTCTTCTTCTTTCTGTTTCTAACACTTAGACAAGTATATTAGTACACAAAACCAATGTACTAAGGCTTAGAAACATACCTTTACTTCATGATTTGCACTTTGTTCATCCATGGACATAAATTCACATTTAAGCACTTGTGTTGGCACTCAATCACCAAAATACTTAGAAATGGCCCAAGGGCACATTTCCCTTTCAATCTCCCCCTTTTTGGTGATTTATGCCAACACAACATAAAGCAACTAGAACAAGTGCAAACTCACTTCAAATAAAATAAATTTGAGTTTTATTTTGATTTAATTTGGCATATATGGATCATCCTTTGCCACCACTTGGTTTGTTTTTGCAAATCAAACTCAAATCTTTATCTCTAAGTCAAACACACATGTTGAAGTATAAAGAGAGTCATTCCAAAAGAGATAGATCAAAGATTTCAAAAACTCCCCCTTTTTCCCATAATCACTACTTCTCCCCGCAAGAAGCCAACTTTTGATAAGAGAGACAACAAAAGAGTTTTGACAAACCAAAAGCTCTATTCTACTATTTTCAAAATCTCTCAAGTGGTAGCTGATCCATTTATCGCTTTGGCCTTTATTTTCTCCCCCTTTGGCATCAAACACCAAAACGGGATTAATCTAGGCCCTATAACCCCATTGCCTCACCAAAATCTTCAATTAAGAGCAAATGGCAATAAGAGTTCATGAGATAAACTTGGAATAAGTTACCCTCTCATCGGAGTGCAGTGGAAGTCTTTCATGGTCCAAGTCCACCTTTTCCCTTTCAATTCTCCTTTGAGACTAAAACAAGCAAACTCAAGCATATGGTTAGTCTCAAAGGGTCAAGTTGTAACACAGCTCCCCCTAAAACTGTGCATCACTTTGCAACGGACTTGTGAGGTCCAGGGAGTGTTTGTACAACTTGAGCACCATACTTAACAACAAAATGCAAAGAGGAACATGATCAAAAGCATAAACACAGGTATGCTACGTTTCAATCCAAGTTCCGCGAATCTAAGATATTGAGCTCACTACGCAGCCTGCAAAAGGTCTTCTCATCTAGAGGCTTGGTAAAAATATCGGCTAGCTGGTTCTCGGTGCTAACATGAAACACTTCGATATCCCCCTTTTGCTGGTGGTCTCTCAAAAAGTGATGCCGGATGTCAATGTGCTTTGTGCGGCTGTGCTCAACAGGATTTTCCGCTATTCGGATAGCACTCTCATTATCACATAGGAGTGGGACTTTGCTCAGATTGTAGCCAAAGTCCCTGAGGGTTTGCCTCATCCAAAGTAGTTGCGCACAACACTGTCCTGCGGCAACGTACTCGGCCTCAGCGGTGGATAGGGCAACGGAGGTTTGTTTCTTAGAGTTCCATGACACCAGGGACCTTCCTAAGAATTGGCACGTCCCCGATGTACTCTTCCTATCGACCTTACATCCAGCATAGTCGGAATCTGAGTATCCAACTAAGTCAAAGGTAGACCCCTTTGGATACCAGAGTCCGAGGCAAGGCGTAGCAACCAAATATCTAAGAATTCGCTTCACTGCCACTAAGTGACACTCCTTAGGATCGGATTGAAATCTAGCACACATGCATACGCTAAGCATAATATCCGGTCTACTAGCACATAAATAAAGTAAAGACCCTATCATTGACCGGTATGCTCTTTGATCAACGGACTTACCTCCTTTGTTGAGGTCGGTGTGTCCGTCGGTTCCCATTGGCGTCTTTGCGGGCTTGGCGTCCTTCATCCCAAACCTCTTTAGCAAATCTTGTGTGTACTTCGTTTGGGAGATGAAGGTGCCGTCCTTGAGTTGCTTCACTTGGAACCCAAGGAAGTAGGTCAACTCGCCCATCATCGACATCTCGAATTTTTGCGTCATTACCCTGCTAAACTCTTCACAAGACTTCTGGTTAGTAGAGCCAAATATTATGTCATCGACATAAATTTGGCACACAAACAAATCACCATTGCAAGTCTTAGTAAAAAGAGTTGGATCGGCTTTCCCAACCTTGAAAGCATTAGCAATTAAAAAGTCTCTAAGGCATTCATACCATGCTCTTGGGGCTTGCTTAAGTCCATAGAGCGCCTTAGAGAGCTTACACACATGGTCTGGGTACCGTTCATCCTCGAAGCCAGGGGGTTGCTCCACGTACACCTCTTCCTTGATTGGCCCATTGAGGAAAGCGCTCTTCACATCCATTTGGTACAACCTGAAAGAATGGTGAGCGGCATATGCTAGCAAGATACGAATTGATTCTAGCCTAGCCACAGGAGCAAACGTCTCCTCAAAGTCCAAACCTGCGACTTGGGCATAACCTTTTGCCACAAGTCGAGCCTTGTTCCTCGTCACCACCCCGTGCTCGTCCTGTTTGTTGCGGAACACCCACTTGGTTCCCACAACATTTTGCTTGGGACGAGGCACCAGTGTCCAAACTTCATTGCGCTTGAAGTTGTTGAGTTCCTCCTGCATGGCCAATACCCAATCCGGATCTAGCAAGGCCTCCTCTACCCTGAAAGGCTCAATAGAAGAGACAAAGGAGTAATGTTCACAAAAATTCACTAGTCGAGACCGAGTAGTTACTCCCTTGCTAATGTCACCCAGAATTTGGTCGACGGGATGATCCCTTTGAATCATCGCTCGAACTTGGGTTGGAGGTGCCGGTTGCGCTTCTTCCTCCATCACGTGATCATCTTGTGCTCCCCCTTGATCACACGCCTCCTTTTGATGAACCTGTTCATCGTCTTGAGTTGGGGGTTGCACCGTTGTTGAGGAAGAAAGTTGATCTCGTTCATCTTGTTCCTGTGGCCGCACTTCTCCAATCGCTATGGTTCGTATGGCGGCCGTCGGAACATCTTCTTCATCTACATCATCACAATCAACAACTTGCTCTCTTGGAGAGCCATTAGTCTCATCAAATACAACGTCGCTAGAGACTTCAACCAAACCCGATGATTTGTTGAAGACCCTATACGCCTTTGTATTTGAATCATAACCTAATAAAAACCCTTCTACAGCTTTGGGAGCAAACTTAGAATTTCTACCCTTCTTCACTAGAATGTAGCATTTGCTCCCAAATACACGAAAGTAAGATACATTGGGTTTGTTACCGGTTAGAAGCTCATACGAAGTCTTCTTGAGGAGGCGATGAAGGTAGACCCTGTTGATGGCGTGGCAAGCCGTGTTCACAGCTTCCGACCAAAAGCACTCGGGGGTCTTGAACTCTCCAAGCATCGTCCTTGCCATATCGATCAACATCCTGTTCTCCCTCTCTACCACACCATTTTGCTGTGGTGTGTAGGGAGCGGAGAACTCGTGCTTGATCCCTTCCTCCTCAAGGAACTCCTCCACTTGAAGGTTCTTGAACTCGGACCCGTTGTCGCTCCTTATCTTCTTCACCTTGAGCTCAAACTCATTTTGAGCTCTCCTGAGGAAACGCTTGAGGGTTCCTTGGGTTTCAGACTTATCCTGCAAAAAGAACACCCAAGTGAAGCGGGAAAAGTCATCAACAATAACTAGACCATACTTACTTCCTCCTATGCTCAGATAGGCGACGGGTCCAAAGAGGTCCATATGCAGCAGCTCCAGAGGTTTTGACGTGGTCATCACATTCTTGCTGTGATGTGCTCCTCCCACTTGTTTACCTGCTTGACAAGCTGCACAAGGTCTATCTTTTTCGAAATAAACATTTGTTAGACCTATCACGTGTTCTCCCTTTAGAAGCTTGTGGAGGTTCTTCATCCCCACATGTGCTAAGCGGCGATGCCACAGCCAGCCCATGCAAGTCTTAGCCATTAAGCATGCATCTAGACCGGCCTCTTCTTTTGCAAAATCAACTAAGTAAAGCTTGCCGTCTAGTACACCCTTAAAAGCTAGTGAACCATCACATCTTCTAAAGACAGACACATCTATATTAGTAAAAAGACAATTATATCCCATATTGCATAGTTGACTAACAGATAGCAAATTGTAACCAAGAGACTCAACTAAAAATACATTTGATATTGAGTGCTCATTAGAAATTGCAATTTTACCTAACCCTTTTACCTTGCCTTGATTCCCATCACCGAATATAATTGAATCTTGGGAATCCTTATTTTTGACGTAGGAGGTGAACATCTTCTTCTCCCCCGTCATATGGTTTGTGCATCCGCTGTCGATAATCCAGCTTGAACCCCCGGATGCATAAACCTGCAAGGCAAATTTAGGCTTGGGTCTTAGGTACCTGTTGGGGCCATGCTTCGGTGCGCCGAAGGTCTTACACGAAGAAGTAGCTTCGGCTGAAGTCGTCCCCAGGAGATGGCCGAAGGTTCCTTTTCATGGAGCTTCGGCGTTACAAACCGACATAGAGATAGAATGACCTTTTTATCCATAGAGGTCTGAGTCAATGTTGTAAACTTTTGTAAGGGGCATAATTGTAATTTGTCACAGGCTGTGACCTGTGTCTATAAATAGATGAACAGTACCTCTGTACTGTTCACGCGAACCTGTCATTTTGCCTTCGCATCGCACTTGTATTTCCACCTTCCTCAGGACCGAAGGTACATTTGAAATTTGAAATCATTTATATTCGTAATGATTCTATGTTGACATTTAAATGTTTATTTTATACCTCATGATTTATATGAATACTTCGTCCCTTGCTATTATGCTTACGAAGGTACGTCCTTCGTAACCTTCGTCCGAAATTCTTTATATCCCGAAAGGATATAATGTGGTGAAGGACGAAGGATTTTTAACACTTAACATTTTCTGTGTTGCCTTGTTCTTAACTCTTAGCATTTGAGAACAAGCCCCCAACATTGGCGCCCACCTCCGGTGAACTCACTTCCACTTTTCTGAGCTGATGGCTTCGTTCAACAATCAAGCTGGAGCTGCTTCGGCTTCGAAGCTGGTGCTCCCGATAACAGGCGGTTCTTGCTCAGAGCCGGCTAACAAGAAGCAGAAGAAGGAGGCTCAGAGAAGGGTGCAGCATGTTGGAGTGCAGGGACCCTTCATCAAGTCAAAATGGTCCCACATTCCAATTACTTTCTCTCAGGAAGACCTTCAGCTTAAGGATTATCCTCACAATGATGCCATGGTTATCTCTTGCGTGATCAAAGGATTTCTGGTCCACAATGTCCTAGTTGATACAGGCAGTGCAGTTGATATTATATTTGCTAAAGCCTTCAGACAAATGCAAGAGCCTGAAGACAAGATTCATGATGCTACGCACCCTCTTTGTGGCTTCGGAGGGCGACAGATTGTAGCACTTGGGAAGATTACCATGCCGGTAACCTTCGGATTTGTTAACAACACAAGGACTGAGCAAATTGTGTTTGATATTGTTGACATGGAGTATCCTTACAATGCTATCATTGGCCGTGGTACTCTTAATGCCTTCGAAGCAATTCTTCACCCAGCTTATCTCTGCATGAAGATACCTTCGGACCAAGGGCCTATTGCTATTCATGGAAGCCAGGAAGCTGCTAGAAGGGCCGAAGGAAGCTGGACTGACTCCAAGGCAATCCATAACATAGATGGAGCTGAAGCTTGTGAACAGTACAAATTCAGGAGGGAGAAGGCAGCTTCAGCGGATCAGCCGAAGCCCATGTTATTGTGTGAAGACATAGCAGAGCAAAAGGTGTTGTTGGGCTCGCAATTATCTGAAGACCAGGAGAAAACCTTGATAAGGTTTTTATTCAACAACAAAGATGTTTTTGCATGGTCAACTAATGATCTCTGTGGAGTAAATCGGGATGTTATTGAACATTCGCTCAATGTTGACCCATCCTTTAGACCCCGAAAGCAGAGGCTTCGGAAAATGTCTGATGACAAGGCCGAAGGGGCTCGCAATGAAGTAAAAAGACTCCTCAGTGCAGGAGTTATCAGAGAAGTGAAGTATCCAGAGTGGCTAGCTAACACTGTTATGGTGAAGAAGGCCAATGGCAAGTGGAGAATGTGTATTGATTTCACAGATCTCAACAAGGCTTGTCCGAAGGATGAATTCCCGCTGCCAAGGATAGACTCTTTAGTCGATGCAGCAGCTTCTTCAGAGCTCATGAGTCTCCTAGACTGCTACTCAGGCTATCATCAAATTTGGATGAAGAAGGAAGATGAGCCAAAAACTAGCTTCATAACCCCAAGTGGTACATATTGCTATCTTCGGATGCCTGAGGGGCTCAAAAATGCCGGAGGGAGCTTCAGCCGAATGACAGCGAAGGTTCTCCAGTCTCAGATAGGCAGAAATGTGTTAACTTATGTCGATGACATTATTGTAAAAAGCACGAAGCAGGAAAATCATATTGCTGATCTGCAGGAGACCTTCGCCAGCTTCAGACAAGCTGGTCTGAAGCTGAATCCAGAAAAATGTGTCTTCGGAGTGAAGAAGGGTAAATTTCTTGGATGCTTGGTTTCAACAAAGGGAATCGAAGCTAATCCAAATAAAATCGAAGCTATACTTCGAATGGAGCCACCAACCACAAGAAAGGGGGCTCAAAGATTGACAGGAAGGCTTGCATCTCTCAACAGATTTATATCCAGATCAGCAGAAAGAAACTTACCATTCTTCGAGGTGCTGAAGTCAGCTGAAGTCTTTCAATGGGGCCCAAGTCAACAAAAAGCCTTCGAAGAGCTGAAGCAATACTTAATAGATCTAACAACATTAACTCCACCAACGCCAGGGGCTCCTCTGTTGTTATATGTGGCAGCTTCGCACTCAGCAGTAAGTGCGGCACTTGTCCAGGAGAAGTTTGATGGACAAGTCAAGAAGCAGGTCCCAGTATATTTTGTATCTGAGGTCCTTAGTGTCTCAAAGAAAAATTATACAGAGCTGGAGAAGGTATTGTATGCCGTTTTAATGGCATCCAGGAAGCTTCGGCATTATTTTCAGGCATACAACATTATTGTTCCTTCTTCACAGCCGTTGAAGGATATCATGAGAAATAGAGAAGCTACTGGGCGTATTGGAAAATGGGCTGCGGAGCTCAATGAATTTTACATTGATTATGTGCATAGATCCTCAATCCAGTCTCAAGCATTGGCAGATTTCATTGCCGACTGGACGCCAGGGGCTCAGGACGAAGAAGCAAATAAAGATGCCGAAGTATGGACAGTGTTTTGTGATGGCTCTTGGGGAACCTTCGGAGCAGGTGCAGCTGCTGTGTTGGTCTCACCATCCAAGGTTAAAACTTGCTATGCAGCAAGACTTGACTTCAGCTGCACAAATAATATAACTGAGTATGAAGCCCTGCTCCTGGGTCTTCGGAAACTAAAGGCAATGGGAATCAGAAGGGCGATTCTTAAAACTAATTCCCAGGTTGTTTCGGGTCATATTGACAAAAGTTGCAAGGCTAAAGACCCGAAGCTTGAAAAATACCTAGACACGGTCCGAAGGATCGAAGCTTCCTTCGAAGGATTTTCTGTCAAGAATATCCCTCGAGGGCAAAATGAGCATGCTGATTTACTAGCCAAGTCTGCAGCACAGGGGCTGCCGTTACCTTCGGATGTGTTCTTCGAAACAATAAAGGCACCTTCAGTAGAGCTCCTTGAAAGAGCAGTCCTCAACATTTCTCCTGTTTACAGCGAAGATTGGAGAACTGAAATAATCTCTTACCTTCAGGGTAAGTTCTTTTCAGATGACGAAGCCTACAATAAAAGAATAGAGGCAAGAGCTCGTCCGTATATCATGATAGAAGGGGAATTATACAAACATGGAGTTTGCGCTCCGCTGCTCAAATGCTTATCTAGAGCCGAAGGTATAGAGTTGATGAAAGAGATACATGCAGGCCTGTGTGGATCCCACATCGGATCCAGGCCGTTACTTGGAAAAGTGTTCCGCCAAGGATTTTATTGGCCGAAGGCAGCTTCGGATGCAGCGGAGTTAGTTCAAAAGTGCGAAGGTTGTCAAAAATGTGCAAGAGATCAAAAGCAACCTTCGTCTTTGACACAGCTGATACAACCCATCTGGCCATTGCAAAGGTGGGGCCTTGACTTGTTGGGTCCATTACCACCGGCCCAAGGGAATCTAAAATATGTTATAGTAGCTGTGGAGTATTTTTCCAAGTGGATTGAGGCGAAGCCATTAGCCACAATAACTTCGGCCACTGTCCAAAAGTTTTTCTGGCAGAATATTGTCTGTCGCTTTGGGGTACCGAAGGCCATCACTGTAGATAACGGAACGCAGTTCGACTCCGAAGCTTTCAGAAATTTCTGTGATCAAATTGGAACGAAGATCCATTTTGCATCAGTCAGGCATCCGGAGTCGAATGGGCTTGTTGAAAGGGCCAACGGCATCATAATGACAGGAATAATGAAGTTAATCTTCAATCAACCAAGGGGAAAGTGGCCAGATCAGTTGACCAAAGTGGTGTGGAGTCACAATACAACAACATCAAGGTCTACAGGCTTTACCCCATTCAAGTTATTATTCGGTGACGAAGCAATAACTCCGGAAGAAGCTAAAGCTGGATCAATAAGAGTGGTAGCTTCGGCAGAATCAGGTACCGAAGATGCTTGTCTTGTGGAAAAAGATGCCTTAGAAGGGATCAGGCTTCAAGCCGTGGAGAATATCAATAAGTACCAGGCTGAAACAGTCAAATGGCGAGATAGAAAGGTCCGGCTAAAAAATATTGAGCCGGGACACTTGGTGCTTCGGAGAGTGGCCAACCCAGATACAGTGGGCAAGTTACAATTGAAATGGGAAGGGCCTTTCTTAGTAGCATCCTCGTCAAGGCCTGGTTCGTACAGATTGAAGGACATGGATGGCAACGAAATTCCAAGATCTTGGAATGCGGATGAGCTTCGGCGATTTTATGTATAACTTGATGTAACTTTTTATGTTTTTTCTTTTCTTTTTCATGGCACCCTTTTCCTTTCTAAAGGGGGAGAAAGGTTTTTAATGGGGCCATCATCTGTAATTTCCTTTTTTAGTTTTATAAGAGCAAAATCCCCCAAAGAATGTAAATGTAAAAGCTGAGAACGCACCATCGAGTGCCGAAACTGAAAAAAAAGAGAAGAAGCTCCAAAGACGTCCCTAAGGGGATGCAGAGCTCTGATTCCGCCGAAAGTAAAAGGCGAAGAAGCTCCAAAGACGTCCCTAAGGGGATGCAGAGCTTACAGCGAAAAGTCAACGCTGATACCGCCTAAGTAAAAGGCGAAGAAGCTCCAAAGACGTTCCTAAGGGAATGCAGAGCTTATACCGCCTAAGTAAAAGGCGAAGAAGCTCCAAAGTCGTTCCTAAGGGAATGCAGAGCTAATGTGTGGTTGGTTCTAAAGAAATAATGGCTGAGAGTGTGGCTTCGGACATATGTTTTGGACATTCATTCGCACATTACATTACATCATGGCATTTGCATGCATAAGCATTCATTCATAGCATTTATATACCAAAGTGGTTTTTTATGATTCGTTATGTAAAAGAAAAGCTTCGGCAAAAAGGAGAAGTGGTTTTTTATGGTTCGTTATGTCTAAGAAAAGCTTCGGCAAAAAGGAGAAGTGGTTTTTTATGATTCGTTATGTCTAAGAAAAGCTTCGGCAAAAAGGAGAAGTGGTTTTTTATGATTCGTTATGTAAAAGAAAAGCTTCGGCAAAAAGGAGAAGTGGTTTTTTATGATTCGTTATGTAAAAGAAAAGCTTCGGCAAAAAGAAGAATTGGTCTCTTATGCTTCGTTGTGTACGAAAAGAAGGGAAGGTGTTTTTTCGCCCTCGGCTCAAAATACTGATTTCGTCCACATCAAAGCGCCTCAGTAGAAGGGTAAGAATATATTACAAGGTATGTACAAAGTTCCTTGAGAATAGTTTAATTGTATTTACAAAAGTTGTTACAAAAGTATCCTGAGTTTTTTCCTATAGAATACTTCTACTGATCTTCATTAAGCTTCAGCTTCGGCGACAGCTTCGGCGACACATCTTAAGCATCATCTTCACCTTCGTCATCCTACATAAATCCCATCGTGAGTAAAAATCAAGTGCAAAGGGGAAGGTAAGTACGAAGTGTCATTTCTTACTGGTTCAAGATGACTTCGAGCTTCGTCTCCAGCCTTCTCCCGCCCGCCTTTTGTCCATATCATTTTTATGAATCTATTTGAGATGCTTCGGGCGAGGTCAGGTATATCGTCCAGGATTGATGGAGACAGGGTGAAGTTGGGCCTGTTGACGATTTTCCCATGCTCGCAGCCGGCCTTCAGGAACGCAGCAGCGGTACCCCGAGAAGCTACCCAGGCACAGAAGTCACCGTGCCCGGCTATAACTTCGTCAAGTTCTTCGATTTCAGCTTCAATATGATCGAAGGCTTGTGGTAAATTTTCCGCTGAAGGCTTAAATTTCCCGCTGCTGGCTCCAACAGAGTAAAATATCTTTTTTAATCGTTCAATACAATTATTGCTAAATTTCAAGCATTTGTCTTGAAGGCTTGTTAATGATTTCTTAAAGTCTGAGTTGGCCTGGACTTCGGCTTCAAGCTTCGAATTAAGCTCTAGCTTCTCTTGTTCAAATTGTTTTGATTGGCCGATAAGCTTTGAATTCAACTCTGATACTTTAGCTTCAGTCTCTGCCAGCAAGCCTTCGGTTGATTGGAGCTCGAAGTCTTTCTTTTCAATGATAGCTGATTGTTCTTTTATCTTGCTCTCTAAATTTTCGATTATAGCTTCGTGTTTTTTGTCCTCCAAGTCTTGCTGCATCCTCAGAGCTTTGCTCAGAAGCATGCTCTGCAAATAAACAACCTTTGTTAGGCATATTTCCATTATTAAAAACAATAGAAGTCAGAGAAAAGTTGTTTACCTTGAAGTTGGAATAAAATAAGCTGCCGACGATATGTTGTCGTCGGTAGCGGCTGATATCTGTCTCTAGCTTCGGAAAACCGATACTCTTTGATAGAGTACCGATGACCTTAGCTCCAGTTTGGTCTCGAATGCAGCCCAATTTTTCGTCATCAATGCCTCCAAATAGAAGGGCTCCTGGCTTGTAGCCGCAAGATTTGGCATAGTCCTTAAGTTCTTCCATTTCGGCCTTCGACAGTTTTTGCCCAATTAAATTTTGAAATGTGTAAGCTTCGTCGTCCGAAGTATCTTCAGCCATTTCTTTCCCCTTCCCAGGCACTGTGGCCATGGTTTTTTCAGCAGCAACGGCAGCTTCTTCTGCAGCCATGTCTTCCAAAATTTTGTCAATGTCCTCAATAGTAGTTTCTAAGTTCACATCTTCGGCTGTAGCGGCTTCGGTAGCCGCGACCTCCGAAGGTGCGACTTCGACGTTTGTTGTGTCTTCAGCAGCTGCCGTTTTCTGAATTGACGCCCTCGGCGGCGTCTTATCGATAACTTCGGTCACTGCAATAATTCTTTGCCGCTTTGGTTTGGTTATCTTCGTTTGTTCCGGCTCTTCCACCTTTCGAAAAAGCTTCGTCAGTTCAGGCCCTAGTGGACTTAGCTTCGTGGGCACGGGTTCAGTCATTACCTTTAAAATTTCCTCCACGTCGCTGGTAGAAGGTGGTGTGGGGGTCCCCTCTTCTTCGGATAATTTTCGCTTCGGAGTTGATATTTTTCTTTTCTTGGGAATTTTCTTCTCTTTTGCTGGCCTTTCTTCACCCTTGTCCAGAGCTTCGGCCACTCTTTTTCTTTTTTGGCCCTCAGCACGCTTGTTCAGCCGTTCATAGTCAGTGTACTCGAAGCCCAGGGCATCAAGCACTCGGTTCAGCCTTCGCTTCGGACGGGCGCCGAAGGCCGCTGTCATTAGTTGATCTTCTTTTTTGGAATAATTCCCCAGAATTTCATTACACATCACCTCGACTGTGTCCAGCCACTCTTGGCAGGGCTTCTTAAAGTATTGCTTGAATTTGAAGTGATATGGAAGCCGGACAAGTTCCCCCTCCTTCTTCTCCCCCTTTAACTTTGGCATTTCCCATTCTTTTAGAGTAGGGAAGACTCTGAATGCCAAGAATTCTTGAACCAGATCTCTGGTACCGATATGCTCTGCAATAATTCCGAATTCATCCATTGCCTGTTGAGTTTGACCCTCTGGTGTCATGTTGCAGCGGGGTCGGGTTTCTCCGAAGATCAGCTCGAGTGGACTTTGTACAAGCTTCTCTTTGTCGTCATCAATCTTGACATAGAACCATTTTGATTTCCAGCCAGCTGGCCATTTGCTTCGGTAGCTGATTACAGGAAACTTTGCGGTTTTCCGGTAGGCAAAATTGTAGCAGCCGAAGTTATCATGTAGCCCATCTTTTCTGGCCTTTGTTTGATAATGTAACTCATGAACTCGACAGAAACTGTCGGCAAATGGCTCCACTGCTTGGCTTCGGAGGGCCCAAATATAAACGCTAAGCCTAACGATAGCGTTAGGAGTTAACTGGTGAAGATAGATACCAAACCTCTTCAGTATCTCCGCAATAATCTCGTGAAGAGGGAATCTCAGCCCAGCCTTTAAAAAGCTCTTGAAGATAACAATCTCGTCCTTCTCTGGCTTCGGGGTGGTTTCTTCTCCCCCGAAGCGAAGTAGCTTCTTCTGATTTTCATTAAAATAACCTGCTTTCACCATCTTCGAAAGATCAGCCTTTGAAACAGTTGATTTCCCAAAATCCAGGTGGCTGGGTTTGCTGGGCATGGCAATGCGATAGTCATCTTCGGGATCAGTCCCTTCAATATTCTCTTCTTCTCCTTCGGCAGCTGTCGGGTTTGCTTCAGCAGTGGGCATGTCTTCCGCAGTCACCAGTCCGGAACGCTGCATCGCTTCGGAGATGGGCACAGTATTCGAACCTTCGGCTTCATCTCCCTCACGTGCAACTCTGGCAGTAGATCGCACTCTAGCCATTTGATTCTGAATTTGGGGAAGTTAGATACTTTTTTCTTTTTTCTTTTTCTCCCGAAGCTCTTCTTTCTGACGAAGCAGACGTCGAGATGAACCTTCGTTCGGTTCTGAGAGTCAAGCTTCGGCTATAGTTAAAAATTTTGGCAACAAAACAGTGCAAATAGCAATGAATGCTGTGGTAACTTCACACCTACCCGTCTGTTTATATAGTGCTGCAGGTAAGAAGGCGAAGCGGCAGGATTTTTACACCAAGCGGGCAGTCACTTGTACTCGCTGTGCAGTGGACCGCAAAGATCAAACAGTAACTCTGCAAGGTGGGCCTGGCACGCGCTCGGAAGCCGGATCGTTTCTCCGCAACGAGCTCAGGGAAGGTGTTTTTTGGACCTTCGGCTTCCCGAAGCTGAAGAGGCTTTTTCACGGGTCAAGCTCGTTACGAAAAACGATCTAGCACCGCGAAAGGGGCTACTGTTGGGGCCATGCTTCGGTGCGCCGAAGGTCTTACACGAAGAAGTAGCTTCGGCTGAAGTCGTCCCCAGGAGATGGCCGAAGGTTCCTTTTCATGGAGCTTCGGCGTTACAAACCGACATAG
The DNA here is from genome assembly GCA_029449295.1 of Zea luxurians. Taxonomy (NCBI): domain Eukaryota; kingdom Viridiplantae; phylum Streptophyta; class Magnoliopsida; order Poales; family Poaceae; genus Zea; species Zea luxurians. The sequence goes on along the minus strand of JAOPSE010000026.1, from coordinate 2,519,377 downwards.
AGATAGAATGACCTTTTTATCCATAGAGGTCTGAGTCAATGTTGTAAACTTTTGTAAGGGGCATAATTGTAATTTGTCACAGGCTGTGACCTGTGTCTATAAATAGATGAACAGTACCTCTGTACTGTTCACGCGAACCTGTCATTTTGCCTTCGCATCGCACTTGTATTTCCACCTTCCTCAGGACCGAAGGTACATTTGAAATTTGAAATCATTTATATTCGTAATGATTCTATGTTGACATTTAAATGTTTATTTTATACCTCATGATTTATATGAATACTTCGTCCCTTGCTATTATGCTTACGAAGGTACGTCCTTCGTAACCTTCGTCCGAAATTCTTTATATCCCGAAAGGATATAATGTGGTGAAGGACGAAGGATTTTTAACACTTAACATTTTCTGTGTTGCCTTGTTCTTAACTCTTAGCATTTGAGAACAAGCCCCCAACAGTACCCAACTCATGTTGGGTCCTACAAGGTTAGCACATATATCCTTAGGGACCCAAATGCAAGTTTTATCTCCCTTGCATCTTGCCCCTAACTTCCTAGCAATTACCTTCTTACCCTTTCTACAAATAGCAAAGGGAGCATTGCAAGCATAATAAATGGTAGAAGGTTTGTTCACAACTTTTCTAGGAACATGAGCAAAATTTCTCCTAGGCATATGCACAACATCTCTCCTACACATATCTCTATCATGCTTATAGGAAGAACTAGAAGCAAACATGGCATGAGAATCATAAACATGTGAATCAAAATCATTATAAGCATTTCTAGCATGTCTCCTATCATGGTATAAGAAAGCATGGTTCTTTTTAGCACTACTAGCCATAGGGGCCTTCCCTTTCTCCTTGACGAAGATGGGAGTCTTATGGCTTGTTAAGTTCTTGGCCTCTCTCTTGAAGCCAAGACCATCCTTAATTGAGGGGTGTCTACCAACCGTGTAGGCATCCCTTGCAAATTTTATTTTATCAACTTCACTCTTGCTAGTCTTAAGTTGAGCATTAAGACTAGCCAATTCATCATTAAGTTTTGAAATTGAAACTAGGTGTTCACTACAAGCATTAACATCAAAATCCTTACACCTAGTGCAAATTGTAACATTTTCAACACAAGAGTTACTTGCTACTTCTAGTTTAGCGGTTAAAACATTAATTTCACCTTTTAAAGAAGAAATGGTTTCATTACAAGTAGAAAGTTCACAAGAAAGAATTCCATTTCTTTTAACTTCTAGAGCAAGTGAATTTTGTGCACTAACAAATTTATCACGCTCTTCATATAAAAGATCTTCTTGTTTTTCTAAGATTCTATCCTTTTCATTCAAGGCATCAATTAATTCATTAATCTTAGCTATCTTAGTTCTATCCAGTCCCTTGAATAAACTAGAATAATCTATTTCATCCTCACTAGACTCATCATCATTAGAAGAATCATAAGTATTAGCATTACTAGTGATTACCTTCTTCTCCCTTGCCATGAGGCAAGTGTGATGCTTGTGGGGGAAGAGAGCCGATTTGTTGAAGGCAGTGGCGGCGAGTCCTTCGTCGTCGGAGTCGGACGAAGAGCAATCCGAGTCCCACTCCTTTCCAAGGTGTGCTTCACCTTTGCCCTTCTTGTAAACTTTCTTGTTCTCTCTCTTCCCGTTTTTCCCTTGCTCCTGGTCACTATCATTTTCGGGACAGTTAGCAATAAAATGACCAACCTTACCACATTTGAAGCATGAGCGCTTCCCCTTTGTCTTGGTCTTGCTTGTCTGCCCCTTGCGACCATTTAGCGCCGTCTTGAATCTCTTGATGATGAGAGCCATCTCTTCATCATTGAGCCCGGCCGCCTCAACTTGCGCCACCTTGCTAGGTAGCGACTCCTTGCTCCTTGTTGCCTTGAGAGCAATGGGTTGAGGCTCGTGGATTGGACCGTTCAACGCTTCGTCGACGTATCTTGCCTCCTTGATCATCATCCGCCCGCTTACGAATTTTCCAAGTACTTCCTCGGGCGTCATCATCGTGTACCTGGGATTCTCACGAATATTGTTCATGAGATGAGGATCAAGAACGGTAAAGGACCTTAGCATTAGGCGGACGACGTCGTGGTCCGTCCACCGCGTGCTTCCGTAGCTCCTTATTTTGTTGATAAGGGTCTTGAGCCGGTTGTACGTTTGAGTTGGCTCCTCTCCCCTTATCATGGCGAATCGTCCAAGCTCGCCCTCCACCAACTCCATCTTGGTGAGCATGGTGATGTCGTTCCCCTCGTGAGAGATCTTGAGGGTGTCCCATATTTGCTTGGCATTGTCCAAGCCGCTCACCTTGTTGTACTCTTCCCTGCACAAGGATGCTAAGAGAACAGTAGTAGCTTGCGCATTTCTATGGATCTGTTCATTTATAAGCAAAGGGCTATCCGAGCTATCAAATTTCATTCCATTCTCTACAATCTCCCATATGCTTGGATGGAGAGAGAATAAGTGACTACGCATTTTGTGACTCCAAAATCCGTAGTCCTCCCTATCGAAGTGTGGAGGTTTGCCAAGAGGAATGGAAAGCAAATGCGAATTCGAACTATGTTGAATACGAGAATAATCAAATGAAAAGTTCGAATTGACCGTCTTTTTGTAGTCGTTGTCGTCGTCCTTTTGGGAAGAAGTAGATTCATCACTATCGTCGTAGTAGATGATCTCCTTGATGCGCCTCGTCTTCTTCTTCTTCCCTTCCTTCCGTCTATGGCCCGAGCCGGAGTCGGTAGGCTTGTCGTCCTTCGGCTCGTTGACGAAGGATTCCTTCTCTTTGTCGTTGATCACAATTCCCTTCCCCTTAGGATCCATCTCTTCGGGCGGTTAGTCCCTTTTGTGAAGAGAACGACTCTGATACCAATTGAGAGCACCTAGAGGGGGGGGGGGGTGAATAGGTGATCCTGTGAAAACTTGAACTTATAGCCACAAAAACTTGTTAAGTGTTAGCGCAGATAATGCCAAGTGGCTAGATAGGAGTCTCCACAAAACACAATAACCACAGAAGATCAATCACAGAGATGGCACAGTGGTTTATCCCGTGGTTCGGCCAAGACCAACGCTTGCCTACTCCACGTTGTGGCGTCCCAACGGACGAGGGTTGCAATCAACCCCTCTCAAGCGGTCCAAAGACCAACTTGAATACCACGGTATTTTGCTTTGCCTTTCAATATCCCGTTTGCAAGGAATCTCCACAAATTGGAGTCTCTTGCCCTTACAAGTATATGATCACAAAGAAGCACAGAGTAAGGGAGGGAAGCAACACACACAAATCCACAGCAAAATGCGCACACACACGGCCAAGAATCGAGCTCGAATGACTATCTCAAAGTTCTCACTAGAACGGAGCTTGAATCACTTAGAATCACAAACGAATGCGCAAAGAATGAGTGTGGATGATCAAGAATGCTCTAAGGTTGCTTAGGTGTCTCCTCCATGCGCCTAGGGGCCCCTTTTATAGCCCCAAGGCAGCTAGGAGCCGTTGAGAGCAAATCTGGAAGGCCATTCTTGCCTTCTGTCGTCGGGGGCACCGGACAGTCCGGTGCAAACCGGACACTGTCCGGTGCCCGATTTCTTTCCTTAAACAGCGCTGCCGACCGTTGCAGACCGTTGCAGATCTGGGAGCCGTTGGCGCACCGGACATGTCCGGTGCACACCGGACATGTCCGGTGCACACCAGACAGTCCGGTGCCGTCTTCTAGCCGTTGGCTCGGCCACGTGTCCCGCGCAGATTGCGCGGCCGACCGTTGGCCCGGCCGACCGTTGGCTCACCGGACAGTCCGGTGCACACCGGACAGTCCAGTGAATTTTAGCCGTACGCCGTCGGCGAATTCCCGAGAGCAGCCAGTTCGCGCCGAGTCAGCCTGGCACACCGGACACTGTCCGGTGCACACCGGACAGTCCGGTGTGCCAGACCGAGCTGAGTCTTGGCTGTACACAGCCAAGTCTTTTTCTCCTCTTTTCTTTTCTTCTTCTTTCTGTTTCTAACACTTAGACAAGTATATTAGTACACAAAACCAATGTACTAAGGCTTAGAAACATACCTTTACTTCATGATTTGCACTTTGTTCATCCATGGACATAAATTCACATTTAAGCACTTGTGTTGGCACTCAATCACCAAAATACTTAGAAATGGCCCAAGGGCACATTTCCCTTTCACACATGCTATGCAAGCCCTAAACTACCTAGTTGAACCATTCGCATACAGTGATGGACGGTCCGCATACGATCACAGAAGGTCCGGTCATATGGCCGGATAGTCCGCGCACACAGTCGGACGGTCCGCGTGTCCGACCAGACGGTCCGACACATTGTTGTTGGAAGAGGATTGTTACCTAAATCCTCGCCTGTCCCAGCAACACTTTCCATTGCACTATACAATACACCAACCCATTAATACAACATCCCAAGCCCATGGGGTCGAGTACTTTCTGGCTCCGCCTAGAAGGCCGGAAAGGAATGGTCAGTCCCATGGACCATATAGGGCAAATAGTAATGCACCATAGAACCCAAACCAATGGGGGGAAAGACAACAAACTAATATCCAAACAACCTCACCCATGATAGGACAAAGAGCCTGTGGTCTCGCACCGACTGCTATTGATATAGTAAGGGAAGAAATAGCCGAGGCGTTTCGGGATAAGCTTGGAGTAAGCATGGTCTCTGGGGGGCAGTCATATCGGAGACCTTATGACAGCCGATTTGACCATCACCCATACCCACAGGGAACCAGGATACCTGAATTCACAAAAATTTCAAGTGACCAAGGAAAGAGCACACGCGAACACATAGGCCAGTTTTTAGCGCAATTAGGAGAATTGGCCGACACTGAGGCATTTCGTGTGCGTCTATTTTCATTATCTTTAACAGGAACTGTATTCGCATGGTATCCTACATTACCTCCTAATTCTATTTTGTCATGGGGGATTTAGAACAAAAATTCCATGATCAGTTCTTTTCCGGTGACTACGAATTATATTTGGTAGACTTAGTGGCCCTGTGACAAGGGAAAGATGAATCGATTAATGATTGCATCCAGAGATTCTGGGATACAAGAAACCGGTGTTTTCAAATTCATTTGGCAGAAAAACAGCTAGCAGGATTAGCCTTTAATGGATTGCGGTATTATTTAAAAGAAAGATTAGAAGGCATCCAATTTTTCACGCTAGCACAATTACACCAGAGAGCGTTGGCCTGTGAAATTCGAAGCAAAGAAACTGCCAAAACTATTCGTCACAATGTCCATATAGTAGAGTGCGACTAAAGTAGCTCGGACGACAAATCAACAGAAGTATATGCTGCTGAAATGGTTTGGTCAAAACAGGCCAAATCTTTGGTTTATTCCTCCTTACAGCCGATTCAAAAGAAATGGCAAGAGGAGGTTAAATTTACATTTAATGTTGGCAAATGTGACAAGATATTCGATGAATTACTCAAAAACGGGAACATTAAAATAAATCGTACTATTCCACCCGCTGTTGGTCACTCGTTCTCAAATGCTGTGAATCAAGAATAAGACAACACAACTATTAATTATTAGGGACCTTCGTCTTCCGAAGCATTATCTCACCATGAGTATAATGATAATCAGACGAAGGTCATGAAGGACATGCCTTTAACATTTAGTATGTGAATATGAATGCGAGAGAACGAAGACAGTAATTGTATCTCATTAATTCCTTCATATTCACATTCAATAAAACATGTATGAATATCAACAGAATTCATATTACATTGGTACCTTCGGCTTGCTTGAAGGTGAAGGCGCGAAAGAGTGATTACAATTTAGCGTGAATAGTATGGTGCTACTGTTCATCTATTTATAGACACGGGACGTAGCCCGGGTAAAAATACATTTATGTCCCCAATATTCACATATGATCATAATACAAGTCATTAAGGACTAAGTATTATTTTTGGTCAGCATCATCATTATACTTCATCTCCGTTATGATCCGAAGCTGTCCATGTGGTGATAGCTTCAACGTTTACTCTTATCCTCTTTAGATCTGTCTTAATCTCGTGTGCCTTCGTCATGAAGAAGAGGCTTGCATCCTAAAGACGAAGCTTCCTGTAATAGCTTATGCTGAAAACAAATGGTTAATTATGTTTTTGAGGACATTAGGAAGGAGAAGGCCCCCAACAGTAGCCCCTCGCAATATTAATTTGTTTTATTGTAACAAATTCTGAATGCGACGTGAACGAAGGCCTTTAGCCGAAGGTCTGAAAAAAACACCTTCCCTTCACTAGAATAGCGAATCATTCTAACCCATGGGGCCCATCGAGCTATGAGGCTCTGAGTATATATATATAAGGCTATATCGCAAATATTTTTCGTGCCATCTAACTTTCATGTTGTAGCTGTTGTTTAGTTTTCCTGTTCTTTGAGTTTAGTTGTTTGCGAGCTTCGGCTTTCTGACGCAACCATCACCGAAATGGCCGAAGAGAAGAAGAGCATTGACCGCACACTCGTTGGCTTCTATGAAGCCATGGAAAAGACCAATGTGGAGATCACCAAAAAAATATTGGCTGGGCTATCTCATGATTCAAGCAATAGTGAAGGCTTCGATATTGAGAGTGAGAATGAGAATGTCGAAGATCGGTCGTGGAGACCTAGCCACGTTGTTTTTGGAAAATCCACCGTCAAGCAAGGTCAGATTGAATCGATGAAGGGGAAATACTTTCATGATGTATCTATAGTGAGGGCTAGGGGAGAGGACACCGTTCCCCTGCCAGAAAGCGATGAAGTGGTAGTCTTCAGGAGCTTCATGAAGGATAGGCTTCGTTTCCCACTTCATAAGATGCTAGTCGATGTTTTGAAAATATTTGAGATATACCTTCATCAGATTACCCCCAAAGCTCTTATTAGAGTGGGGGTTTTATCTGGGCCATGAGGAGCCAAGGACTGGAACTAGATGCAAGATGCTTTTGCAATATTCATGAGCTGTCTTATCAGACAAAGGCGATAAAAAAGGAATAGTATCACAACAATTTTGGTTGTTACAGCTTCGTGCCTCGATCTGAGACGAGTTACGCTGTGCCCACGTTTCGGAAGAGGTGGCCAGGCTCTTGGATGCAGGAATGGTTTTACGTGAAGAATGACCTGAGTTAGAGGGAAGATATGAGAGGGATTATTCAATGCCCTATATGGTCTTGCTTCGGCATTAGGAGGCCACCCACTGCACTTGGGAATGATGTGCAAGCGTGCCAGGCGGCTTTCAACACAGTGTGCACCTATATTGGCACAAGAGACTTAGTTCAAGAGCATATTGCTTACGAAGTATGGCCTCTTGCGAGCGAGTGGGAAATGCTGAAGGAGGTCGCCGCTGGCTCTAGCCAGGGTGGCCTAGTTTATCTGAAGTACACTTTTCGATTCAGGAACTAGTTTGACGACCAAATGATGATTGGTTGGATGCCATAGAAGCAACAAGTGATGAGATACTTGGATCGTATTCGAAGGCAGAAGATGAAGCTATGACAACTACCTTAGGTGCTCGCGACAAAAGGAGGTTGAACAAAGTGTTTGATGTTATCGGGTTCGTTTACCTAGACTACTGCTATCCCGCCTGGAAGCAAGGGAGGAAAAGGAAATCCGCTGCCTCGACATCTACTAGTGTGTCGAGGTCAAAGAAAATCAAAGTTTTGACACACAGACCCAGACACATCGAGACGGCCGATGTGCCGAAGTTAAGTGAAAGGGTGGAAACAATCCCCCTAGCCATAGAGACTGTTCCAGTTGTGCCTATCCGAATTTTTGCAGACCCGGCCAGAGAGCCAGAGCCAGAAAAGGTAGCAGAAAAAGTACCAGAGCAACCGAAGATGAAAGTAACAATACTACTGAAGCTGCCAGCTACCACAGGAACTCCAAGGAAAAGGAGGATGGCTAGTGTCTTGGAAGCTATTCTAGAATCTGTGAAAATGCCACCTCCTTCTCTTGCCGAAGCTTCTGGGAGTAAAACTGAAGATGTTCCAATGATGACTACTGCAAGTGCCTCTGCCCACACCGAAGCGGGTCCTTCGGAAGCTGTACCAGAAAACCTTACGGAAAAGAGCCTTCCAGAGAAACCCTCGACGCCTGCTCTCGAAGCATCTTCCCAGGGTGATTTGGACTATATTGTTCGACATGCTTCGAGGAAGCAACTATCAGAAGAGCAGATTGCCGAAGTGCAATACTATGCCAAGGATCTGAAATACTTCGAGGGTCCTTGGTATATGGTGGAACTGATGAAGATGACTTCCTTTACTGTCTACCAGACAGTAAAGAGATAAATGTCTGTCGAGAAATAATGGACAACATAGGATATCCAAAGCTTGAACTTGGCCTGTTTGCAATGTCGAAAGATCAACTTGCAGACAGTCTTGCTTACAACAATCTGAAGGTGTGTATACTTTGATTTGTCATTCTGCAACTTGTGCTATGATAAACTATTTTTATGGTTTTTTTGTCGTCATTATGTGCTCACTCTTTGTTTTCTAGGACTTGATTCTAAGCAAGGCTTTGAAGGCCCAGAAAGATGCAGATGATGAGAGTTGCCGTATAGCTCTTGGAAATCTTCGTTCAGGAGTTATTACATTAAAAAACAAAGCTCTTGAAAAGGATAAAATATTACTCTCTTTAGTGGATAGATTGAAATCTAACGAGGCTAGGATTTCCGCTCAAGTCGAAGCTCACGAAACCAAAGTACAAGAACTAAAGAGGAAGGTTGCTGGAGCAACTGAAAAGTTTGAAGTTGAAGTGGTGAAGCATGAGATATGTGAAATCAAAAGATCAAGAGAGCAAAAGAATGCCGATGAGCTTCGTGACGCCAAAGAAAAATGTTATGAAATATCCTTGGAATGTGCTAAGAATTTAAAGAACAACTTTGCTAAGGTTGGAGCCTATTCCTCTGAGAAGAAATTTATTCGTGGAAATCCTGATGAGATCATTTGATGGATAAATGGTGAAGTTGAAGCTTTTGAAGAAGTTCTTAGTGATTGAGGAGATTTCTGTGCCTTTGCTGGTGCCCGTGGGGCCATGTCCATCTTAGAGAAGGCTGGTTGCGATCATGCTAAGGTTGTAGCTCAGTCAGACTTTGCCTTCTTAGTTGATGATATCAGAAACCCTTCAGCCGAAGCTACTACCCTGGGAGGGAAATTTTACTCCAAAATATGGCTGAAGGGCAGACGACAAATCGTCGATGAAGCCATCAAAAGAAATGAAAAGAAATCTCATGATGCTTTAGAAGAGGCAAAAAGGGCTGAAGAAGCTGTCGAGCGGGCTAGACTTACAAGTATGCATTTTTAACTTATTTTCGTAAGTTTTCAGCTTCGACACTGACAAATATTTATGCCTCAACGCAGGTGAGCTTTCTCCACCTCCCAAACCATTCAATCCTAAAGCTGACCCATCCATCAAAGAGGCACTGGACATTATCAAAATTGCAAATGACGCTATTGACAAAGCTGTCGACAAGCTTCTGAACGAAGCTGCCGATAAAGTCCTTAAGGAGGACTAAAATCTTTGTATTTTTGCTAGTTAAATGCCCTGGGAAATGATTCTTAGTTTTGTAAGAATCACTTGTAAACAATTTGTATGTATATTGATGTAATATATTTCTTTATGAAGCGTGGAACCTTCGTACATACCGTTTTTGAGCCTGCGGCAAAAAAACACCTTCCCTTCTTTTCACGCTTCAGAAAGAAATCCCCCTTCTTTGCTGAAGCTGTTGTATGATGCTTGATTCTTGGTGTAGTTATTGCATAGGAATAGTATTGTCGAAAGCATAAATTTCACGTGGCAGTAGTTTCAAGCATGAACCGTGCACCTTTAATACTCTTTCACAAATCTTTTGCCGAAGCTAAAGAAGAAATTCCCATTTTCCACTGCTTCTGTTGATGCAAAATGATGTATGATGTGATGTCATGATGCAATATGATGTGATGGCATAATGCAAATGATGTTAGCATGCGAAACATAAAAGATAAGACTGCATCCCCTTAGGAACGACTTTGGAGTCTCTTCACCTTTTTATTAGGTGGTATTTCAGCTCTGCATTCACTTGGGAACAACTTGGGAGCTAAGCTCTGCATCCCCTTAGGGACGACTTTGGAGCTTCTTCACCTTTGACTTAGGTGGCATTTAAGCTCTGCATCCTCTTAGGAATGACTTTGGAGCTTCTTCACCTTTCACTTAGGTGGTATCTTAGCTCTACATCCCCTTAGGAACGACTTTGGAGCTTTTTCACCTTTCACTTAGGTGGTAACTTAGCTCTGCATCCCTTAGGAATGACTTTGGAGCTTCGTGATATTTTTTTTGTTACACTCGATGGTGTAACCACAGTCTTATTACATCAACTTGAAGGTTAAACCTTCTTGTATTGTCTTTTGAGAAAAAATATAAAGGCAAAAAGGGTAAATATACATTGGATTAAGACACTCAGTAGATATGCCTTGACTCGGGCACAGTGCTGTTGACTGTGTGAGCTTCGAATTCCTCCCGAGTGTCACGCTGCTGTTGAGCCTAACGATGCCCTTCTGGCTGTTGGTTATGGATCAAGGTAGGCGCCAATGGTGGCGGTGGTGCTAACTGAGCCCAGGAGGCTTGGGAGTGACTCGCCGAAGCAACAGACGTCGTAGGCTGTTGATTGCCCACATACTCAGGGATATATGGAGAATAGCATGAAGCATTATGCAAGACCTGCTTCGGCGGGTTCTATCGTGCTTCGGCTTCAGTGATTTCCTTCTGCTTTTGGATCATGACTTGGCACGTCCTTGTCGTGTGTCCCTTATCTTCCCCACAAAATAGGCAAAATAGTCTCCTGGGCTGGTTACCATACCTTTCTCCGAAGCTCTTGCCCCCTCTACCTCTTGGAGCTGGTGGCCTAAAGGAGCTTTGCTGTGTCCCTGATGATTGGGAGCTATGCTGATGCCCTTGAGTATGATTTCCCCTGTCGTCGCTTGAGCTGGGATTATGGATCGTCCTGACATGCCTAGGGTGGAGTCTTCCTCCGTAGCCCCTGGTCATCTCGGAGTATCTATAGGCTTCTTCCCTTCTCTGCCGAAAGTCATTGTCGGCTTTGATGTACTCGTCCATTTTCTGGAGGAGCTTCTACAAGGTCTATGGTGGCTTCCTTGCAAAATATTGTGCCGTGGGTCCTGGTCAGAGGCCTTTGATCATGGCCTGGATGACGGTTTCATTAGGCACCGTTGGCGCTTGGGCTCTCAGTCGCAAGAACCTTCGGACATATGCCTACAAGTACTCGTCATGGTCTTGCGTGCACTGGAACAAAGCTTGAGCAGTCACTGGCTTTGTTTGGAAGCCCTGGAAGCTTGTGACTAGCATGTCCTTTAACTTCTGCCATGATGTAATTGTTCCTGGCCAAAGAGAAGAATACCAAGTCTGAGCCACGCTCCTGACTGCCATGATGAAGGACTTGGCCATGACAGCAGTGTTGCCACCATACGATGATATGGTTGCTTCATAGCTCATGAGGAATTGCTTCGGGTCAGTGTGCCCATCATACATGGGGAGCTGTGGTGGCTTGTATGAAGGTGGCCATGGGGTATCCTGCAGTTCTGCTGCTAGGGGAGAAGAATCATCGAAAGCAAAATTACCATGGTATAGATCATCATACCACCCATTGTCGTTGACTAGAGTTTCTTGTCGAAGCTCTCTATGTTGAGGCCCTCGTCCTTAGTCATCCTGCGCAAGATGGCGCATTTCTTCAGCTGCTTCGTCGATCTTCCTTTGAAGTTCGGCTAACCGAAGCATCTTTTTTTTCTCTGCACCTGGTGGTGTATAGCTCCTAAATCCCTGATCTCCTAGTCCAATTCTTCCTCTTGAGGTGTAGGGCAGGTAGATTGTCTTTTTTGGCTCGTAGCCTCTCTCAGTGAGAGCGTTTCCTGATTGGTGTCTAGTGGCTGCAGAGCAGCCCCTGACGCTGTTGTCTTCTTCTGTGGCATGACGGAGGCTAGCGTTTGTTGAAGGTTGTGGAAGTGAGTTTACTAGAGGTGGGTGCCAAACTGCCAATGTTGGTCACTTATTCTTAAATGTTGCGAATCAAGAACAAGGCAACACAATTGTTAATTATTAGGGACCTTCGACTTCCAAAGCATTATCTCCCCATGGGTATAATGATTATCAGATGAAGATCATGAAGGACAAGCCTTAACATTTAGTATGTGAATATGAATGCGAGAGGACGAAGACAGTAATTGCATCTCATTAATTTCTTCATATTCGCCTTCAATAAAACATGTATGAATATCAACAAAATTCATATTACATTGGTACCTTCGGCTTGCTCGAAGGTGAAGACGCGAGAGAGTAATTACAATTCAGCGTGAGCAGTACGGTGCTACTGTTCATCTATTTATAGACACAGGACGCAGCCTGGGTAAAAATACATTTATGTCCCCAATATTCACATATGATCATAATACAAGTCATTAATGACTAAGTAGTCTTTTCCTCTTTCGATCACCATCATCATTATACTTCATCTCTGTTATGAGCCGAAGCTGTCCATCTGGTGATAGCTTCGGCGTTTACTCTTATCCTCTTTAGATCTGTCTTCATCTCGTGTGCCTTCGTCATGAAAAAGAGGCTTGCATCCTGAAGACAAAGCTTCCTGTAATTGCTTATGCTGAAAACAAATGGTTAATTATGTTTTTGAGGACCTTCGGAAGGAGAAGGCCCCCAACACCCACCGACGAACTAAAACGACGTGCATATTGCAAGTGGCACAACTTGTTCTCTCATGCCACTAATGATTGTAATGTATTCCGACAACAAATCCAATCGGCCATTAACGAGGGACGATTGAAATTTTAGGAAATGGAGGTGGACACGGAGCCCTTCCCAATAAATGTGATTGACTTTGATGGCAAAAAAATTCTGATTTGGCCCAGTGCGGCCGATAAGGGCCAAGGCAAGGAGGTCAACATTGGTGACGCGTGGAAGGTAGATGAAAATAACACAAATTCTTGCAGGAGAGTGGTAACAGAAAGGACTCCTAATGGAGGGGAGACTTTGAAGGTTACTATCACCACCTCCAACACTGGGGGCAGGCGTAGGCAGGAAGCTAGGTGCTAGCCTCTGTTCTACGCATCGCGGATGGTCCGACGCACATTCGCGGATAGTCCGGGACACCACCGGACAGTTCGGATCGTTCCAGTGGACGGTCCGGCAACGCCTAGGAACCACGACAACTATGTACCTTCAAACCATGACGACTAGAAATAGGTACGTGGAAAACTAACACGTCCAAGGCAGCTGGTCGACTAGTGAGATCTGGCCCAACCTTCGACCAACTGCTGTATAAATATGTGAAAAAGAAGGCCAGCCCAAGTGACCGGCCAGCAAAGCGACCTTGCTCACCCACTCAAGAGCGACAGCAGGTAAGACCGATTGGACCACCTCACCAGTCAAAAAGAATGAAAGGTCATAATGTCCAGTTACGACCCAACATACCTGCATGGACACCTCCACCCCTATATCCATCTGTGCCATATCAATATACATACGTACCACCGCCATATGTCCCAAATCAAATGTGGGGCATGCCACCATACCATTTGGGATGCCCTAGTACCCCACTTGGGGGGCACCCCAAGCATCTGTATTCAATAGGGTGACACCTCCAGTACAAGACCGATTGAACACCACTCAATCCAGTCATTAGGCACAGGCCTAGCGAGATTGCCGGACCACTCGGCAGCAAAGGCCGACTAATCCGGCATGGGGCATATAGCTACAACCTCCAACAGGACGACAAAAGGAGACGTCATCAAAATAGGAACAACAGATGTCGTCGTACAAGAAATAGCCAAGGGCCGATGATTTTTGGTGAATCGGCCAACATAAGCAAAAAAGAAGATACGTCTGTCAATAAAACAGCTGATCCAAAATACTCCATGCCCCGATGGTGCCAATCGGGATTGACACGATCGCAAAAGAAAAAATTACAGCGCTGTAACACCCTGATTTTGGGGGTATAAAATTTCTTTCTAATTATCACCCAAAATCATGTGTTACTCTTCTTTTTCTCACTCTAGGTTTTCTCTCTCTCTAGATTCGTTGTTCCTTTTTCCTTTTTGATTAGAGATAGCCTAAATTAGTGAAGGTTAATTATTTATTTTTGCCAAAACCTTATGAGTCATGACATGTTGCATCATGCTGAGTTTAAAATATTCTTTGAAGTGTTGCACAAGTTTGAATTTATTTGAATTCGAAACATAGTTTGAATTTGGATTTGGAAAACCCTATAGAAAAAGAAATGGAAAAGGAATTAGAAAATTCAGAGAAAAAGAAAAGGAGAAAGCAGCCCAAACCAGCCCAGTCGGCCCAGCCAGGCCGCGCCCGCGCCGTGTGGCAGGCGGACCCCACCTGTCAGCAGCAGTTCTCCCTCGCGCGCGCCCTCCCTCCCTCGCTCGCTGCCCAGTGGGGCCAGCCTGTCGGCGCCAGTTTTCTTCCCCGCGTGCTCCCTCTCTCTCTGTCTCGCGGGCCCGGTCTGCCAGTCGTCGAGCCATTGCCCCGCACGCCCCTTTCTCCTCTCTCTGCGCCGTGGACCCTCCCTGTCAGTTCCGCCCCCTCCGCGCTTGCCGTGGATCGGTGCGTGCGCACTCGCGCACGTCGCCGGATTTCTCGGCCACGACGCCCGCCCACGTGCCCAGCTCCCTTCTTAGAGCCCCGCCAGTGCCTCGCGCACACCCCTCACCTCATTTTGCGCAGCTTCGCCCTCTCTCGCGCTCTGCCCACGCCGCCAGCTGCCGCCGGAGACCTGCGCCCGCGTTCCCGACCATCCAGCTCGCCGGAGACCGCGCCAAGCCTCTCCGAGTTCCGCCCCGAGGTGAGACACCTGTCCCCGTGCCCAATTTTCCTTATTGCGCCCTGTGCTCGGCCAATTTCGCCTTCACCGGTGCTCGGTCGTGGCGGTCCGCCGTGCTCGCGTGGTGGCCGGCCGATTTAGCCCGGTCTAGTTCTCTGGAGTAAGTCCTTGTGTCACCCCTGCCTCTGCTGAAGCTAGCCCAGGCCTTAGCGCGCCTTAAGTCCCCTCCCCGTGGCCGGAATGGCTCACCAGAGTTACTCTGGCCCGCCTGAGACCTTCTCACCGCCGTTCTCCCTTCTCTGCCCGTGGATTCATGGCCTCTTCCCCGCCATTGAGTTCGCCATGGTGCCCTCTCCCTCTCTGCCCAACTCTGGTGACCCCGGAGCCACCCTAGCTCGCGCCAGCCTCAACTTCGGTGACCTCACCGCCGTGGAGAGGAGCGGCACCGCCCGCAACCATCTGTTCCCCCTGGTATGGACCCCCTCCGTCCGATTCAATTCAAACGGCTCGGACCCCCTCCGTCCGATTCAGATCGAACAGCTCGGACCCCCTCCGTCCGACTCAGATCGAACGGCTTGGACCCCCTCCGACCGATTCAGATCGAACAGCTCGGACCCCCTCCGTCTGATTTAGATCAAACGGCTCGGACCCCCTCCGTCCGATTCAGATCGCACGGCCCGGACCGCGGGATACCGCTTCGCGCACGCGTGCCCTGACACTCCCTGGCCCGCTTGTCAACGCTCGCCCGCCCACGTGCGCGCCCTCGGCCGCAGATCTAATCTCAGCCGTTGGTTTTAGATCTAACGGTTAGATTCACCCGATACCCCTTCGCGTGGCTGTTTTATTAAAGATACCTCAGTTTATTGGAAATCAACCCACCGTCCCTGGTTTTCGCGCGCAGGGCCCTGTAATCTTGCAGATTTAGCCCTAGACTTTTAAATATTCACAGAATTAGCCCTAATTTCATATTTTGAATTCCCAAACTTGTTTATTTCATAACTTTTGCATATAAACTTTAGATTTAGTGATTCAAATTGCAAAATGTTCATAGAATTATTCTTTGTTTAAATAAAATGGTTTCATTTACTGTTTGCACACTCTAATTTTTAGGATTGAATATGAACTAAGGTAGATGCATTTTTATTTACTTAATAAAATAAATAAAAAGAGAACCCTAGAGATTTAAACCTGTTTAATCTTGTGAGACTAATAATGTGTATTACATGAAATCATCTCTGGTCTAAATTTAGGTCACAATAAAGTAAATTGAACTATGTTATGTACTTGTAAGTAACACTTAGGGGAAATAATAACCTATTTTCAAATAGAGTTAATGTATGTTATAGTTTATGTTATACTTTAAATTCAGTATCCCCTATGTAGTATTATGTCCTTTTAAGATGTGCACTAGAGTAAAAACAAACATCTCCGATGGCCTTGTTATATCCGACGGCCGCGCAGGAGACCGTCGGAGGTAGCCTTATGTCCGAGCGCCTGGGCTGGCCGTCGGACATAACGCGCTATCTCCGACGGCTGTCAGATGGGCCGTCGGACATAAGTTTATCTCCGACGGCCCGTATTACAGCCGTCAGAGATAAAGCGATTTAACCACGCGGCCAGGGAACACCATTTCATTTTCCATCTTCCTAGCCCGCGCCACCGTCGTCCCTGTGCTGCCCGCCACCGCCACGGCCTTGCCGGCCACCATGCTGCGCCCCGCCGTGCTGCCCGCGCTGCCTGCCCCGCCCGCCGCCGCGCTGCCCGCCCCGCCCGCCGCCACACACGCCGCCGCGCTGCCCACCCCGCCCGCCGTGCAGCCCGCGGCTGCGCTGCCGCCTCGCCGGTCGCGCTGCCCGTATTACAGCCGTCGCGCTGCCCGCCCCACCCGCTGTGCTGCCCGCCGTCGTGCAGCCACACCGCCACCGCCACCGCCGTGCTGCCACACCCGCGCCGGTCGCCCGCGCAGTCGTCCCCGTCACCGCCGTGCTGCCCCGTCGCCGCCGATCGCAGCCCCGCCCACGCCGGAGCCCCGCCCGCCCCGCCCCGCACTCTCAAGTGAGTAGTTTAAGTATTATTTTGTATATGTTAATATTGTTTTGTAGTTGCAATTTTTTGTTAAATAATTAGTATGTTAAATATTTGTTTTTGTCTACTTAGTGGTGTTTAGATAATTTAAACTTTTAATTTCCGAGGGTAATTATAATGCCCTCGGAAATAAGGTCATTTTATATGATTTGTCACCGTGATAATGTTATGTAGTGGTGTCTATATAATTTAAATTATTAATTTCCGAGGGTAATTATTATGCCCTCGGAAATAAGGTCATTTTATATGATTTAGGGTCCCGTGAAATGATTTTCCTTGTATTAGTGTGGTTTATTAGATTAGGGGCGTGATTTACTTAACTAATCAAGTTAAAATCTCGTATCTAGTATGGAGGAGGATCGTTGATGGATGTATGAAGGTTGGAAGAAAAGAGGTGCTCTATCAAGTGAGTGGGTTGCCAAGACTGACGCGTTTCTCGACCTGCTTTTGCTCGGTCAGAGACTAGAACCGATGTAAGGTGCCCTTGTAGCAAGTGTCGGAACATTTATTTCCTTGACAGGAGGACTATGTCGATAGATCTTTGCAAGAACGGTTATATGCCAGGCTATGAGGTGTGGGTGCACCACGGTGAGGACCCACCTCCTTGTATTATATCGGAAGCTCAGTCACATGAAGAGGACTACGATAGGATGGAAGAGATGCTTGACGATGTACGCCATGAGCTTCTAACCGTCGATTCGGAGAACCCCGGTTAACCCACCGAGTATGAGGATCCAGCTACACCTGAGGTTCAGAAGTTCTTCGAGCTCCTTAAAGCTGCCAAAGAGCCGTTGCATGAGCATACAAAAGTGACTGTCCTTGTATTTGTGACTCGACTTATGGCTATTAACTCTAAGTTTGCATTCTCAAACAACTGTTATAAGGAGCTTTTGAACTTGATCAGTGATGTACTTCTGGAGAATCACAAGATGGCAAAGGACATGTATCAGTCCAAAAAGTTGTTATCTGGGCTCGGTATGGACTACGAAAAAATCGATGTCTATAACAATAATTGTATGCTTTTCTGGAAGGAGACCGCGGGTGAGAAGAAGTGTACTGTATGTGGTGAGCGTAGATTTGTTGAGGTTGAAAACGACGATGGTTTGACCGTGACTACGAAGATTGCACGTAAGCAGCTTCGTTACATACCTCTTATACCTCGGTTGAAACGTTTGTTCATCTCCAAGAATACAGCCAGACACATAAGGTGGCACAAAGAAGGGGTACGTGAGAATCCAAATGTCATGGTGCACCCAGCTGATACAGATGCATGGAAGGCACTAGATGCTTTTGATTCTAGCTTTGCTGATGAAGTGCGGAATGTCCACTTCGGTTTGGCAACAGATGGTTTCTCGCCATTCAATCTAACTGCAACGTCCTACTCATGTTGGCCCGTCTTTGCTGTTCCATACAACCTTCCACCAGCTCTTTGCATGAAATATGAATTTATTTTCTTGTGTCTTGTAATACCTGGTCCGGATCATCCTGGAACAAAGATCGATGTGATGATGAGACCCCTGATTGAAGAATTGAAAATTTTGTGGGAAGGAGTCGAGGCGTACGATTGTTACAAGAAACAGAAGTTCAACCTGAGAGCCGCGTTTTTATGGTCTATTCATGATTTTATGGCTTATGGTATCTTTGCTAGATGGAGTTGTCATGGGATTTTGACATGTCCGATATGCGTTGAAGACACTTTATGCTTTCGACTAAAGTTTGGTGGAAAGATATGTTACTTCGATTGCCATAGATGTTTTTTGCCAGAGGATCACCCGTTCAGGTTTGATAGGAATGCTTTTAAAAAGGACACGATTGTGACGAGGAGACCACCCAAGCGTCTAAGTGGTCTAGAGATTCTCGCGAGACTTAATGATTTGAAACTAAATGAACATGGAAATCGTTTTGAAGGTTATGGAACCGAGCATAATTGGACTCACAAATGTGGTCTATGGGAACTCCCTTATATGAAAGCCTTGATTCTAATGCATAACATTGATGTCATGCACTAGGAACGAAATATGGGTGAAAGCATTATCAGCACTTGCATGAATATCACTGACCTAAGGCTAGGAAAGACTTGGCCTTAATCTGTAGAAGACCAACTATGGAGATAGGAGAGAATCAGAAGAAACCACGTGCTCCTTTCAGTATTAAACCTAAAAGGAAGAAACAATTGTTGAAATGGTTGAAAAACTTAAAGTTCCCAGATGGTTACGCCGCGGGCTTTAGAAGGTCGGTGAATTTGAAGACGGGCAAGTTTTCTGGGTTGAAGAGTCATGACTACCACATAATAATGGAAAGACTCCTTCCTGTTATGTTTTGTGGTTTTGTAAAAAATGATGTCTGGAAAGCATTAGCGGAGCTAAGCTACTTTTATAGACATCTTTGTGCTAAAGAAATAAAGAAAGAGATGATGGAGAAGCTTGAGCAACAAATACCGATTTTGGTATGCAAACTTGAAAAATATTTCCACCAGGTTTCTTCAATCCGATGCAACATCTACTTGTTCACCTACCATACGAAGCTAAGGTAGGAGGTCCTGTGCAATATAGATGGATGTATCACATCGAAAGGACACTAAAGAAGCTACGTGCAATGGTTGGTAATAAGAGACGAGTTGAAGGGTGCATCACTGAAGAATTCAAATAAAAAGAGATAGCATCGTTCACGGGCCTGTACTTTGCAGAGGAACACAATGTCAATGCCCCTACGTTGCGGTATCATGTCGACGAGCCCCCTATCAGTGATATTGAAATTTTTCAATGGAGGGGCAAAACTGTAGGACCCAGCACAACATACTGTTTCACCAACGACGAATGGAAGACTGCTTTACTCTACATGTATAACAACATGGAAGAGATGAGTCAGTTTCTCCTGTAAGTGTAAACTTTATTTTAGTCATTGCCGCTAGAATTTTTGTTGTGATACTAAAAGGTTTGTTTCCTTGTACTAACAGGGAATTTGATTCTCAAAATTGCATCTCTGGCTGTGAACGTGACCAGATTCGTGGAGAGGGAAAAGATAGGGGACTTAATTTCTTGTGTTGGTTTCGAGATTATGTAGATAAAAATGACAATATACACCCGGACCTTCGACAATTATCCCTAGGAGCAGTAACTGGCATACATTATGGTCGGTATGATGTCAATGGTTTTAGATTCCATTCCACAAGGTTCAAAGATGATCATCCTCTAGCAGCCACGACAAATTCCGGAGTTGTAACTAGAGCTGTCGATGATGAAGCGAAGGTGACTAATTATTATGGAGTCATTAATGATATAATCGAGTACAAGTTTTTTGGAGATAAACAACTCAAAGTGGAGTTCTTCTATTGTGATTGGTTTTCTCCAAATACAACGCGAGAAAATCAATATGGCATGGTGGAAGTCAAACACAACGATAGATTAAAAGGCCACGACACTATAATCCTTGCCCACCAATGCGAGCAGGTGTATTATATGACATATCCATCTAAGAAAAAGGGTTTGGTTGATTGGAGGGTAGTGTACAAAGTTAATCCTCGTGAACGACTATATGCTCCTGGTGATGCTGGTTATGTTGAAAGTCAAATCGAGCAGGAAGTGGGGGCTGCTGAGATTTTCCAAGACGAAGAACTTACAAGCACGTTTAATGTACAAACTGAAATGTTTGAAGAATCTTTATTAGGTGATCAAAATGATGTAGAGGTTCCTCCAAAAAGAAAACGAGTGACGAGAAAGAAGAAAGCTACTTGGCGTCCATTAAATCGACGAAAGCAACTAAATCCTGATTTTGATTATGATTACGATTGACGAGTATGGATCATGATTTTATTGCATATTTTATGATTTTATTGCATATTTTATTATTTTATTGTCGATTTATGTACTAACTTGTTTTTGTTAAAAAAGGATGTCAAAGAAAATGAAGTCTTTTGCTCTTAGTTTGCTTGGGACGAGGAGTAGCTCGAGGAGCAGCTCGAGGGGTGAGGATTCAGTTTTTCAGGGCACAGGTTCTACCATGAGCAGACGGAGAGCGCTGGCAGAACATTTGCCTCCACAAGATGTAAGTTAGTTGTTAAATTACATTATTTGAGTTACTTAATATTGTATGATGTAAGTTATTTGTTTCATAGGATGCTGAAATTGAGGAACCAGTGGTAGAGGATCATGCAAGAGATGATATTGAAGATGATGGTGGAGATAATGTGGGAGATGATGATGGAGACGATGCTGGTGGGGATTCTGGGGCTGGTGGAGATTCCGCAGCTGGGTCTGGAACTTCTCGAGTTAGGAGAACGAGGAAGCTGCATTTTGTTGGACCACCTCCAGAGCTTCCACCCGAATCTCGGGTTTTGATAAAGCCTAGTGGAAAGCGAGTGACATATCTTTGCTTAAATATTATTGAAAGTTATGTTTTAATTTCTACATTGTTTTTTGTTTGTAGGACTTGGATCGACGACTTGTTCATAGGCACAGGACACTACAGGCAGGTGAACATGGTCCTTGGTAATCTTGTTCGTCTGCACTGGCCTGGTCTTGTGACTTTGCCTACTGGCGAGTCTGTCCCCGCCACCACTTGGGAGCATTATCGCTATGGTGTCTGTAGAACGTTTGGCAACACACAGGCACTAGTTTGGGATGCATTCTGGGTATGAATTGTTTATACTATTTTAGTTATTCCATATATGTTTGCTTTTATGATAACACTAATTTTTTTTTGTAGAAACGGTACAAGTTGCCGGACGATGGATCATATGATATGAACACTCGTTATGTGTTTGAGTATAACGCGAACGATGTCGTTGCAGATGCAATGTACTATGCACGAATTCAGGCTATAAAGGCATGGTACAGAGCAAATGCTGATGATCGACCGATGCCAAATACCAAGGCCGAGTGGTCATCAATTTACTTGACGGAGGAGCAATACCTAGAGGTAAACAGGTTGTTGCCTCTCATATCGCACGAAGCCATGTATTTGCTTGCTTTATTTAAAAAATTTCATGTAGGTGTCGGTGCCGTGGATGGCCACCCGATCAAACGGTTATCGAGCATTGTGCAGATGGTGGGCTTCCCCTGAGTTTCATGCCATTTCCGAAAGGAACAGGGGAAACCGTGGGACTGAGTCGTTCCACAACTACGGCGGTGATGGTCATGTGCGCTTGGCTAAGCGAATGGTAAGTCACAGTTGGTTGTAACTTTTGAATTACATAGAAATGTGTCATTGTAACTTTTATGTACAGGAAGTCAAATCCGGCCGTACGCCCATGGATGTGGAGGTGTATATGCAAGGGCATAGAGGTTCTGATCCTCAGAATCCTGATGTGTTAAGCACTCAGACGGCCACCGACCGTCTAGTGAGTTTTTCGTACTCTATTATGTGTTTGATATTGTTTGCAAGGGCATAGGGGTTATTCACTTATATTTGATATTGTTTGCCTCCAGGCTTCGTATGGGCAGGAGATGGTTCAACGCCATGGGCAGGAGTACGATTGGAGGAGCCAGCCAATCGACCCTCAGGCAGCATATGCTAGCGGAGGAGGACAAGCCCATGGACGGTGAGATTATTTGGTTTGGATTTCAAAATTGTCATCATATGCTTGCGATTCAACTGAGCCATGAGTTACTATACTAAGTGCATGGTTCACTCTTGTAGGTTGGGTATTTTTGATTCTACGATTGATTCCAGAGAGCTGAGACGCCGTGGACGACAGTCCACATCGTCATCTTCACAGTCGTCCCGTTCACGATCATCCGCCCAGGAGATAGAGCTTGCAGTGTTACATCAATAGGCAGAGTACCATCAATCAGTCTTGAGGGAACAATTGGAGTACCAGAGGCAACAATCTGAGTACCAGAGACAACAAGCCGAGTACCAGAAGAAGAGGGACGAGTATTATGCAAACCTCCAGGCCCAAAATCAAGCTCTTCTCTCGGTAAGTTGAAGTAACATTTTGTAGCTTATTTTGTAAAACACATGATGTGTATCTTATTTGGTCAACAATGACTTTTATATAATTTGTAGCAACTAGCCCAACAAGCGGGCATCCCGATGCCCACCTATGGGATGCCGCCTCCGGACTTTGCACTTCCGATGCCAATGCTTGTGCCTCCACCTCCGCCTCCGTCACAATTCCCTACGGTATGTACACATATGCGTGTGTGACATGTTCATAGATGTCTTATGTGTTTAAATGAAAAACTGAGTGGTTACAATTTCATGTGCGTGTGTTATAGGGATTTCAGACACCCCCCGCTTCAGTTGCAGCACCAGGAGATGGGTCTGGTCAAGACGATGCATCGCATTCGTGGGTGAATAACCTTTTCAACACGCATAGTCCAGCAGGAGGAGGTGGCTACTCGAACCATCCAGGCGATGGATATGATTGATGTGTCGTGATGTTAATTTGTGAAACACTTTGCAACACTTGTTTGCAACCGTGATTACAACACTTGTTTGTGAGACACAATGTCAGTTTGCAACAACCGTCGGACCTATATGTTGATGTTAAATTTGTGAATGTTAATATTTATGTGAGAATATTTGTGATTGTGAATGTGAATACTTATGTGAATGTGTATATTTGTGATTGTGAATGTGTATATGTGCATGAAATCTGTTTTTGTTTTGTAAATGTCAGATTTTTTAAAAAACAAAATTTTGTGTAATTTCTGTAATTTATTATGTCCGACGGCCTAGCCTTAGCCGTCGGACATAAGGGCTCGTTATGTCCGACGACTTTAGAAACCGTCGGAGGTATAAATCACTTATGTCTGACGGCCGGGCGCTAGGCCGTCGGACATAACTTTGTGGGGCCCACAGGCTGTCCGGTAAAACGGTTGCCCTTTATTACTTTCGACGGGCGGAGGCGACCATCGGAGATAGGTTAATGCCATCGGACATAACCAATCTCCGACGGTGTGGTCCTTATGTCCGACGGCTTTGGCCGTCGGAACTTGTTCCGTTTACTGTAGTGGTGATCCAATGTTTGTACATGTGTGGTGCATTGTTCATTTGTACTTTCCAAATGTATTGAATGCATGCTCGCTTTATTTAGACAACGAGCAGTCCGAGGTTCCTGAGTGTGTTGTTGGAGACCTCCCTGAGCAGCAACCTGGTGAAGGCAAGTGTCCTCTGACCTATTATGTCCTATATACTTTATGATTCACTGTCCCGCATTACTTTATGAAAGCTAAGGATTGACTAGTCTGTATTCACTTATCCTTGTTTACCTTTTCGGGTTATCATGGTTAGCATTTTGCTATTGCCTTAACTTAAATCAATGAACATGATGTGAATATCTATGATACGATACTGTTATCCTGATTATGTGAATGACCTTGTGATACCTTAGGGGACTCAGGCCTTTTTCCTGAGTACCTCTCCGTAAGAACCTGTTCGTGGAGTGACCACCCGGGATAACAGTACAACCATGAGGGTGGAATGGGACGCCCTTAGCTGATTAATTAGATGAACCTGGGGGTGTAGTTGGCTTTGCCAGAGGGCCGTCAATGGGGGCCAGGGCGTAGTGCTCGCTCTGCCAAGGTTGGGGTGCAGAGGTTCTTTCGATTTGGTTTTGTTAGTCACCCACCTTGGGGAGGTGTACTACGTTTGTACGACTGGTGAAACCTAACGAGCAGCTATGCACCAGGGGAATTTTGTAAAGGCTACGTAGTGTATCCCTGGCCATTCACCTTGGTAGTGAAGATCGGGTCTGTACAACCCAGGCTGGAAAGGGATCATGACTTGTGGGTAAAGTGTACAACCTCTGCAGAGTGTTAAAAACTGGTATATCAGCTGAGCTCACGGTTAAGAGCAGCCTTGGGATCCTCTTTGATTAGAAGAACTTTGGATACTTTTATGATGATGATTAACAATGATGCTATAAAATCTGATCTTTGGTATTTCCTCGTTTAAGGAAGTACTTTTGGGTAATAACTGGGTTTATTACTAAAAGTTGGCTCTACTACTAATAATAAATACTTGACTAACTTAAAAGCAACTGCTTGACCTCAACCCCATATACAGCTAGTCCACTTTAGCCAAACGGGACATTTGCTGAGTACGTTGATGTGTACTCACCCTTGCTTTACACACCACCCCACCCCAGGTTGTCCCCACTGTACTTAGTACTCAGGAGGTGATGTTGGCAACATGGAAGATTTCGAGGAGTTTCAGGACTACGACGAGTTCTAGTTCTTTTTTAGTGGCAAACCCCCAGTCAGCTGCCTGTGTAGGCTTAGCTTCTACGTTTCGCAATTCCGCACTTTGATATTTATGTTGAACAATGATTATGTATTAGACTCTATGGATGTCTTGGACATCTTGATGTAATAAAGTACCTTTCCGCTATTATTTCGAGCATTGTGTAATGATGTCCAATTATGTAATCGATGTGTACGTGAGTTTCTGATCCTGGCACATACATAGTTCGCATTCGGTTTACCTTCCCAAAACTGGGTGTGACATAAGTGGTATCAAAGCCCTTGCTAACTGTAGGACCGCTAACCTAGACTAGAATGGTCACCCTAAGGACTATAGACCCCTACTCTTACCTTGACCTCAGTGCCTTTTCAAAAGATGGTCATCTTGACCTACTCTATGTTGTTTACTTATCTCAAAAGTTTTATCTCACTTTTCTTTCTGTTACTTTCTAGTCTCATAGTTCTACTCTTACCCTTGTGCTTACGATGTCTTTTGTAGATGGCCCATATTAGGTGCACTGCACGTAAGTCTGTGATCCCCTTTTTGCCTTCTCGCCTAGCGGAGCATCCACTGCGTCACACAGTGTCAGGTCAGTCCAGTCATCTAGAGAGACTGCATCGTCGCCTGCACGAGGAGCAGGAGCGCCGACGCCAGGAGCAGGAGCAGCAGGACTCTTCCCCCTCGCCTCAGCGGGAGGTGGAGTCTGAGAGGTCGCCTTCCCTGCACCTCAGCCAGAGATGCCCACTGCACCACCACAGGGCATCCCGGCTGCTGGAGGAGATCCTGACGGAGACGACGACGACGCTGGTGGCAGTTTGAGCCACGGCACAGAGCTCTCGGAGGAGGCGGAGCCGGAGGGATGGATCGCTAGACCCATCACTCATGACGCTGCTCGCGGGTGTCACTTCCACGATGCTCTCGATACCCTGTTGCGTCGGGCCTTCGACCGACACACTTGGTCCATTGAATACCGTTGTGTAGTCTACCAGCATCATCGCGGGCTCTACTCGGACCAGTGGGAGGCTACTTGCTTGGTGAGCCGTCCGGACGATGATCTCCAGGGTGCAGAGGCCTTCTTAGAGCACTATTCTATTACTGAGAGAGATACTGCTGTAACACCCCAGGTGTTTATATTCCGCTCGACAATGAGTATGGATTTAAGCACGTAATATTAGTGGATAAAACGGATGCTAAATTCTAATCATCTTCGCCTATCGCGATTTTTATATCGCATCGGTTTCATTTGTCGCGAGTGCGATATCGTTTTTATTTCTATTTATCTGGGCTCTTCCTAAATTTTCGTGTTGTTCGGAACGTCGTGGTTCCAAAAATCGGTGCGTCCGGTGGTTATTTAAAAACTCATCGCTCGCGTGAATACGAAATCGGAAGCCCGACCCACTCGAATAATTTTTATCCCCAAACAAATTTATCTAGAACTCGACGAAAGAAGTTTTCGGGACAAATTACTAGAGCCAGAATCAGTTTAATCCTATTCGTCTCATTTATCATCACTAGTAAATTTTGATCCGACTAAATTAGACCCCGCCCAAATCCTGTTCGGTTTCGATTAAATCGAACCGTATCCCAAGTATCGTCGACCCGTTTTGTGGTGATCTGACCCATTTTATATCGCTAAAAATCTCAACTCAAAAATATCCGTGATTTTCGGTAAAAAAAGGAAGAAAAGAAAATCCAAAAAAAATCTTCCAGCTATATTCTCTACCGCCGCCCTGATCTTTTTAGCCAGCGCACAACCTTTCGATTTTTTTTACCTGCCACCGGTACATATCTCCAAGCCGCCCCCAGCCTGGTTGTTTCTGTGGAGCACCTTCCGGTCTTCTCTATGCTTGTGCAAGCTTCTCTCACCTCTGTTCCTCTCCATGGGCGCCCCGGGTCTCTTCCCCATGGTGGCCGACCCCATGCAGAGCTTGGTGCCCTAGCTTCTGGCCCCTGTCAGCAGCTCCTCAAACCCCTGCTCCGTTTCAGGTTTACCGCGCCCCTAGACGCCTGCTTCTTCTCTGCTCGGTGCCCCTGCGCTTGCTCGCTCAGATCTCCCTCCATGGCCGGTGCTCCATCAAGCTCGGTCCTCCTCTCTGTGCGCTCGGAGCTCCTCCTGCGCGCGGCTCCCCTGCGTTCTCCCCTGCAATCTTCAGCCTTTCCGCGCGCGCCCACCTGCTCACTGGCCGTCGCGCCATACCGGCCAGAGCTCCACTGCACCGCGCCCAGCTCCCTCTGCTCGGATTCCACCTTCTTGCGCGCAGTTTTTTTATTCCCGTGCACGAAGCTTTCGGCTAGCGCTCTCTCGCCCATGGCGAAAGGCGCGCCTAGCCAGCGTCCCTGCGCGCCATGGTTTCTCCCTCTCATCTCCTCTGTTCCATGCGTCCTCTCCATCTTCCTCTGCTCTGCGCGGTCCGTGGCATCCTCACCTAGCTCGGCCTGCGTGCCCTGAGCTTTCCCATGGCGTCTGGCGCTTCTCCCTGGCGTGCTCGCCGTCCTGGCTCTGCCCAGCACCGTGGCAGCCGAGCTCGCCCCATCGCCCCTTGCTTCTCCCTTCTCATGCTCCCTGCCATGCTCCCTGGTCACCGTGCAGTCGAGCTGCCCTGTTGGTTGACGCCCAGCAGCCCTTGCCCTCGGACCCGGCCATCGTCTGCCGCTAAACCGCTGTCGGATTAATTTCCAGCTTCCTCGCGCTCGGCTCCCTGGTATTCTAGCTCACTGTCGCGTTGTTCGCCGTCGACCTCACTTGGCCCTATATCGTTAGGCTGGTCAATCATAGTCGCTGCCGCGCGCGCTTGTCTCTGAGGCGCATCGCGCAGTAGTTGGATCTCGCGCGGGTGGTTTTGAAGCTCTACGCGTTCGTCGTGCCGCGTCGGGTGCCGATATTCTCTCCCGGCAGACCTCACCGTCGACCATGTTCAAGTGATTGCTCGGCTCCTCGCATCCCGCCTATTTGGTAAAACACCCAAATCTATAGATTGTCGACGCACTGCTGCCATACGCGGCTGTCTCCATCACTTGCGTCAGCTCGCCAGACCTACAACTCTATATTGGATTCGTCAGTGTGCTACTCGTCCGTTGGCTCCTCGCCATCGACTCTCGGCACCACAAGCTCATTTTCCCTTGTGCACATCTCCCTAGACCATGTCTCATCACGTGTATACGTTATCAATCTCGTCGTCGTTCATGCATCCCCAAGAAATCCCAAGAATCAGGTGAAGACGAAGCTAGCAGCGTGGTGTTCACCAAGTGCACGACAAAAAGCTCGAACAAGTCGTCAATCATCATCCTCGTCGACGCCAAGCTCTGAGAAGATTAGGCGCAGAAGAAAATAAATCAGTATGCGGCCAGAGAATACTCGATGCAGATAAAGATGAAGCACGATTCAACGCAGCACTCACCGTATTTCCGGTGAAATGTTGAGCTGAAAGGCGTCGTCGATTTTGTGGTTTCAAGTCGGATGTCATAAGGGTAAGTTAATTCGTATTCCAGTCAACTTGGTCTATAAATAGATTAAATAGATTTGTTGGTCGCAATAAATATTATTAATTTAGCATGCATATATTGTGATGATCGATTTAGATAAATTGGTAAATCAAGTAATTAAGTTACACAGTTTAAAGAGTTAATAAAAAGCTAGGAATAAAAATAGATTTTCTAGTGTTATTGTGTTAATTTGGTTAATGGATGAAGTCGATGCCCTGCTTAATTAGTCAGCTTATTCTAGGTTGGGTGTTTAATTCGCTGTCGTGTAAGTATTATTTAGGTTTGCGATATTCCTCCTTATATGCATACATGTGCATTATGCATATCATTCAGGTACGTTAATTAATCATGTGATGTGGAAGACGACCCAAGTCGACCCCAAGCGCGGGCTAATGCGCAGGATGATGCTGATGGACAAACCTGAAGATGGATAATGGAGCGAGTATCAGAATAAAGGCTGATCGTCAAGTGGATGTCACCTAACAACACTAACCTAGTGTTATTCAGGCAAGCCCCGGTGCATTCGCCACCTCCTTGATGTTTTAAAATCTTTATCACCTTGTTTGATGCATTAGGTGATAGGAGTTGTGTGCTAAACCATTGATGCATTTCCTTCCTTGAAAAATTGATTACCCTTCCTTGATACCCGTTTTGAAAAGAATTTTATGATGCTTAGCCCTGCTTTAGCAAACAAAAATATTTTGTTTTAAAACAAAAGTGATGCTTTAGTGGGTGGGAATGTTTTCAAAAATAAAACTTGATGGTGGATCCATCAAAGGCCTTGATGGCTTCAACATCGGAAAAGATGTACCTCTGCCAGGTACCAAACTTTGGGTTTGAAATAATAAAGCTGAGACCGGGCGGTTGACTTGCATGAGAAGAGAGTCTCGGTGTAGTGTCTCCGTCTGAGTCGATTAAGGACCGTGTCGATGTAGGCTTGATGATCGAGGACCCTTTAACTAGTCACATGCCTCGTCATGGGTAAGCTTTGCCTCGGGCAGACTAATACCAGAATAAGATAACACGCAATGGGAATGGAGAGATGGCGAGAGTAGCGTGTACCCTCCGTGGAAAGAGGCTAGACAGTGGTGTATCTGTGCTCTCGGTTGGCGTGAACCTGATCTGGTCTTAAGAACCCTGGTGGCGAGTTGACATATGGAAGGGTTAAGTGCTACATATATCGTGTGATCGGAGATCCTCAGCTGAGTATAATCGATTCGGATCGCCATAACTTCGTGGATATGAAGACTTGGTCACTGCCCTACACGTAGCAATCCAGTGAAGATGAAGGGTTGATAAGAAAACAGCTAGTATAGGCCAAGTGCTTGAACTAGGGTAGAAAGAACTCTAGATGCAGGTAAATTTACTTAACCTGATAATTAAAACTGGATTTTTAAGGATCCACTCATAGTAAGCTTTTCTGCAAACAGAGTCTTTGATTCTTTATAAACCATACCTTGAATCCCTCTAGCCAACATACCCTTGAGAGTCTTTTCTTTAGTCGGGTAAGTCTTGTTGAGTAATTCCGTACTCAGGGTTTTATTCCCTGTTGTTTTTTAGGTTCTAACTTTGTGCTGCTGTTGACAGTGTTAAGTGCTGGTGGGCTCGGCCTTCTTATAAGTCTAAGTAACTCTTCTATACTTCTTATTGAGGATGGTCACTTGAGCTAGCATATATTTCAAACATATACTTTTGTAATCACTCCGATAAAATAATGTAAAATTTTTGTAACTTGTAAAATTTGGTAATAATATTTTCGCTGCAAAAATATTGGTGTGTGTGATTTGTATTACTTAATATCGCGATCTTGGTTGTAAGTGGTTTATCCGATGTCCTTGGGGCAATCGGACAGATCCTGTTAAGTTATCTGGTGCACATGCATGGTCGTCTGAGGTCTTTGAGACAAGGACAGGTGCATGTGGGCCCGATATCTTAGGAGGTTCTGCCACAGGCTGGTATTGGAGCAGGATTAAGTATACACGGTCACATACATATTTTCAAAACAGAAGTTTTGGTTTTGAAAAACCTATTTTCAACTAAACGCAATGTTTGGCTTTGAAAAACCGCTTTAAAAAACTATAATGCTAGCGACATCCTCTGTTAAGCCCTAAACTAAGGACTATCAGGTGGCTTATTGAAAAACCACTAACCTACAACTGGGTGGGTATTGCATACATGTGTATTGTTATTTTTGAGGCCATTCAGTTGTGAATGGATCGACATTCAGGTAAGGTGAGATGTGAGAGCATGATCGAACAAACGTCGGTCTAGGGGAGTGCTTAATTGTTGCGCTTGATTATATACATGTTCCACATATGTATATATGAAGGCTGCGATGTGGAGTATTTACTTTTTTGGGATTCAGTACCCCATGGATGTGTATGGGTATACAAACATGGGAATACTGAGAAGTGTAATGTACTTATAACGACACCCCTACGCTTAGGTAAGAAGGTGAGTTACCATAATGAGTTGCCCTATGGTTAAAGTGTGGCAACGGCGCCTATGCGTGGCTCGGCGCTTAATGATGAGCTGGCCTCCATATAGAAATATATGGATTATAAACTGTGATAAACTGTCATGTTTGAATTGCATCATTGGGTAATTAGGCTGTGATGAAATCTTTTGCAGGTACACTAACCTCGAAAACGTATGTGTAGCTGACGACTAGCAATATACCGTGAGAGTCATAAGTATGCCACCAAGATAGAACATTACTGCCACAGTATGTTGGCAAAACTTGTGAGGACGTATATGACGAGCATGCATCCTGATTGTTGCATCATGTTTGTCACCTATACACCCAAAATGCTTCTCTTATCTTTATTCCAGTAGCCGATGATTATAAATAATGTGGTGTAATGTTGTATTATGAACTTCGATGAAATAGCTATCCTCCGTTCTTTAGGTAACCTATTAGGGTGTTATACGTGTTTGCTCTTATGCTAATGTGCCGATAGAAGGTTGGTGACTTGTTTGCTTAAACCCAAAATTAGGCCATGTTCTTATTTAGTGAACCATGACCTAAAATTACAATTCTCCGTTATCCCTCTATGACCAAAAACATACAAATAAATGCTTAGATAACTTCTTCGTTGGACATAAAGTGTACCCAAGCTTAAAACAAGAATCTCGAGTCAAGTTTCCTTCTAAAACCATTCCCTTGTTCGATTTGTGCAAGCTGATGTCTCTATTCCAGTTTGCCTATTTTTAAAGGATCGCCATGTTGTTTTATCAACCTAACCTAGGGAAAGACATGTCCAATCATTTTTTTGAGTTTGATGCCTTTGGTTTCCTCATGTCTCTCGAAGGCATACCAACTTAATCTTATGATTGTTTTCCCCTGTATCTAGTCAGATACTGATCCTTGACCTTGTGATCTCTACGATGGGCATAGAAATATGCTTTGGGTTGAAGTAATAGTCTCCCGTCGTACTCCTTTCATCAAGTTTAGGTTTTTGCCATGTCTTGTTCAGTTCATCGGGCCATGATTTATTTGTCTCTCTACTTGTAACTATTCTTACAGGTGGATTGTCACCCTTGCCCAATCCATTGGTGTCGCGTGAGATTTCTTGTTGGTTATGTCTGATAATGGTGTTATGACTAAAACCAGTGGTGCCGTGAAGAAACCGAGGGCCTTCTGTGTGTGCGCACATGGTTGCACTACTCGGCACACACTAGTATCACAGTTAGTAGTCATAATCCATTATGAGATTATATCAATATGTTATCTTCTGTAGACCTCTTCCTTGAAACAATTTTATGTTGTTTGTGAAGTGATCAAGCAACATCTATCATCTCTGTTGGATCAAAAGGGCATACCACTTTCATGTGTGGTCTTATTTCTTTTGATCTTGGTAGTGACTACTCATACAAGTTCCCTTTACATCCTTTGTGTAAAGGTGAAGCCTTGGAGCTTTTTAGTGTTGAGAAACAACTGATTATCTCTCAAAATGGAGATCTGTTTTCCCTGCTGCTGAAATACAGGAGTTTGTTCATTCGCTCCCTTATTTAATCCATATATTCCTTAACCATGTGGACAATTCATCTCGCATGAAGAAACGGATGAACAACATGACCTAATTGACTTCTACCCAAATGCATGAACAACTGTTAATAAGAGTGAACTCGCAACCCTTGGCTTACCGATGGTACTGAGAGGACTTGCTTAATGTCAAAAGTAGTTCAACAAGTTGGTTTTACTAACTTGTAACTGCTTTGTGATCAAAGGTTGAGTTTAGAGATCGTTTTATCGAGTCGTCTAAACTCACTTTGATTCAAACCCTCTTAAGGAAGTACTTCCAAGAATCGAGATTAAGTTAGCCAGTAACCCCCTAATCATCGCTCTAGTCGTGCCTCGATCGCCTCACGTGTACTTTTCCAACGTGGGTGATCAAGTCGAGCCATGATTAGTGCTGGACAAAATGGACTAGTTGTAAAGTTCGTATCTACAGATCCCTCCGCTGGTGATTCTCTCGAATCTATACCATCTTTCGTGGACTTGAATTCTCGGGTTAGCCACATGTTAACCGCGACAGTATTCGACTTCCACACCCGTCTCATGTGCTACGAACTTATCGTGACCACTTTTTGGTAAACCTACTTTTATGTGTTTTACCCAAGATGGTGCATCTGGTTCTGTTTGGGTAAAATCGTGTAATTACCGCTCGCTCAACAGACTCAGATAGTACAGTGCCATCAGAAAAAGGCAAACTGCACACATGGAACCTTATGTGTTCCTCTGGCAGATATCATCTCTATTGGTGGACATCTCTAAATTAGCTTAAGGCGATATATGTTATGTCCACTAGAGAAACAATATCCTGAGACACTCGCCTTCGCTCAGGATTGTCTTATGATTATCGCTGATATGGACATGGGTTACATGCTTCTGTACTCTTAGAAGTCTTTCGCCCCGAATCTCGGGACGAGATTCTTTTAAGGGGGAGGGCTTTAACACCCCAGGTGTTTATATTCCGCTCGACAATGAATATGGATTTAAGCACGTAATATCAGTGGATAAAACGGATGCTAAATTCTAATCATCTTCGCCTATCGCAATTTTTATATCGCATCTGTTTCGTTTGTCGCGAGTGCGACATCGTTTTTATTTCTATTTATCCGGGCTCTTCCTAAATTTTCGTGATGTTCGGAACGTCGTGGTTCTGAAAATCGGTGCGTCCGGTGGTTATTTAAAAACTCATCGCTCGCACGAATACGAAATCGGAAGCCCGACCCACTCGAATAATTTTTATCCCCAAACAAATTTATCTAGAACTCGACGAAAGAAGTTTTCGGGACAAATTACTAGAGCCGGAATCAGTTTAATCCTATTCGTCTCATTTATCGTCACCAGTAAATTTTGATCCGACTAAATTAGACCCCGCCCAAATCCTGTTTGGTTTCAATTAAATCGAACCGTATCCCAAGTACCGTCGACCCGTTTTGTGGTGATCTGACCCATTTCATATCGCTAAAAATCTCGACTCAAAAATATCCATGATTTTTGGTAAAAAAAGGAAGAAAAGAAAATCCAAAAAAAAAAATCTTCCAGCCATATCCTCTACCGCCGCCCTGATCTTTTTTAGCCGGCGCACAACCTTCTGATTTTTTTTTACCTGTCGTCGGTACATATCTCCAAGCCGCCCCAGCCTGGTTGTTTCTGTGGAGCACCTGCCAGTCTTCTCTATGCTTGTGCAAGCTTCTCTCACCTCTGTTCCTTTCCATGGGTGCCCCGGGTCTCTTCCCCATGGTGGCCGACCCCATGCCGAGCTTAGTGCCCTGTCTTCCGGCCCCTGTTAGCAGCTCCTTAAACCCCTGCTCCGTTTCAGCTTTGCCGCACCCCTAGATGCCTGCTTCTTCTCTGCTCGGCGCCCCTGCGCTTGCTCGCTCAGATCTCCCTCCATGGCCGGCGCTCTATCAAGCTCGGTCCTCCTCTCTGTGCGCTCGGAGCTCCTCCTGCGTGCTGCTCCACTGCGTTCTCCCCTGCAATCTTCAGCCTTTCCGCGCGCGCCCACCTACTCACTGGCCGTCGCGCCATACCGGCCGGAGCTCCACTGCACTGCGCCCAGCTCCCTCTGCTTGGATTCCACCTTCCTGCGCGCGCAGTTTTTTTATTCCTATGCACGAAGCTCTCTGCTGGCGCTCTCTCGCCCATGGCGGCAGCCGCGCCTAGCCAGCGTCCCTGCACGCTGTTGTTTCTCCCTCTCATCTCCTCTGTTCCCTGCGTCCTCTCCATCTTCCTGTGCTCTACACGGTCCGCGGCATCTCACCTAGCTCGGCCTGCGTGCCCTGAGCTTTCCCATGGTGTCTAGCGCTTCTCCCTGGCGCGCTCGCGCGTCCGGGCTCTGCCCAGCGTCACGGCAGCCGAGCTCACCCCATCGCCCCTTGCTTCTCCCTTCTCACGCTCCCTGCCATGCTCCCTGGTCACCGTGCAGTCGAGCTCCCCTGTTGGTTGACGCCCAGCAGCCCTTGCCCTCGGACCCGGCCATCGTCTGCCGCTGAACCACTGTCGGATTAATTTCCAGCTTCCTCGCGCTCGGCTCCCTGGTATACCAGCTCGCCGTCGCGTTGTTCGCCGTCGACCTCACTTGGCCCTATATCGTTAGGCTGGTCGATCATAGTCGCTGCTGCGCGCGCTTGTCTCTGAGGCGCATCACGCAGTAGTTGGATCTCGCGCGCGTGATTTTGAAGCTCTGCGCGTTCGTCGTGCCGCGTCGGGTGCCGATATTCTCTCCCGGCAGACCTCGTCGTCGACCATGTTCAAGTGATTGCTCGGCTCCTCGCATCCCGCCTATTTGATAAAACACCCAAATCCATAGACTGTCAACGCACTACTGCCATACGCGACTGTCTCTGTCACTTGCGTCAGCTCGTCAGACCTACAGCTCTATATTGGATTCGTCAACGTGCTACTTGTCCGCTGGCTCCTCGCCGTCGACTCTCGGCACCACAAGCTCATTTTCCCTTGTGCACATCTCCCTAGACCCTGTCTCATCACGCGTATACGTTATCGATCTCGTCGTCGTTCGTGCATCCCCAAGAAATCCCAAGAATCAGGTGAAGACGAAGCTAGCAGCGTGGTGTTCACCAAGTGCGCGACAAAAAGCTCGAACAAGTCGTCAATCGTCATCCTTGTTGATGCCAAGCTCTAAGAAGATTAGGCGCAGAAGAAAATAAATCAGTATACGGCCGGAGAATACTCAATGCAGATAAAGATGAAGCACGATTCAACGCAGCACTCACCCTATTTCCGGTGAAATGCTGAGCTGAAAGGCGTCGTCGATTTCGTGGTTTCAAGTTGGATGTCATAAGGGTAAGTTAATTCGTATTCTAGTCAACTAGGTCTATAAATAGATTAAATAGAATTGTTGGTTGCAATAAATATTATTAATTTAGCATACATATATTGTGATGATTGATTTAGATAAATCGGTAAATCAAGTAATTAAGTTACATAGTTTAAAGAGTTAATAAAAAGCTAGGAATAAAAATAGATTTTCTAGTGTTATTGTGTTAATTTGGTTAATGGATGAAGTCGATGCCCTACTTAATTAGTCAGCTTATTCTAGGTTGGGTGTTTAATTCGCTGTCGTATAAGTATTATTTAGGTTTGCGATATTCCTCCTTATATGCATACATGTGCATTATGCATATCATTCAGGTACGTTAATTAATCACGTGATGTGGAAGATGACCCAAGTCGACCCCAAGCGCGGGCTAATCCGCAGGATCATGCTGATGGACAAACCTGAAGATGGATAATGGAGCGAGTATCAGAATAAAGGCTGATCGCAAGTGGATGTCACCTAACAACACTAACCTAGTGTTATTCAGGCAAGCCCCGGTGCATTCGCCTCCTTGATGTTTTAAAATCTTTATCACCTTGTTTGATGCATTAGTTGATATGAGTTGTGTGCTAAACCATTGATGCATTTCCTTCCTTGAAAAATTGATTACCCTTCCTTGATACCCGTTTTGAAAAGAATTTTATGATGCTTAGCCTTGCTTTAGCAAACAAAAATATTTTGTTTTAAAACAAAAGTGATGCTTCAGTGGGTGGGAATGTTTTCAAAAATAAAACTTGATGGTGGATCCGTCAAAGGCCTTGATGGGCTCAACATCGGAAAAGATGTACCTCTGCCAGGTACCAAACTTTGGGTTTGAAATAATAAAGCTGAGACCGGGTGGTTGACTTGCACGAGAAGGGAGTCTCGGTGTAGTGTCTCCGTCTGAGTCGATTAAGGACCGTGTCGATGTAGGCTTGATGATCGAGGACCCTTTAACTGGTCACATGCCTCGTCATTGGTAAGCTTTGCCTCGGGCAGACTAATACCAGAATAAGATAACACACAATAGGAATGGAGAGATGGCGAGAGTAGCGTGTACCCTCCGTGGCAAGAGGCTGGACGGTGGTGTATCTGTGCTCTCGGTTCGCGTGAACCTGATCTGGTCTTAAGAACCCTGGTGGCGAGTTGACATACGCAAGGGTTAAGTGCTACATATGTCGTGTGATCGAAGATCCTTAGCTGAGTATAATCGATTCGGATCACCGTAACTTCGCGGATATGAAGACTTGGTCACTGCCCTACACGTAGCAATCCAGTGAAGATGAAGGGTTGATAAGAAAACGGCTAGTATAGGCCAAGTGCTTGAACTAGGGTAGAAAGAACTCTAGATGCAGGTAACTTTACTTAACCTGATAATTAAAACTGGATTTTTAAGGATCCACTCATAGTAAGCTTTTCTGCAAACAGAATCTTTGATTCTTGATAAACCATACCTTGAATCCCTCTAGCCAACATACCCTTGAGAGTCTTTTCTTTAGTCGGGTAAGTCTTGTTGAGTAATTCTGTACTCAGGGTTTTATTCCCTGTTGTTTTTCAGGTTCTAACTTTGTGCTGCTGTTGATGGTGTTAAGTGCTGGTAGGCTCGGCCTTCTTATAAGTCTAGGTAACTCTTCTATACTTCTTATTGAGGATGGTCACTTGAGCTAGCATATATTTCAAACTTATACTTTTGTAATCACTCCGATAAAATAATGTAAAATTTTTGTAACTTGTAAAATTTGGTAATAAGATTTCCGCTGCAAAAATATTGGTGTGTGTGATTTGTATTACTTAATCTCGCGATCTTGGTTGTAAGTGGTTTATCCAATGTCCTTGGGGCAATCGGACGGATCCTGTTAAGTTATCTGGTGCACATGCATGGCTGTCTGAGGTCTTTGAGACAAGGACAGGTGCATGTGGGCCCGATATCTTGGGAGGTTCTGCCACAGGCTGGTATCGAAGCAGGATTAAGTACACACAGTCACATACATATTTTCAAAACAAAAGTTTTGGTTTCAAAAAACCTATTTTCAACTAAACGCATTGTTTGGCTTTGAAAAACTGCTTTATAAAACTATAATGCTAGCGACATCCTCTGTTAAGCCCTAAACTAAGGACTATCAGGTGGCATATTGAAAAACCACTGACCTACAACTGGGTGGGTATTGCATACATGTGTATTGTTATTTTTGAGACCATTTAGTTGTGAATGGATCGACGCTCAGGTAAGGTGAGATGTGAGAGTATGACCGAACAAGCGTCGGTCTAGGGGAGTGCTTAATTGTTGCGCTTGATTATATACATGTTCCACATATGTATATATGAAGGCTGCGATGTGGAGTATTTACTTTTCTGGGATTCAGTACCCCATGGATGTGTATGGGTATACAGACATAGGAATACTGAGAAGTGTAATGTACTTTTAACGATGCCCCTACGCTCAGGTAAGAAGGTGAGTTACCATAATGAGTTGCCCTATGGTTAAAGTGTGGCAACGGTGCCTATGCGTGGCTCGGCGCTTAATGATGAGCTGGCCTCCATATAGAAATATATGGAGTATAAACTGTGATAAACTGTCATGTTTGAATTGCATCATTGGGTAATTGGGCTGTGATAAAATCTTCTGTAGGTACACTAACCTCAAAAACGTATTTGTAGCTGACGACTAGCAATATACCGTGAGAGTCGTAAGTATGCCACCAAGATAGAACGTTACTGCCACAGTATGTTGGCAAAACTTGTGAGGACGTATAGGACGAGCATGCATCCTGATTGTTGCATCATGTTTGTCACCTATACACCCAAAATGCTTCTCTTATCTTTATTCCAGTAGTCGATGATTATAAATAATGTGGTGTAATGTTGTATTATGAACTTCGATGAAATAGCTATCCTCCGTTCTTTAGGTAACCTATTAGGGTGTTATACGTGTTTGCTCTTATGCTAATGTGCCGATAGAAGGTTGGTGACTTGTTTGCTTAAACCCAAAATTAGGCCATGTTCTTATTTAGTGAACCATGACCTAAAGTTAGAATTCTCCGTTATCCCTCTATGACCAAACACATACAAATAAATGCTTAGATAACTTCTTCGTTGGACATAAAGTGTACCCAAGCTTAAAACAAGAATCTCGAGTCATGTTTCCTTCTAAAACCATTCCCTTGTTCGATTTGTGCAAGCTAATGTCTCTATTCCAGTTTGCCTATTTTTAAAGGATCGCCATGTTGTTTTATCAACCTAACCTAGGGAAAGACATGTCCAATCATTTTCTTGAATTTGATGCCTTGGGTTTCCTCATGTCTCTCGAAGGCATACCAACTTAATCTTATGATTGTTTTCCCCTGTATCTAGTCAGATACTGATTCTTGACCTTGTGATCTCTACGATGGGCATAGAAATATGCTTGGGGCTGAAGTAATAGTCTCCCGTCGTACTCCTTTCATCAAGTTTAGGTTTTTGCCATGTCTTGTTCAGTTCATCGGGCCATGATTTATTTGTCTATCTACTTGTAACTATTCTTACAGGTGGTGTATCTCTTTGTACATTGTCACCCTTGCCCAATCCATTGGTGTCGCGTGAGATTTCTTGTTGGTTATGTCTGATAATGGTGTTATGACTAAAACCAGTGGTGCCGTGACGAAACCGAGGGCCTTCTGTGTGTGCGCACATGGTTGCGCTACTCGGCACACACTAGTATCACAGTTAGTAGTGATAATCCATTATGAGATTATATCAATATTTTATCTCCCGTAGACCTCTTCCTTGAAACAATTTTATGTTGTTTGTGAAGTGATCAAGCAACATCTATCATCTCTGTTGGATCAAAAGGGCATACCACTTTCATGTGTGGTCTTATTTCTTTTGATCTTGGTAGTGACTACTCATACAAGTTCCCTTTACATCCTTTGTGTAAAGGTGAAGCCTTGGAGCTTTTTAGTGTTGAGAAACAACTGATTATCTCTCAAAATGGAGATCTGTTTTCCCTGCTGCTGAAATACAGGAGTTTGTTCATTCGCTCCCTTATTTAATCCATATATTCCTTAACCATGTGGACAATTCATCTCGCATGAAGAAACGGATGAACAACATGACCTAATTGACTTCTACCCAAATGCATGAACAACTGTTAATAAGAGTGAACTCGCAACCCTTGGCTTACCGATGGTACTGAGAGGACTTGCTTAATGTCAAAAGTAGTTCAACAAGTTGGTTTTACTAACTTGTAACTGCTTTGTGATCAAAGGTTGAGTTTAGAGATCGTTTTATCGAGTCGTCTAAACTCACTTTGATTCAAACCCTCTTAAGGAAGTACTTCCAAGAATCGAGATTAAGTTAGCCAGTAACCCCCTAATCATCGCTCTAGTCGTGCCTCGATCGCCTCACGTGTACTTTTCCAACGTGGGTGATCAAGTCGAACCATGATTAGTGCTGGACAAAATGGACTAGTTGTAAAGTCCGTATCTACAGATCCCTCCGCTGGTGATTCTCTCGAATCTATACCATCCTTCGTGGACTTGAATTCTCGGGTTAGCCACATGTTAACCGCGACAGTATTCGACATCCACACCCGTCTCATGTGCTACGAACTTATCGTGACCACTTGTTGGTAAACTTACTTTTATGTGTTTTACCCAAGATGGTGCATCTGATTCTGTTTGGGTAAAATCGTGTAATTACCGCTCGCTCAACAGACTCAGATAGTACAGTGTCATCAGAAAAAGGCAAACTGCACACA
Organism: Zea luxurians; assembly: GCA_029449295.1. Taxonomy (NCBI): domain Eukaryota; kingdom Viridiplantae; phylum Streptophyta; class Magnoliopsida; order Poales; family Poaceae; genus Zea; species Zea luxurians. The sequence continues at coordinate 2,478,745 of JAOPSE010000026.1, read as the reverse complement.
TGGAACCTTATGTGTTCCTCTGGCAGATATCATCTCTATTGGTGGACATCTCTAAATTAGATTAAGGCGATATATGTTATGTCCACTAGAGAAACAATATCCTGAGACACTCGCCTTCGCTCAGGATTGTCTTATGATTATCGCTGATATGGACATGGGTTACATGCTTCTCTACTCTTAGAAGACTTTCGCCCCGAATCTCGGGACGAGATTCTTTTAAGGGGGAGGGCTGTAACACCCCAGGTGTTTATATTCCGCTCGGCAATGAGTATGGATTTAAGCACGTAATATCAGTGGATAAAACAGATGCTAAATTCTAATCATCTTCGCCTATCGCGATTTTTATATCGCATCTGTTTCGTTTGTCGCGAGTGCGACATCGTTTTTATTTCTATTTATCCGGGCTCTTCCTAAATTTTTGTGATATTCGGAACGTCGTGGTTCCGAAAATCGGTGCGTCCGGTGGTTATTTAAAAACTCATCGCTCGCACGAATACGAAATCGGAAGCCCGACCCACGCGAATAATTTTTATCCCCAAACAAATTTATCTAGAACTCGATGAAAGAAGTTTTCGGGACAAATTACCAGAGCCGAAATCAGTTTAATCCTATTCGTCTCATTTATCATCACCAGTAAATTTTGATCCTACTAAATTAGGCCCCGCCCAAATCCTGTTTGGTTTCGATTAAATCGAACCGTATCCCAAGTACCATTGACCCGTTTTGTGGTGATCTGACCCATTTTATATCGCTAAAAATCTCGACTCAAAAATATCCGTGATTTTTGGTAAAAAAGGAAGAAAAGAAAATCCAAAAAAAATCTTCCAGCCATATCCTCTACCGTCGCTCTGATCTTTTTCAGCCGGCGCACAGCCTTCCGATTTTTTTACCTGCCGCCGGTACATATCTCCAAGCCGCCCCTAGCCTGGTTGTTTCTGTGGAGCACCTGCCGGTCTTCTCTATGCTTGTGCAAGCTTCTCTCACCTCTGTTCCTCTCCATGGGCGCCCTAGGTCTCTTCCCCATGGTGGCCGACCCCATGCAGAGCTCAGTGCCCTGGCTTCTGGCCCCTGTCAGCAGCTACTCAAACCCCTGCTCCATTTCAGCTTTGCCGTGCCCCTAGACGCCTGCTTCTTCTCTGCTCGGTGCCTCTGCGCTTGCTCGCTCCGATCTCCCTCCATGGCCGGCGCTCCATCAAGCTCGGTCCTCCTCTCTGTGCGCTCGGAGCTCCTCCTGCGCGCTGCTCCCCTGCGTTCTCCCCTGCAATCTTCAGCCTTTCCGCGCGCACCCACCTGCTCACTGGCCATCGCGCCATACCGGCCGGAGCTCCACTGCACCGTGCCCAGCTCCCTCTGCTCGGATTCCACCTTCTTGCGCGTGTAGTTTTTTTATTCCCGTGCACGAAGCTCTCTACTGGCGCTCTCTCGCCCATGGCGGTAGCCGCGCCTAGCCAGCGTCCCTGCGCTCTATGGTTTCTCCCTCTCATCTCCTCTGTTCCCTGCGTCCTCTCCATCTTCCTATGCTCTACGCGGTCCGCGGCATCCTCACCCAGCTCGGCCTGCGTGCCCTGAGCTTTCCCATGGCGTCTGGCGCTTCTCCCTGGCACGCTCGCCGTCTAGGCTCTGCCCAGCGCCGCGGCAGCCGAGCTCGCCCCATCGCCCCTTGCTTCTCCCTTCTCATGCTCCTTGCCATGCTCCCTGGTCACCGTGCAGTCGAGCTCCCCTGTTGGTTGATGCCCAGCAGCCCTTGCCCTCAGACCCGGCCATCGTCTGCCGCTAAACCACTATCGGATTAATTTCTAGCTTCCTCGCGCTCGGCTCCCTGGTATTCCAGCTCGCTGCCGCATCATTCGCCGTCGACCTCACTTGGCCCTATATCGTTAGGCTGGTCGATCATAGTCGCTGTTGCACATGCTTGTCTCTGAGGCGCATCGCGCAGTAGTTGGATCTCGCGCGCGTGGTTTTGAAGCTCTGCGCGTTTGTCGTGCCGTGTCGGGTGCCGATATTCTCTCCCGGCAGACCTCGCCATCGACCATGTTCAAGTGATTGCTCGGCTCCTCGCATCCCGCCTATTTGATAAAACACCCAAATCCATAGACTATCGACGCACTGCTACCATACGCGGCTGTCTCCGTCACTTGCGTCAGCTCGCCAGACCTACAGCTCTATATTGGATTCGTCAGCGTGCTACTCGTCCGTTGGCTCCTCGCCGTCGACTGTCGGCACCACAAGCTCATTTTCCCTTATGCACATCTCCCTAGACCCTGTCTCATCACGTGTATGCGTTATCGATCTCGTCGTCGTTCGTGCATCCCCAGGAAATCCCAAGAATCAGGTGAAGACGAAGCTAGTAGCGTGGTGTTCACCAAGTGCGCGACAAAAAGCTCAAACAAGTCGTCAATCGTCATCCACGTCGACTCCAAGCTCTGAGAAGATTAGGCACATAAGAAATTAATCAGTATGCGGCCGGAGAATACTCGATGCGGATAAAGATGAAGCACGATTCGACGCAGCACTCACCCTATTTCTGGTGAAATGCTGAGCTGAAAGGCGTCGTCGATTTCGTGGTTTCAAGTCAGATGCCATAAGGGTAAGTTAATTCGTATTCCAGTCAACTAGGTCTATAAATAGATTAAATAGAATTGTTGGTTGCAATAAATATTATTAATTTAGCATACATATATTGTGATGATCGATTTAGATAAATCGGTAAATCAAGTAATTAAGTTACACAGTTTAAAGAGTTAATAAAAAGCTAGGAATAAAAATAGATTTTCTAGTGTTATTGTGTTAATTTGGTTAATGGATGAAGTCGATGCCCTGCTTAATTAGTCAGCTTATTCTAGGTTGGGTCTTTAATTCGCTGTCGTATAAGTATTATTTAGGTTTACGATATTCCTCTTTATATGCATACATGTGCATTATGCATATCATTCAGGTACGTTAATTAATCACGTGATGCGGAAGACGACCCAAGTCGACCCCAAGCGCGGGCTAATCCGCAGGATGATGCTGATGGACAAACCTGAAGATGGATAATGCAGCGAGTATCAGAATAAAGGTTGATTGTCAAGTGGACATCACCTAACAACACTAACCTAGTGTTATTCAGGCAAGCCCTGGTGCATTCGCCACCTCCTTGATGTTTTAAAATCTTTATCACCTTGTTTGATGCATTAGGTGATAGGAGTTGTGTGCTAAACCGTTGATGCATTTCCTTCCTTGAAAAATTGATTACCCTTCCTTGATACCCGTTTTAAAAAGAATTTTATGATGCTTAGCCTTGCTTTAGCAAACAAAAATGTTTTGTTTTAAAACAAAAGTGATGCTTCAGTGGGTGGGAATATTTTCAAAAATAAAACTTGATGGTGGATCCGTCAAAGGCCTTGATGGGTTCAACATCGGAAAAGATGTACCTCTAACAGGTACCAAACTTTGGGTTTGAAATAATAAAGCTGAGACTGGGCGGTTGACTTGCACGAGAAGGGAGTCTCGGTGTAGTGTCTCCGTCTGAGTCGATTAAGGACCATGTCGATGTAGGCTTGATGATCGAGGACCCTTTAACTGGTCACATGCCTCGTCATGGGTAAGCTTTGCCTTAGGCAGACTAATACCAGAATAAGATAACATGCAATGGGATTGGAGAGATGGCGAGAGTAGCGTGTACCCTCCGTGGCAAGAGGCTGGACAGTGGTGTATCTGTGCTCTCGGTTGGCGTGAACCTGATCTGGTCTTAAGAACCCCGGTGTCGAGTTGACATATGCAAGGGTTAAGTGCTACATATGTCGTGTGATCGGAGATCCTCAGCTGAGTATATTCGATTCGGATCACCGTAACTTCGCGGATATGAAGACTGGATTTTTAAGGATCCACTCATAGTAAGCTTTTCTGCAAACAAAGTCTTTGATTCTTGATAAACCATACCTTGAATCTCTCTAGCCAGCATACCCTTGAGAGTCTTTTCTTTAGTCAGGTAAGTCTTGTTGAGTAATTCCGTACTTAGGGTTTTATTCCCTGTTGTTTTTCAGGTTCTAACTTTGTGCTGCTGTTGATGGTGTTGTCGGTTGTCGGCGTTTCGGACCCCGGGGGGTCCCTGGACCGATGAGTGAAATCGCTGTGTGCCCCTGCCCAGATGGGTTGGCGCAGGATGGAACACAAGATGTGGGGCAAGCCTTGTATTATCCTGCACCAGGGTGCCACTCGTAGTAGGGGTTACAAGCGCGTCGCGTGAGGGAGAGAGAGGCTGAGAGCGGGAGCCCGTTCGTCCGCTCCTTCCCTCGTGTGAACCCCCCTCCAGGATGGCCCTGGACCTCCCTTTTATAGACGCAAGGAGAGGGTCCAGACGTACAACGGGGTGCGTAGCTATGCGCTAACGTGTTCGGCAGAGGAGTGCCTAAGCCTTGTGTACATGCCAACGTGGCCGCCGGGGGAGAGCTTGAGCCCTGTACACGTGATAGCGTGGCCGTCGGAGGAGCGCCTGAGTCCTGTAGAAGCACAGCTGGCAGTGTGGCAAGGATCCTGCTGACATCTCCTTGCTGCCGTAAGGGGCTAAGAGCCACCGGCGTCATGGTGCACGTGGGGCACCATCATTACCCGTCGCCGGGGTAAGCCAGATGGGACGCCGGTCTTGTTCCTTGCAGCCTGAGCTGGCTAGGGATAGGGTAATGATGTATCCCCTGTTGGCACGGTCGGCCCGAGCCCAAGGTCGGGCGAGGCGGAAACTTCTCTTGAGGCCGAGGCCAGGGTCGGGCGAGGACGCGATTCCTCCCGAGACCAGGGTCGAGGCCGAGTCCAGGGGTCGGGCGAGGCAGAGACCTCCTCCCGAGGCCGGAGCCTGAGGTCGAGGCCGAGTCCAGGGGTCAGGCGAGGCGAAGACCTCCTCCCGAGGCCGGAGCCTGAGGTCGGGCGAGGCGGAGCTTCCTGTTGCGCTCGAGGCCGAACTCGATGGTTGATCGTGACTTGTTGTCAGTCTTTGCCTGGGTGGTTGGCACGGCAGTCGGAGCGGGGCGAGCGACGCTGTTTTCCTGTCATATCGGACAGTAAAGAAGAGGGGTGAAGTGACTGCGGTCACTTCGGCTTGGCCGACTGAGGCGTGTGTGTCAGGATACGGCGTCAGGCATCCCCTGCATTGAATGCGCCTGCGAAGCGGTCGGTTGGTGAGGCGGTCTGGCCAAGGTTGCTTCACAACGAAGCCTGCCCGAGCCGGGCTTCGGGAGAGTCGATAAGGTGCCCGCTGCCTGAAGAGGCCCTCAGGCGAGGCGTGAACTCGTTTGGGACTACTGCTTCAGCCTGAGGCTGGGCTCAGGTGAGGTCGCGTCCCTCGGGTAGACGAAGCCACAACTTGAACCGCGCCCGTCAGTTGGTCTGAGGATGTTTACTAGCCATGATTAGGAGCGTTGGGGGTACCCCTAATTATGGTACCCGACAGTAGCCCCCGAGCCTCGAAGGGAGTGTTGGTACTCGCTTGGAGGCTTTTGCCGCATTTTCGGTGAGGGGACCGGCGTTTCTTGGTTTTTGCCTTGTTCTGGTGGGTGCGCGCGAGCGCACCCGCCGGGTGTAGCCCCCGAGGCCTCGGAGGAGTGGTTTGACTCCTCTGAGGTCTCAATGCTTTTCGTGGTGCCTCGGCCGGTCTGATCGTTCCCTCATGCGACCTAGCCGTAGCCCGGGTGCATGGTCGGGTTCCAAGTTATCAAGCTGGTTTGTTGATGCTGTCAACAGTTTGGCCGTAGCCGGGTGTGAGAGCAGCCCCCAAGCCTCTGCACGGAGCGAGAGGACGATCAAGGACTTTCCTGACTTTTATCATATGCCCCTGCGTCGCCTTTCCGCAAGGAAGAGGGGGGAGCGCCATGTTGCCCTCGGAGGGCGCCGAACATGGTGTTTCCAGTGAGCTGCTAATGGGTGATCCGAGTGGACGCCCGTGCCCCGTTCGTTAGGGGTCAGCTGGTGGCCCAGAGGCGCGCTTCAAAAGTACCTGCGGGTGATTCACCGGACCCAGACCCCTTCGACAGGGTCCAAGGGCTCGATGCCTCCCTCCGATGGGATTCCATTACAAATCGTTCCCGCCGGTCTCGGAAATGTCCTAGGGTACCTCGGGAGCGTAGCCCGAGCCTCGGCCATGTATCGGACGTACCCAGAGTCATCCCTCACTCTGCATGGTCCGGGGCGATTGTCAAACCCTTCCGAGGGGCCAGCCTACGAACCCCTGATCAGTAATAGGCACGGAGCCCGAGCGCTCTGGGGTGGCTGTCGAACCCTTCCGATGGGCCAGCCTTCGAACCCCTGATCAGTAATGGGCTTGAAGTCCGAGTGCTCTGGGGCGGCTGTCAAAACCCTTCCGAGGGGCCAGCCTTCGAACCCCTGATTAGTAGGAGGGCTCGGGGCCCGCTTCCTTTGCCGAGAAGGATCCTTTCCACAACATCCCCTTTCCCAGTCCCTGTAGCAAGAGAGAGAGAGGAGGAGGGGAAGGATATGAATTTAAATAAGGTGGTGCACCTTTTTTGACGCGGTCATTATGGCGAAGGCGAAGCGACGCCCGCCTCGCCTGCCAGAGGTGTCGCCTGCTCCGCCGGGGAGTTAATGCGATGGGACGGGCGATTTGTGTGGCGCCCGTTGCGCGTGCGAGACGTTCGAGGAACAGGAAGATCGCTTTATCTTCGAGTTTTGAATTTTGCGGCGAGCTCGGGCGAAGTTTTGAACGGTTCTCGCCTGGGCCTTTATATACTCAGAAGGGGGGTCGGCAGTGGTTCGTCACTCTGCCATTTGTGCCTGCCTTTTGCTCTGGTTTTCGCAACCTAAGAGAGTAGCCAGGGAAAAGGAAACCACGCACCTCATCTCCTCTGCCTCCACCACCTCCGTTCGGTGATGGCTGACAGGGTGACCGTTGTCCCGCCGCGCGACCCGTGGCCCTCCTCCACCATCATCGCGAAGGATCTGGAGGCCCTCGTCGCTTATGGTCTGCTCCGTCCCCTCTCTGGTGGGGCACAGCCGGAGTGGATGGCCCCGAGCGAGGCCGTCCCTTCCCCCCCGTCGGGGTACGTGGTTAGCTTCATCGCCTTCCATGAGCGGAGGTTTGGAGTGCCAGCGAGCCGCTTTATGCGGGCGCTCTTGCACCACTATGGGGTGGAGCTGCACAACCTCAACCCCAACTCCATTGCGCAAGCGGCCATCTTCGCGGCGGTTTGTGAGGGTTTTCTGGGGATCGAGGTTCACTGGGATCTGTGGACCCACCTCTTCTCCGCGGAGCTCTTCGCCCTGACGACGGATGCGAAGAAGGTCCGTATGGCGGTGCGGGCCGGTGGCTGCGCCCTCCAGCTGAGGCAGGGGGACTGCTGACGCGGCCGTGGCTCCAAACCCGCCTGACGTGTCACCGGCGCCGGCGTCGACTTCTGCCGCTGTCGTTGCTACGCCTGTGGAGCTGTCCACCATCCCCGACCTCCCCGTTCCTGGCCCTGAGGAGGGGGCCAACGCTGTTGCCGAGGTCGGCAACCGGAATCCCGCCACCTTAGCCGAGGGGGAGCCCAGTGCGCCGGTGGCGAGGGTGCCCGACGTGTTGACTGCAGGGGAACCCGACGCCTTGGCGGAGGAGCGCTCAACGCCATGGCCCTTCTTGGGGGGCGGTGTCCTCATCCCCGCGCAGCGCAACCCCAATGAGTGGTGTGGGCAGGCGTTCCGGTTCTGGAGTCGCGGCGCTGAAAGGGAAATGTGCCCTTGGGCCATTTCTAAGTATTTTGGTGATTTAGTGTCCAACACAAGTGCCTAAGTGTAAAAAGGTGGACAAGGTACAAATCAAGAATTAAGGTATGTTTCTCAGACTTAATACATTGTTTTATGGACTAATGTATTGTGTCTAAGTGCTGGAAACAGGAAAAATCCAATTGGAAATATCTTGGCTCGAGCAGCCAAGAATCTGCTGAGTCTGCATGCACCGGACTGTCCGGTGGTGCACCGGACAGTATCCGGTGCGTCAGGCTGGCTCGAGCGAAGTGGCTGCTCTCGGGAATTCACCGGCGACGTACGGCTAAAATTCACCGGACTGTCCGGTGTGCACCGGACTGTCCGGTGAGCCAACGGTCGGCCGGGCCAACGGTCGGCCGCGCAATCTGTGCGGGACACGTGGCCGAGCCAACGGCTAGAAGACGGCACTGGACTGTCCGGTGTGCACTGGACATGTCCGGTGCGCCAACGGCTCTCAGTCTGCCAACGGTCGGCTTCGATATTTAAGGAAGGAAATCGGGCACCGGACAGTGTCCGGTGTGCACCGGACTGTCCGGTGCCCCCGATGACAGAAGGCAAGAATGGCTTTCCAAACTTGTGCTCAACGGCTCCTAGCTGCCTTGGGGCTATAAAAGGGACCCCTAGGCGCATGGAGGAGAACACCAAGCATCCTTTGAGCATCATTGATCACTCACACTTCATTCTCGCACACTTGTTCGACATTTTAGTGATTTGAGCTCCGTTCTAGTGTGCTAGTCTCTTGAGCTCAAGTCAGGGTTTTGCGTGTGCGTATTCGCTGTGATCTTTGTGTCGTGTGTGAGTTGCTAATCCCTCCCTTGCTCTGTGATTCTTCGTGAACATCTTGTGTAAGGGCGAGAGGCTCCAAGCTGTGGAGATTCCTCGCAAACGGGATTAAGAGAAGCAAAGCAACACCGTGGTATTCAAGTTGGTCTTTGGACCACTTGAGAGGGGTTGATTGCAACCCTCGTCCGTTGGGACGCCACAACGTGGAGTAGGCAAGCGTTGGTCTTGGCCGAACCACGGGATAACCACTATGCCATCTCTGTGATTGATATCTCTTGGTTATTGTGTTGTGTTGAGATCCTTCTCTAGCCACTTGGCATATTACTGTGCTAACAAGTAACCAAGTTTTGTGGCTTAAGTGTTTGAAGTGTTACAGGGTCACCTATTCACCCCCCCTCTAGGTGCTCTCAATTGGTATCAGAGCCGTTATCTTCAAGAAAGGGACTAACCGCCTGAAGAGATGGATCCTAAAGGCAAGGGGATGGTGATCAACGACAAGGAGAAGGAGTCCTTCGTCAACGAGCCCAATGATGACAGGCCCACCGACTCAGGCTCGGGCCACAAAAGAAAAGACGGGAGGAAGAAGAAGACAAGGCGCATCAAGGAAATTGTCTACTACGACAGCGACGAATCTTCCTCCTCCCAAAATGACGACGACGACTACGATAGACGAAAGACGGTTAACTCAAACTTTTCTTTCGATTATTCGCGCATCCCGCATAGTTCAAATGCTCAATTGCTCCCCATTCCACTTGGCAAGCCCCCTCACTTTGATGGAGAGGATTACGGATTTTGGAGCCACAAAATGCGTACTCACCTGTTTTCTCTCCATCCAAGCATTTGGGAGATTGTGGAAAGTGGAATGAAATTTGATAGCTCGGATAGCCCTGTGTTTATTAATGAACAGATTCATAAAAATGCACAAGCTACTACTGTGTTGCTAGCCTCTTTGTGCAGGGACGAGTATCACAAGGTGAGCGGCTTGGACAATGCCAAGCAGATCTGGGACACCCTCAAGATCTCTCATGAGGGAAACGACGTCACCTTGCTCACCAAAATGGAGTTGGTGGAGGGCGAGCTTGGACGGTTCGCGATGATAAGGGCGAGGAGCCGACACAAACATACAATCGGCTCAAGACCCTTATCAACAAAATAAGGAGCTACGGGAGCACGCGATGGACGGACCACGACGTCGTCCGCCTAATGCTAAGGTCATTTACCGTTCTTGATCCTCATTTGGTGAACAATATACGTGAAAATCCCAGGTACACCAAGATGTCGCCCGAAGAAGTTCTTGGGAAGTTCGTAAGCGGGCGAATGATGATCAAGGAGGCAAGATACGTGGACGACGCGTTGAACGGTCCTAGTCATGAGCCTCAACCCATTGCTCTCAAGGCAACAAGGAGCAAGGAGGCGCTACCAAGCAAGGTGGCACAAGTTGAGGCGGCCAGACTCAATGATGAGGAGATGGCCCTCATCATTAAGCGCTTCAAGACGGCGCTTAAAGGTCGCAAGGGGCAGCCAAGCAAGACCAAAGCCAAGGGGAAGCGCTCATGCTTCAAATGCGGTAAGCTTGGTCATTTTATTGCTAACTGTCCTGACAATGATAGTGATCAGGACCAAGGGAACAAGAGGGAGAAAAAGAAGCATTACAAGAAGGCCAAGGGCGAGGCACATATCAGAAAGGAGTGGGATTCGGATTGTTCCTCCTCCGACTCTGACAATGAAGGACTCGCCGCCACCGCCTTCAACAAGTCATCCCTCTTCCCCAACGAGCGTCACACTTGCCTCATGGCAAGAGAGAAGAAAGTAAGCACTCATACTAGTACTTATGCTTCTTCGAGTGAAGATGAGTCTAGTGATGATGATGAGATAGATTACTCATGCTTATTCAAGGGATTAGATAGAACCAAGGTAGACAAAATTAATGAATTAATTGATGCCTTGAATGACAAGAATATGCTTTTAGAAAAACAAGAGGATTTGTTGTATGAAGAACATGACAAATTTGTAGAAGCACAGAAATCTCTTGCTCTAGAAATTAAGAGGAATGAAATGCTCTCTAGTGAATTATCTTCTTGTCATGAAACTATTGCTAAGTTAAAAAGTTTTAATGATGATTTAAATGCTAAACTAGAAGTAGCTAGTAAATCTAATTCTTGTGTAGAAATTGTTGAAACTTGTAATAGGTGTAAAGATTTTGACATTGATGCTTGTAGTGATCATTTAGTTTCAATTTCCAAATTAAATGATGAATTAGCTAGTCTTAATGCCCAACTTAAGACTAGCAAGAATGAATTTGACAAGCTAAAATTTGCAAGGGATGCCTACACGATTGGTAGACACCCCTCAATTAAGGATGGACTTGGCTACAAGAGGGAAGCCAAGAACTTGACAAGCCATAAGGCTCCCATCTCCGCCAAGGAGAAAGGGAAGGCCCCTATGGCTAGTAGTGTGCAAAAGAACCATGCCTTTATGTACTATGATAGAAGACAACCTAGAAATGCTTATAGGAGTTGTAATGTATATAATGCCTTTGATTCTCATGCCATGGTTGCTTTTAGTTCTTCTTATGTGCATGATAGAAATATTGGTAGGAGAAATGTTATTCATAATATGCCTAGGAGAAATGTCGTTAATGTTCCTAGGAAAGTTAATGAACCTTCTACAATATATCATGCTTTAAATGCTTCTTTTGCTATTTGTAGAAAGGATAGGAAGATAGTTGCTAGAAAATGAGGGGCAAGATGCAAGGGAGACAAAACTTGCATTTGGGTCCCTAAGGATATTTGTGCTAACCTTGCAGGACCCAACATGAGTTGGGTACCTAAGACCCAAGCCTAAATTTGTCTTGCAGGTTTATGCATCTGGGGGTTCAAGCTGGATTATTGACAGCGGATGCACAAACCATATGACGGGGGAGAAGAAGATGTTCACCTCCTACGTCAAGAATAAAGATTCCCAAGATTCAATAATTTTCGGTGATGGGAATCAAGGCAAGGTAAAAGGGTTAGGTAAAATTGCAATCTCAAATGAGCACTCTATCTCTAATGTGTTTTTAGTAGAGTCTCTTGGATATAATTTGCTATCTGTCAGTCAATTATGCAATATGGGATATAACTGTTTGTTTACAAATGTAGATGTGTCTGTCTTTAGAAGATGTGATGGTTCACTAGCTTTTAAGGGTGTACTAGACGGCAAGCTTTACTTAGTTGATTTTGCAAAAGAAGAGGCCGGTCTAGATGCATGCTTAATGGCTAAGACTTGCATGGGCTGGCTGTGGCATCGCCGCTTAGCACATGTGGGGATGAAGAACCTCCACAAGCTTCTAAAGGGAGAACACGTGATAGGTCTAACCAATGTTCATTTCGAAAAAGATAGACCTTGTGCAGCTTGTCAAGCAGGGAAACAAGTGGGAGGCTCTCATCACACCAAAAATGTGATGACAACATCAAGACCCCTGGAGCTGCTACATATGGACCTCTTCGGACCCGTCGCCTATCTGAGCATAGGAGGAAGTAAGTATGGTCTAGTTATCGTTGATGACTTTTCCCGCTTCACTTGGGTGTTCTTTTTGCAGGATAAGTCTGAAACCCAAGGGACCCTCAAGCGCTTCCTAAGGAGAGCTCAAAATGAGTTTGAGCTCAAGGTGAAGAAGATAAGGAGCGACAACGGGTCCGAATTCAAGAACCTTCAAGTGGAGGAGTTTCTTGAGGAGGAGGGGATCAAGCACGAGTTCTCCGCTCCCTACACACCTCAGCAAAATGGTGTGGTAGAGAGGAAGAACAAGACGCTCATAGATATGGCGAGGACTATGCTTGGAGAATTCAAGACCCCCGAGTGCTTTTGGTCGGAAGCCGTGAACACGGCTTGCCACGCCATCAACAGGGTCTACCTTCACCGCCTCCTCAAGAAGACGTCGTATGAGCTGCTAACCGGTAACAAACCTAATGTATCGTATTTTCGTGTTTTTGGGAGTAAATGCTACATTCTAGTGAAGAAGGGTAGGAATTCCAAATTTGCTCCCAAAGCCGTAGAAGGGTTTCTATTAGGTTATGATTCAAATACAAAGGCGTATAGGGTCTTCAACAAATCATCGGGTTTGGTTGAAGTCTCTAGCGACGTTGTATTTGATGAGACTAATGGCTCTCCAAGAGAGCAAGTTGTTGATCTTGATGATGTAGATGAAGAAGACGTTCCAACGGCCGCGATGCGCACCATGGCGATTGGAGATATACGGCCTCAGGAACATTTGGAGCAAGATCAACCGTCTTCCTCAACTATGGTGCATCCCCCAACCCAAGATGACGAACATGTACCTCAAGTGGAGGCACATGATCAAGGGGGAGCACAGGAAGTTCAAGAGGAAGAAGCATCTCAGGCACCTCCAACCCAAGTTCGAGCGACGATTCAAAGGGATCATCCCGTCGACCAGATATTGGGTGATATTAGCAAGGGAGTAACTACTCGCTCAAGATTAGTTAATTTTTGTGAGCATTACTCTTTTGTCTCTTCTATTGAGCCTTTCAGGGTAGAAGAGGCTTTGCTAGATCCAGACTGGGTGTTGGCCATGCAGGAGGAACTCAACAACTTCAAGCGCAACGAAGTTTGGACACTGGTGCCTCGTCCCAAGCAAAATGTTGTGGGAACCAAGTGGGTGTTTCGCAACAAACAGGACGAGCACGGGGTGGTGACGAGGAACAAGGCTCGACTTGTGGCAAAAGGTTATGCCCAAGTCGCAGGTTTGGACTTTGAGGAGACTTTTGCTCCTGTGGCTAGGCTAGAATCAATTCGTATCTTGCTAGCATATGCCGCTCACCATTCTTTCAGGTTGTACCAAATGGATGTGAAGAGCGCTTTCCTCAACGGGCCGATCAAGGAGGAGGTGTACGTGGAGCAGCCCCCTGGCTCTGAGGATGAACGGTACCCCGACCACGTGTGTAAGCTCTCTAAGGCGCTCTATGGACTTAAGCAAGCCCCAAGAGCGTGGTATGAATGCCTTAGAGACTTTTTAATTGCTAATGCTTTCATGGTTGGGAAAGCCGATCCAACTCTTTTTACTAAGACTTGCGATGGTGATCTTTTTGTGTGCCAAATTTATGTCGACGACATAATATTTGGTTCTACTAACCAAAAGTCTTGTGAAGAGTTTAGCAGGGTGATGACGCAGAAATTCGAGATGTCGATGATGGGCGAGTTGACCTACTTTCTTGGGTTCCAAGTGAAGCAACTCAAGGACGGCACCTTCATCTCCCAAACGAAGTACACACAAGATTTGCTAAAGAGGTTTGGGATGAAGGACGCCAAGCCCGCAAAGACGCCAATGGGAACCGACGGACACACCGACCTCAACAAAGGAGGTAAGTCCGTTGATCAAAAAGCATACCGGTCCATGATAGGTTCTTTGCTTTATTTATGTGCTAGTAGACCGGATATTATGCTTAGCGTATGCATGTGTGCTAGATTTCAATCCGATCCGAAGGAGTGTCACTTAGTGGCTGTGAAGCGAATTCTTCGATATTTAGTCGCTACGCCTTGCTTCGAGATCTGGTATCCAAAGGGGTCTAACTTTGACTTGATTGGGTACTCAGATTTCGACTATGCTGGATGTAAGGTCGATAGGAAGAGTACATCGGGGACGTGCCAATTCTTAGGAAGGTCCCTGGTGTCATGGAACTCTAAGAAACAAACCTCCGTTGCCCTATCCACCGCTGAGGCCGAGTACGTTGCCGCAGGACAATGTTGTGCGCAACTACTTTGGATGAGGCAAACCCTCAGGGACTTTGGCTACAATCTGAGCAAAGTCCCACTCCTATGTGACAATGAGAGTGCTATCCGAATAGCGGAAAATCCTGTTGAGCACAGCCGCACAAAGCACATTGACATCCGGCATCACTTTTTGAGAGACCACCAGCAAAAGGGAGATATCGAAGTGTTTCATGTTAGCACCGAGAACTAGCTAGCCGATATCTTTACCAAGCCTCTAGATGAGAAGACCTTTTGCAGGCTGCGTAGTGAGCTCAATATCTTAGATTCGCGGAACTTGGATTGAAATGTAGCATACATGTGTTTATGCCTTTGATCATGTTCATTCTGCATTTTGTTGCTTATTGTGGTGCTCAAGTTGTACAAACACTCCCTGGACCTCACAAGTCCTGTTTGCAAGTAATGCACATATTTAGGGGGAGCTGTGCTACAACTTGACCCTTTGAGACTAACTATGTACTTGAGTTTCGTTGTTTTAGTCTCCAAGAAAAATTGAAAGGGAAAAGGTGGACTTGGACCATGCAAGACTTCCACTGCACTCCGATGAGAAGAGTAACCTTTCCAAGTTCATACTCTTATTGCCTTTGTGTTCTTATTTGAAGATTTTGGTGAGGCAATGGGGTTAAAGGGCCAAGATTGATCCCGTTTTGGTGCTTGATGCCAAAGGGGGAGAAAATAAAGGCCAAAGCGATAAATGGATCAGCTACCACTTGAGAGATTTTGAAAATAGTAGAATAGAGCTTTTGGTTTGTCAAAACTCTTTTGTTGTCTCTCTTGTCAAAAGTTGGCTTCTTGTGAGGAGAAGTATTGATTATGGGAAAAAGGGGGAGTTTTTGAAATCTTAAGTCAATTTCTCTTAGAATGACTCTCTTTATGTCTTAACATGTGTGTTTGACTTAGAGATAGAAATTTGAGTTTTATTTGCAAAAACAAACCAAGTGGTGGCATAGAGTGATCCATATATGTCAAAATTGAATCTAAACAATTTTGAGTTCTTATTTGATTTGATTTTGTACTTGTTCTACTTGCTTTATGTTGTGTTGGCATAAATCACCAAAAAGGGGGAGATTGAAAGGGAAATGTGCCCTTGGGCCATTTCTAAGTATTTTGGTGATTTAGTGTCCAACACAAGTGCCTAAGTGTAAAAAGGTGGACAAGGTACAAATCAAGAATTAAGGTATGTTTCTCAGACTTAGTACATTGTTTTATGGACTAATGTATTGTGTCTAAGTGCTGGAAACAGGAAAAATCCAATTGGAAATATCTTGGCTCGAGCAGCCAAGAATCTGCTGAGTCTGCATGCACCGGACTGTCCGGTGGTGCACCGGACAGTGTCCGGTGCGTCAGGCTGGCTCGAGCGAAGTGGCTGCTCTCGGGAATTCACCGGCGACGTACGACTAAAATTCACCGGACTGTCCGGTGTGCACCGGACTGTCCGGTGAGCCAACGGTCGGCCGGGCCAACGGTCGGCCGCGCAATCTGCGCGGGACACGTGGCCGAGCCAACGGCTAGAAGACGGCACCGGACTGTCCGGTGTGCACCGGACATGTCCGGTGCGCCAACGGCTCTCAGTCTGCCAACGGTCGGCTTCGATATTTAAGGAAGGAAATCGGGCACCGGACAGTGTCCGGTGTGCACCGGACTGTCCGGTGCCCCCGATGACAGAAGGCAAGAATGGCTTTCCAAACTTGTGCTCAACGGCTCCTAGCTACCTTGGGGCTATAAAAGGGACCCCTAGGCGCATGGAGGAGAACACCAAGCATCCTTTGAGCATCATTGATCACTCACACTTCATTCTCGCACACTTGTTCGACATTTTAGTGATTTGAGCTCCGTTCTAGTGTGCTAGTCTCTTGAGCTCAAGTCAGGGTTTTGCGTGTGCGTATTCGCTGTGATCTTTGTGTCGTGTGTGAGTTGCTAATCCCTCCCTTGCTCTGTGATTCTTCGTGAACATCTTGTGTAAGGGCGAGAGGCTCCAAGATGTGGAGATTCCTCGCAAACGGGATTAAGAGAAGCAAAGCAACACCGTGGTATTCAAGTTGGTCTTTGGACCACTTGAGAGGGGTTGATTGCAACCCTCGTCCGTTGGGACGCCACAACGTGGAGTAGGCAAGCGTTGGTCTTGGCCGAACCACGGGATAACCACTGTGCCATCTCTGTGATTGATATCTCTTGGTTATTGTGTTGTGTTGAGATCCTTCTCTAGCCACTTGGCATATTACTGTGCTAACAAGTAACCAAGTTTTGTGGCTTAAGTGTTTGAAGTGTTACAGGGTCACCTATTCACCCCCCCTCTAGGTGCTCTCAGGCGCCTCGAAACCCCTCCTCGTCCTCAACGATGAGCAGGAGGAGCAGTCTCGGGATGAGCTCCGTGAGTATTCCGAGGCGGCGATGGGGTCGCTTCGGTCGACCATGGAGATCCTTTCTAGGGACGTTCCCAGGGTCCTCCAGGTAAGGATTCCAGTCGCATACCTTGCGTGGCCTTGGCATTCTTTGTAATATCTTGTCTTCCTTGCTGATGAACTGGCGGATGTAAGCACCGCCAAGTCGCTGTTCATCCGCCACGAGAGCGGCGTCTGGGGTTCGCTGTGGTCCCAGAGGGCTGCGCTTGCCCAGGCTAATGAGTGCCTTGCCTGACAGAGCACCGAGCTAGCGGACCTTCGGCTGCTTTGTGATGATCTAAAGGCCCTTGAGGGTCAGCTGGCCAAGGTGTCTGCTCGGGCCGGGGCCCTTGCGGTGGACCTGGCTGTGGCCATCGGATCTGCCCAGTCGGCCCAAGTCGTGGCCTCGCAGGAGCGTGCCCGGGCTGAAGGTATGTCTCGCCTGCTTTGCGACTTCAATTCCGCTTCACTCTTCAACTCGTGTCTGAAGAATTTCGATCAGCTATCTGCAGAGCTTGAGAGGGCTCTTAATGAGTCCGCCAAGGCGCACGCCCGGGCGGCTGAGCAGAATGAGGCCGACCGTGTGGCTATGTCCGA
Source organism: Zea luxurians (assembly GCA_029449295.1). Lineage (NCBI taxonomy): Eukaryota > Viridiplantae > Streptophyta > Magnoliopsida > Poales > Poaceae > Zea > Zea luxurians. The sequence continues at coordinate 2,461,487 of JAOPSE010000026.1, read as the reverse complement.
GGCTATCTCGGGCTTTTGCCGAGCCTTTGACCTCGACGACGTCCCCTCGGGTAGCTCCCCCCAGAGTCATCTACGGGCCTTGGGCCGCCATGTGCGCAGCAGACTCCGCGGGGCGCTGCATCACGACGTCAGGCGGGCCTTCATCGTGCTCGCTTCCCACTATGATGTGGACCTGGAGTGGGTCAGTGAGGGGTACTGTCTACCCGACGATGACGAGGCCGCCTTAGCCGAGGTCCAGAGGCTTGACGCGGCCGCCGAGGGCCCGAGCGCGGTGCTGGCCTCCTCCTTCGAGGTGGAGATCCTTCCGCCCGTGTCGTCGTCTGAGGCTGGGCCAGACCTCACCGAAGGCGGGAACGGCGCCGAGGGCGTAGCTGCTTCCCCTGCCAATGCCTGATCCTGCTGGAGCAGTTTATTTGTAGCATGCGTGTGTTCTTTGCGGCCGCCGAGGCCTAAACACTTTCATCGTCGTACCATAAAGTTACTCTTTCTTTTCCTCTTGTTTCGTGCGCCATGACTTGTTCGTTGGTAGCAGAACCACGAGTTACTTTTCGCGGAAGGTGACGAGAGGGGTATCTGTATCCCGGAGGCGTAGGAGTCCCTCGGCTCGGTCGACCTTGCCGCTTACGTGTACTCTCGTCGTTTTTAGGATCCCGCTATCGATACAGAAGTCGAAGGCACGAAAGGTCGTTTTGGTAGAAAATTTTTCCGAGGAAAATTTTGACGCAGAGGGGTTCCCCCCTTCTAGCCCCAGAGGGAGGGTCGGGCTTTGCTGAGGCAAGGCCGACCCTTCCTTGATGGTTAGACTTTATGTATGCAAACGAGGTTAATGAACGACTTAAAACATCTTAAGGGTAGAAGCGACGTAGCTGTTGGATGTTCCAAGCGTTGCTGTAGACCTCGCCTTGGTCATTGGCCAGCTTGTATGTTCCGGGCTTCAAAATCTTAGCGATGATGAAGGGCCCTTCCTAGGGAGGAGTGAGCTTGTGGCGCCCTTGGGCGTCCTGTCGCAGACGAAGCACCAAGTCTCCCACTTGGAAGCCTCGGGGCCAAACGCTTCGGGTGTGGTAGCGTCGCAGCGACTGCTGGTACCGTGTCGAATGTAGTAAGGCAATGTCCTGAGCCTCTTCGAGCTGGTCCAGCGAGTCCTCTCGGCTGGTCTGGTTGCTTCGGTCGTCGTACGCCCTGGTCCTCGGGGAACTGTATTCTAAGTCCGTGGGGAGGACGGCCTCGGCCCCATAGACTAGAAAAAATGGCGAGAAACCCGTGGCGCGGCTCGGCGTCGTCCTCAGACTCTAGACTACCGAGGGTAGCTCTTTCATCCACCGCTTGCCGAACTTGTTGAGGTCGTTGTAGATCCTCGGTTTGAGTCCCTGCAAAATCATATCGTTGGCACGCTCCACCTGTCCATTCGTCATGGGGTGAGCTACGGCGGCCCAGTCCACATGGATGTGGTGGTCGTCGCAGAAGTCCTGGAACTTTTTTCCGGTGAACTGCGTGCCATTGTCGGTGATGATGGAGTTTGGGACCCTGAATCGATGGATGATGTTGGTGAAGAACGCCACCGCCTGCTCGGACCTGATGCTGGTCAAAGGTCGGACCTCGATCCACTTGGAGAATTTGTCGATGGCGACCAGCAGGTGCGAGAAGCCCCCGGGTGCCTTCTGCAAGGGACCGACGAGGTCTAGACCCCACACAGCAAACGGCCAGGTGATGGGTATCGCCTGCAGGGCCTGAGCGGGCAGGCGTGTCTGCTTCGCGTAGAATTGACACCCCCGGCAGGAGCGAACAATCCTAGTGGCGTCGGCCACCGCGGTTGGCCAATAGAAACCTTGTCGGAAGGCATTCCCCACGAGGGCTCAAGGTGCTGCATGGTGGCCGCAAGCCCCCGAGTGTATTTCTTGCAACAGCTCTTGTCCTTGGGCGATAGATATGCATCGTTGGAGGATGCCCGAGGGGCTGCGGTGATAGAGCTCTTTTTCATCACCCAGCAAGACGAATGACTTAGCGCGCCGAGCCAGCCGCCGAGCTTTGGTCTTGTTGAGGGGAAGCTCTCCTCGGAGGAGATATTCTAGGTACGGGGTCTGCCAGTTCGGATCTGGTGTGACCCCATTCTGTTCCCCCTCGACGGGCAAGGCCTCCTCCTTGACGGCCGAGGGTACCTCGGGCTCGGCCGAGGGTACCTCGAGCTGGGCCGAGGCTTCCTTGGGCTCGGGCGCGTCGTTGATCTTGACGGATGGTTGATGTAGGTCTCTGGAGAAGACGTCCGGGGGAACCGTCGTCCGCCCCGAGGCTATCTTCGCCAGCTCATCCGTAGTCTCATTGTACCGTCGGGCGATGTGGTTGAGCTCCAGCCCGTAGAACTTGTCTTCTAGGCGCCAGACTTCGTCGCAGTAGGCTTCCATCCTCCGGTCGCGGTAGTGGGAGTTCTTCATGACTTGGTCAATGACAAGCTGTGAGTCACTACGAGCATCAAGGCGCCAGACCCCTAGCTCGATGGCGATGTGCAGCCCGTCAACCAGAGCCTCGTACTCGGCCACATTGTTTGATGCCGAAAAATGGAGGCGTATGACGTAGCGGAGATGCTTTCCAAGGGGTGAAACGAAGACCAAGCCAGTGCCTGCCCCTGTTTTCATGAGTGACCCATCGAAATACATGGTCCAAAGCTCGAGTTGGATTGGAGTTGTTGGCAACTGGGTGTCAGTCCACTCAGCAGGAAGTCTGCCAAGACCTGGGATTTTATGGCCTTCCGAGGCGCGAATGATAGCGTCTCGCCCACAAGTTCCACCGCCCACTTTGCTATCATACCCGAGGCCTCACGACACTGGATGATCTCCCCCAGGGGGAAGGATGACACCACAGTCAATGGATGAGACTCGAAGTAGTGTCGCAACTTTCGCCGTGTCAGAATCACTGTGTAGAGCAACTTCTGGATTTGTGGGTAGCGGACTTTGGTCTTGGAAAGCACTTCGCTGATGAAGTAGACTGGCCTCTGGACGAGCAGTGTATGCCCTTCTTCTCGTCTCTCGACCATGATCGCGGCGCTGACCACCTGAGTGGTTGCGGCTACGTAGATCAAGAGGGCTTCTCCCGTAGCGGGGGGCACCAGGATGGGTGTGTTTGTAAGGAGCGCCTTAAGATTTCCGAGGGCTTCCTCGGCCTCGGGGGTCCAAGTGAAGCGCTCGGCCTTCCTTAGGAGGCGGTACAGAGGCAAGCCTTTCTTCGCCAAGGCGTGAGATGAAGCGGCTCAGAGCCACAAGGCATCCCATGACCCTCTGTACTCCTTTCAAATCCTTGATCGGTCCCATGCTGGTGATGGCCGCGATTTTCTCCGGATTAGCCTCGATGCCCCGCTCGGAGACGATGAATCCAAGGAGCATGCCTCATATTATCCTGTAACACAAGATGTGGGGCAAGCCTTGTATTATCCTGCACCAGGGTGCCGCTCGTAGTAGGGGTTACAAGCGCGTCGCGTGAGGGAGAGAGAGAGAGGCAGAGAGCGGGAGCCCGTTCGTCCGCTCCTTCCCTCGCGCGAACCCCCCTCTAGGATGGAACTGGACCTCCCTTTTATAGACACAAGGAGAGGGTCCAGACGTACAACGGGGGGCGTAGCTATGCGCTAACGTGTCCGGCAGAGGAGTGCCTAATCCTTGTGTACATGCCAACGTGGCCGCCGAGGGAGAGCTTGAGCCCTGTACACATGATAGCGTGGCCGTCGGAGGAGCGCCTGAGTCCTGTAGGAGCACAGCTGGCAGTGCGGCAAGGATCCTGCTGACGTCTCCTTGCTGCCGTAAGGGGCTGAGAGCCACCGGCGTTGGTTGGGGCCTTCGGCTCCCGAAGGTCCTCGAGAAACATAATTTGATAATATTTTCTAAGTGTAATATGTGAACAGGCACCTTCAGAACAGGCACCTTCGGAGTCAGGTTGCGAATGGTTAAGACGAAGCTTGACTGGAATGAAAACCGATCATGACGAAGGATAAAGCGATCACGAAGCTATATGCAGAAAGGCTTCGGTAGAACGACAAAAAAGAAGAACCGACTTAAAGATGAAAAGCCAAATTGGACCTCAAAGAATTACTGTAGTTATTGATAAATGTAAAGGGCATCTATGTAATTTTACATGGGCTGCAACCCGTGTCTATAAATAGGTGAACAGTACTCCCGTACTGTTCACGCTGACTTGGCATTCGCTTTTTCGCATCACCTTTGTACCTTTACTTTTCATCAATCCGAAGGTACATTTGTAATTCATTTTTATAAATTTAATAATGGAAATATATCTATGGTAATACTGGTATTATCACTCGCATATTATGTATACTTGCTCTATTTTAATCATTTGCCAACCTAACGAAGGTCTTTTCTTTTGGAACCTTCGTCCGAGATTCGTTATACCCGAAGGGATATAACGTTTCTAAGGGCGAAGGAGTTCGACATTTAACACTTTTATGTTGTCTTGTTCTTGATTCATAGCATTTGAGAACGAGCCCTCAACATTGGCGCCCACCTCCGGTCAACTCACTTCCACTTTTTGGGTTTTTGAAAAACTTCGGCAAGCGTCACCTTCGTCTTGCCGCCTAAAAAAGCTTCAACGACAGGGGCTGCCACTCTGCACCCGCTGGACCCTAATCAGGATGTCGTCTCTCTCAGGGAGGCCCGAAGCCAGAAGAGGAAGGCCATCAGTCCAACGCCTCCGGAAGACGATTTGGACCAAGAAATACAAAAAATGGAGATGCTCCATCAACAGGTTCAACGGAAGAAGGAGAAGATGGCTCGTCTAGCTGATCTTCAAAAATAGATAGATGAAGCCTCTGAAGAGCTTCGACATCTCGCTCAAGATGACCAAGATCAAAGGCCTCCGCGCAGAGAGCTTCATCAAGAGGGTTTCTACAACGAGGATGACTGGTATGAAGATTTCCATCACGGAAATTTTGCTTTTGATGATGCTTCTCCCTTGTCAACAGAACTGCAGGCTGTTCCTTGGCCACAATCTTACAAGCCGCCTCAGCTCCCCATGTACGACGGTCATTCAGACCCGAAGCAATTCTTGATGAGCTATGAGGCAACTATATCTTCGTACGGTGGCAACACGGCGGTCATGGCAAAGTCCTTCGTCATGGCTGTCAGGAGCGTTGCACAAACTTGGTACTCTTCCCTTAGGCCAGGTACAATCACCTCATGGCAAAAGCTGAAGGATATGCTGATAACCAGCTTGCAAGGGTTTCAGACGAAGCCAGTCACTGCTCAAGCTTTATTCCAGTGCACACAGGATCACGAAGAATACCTTCAGGCATATGTCCGAAGGTTCCTACGTCTGAGGACACAGGCACCAACAGTGCCCAATGAAATTGTCATTGAGGCCATGATCAAGGGGCTTCGGCCAAGACCTGCAGCTCAGTACTTTGCCAGGAAGCCTCCTCAAACTCTGGAGAAGCTGCTCCAGAGGATGGATGAGTACATTCGGGCTGACAATGATTTTCGCCAAAGAAGGGAGGAAGCTCTCAGGTTCTCTGAAATGACTAGGGGCTTCGGAGGAAGATTTTATCCAAGGCACGTCAGGTCAATTCACAATTCTACTCAAAACGACGACAAAGGGAGTCAACAGCAAAGGCCACAGTGCTCCTCGCAAGCTTCGGGGCAACAGCAAAGTTCCTTCCGGCCGCCAGCGCCAAGGGGCAGAGGCGCCAGGGGCTTCGGGGGAAGATTTGGGGATCAATCAAGAAAAATATACTGCTTATTTTGTGGTGAGGGTAAGGGCCACACCACCAGGATGTGTCACATTACCATCCAGAAGCAAAAGGAGTTAGCAGAAGCTGCTGCACAATAGAACCAGCCGAAGTAGGTCATGCATACTGCTTCGTACCATTCGCCTTATATTCCAGAATATGTAGGCAATCACCCAGCAGCCTCTGTTGCTTCGGCAAGCCAACCCCAAGCTTCCTGGCAACAGCTTCCACCGCCACCACCAATACAACGAGCTTCGCAGCCAGAAGGGAGCCAGCACTCTCACCCCCAGAGGGACTTCAGAGAAGAATCCGAAGCTCGCACAGTCAATAGCACTGTGCCAGAGTCGAAGCACATTTATTGATAAATATCCTACCAAAGCAGCAGTTTTTTCGCATTTTTACATCCAGTATTACTTTTTTGTTAATAAGGAGCAATTATGGGAAGCTTAAGTGTCTTTTATCGTCTTTTAATTTCTTGTAACACTTTCTCCATAGGCTTGAGTTGCCGAAGTATACGAATTTATGGTGGCATGAAGGACCGTTGTATTGTCAAAAGTTTTTTATAATGGACACAGTGCAAATTGTTCGAAATAGTAAAAAGTCGTTCCTAAAGGAGCGCAGAGTAAGTTTTCTAAGCTTATAGCGAAAAGTCAGCGCTGATTCCGCCGAAAGTAAAAGGCGAAGAAGCTCCTAAGGGAGGCTTACAGCAAAAAATAAACGCTGATTCCGCTGAAAGTAAAAGGCGAAGAAGCTCCTAAGGGAGGCTTACAGCGAAAAGTCAACGCTGATATAAAAAGTGTGTGTGCTCTATTACAGGGATATGTATCCGTGGCACAAATGTCATTTTGCATAACATAACATCATCACATCATTCTGCATAACATAAGCATCATACAACATATTGCATGTGAAACAACAAGTGGATACAATATTGATCTTTGGAGAATATTTTGGAAAAGAGAAAATCATACTAAAGCACAAGGCAAGTCGAGAAGAAGTGTAGCTTCACTAGAGAGGCAACAAAAAAACTTTTCTATAGCTTCGGAGAATATTTCACGAAGCTTGGATAATCTTCACCAGCGAAGTATGCAATTTCTTGTGATATAAGATTTTCTTCACAAAGCATGAAAAGAAGGGAAGGTGTTTTTTCGCCGAAGGCTCAAAAAATGGTATGTATGCAGGATTTCATGCATCGTAAAGAATTAAAACTGTACATGGTTTATATATTACATTCAAAGTTACAATCTATTACACACGTCACGTTCCAAATGTTTTTACAGTAGCATTTAATCCTCTTTAAGAACTATTTCTGCAGCTTCGTTTAGTAGCTGGTCAACAACCTTGTCCATAATGGCTTCGGCCATTTTTCTAATTTCATCGTCCCCTTTTGGGTGGGGGCCCGGAGATGCCTCAGCAGGTTCTGAGCGAAGAGAAGATATGGCTATATTACTATTACAAACCGTGAACAAAGTCTAGAATCAAAAATTACAACATAATAAAAATCACTAATTAATACCTATTCGCCCTTCGGGCTCTGTACTCTTTTCGGCAGCCGCCGCTACTTGTCTAGCATCATGGATGCCTTTTTCACTCTTTTGAATAATTTCTTGCGTCATTTCTCGGCCGCCGTTGTCCCAGATATCGGTGAAAAATTTTCCGCCGATCATGCTTGCTTCGGCTGAGGGGTCTTTAATGTCTTCAGAGGACAAAGTAGCTTCGGATTGCGCTAAAGATTTTACATGCTCACAACCTTTCTTCTCCAAAACAGTAGCAATTCCTCTAGCACCCGAAAAAGCACATATGTCTCCGCGGCTATTGAGGATTTCTTCGAAGGCCTCAGCTTCGTTACTGATCCATTCCATCGGACCTTCAGGGTTGCCCCTTGAGAAATTCTCTTCGCTAGAGAATGCGTCAACGTTGGCAAAGCTGGATTTTATCTTCTTAACGCACTCTATAGATTTAACATAGCATCTTCTCTGAGAAGCACAAAGCTCTTTAACATTAACTTCCAAATGATCTGCCCATTGATCACTTAACTCTCGTTTTGTTTCTTCAAGTGCGCGTTCCTCTTTGGCTCGGGCTAGTTGTTTACGAAGATCTTCGCTTTCTCGCCTCTGAGCTTCGGCTTGAGTTTTAGAGTTGGCTTCGTCCTCCTTCATTTTTTCCACTAATGTAAGCAAAATTCTGTCCTTTTCCAAGGCTTCGCTTCTTAGCCTAATAACCTCTGTTCGAAGGTTGTTGAGAGCAATGGTGCAGCTCTCGTCTTCAGCATTCTTTTGTGCCCTTAAGGCATTGCTGAGAATTAAGCCCTATTCAAAAAGAATGAATGGATTAACATAACAGTAAAGGACTCATTCGAAATCTATAAAATTCAAAATTTACAATCTTCGTACCTTCAGACTGTTATATGCAAGACTATCCGCAAGATCCTCCTTCGTCATGGCGCAAAGGCCAGCTTCGAGTTTTGGGAATCCCATGCTTCTAGCCATCTCCCGGCACATGAATAATTCTTTATTATCTGGGAGACAGTACAAGAAGTCATCTTCGTCTGTCCCATTGAACACTACGGCCCCCTTTGGATACTTCAGTTCTCGGGCATAGTGATTGGCTTCAAAAACCTCTTCTTCAGATAGTTTCTTCCCTGAAGCATGTCGCACAATATAATCATATATTTTGGAAGATGCTTCGGGGGTGGCAGTGCCAATTTCCTCAATCTGAATTGGTTCTGTTATTTTTGCTTTTTCAGTTTCTAAACTTGCCTTTGACATTTTTTCGACCTTCAAAGGTTGTATCTTGGTGGATTCCGAAGGCCTAGCTTCAGTTTCAAATTGCTGCCTTGAAGCTTCAGCAGCAAAGGCTTCAGTAGACACTTCAACAGTTTTCTTTGGAGTTATGCTTGAAGATTTAATTGTCTCCAAAACATCCAGCACATTAACCATCCTTTTTCTTTTCGGGGTTGCTGCTGGCCCCTTCTGGCTTTTAGCTGCCTCAACTTTTGACGAAGGACTTAAAACATCTAGTGTTTTTCTTTTTTCAGATCTCTCTTTTCCTGTTTCTTCTGCTGCTGGTGCTTCGGCCATTTCTTCGGATTTTGGTGTTGTAGTTGGTTCCCTGGCTTCAGTGGCCGAGGAGGCCTCGCCAATAAACTCAGGCACCGTGGCTAGCTCAATACAGCGTGGAGGGTGTGTGGACACTTTTACCTTCTTCCTCTTTGGTGCTGGTTCCCCTGGAGCAGCCGAAGCAGTGTCTTTTGTAGGAGAAGTATTTTTTCTCTTTTGACCTCGCATTGGATAATGGTAGTCGGGATAGATAAATCCAATTGCATCAAATACTCGGTTGAGTCTCTTCTTTTTTCGGCCTCCGAAGGCCGCTGATAATGCAGTGTTTTCGGCCTTCGTGTATGCCCCAAGCAATTCATCACTTACATTCTCAATGCTTTTCAGCCAATCATCATCCGGTTCAACAAACTTATCTCCATACTTGAATGTATATTTCAGCCTGATTAGTCCACCCTCGTCAGTTTCTTTAACGCTCTCCTTCGGCATTTCCCAGTCATCTACAAGTGGCCACACTCTGAAGGCAATGTGCTCTTGCATTAAATCCCTGGTCCCAATAAAAGAGCAGACCACCCCGAAGGCCCTCTGACATTCCTCAGCTGCTTCATCCATTTCCACCTTTGGTTTCCGAAGTCCGAAGCGCTGCCAAATAGGGCGCATGATGATATCTTTGATATCTTCCCGAGCCTTCAAATCGTTCTTCACATAGAACCATTCCTTCATCCATTCCCCGGGCCATCTCTTCCGAAAGGTTGGCACGGGACAGCTTGACCCAGAGCGGGCGCCAAAGCTATAGCAACCAAAATTATTATGATATTGCTCCTTACCCCAGGGTTTCGTCTCATATACTAGCTCGTGTATATTGCAAAAGCTTTTTGCACTTGGCTCCAGGCCCTGGCTCCTCACCGCCCAGTCGAAGATTCCCAATCTTGTCACTGCCTCGGGGGTAAGTTGATGAAGGTAAATTTGATATATTTTCAGAACTTCTACCACAAACCTGCTCACAGGGAATCGCAGCCCAGCCTTTAAAAAGCTTCGGAAGATCACGACCTCATTATCTTCGGGGGTCGGCGTAGTTTTTTCTCCGTCATCTGCCCTCACGATGGATATATCTCGGAAATATCTCCCTCTCATATTTTCAAGGTGACTCTGCTTTATAGTTGATTTTCCGAAGTTTGAGTGGCTAGGCCGCCACGGGCGATCTTCGGAGTCCTCCCCACCACTATCCACATCATAACTATCACTGTCGCCAGTATCTTCAGATAAGCCCTCCAAAGCTTCCTTGACAATCTTTTCCGTATTGGTCTTCGACATTGACTCAAGAAAACCCAAGTGCATTTCCTCCGAAAGGCTTAGCTTCGAAGCACCACCAACTGTCTTATCCTCAGACATTTTTGCGAAGGCTGGCAACTAGACTTGAAACTGAAGCTTAAAACTCCAAGACCGAGCAGATGCTGGGTGCACAGGCAAAAAGTTGGGTGAGTAAAAAGCAGGTGGCAAAAGGGCGTGCCAAATAAACTCGCGGTGGGCTCGTATTTATACACCCAGTATGTTGAAAACTGGAGGGCCCCGCTTGTCAATGACTGTTGCTATTCTAGCAAGAGGAAGGTGTTTTTTCGGACCTTCGGCTTAAAGCCTTCGTCCATGTCGCAATATGAATTTATCTTAATAAATTGATTTTACGAGGGGCTACTGTTGGGGGCCTTCGGCTCCCGAAGGTCCTCAAGAAACATAATTTGATAATATTTTCCAAGTGTAATATGTGAACAGGCACCTTCGGAACAGGCACCTTCGGAGTCAGGTTGCGAATGGTTAAGACGAAGCTTGACTGGAATGAAAACCGATCATGACGAAGGATAAAGCGATCACGAAGCTATATGCAGAAAGGCTTCGGTAGAACGACAGAAAAGAAGAACCGACTTAAAGATGAAAACCCAAATTGGACCTCGAAGAATTACTGTAGTTATTGATAAATGTAAAGGGCATCTATGTAATTTTACATGGGCTGCGACCCGTGTCTATAAATAGGTGAACAGTACTCCCATACTGTTCACGCTGACTTGGCATTCGCTTTTTCGCATCACCTTTGTACCTTTACTTTTCATCAATCCGAAGGTACATTTATAATTCATTTTTATAAATTTAATAATGGAAATATATCTATGGTAATACTGGTATTATCACTCGCATATTATGTATACTTGCTCTATTTTAATCATTTGCCAACCTAACGAAGGTCTTTTCTTTTGGAACCTTCGTCCGAGATTCGTTATACCCGAAGGGATATAACGTTTCTAAGGGCGAAGGAGTTCGACATTTAACACTTTTATGTTGTCTTGTTCTTGATTCATAGCATTTGAGAACAAGCCCTCAACAGGCGTCATGGTGCACGCGGGGCACCATCATTACCCGTCGTCGGGGTAAGCCAGATGGGACGCCGGTCTTGTTCCTTGTAGCCTGAGCTGGCTAGGGATAGGGTAATGATGTATCCCCTATTGGCGCGGTCGGTCCGAGCCCAAGGTCGGGCGAGGTGGAGACTTCTCTTGAGGTCGAGGCCAGGGTCGAGTGAGGACGCGATTCCTCCTGAGACCAGGGTCGAGGCCGAGTCCAGGGGTCGGGCGAGGCGGAGACCTCCTCCCGAGGCCGGAGCCTAAGGTCGAGGCCGAGTCCAGGGGTCAGGCGAGGCGGAGACCTCCTCCCGAGGATGGAGCCTGAGGTCGGGCGAGGCGGAGCTTCCTGTTGCGCCCGAGGCCGAACTCGGTGGTTGATCGTGACTTGTTGTCAGTCTTTGCCTGGGTGGTTGGCACGACAGTCGGAGCGGGGCGAGTGGTGCTGTTTTCCTGTCATATCGAACAGTAAAGAAGAGGGGCGAAGTGACTGCGGTCACTTTGGCCTGGCCGACTAAGGCGCGTGTGTCAGGATACGGCATCAGACATCCCCTGCATTGAATGCGCCTGCGAAGCGATCGGTTGGTGAGGCGGTCTGGCCAAGGTTGCTTCATAACGAAGCCTGCCCGAGTCAGGCTTCAGGAGAGCCAAGGAGGTGCCCGCTGCCTGAGGAGGCCCTCGGGTGAGGCGTGAACTCGTCTGGGACTACTGCTTCAGCCCGAGGCTAGGCTCGGGTGAGGTCGCGTCCCTCAGGTAGACGAAGCCATGACTTGAACCGCGCCCGTCAGTTGGTCTGAGGGTGTTTACCAGCGATGATTAGGAGCGTTGGGGGTACCCCTAATTATGGTACCCGACATCGGTGTTTTGGGTCCGACTGTGCACCTGGGGTTACCCCTCAAGGTGCTTTCAGGAGTAGGATGGTGTTATCGACTGTAGCTCGATGGTTCGTGCTGGATGCACGAGAAACAGTGGACGGCGATTTACAGGTTCGAGCCGCTTTGAGATGCGTAACACCCTACGTCCTGTCAAGAGTGCTTTATGTGGTGGGTTACAAGAGGATTCTTTAGCGCTGAAAACGTAGAGAGTTGGGTGGGAGGCTAAGTAGCGAGCATTTGATCTGAAGGGGTGCCCCCTAGGTATTATATACTCGACCGTGGGGTGGTACATGTAGATATGACAACAACGTGTACCTAAGAAATAGTGAACCAACTGAGTTTATCCTCCTATAATCCTGCCGACCCATTCTCGCTTGGTTCCGTTGTACGGGGCTCCTGCACGGGAAGGTCGGGCCTCTGTTGTGATTACTATTCGAATTCGTTGGGACGTCTTGGGCTTGTGCCGATACAGCCTTGTGTCGATTCGCTTCATTGGTCGTTCCTCCCCAGGCCCACGAGGGGGATGACCTTACGAACTATGGGGCCCTTGGGCCTTTCGTGAGGTCTTTTATCCTTCTGGTGGACCCGGGGGATATCTGTCCCCCACAAGCCCCCGATCATTGGGTCGATTCTGAAATAAACGGCCTAAGGATCCTAGGTCCAGCTTGCAGTCAGTTCTGAAATAAACGGCTCAAGATCCAGCTTGCAGTCTTTGACTTTTACAAGGTATGCCTTGGAGATAAACCTGCCGGGCCACTGCTTCTGAGTTCTAAATGATCCGGTGGAAACAATTTTTCACTGTCTCTTTCTGCCTTTATTACTCGAAATTTGGTGTTCTGTCTCAGACTCATGCTTCGAAAGTCAGCATTTTTGTACCGTAGGACTTCAAATTTCATTGGGTGCACTAAAGGTGCACCCAATGGGTGTAGCCCCTGAGCTTCGAGTGGATTTTTGCAGATAATCCACTCGAAGGTCCTTACTTCAAGTATTATCAGAGATCACTTTTATCTTCCACTTGCACTTTTTCAGAGGTCAGCCTTGTCTTGATCTTGCCTTATGCTTTAGAAGTCAGCACTTTACTTCTTTGGGGATGATGATCCATAGGATGCACCGGAGGTGCACCCAATGGGTGTAGCCCCCGAGCTTCGAGTGGATTTTTGAAAATAATCCACTCGAAGGTCTTCATTTCGTGCCTTTTTTCCGGGAATCATGCTTCCCCTTTGCCGAATGCCTTGGAGATCAACATTATATTATTGATACCACGCTTTAGAAGTTAGCGTACATTTTTGTCTTTGAGGCCGAGTACGCGATCTGCCCATATCTTGCTAGGTCTTGCCATTTATTTGATCTGCGACTGATTGGACGTTCGATAGATGGCCCTTTGCAAGTCTTCATGTCACTTCGTGCTTTGATGCTTCTGTCGATTAGACTTGTACCTCATCGGCTATATTTGGCTTTCCTTTGATCCCTGCTGATATCTTTCTTCTGTCTTGAAGTATTCATTGCATATACTATTCGGATATGACACTGTTGAAAATATACTGATAATTCCTGGGCGTCCCCCCCAATGGGTGTAGGCAAGGGACGGCTTGGGACGTTGAGTGTTTAGCAAACTGCTTCTGAGTAGTAACTTGATGTGACCACGGGCGTAATCATATCGCCCGCGCAGTTGACTGGAGTCCCAATCGGTGTCGTGTTACGTGAAATGGCGTCAGTCGCCTGACGTGTCTTCAGACGGTTTGAATTGCATATTGAATTTTTGCGACTGTTCAGTGACCGTGGTAGGAGGTGAGCGGTTGCCTTCTTCTTCTATAAATAGTGCTCTTGCTTCTCCGACATTTTCACATCTCTTACTGCTGCTTGCTGTTTACCCTCCTCTTCTTCCTTCCATTTCCAACATGGGCAAGAGTAAGAAAGGTGGTAGTTCTTCGCATCGCTCTAGTGACAAACGCAAGCGTGAGCCGACCCCTCCCTCGGAGGACTTCGGCGACTCGGAGTACTCGGAGGAGGAGTTCTCCTCTGAGTTCGAGGGCTCTCTGGCTCCTGCCTCTCCCCCGGCTTCGTCTGATGATTCAGACGACTCCTAGGGGATTGCCGCGGAGGTCTGGACTTACATCCGGTCCGTCGAGCGCGCCGGGCTCGCGGGCTCGGATGAGTCGGAGTACTCCTCGGACTCGTCCAAGGAGGGCGGTGGCGACGGCGATGGCGGTGACGGCGACGGCGACGGAGGCGACAGCGACGGTAGCGGTGACGGCGGCGAAGGCGATGGCGACGGCGGCGGCAAGGGTGGCAGCGGTGACGGTGGCGACGGCAGCAAGGGCGGCAACAGGGGCAGCAGTAAGGGCAGCAACAAGGCCAGTGGCTAGATGGCACTGGTTTTAATTATTAGTATAGATTAGTAGTAGTATAATGAAATAATGTAGTAGTAGTTAGTAGTATAGAGTAGTGAAGTATAGTGTAGTAGTAGGGAGGTCATCAACTCATAATGAGTTGGTTTGTATGTTCGGTAATGCTTCCCTTATAATGAAGAGTGATTTCGCCTCACTTCTTGTGCGCTTTATTTTGCTTTCCCGTCATTCGCCGATCTCATTAATGCCTGAGAGATGTTTGGAATCAACGAATCACGCTTCTGACTATTTTCTTCACGATGTCAACACTTTGGTGATAGCGGCTGAGTCATTTGAAATCACGTTGTTGCTTTAGGAGTGACGGCCGAGTTATTACTGGCGATGTTGGTACTTTTTGAAGTAATGGCTGAGCGATAGCGGCCACGTCAGTGTTTTAGAGATAATGACCGAGCGGTTATTGGTGATGTCAGTGTTTTAGAGGTAACACCCTAATCCCTTGGAACTGCATCACCGCTTTAGGAACAACAACCGGGCGGCTGATGACGACGTCGGTGTTTTGGAGGTAACAGTCGAGTGATAACGGGCCACGCCGGCCGCTTTGGAGATAGTGGCCAAGTGGAGTCTGGTAACGTCAGCGTTCTCAGAAATAACCGCTGAGTTAGAATGGACCGCGTCGGCCGTTTTGGAAATAACGGCCGAGTGATGATGTGGCATGCCCGCGCTTTAGAAATAACGGTCGGGTGATGACATGGCACGCCAGCGTTTTAGAGATAACAGCTGGGTGATGACTGGGTGCTTTTTAGATTCGGCATCTGGCTTCGGAAAACCCCATATGCACTGTACTGTCATGCGCCTCCACATTTCGTGCCCTAGTTCTTGCTTTTCTGCACCCAGGCCTTCTCCACTCTCTTGCAACGCTGCTTCCTCTCCGTTCGCCGGCAAGGTTGAAATGGCGCCTGTAGCACCCATTTTGTAAATTGCTAGAAATAATACCAATAGAGAAACAATTTCTCTTTATGTGAGTTTGATCTTTATGCATCATCATATGTGAACACCATGTCCAAAAACTATTAATAAAAAGATATGCTACTAAATCATTGCATCATGCTGAATATTTTATTTGTGTGTGCATTTTTGTGACAATATTATAATAATGTAAAAAAAAGAAATATGTTAAATATCCAGATGGGGATTTAAATCCTAAAGTAATCCTAGAATTAAGAAAAGAGAGAATTAAGAGATTATACAAAATAGAGGAAAATATATATATGAAAGAATACATTTTGTTCCTACTAATATTTTAATTTAGGTATGATCAAACTAAATAATTATTCAGTGTACAAAAGTGCCACAAAGTTTGAGTTTAAATTGAAGTTTGAATTTGGAATTCAAAATAAGACAAAATAGGAAGAATAGAAACTTAAAAAGAAAAAAAGGGGAGAATACCTAACTGGGCCTCGGAACCCACATTTGGCCCACCAGAGGAAGCAATCCGCGCGGCCCAGCTTCCAGCCTTCACCGCGCGCGCCTCTGATGTCTCTCTGACACGCGGGCCCCGAGTGCAGGCCTCCTTAGCGTGCCCCGCGCTGGTTGCTTCGGCTGTCATGCGGGCCCCGCTTGTCTGCCTCCCTCCGCGCGTGTTCATTTTCCCTGCCACCGATCTGTGGGCCCATCACGTCAGCGTTTTCTTCTCCGCTCGGGCGCAACAACCAGTCGCCATGCCGCGATTCTCGCCGTAGTTCCAGCTGGACTCATGACCCCTTCGTCTCGGCTAAAATGTGGACCGACCCCTCCTCCAGAGTCCCTCCTGACCCGCGCCAAACCGCCACTCATAGTTGTGAGAAAGGGAGCGTCGTCGGGTTCCGCTCGGGTAAAGCTCGCCACCGCCGTTGAACTCGTGAACCGCGGACACTTGGACCACCGCGGGGCATCCGACCGCTGCGCCGTGCACTCGTGGAGCTTCGGTCGTCACCAATTCCGTCATCGACGCCACCGTTGTAACACCCCTGGTGTTACTATAACTAAAACTTGAGCATGGCATCATGAGTATGGGCATTGCATATGTTTGATACACCTAGAGTGCATTCACTAGGCAAAAATTTCAAACAAGTTGTATTGTTTTACTGTTTTACAAATAGGACCCTAGTTTAAGGACTTAACTCTAAATAGTGGTTAAAGGGGTAAAACTTAACCCAAGTTGAGAAAAACCTTAGGGCTGTTGAGAAAAGTCATAAAATATCCCCAAACACTAAGTTGGTTCACATTTATACCCCTGGAATACCAGAAACCCTAATCAGAACCCTGGAAAACCCTAAAACCAAACCCTAGGGACCTAAGTGCAAAATTAGTCCACTTTTGGGCTAAAGTGCAAAAACCAAGTCAAATAAGTGTTTCAAGTCAATTGGATCACAAATATGTGGACTTGAAGGCCAAACCCTAAGTTTTGGACTAAAATGCAAAATGGACCTCAATTGAGTTTTGTTCTAAGTCTGAAAAACAGTGAATGGGCTCAACTTTGGGGCTTTGTAATTTACAAAGTATAAGGTTTTTGCCCTAGGTCACCACATCAAAGTTGAAGACCCATTATAGGAGAACAACTTTGCTTAAGGTTGTAAGCTTAGTTGTTAAGAAGAATTTAGAGAAAACCAAGCCTAAAGTTGGGTTGTCAGGCTGTTATGTCTGAATTTTCAAGACTAGCAGTGAATTGACCTCGACTTCAAGCTAGGTTTTGAGCATGATCCAGTGCTCAAATGAGTTTGATCTCTATAGCTAGATTGTAGCTGGTTTATAACTCTACAGCTTTGCTACTGGGAGTTGATGAAGTTCTTGTGAGAAATCCGGAGAAAAATGGCTCTAAAATCGTTTAGTCAGAAGCCCTGATGAAGGAATTCCATGGTACAGTGCCAGACTCACTGAAGAAGATTCTAATCGCGCTCGTCGCCGGTAGCCGCCGCCGTCGATCATGGCTCGTCACGATTCGTGCTCAGTAGTCTTTGGATAAGCACGGCCGGTGCGAGTCCTCGCCGCCGGTGAGCTGTAAACCACTCCGGCCAGCTGTAGCGCTTTCCTTTCCCTTGCTCTCCGCTCGGGGATACGGATTTCACCGCCGTCGAGCCATTACCGGCGTCCGCCGCGTGGCTCTGTCTTTACACCTCGTCACCGTGACTCCTCTAGGCCATCCCATCATCGACGGGGAGCTTGCCACGGCAGTCGACACGTATTCACCGCGCGCCAAGCCTCTTCCCCATCTCCGACCGCCGCCACGCCATCCAAAATCCACGAGCCACCGCCCCCGGAGCCTATAAATTGAGGGCAGGGCTAGTTGCGCCATGAAATTGTGAAGCTCTAGCACCCGCTCCCACACTCAATCGTCCAACCGCTCGCCTGAATTTCTCGTTGCCCCCAAATTGATTTTCCGCCACCGTTGAAGTGAGCTCGCCGTGGACAGCCCTCCACAGGTCAGCCCCGGCCCTCTGCTACTTTGTTTAGGTACCCTCCCACCTCTGTGATGCTTGCCAAGCCATTGAATTGAGCTAATGGTTCTCGGGTCGCCGGGAACGCAATCATTACGCCGCTTTGCTTACGGTCACCGTGGCCGGAGCTCCACGATCCACCAACAGTGCAATTAAGTTAGGGAAAGTAGTTAGGCCGACCCCAATTTCGTGTCCACCGCTCGGAGAACCCAGCCGTTGCCCCGTTCGGCCGGCGTAGATGCTCGCCGGAGCGCGGCCGTGCGTGAACGGCGTCGAGGACTGGTAATCGTGAATTGACAGAAACCCGAGGACCTTTTCGTGAACTGTCAGTGACTTAAAACAATAGTAAACAGATCTATTTCTGTTTAACCAAAAACCCGAGGGCCTCTGCGCAAAGTCGCCTCGCGGGCGCGGGCGCGCGCGCGCGCATTCGCTCGGGCTTGGGCCGACCTGGGCTGGTTTCGGCCCGTTACTGTTAAAGTTTTTCCTTTTTCTTTTTCCACAGAGCTTTAGAAACCTGTTAAAAATTATAGAAAAATGGTAAAATTATGAGACCAATTTTCCTAAGTTTGTTATTTTCCATAGTATTTAATAAAAATAGTTTTATGATTTTTAGTTTGAACAGGGAATTTTAAGGTATTTAAAACAACCTAAACCAATGGTTCTGGATTTTTAGAAAATAAATAATAAGTCCAAAATTTCCCAAACTTTTTATGTGAGCTTTTCACATTATTTAGAAGCCTTGGGTAGAATTTGGGTTGATTTGGACCTTGTTTGATCACTAAACCCAAAACCACCCCCCCTGCTCCATGAACTCCTTTACTGACTCCGGAAACCCTAGGTTCTCGGAGTACCGTGAAGGAAAGTTGTACTCAAGACATAAAAAAATAAGTTTATGTTATCTTTGCATCCTCATGAGCATTCCATGACATCCATTCTTATGCATGTATATGATTATATTAGAGCAAGAAGAAGAAGAAGAAGTTTTTGAAGAAGGGATACCACCCACCTCTGATCCTCAAGCGGATAACTGCTTTTATTTTGATATCTGTGGATCCGAGCAAGACACCTCTGATAACAAAGGCAAGCCCCGGTGCATTTGCCACCCCCCCTTGATGTTTTTAAAATCTTTCTCACTTGCTTGATGCATTAGGTGATAGGAGTTGATTGATTAAACAATTCCTGCATTACCTTCCTTGATCTTGATTACCCTCCTTGAAATCCTGTTTTTACAAAAAGGTTTTACTATGCTTAGTATTGCTCTAGAAAAACAAAAGGATTTGTTTTACAAAAGATGTTTGGCAAAGTGGGAGGGATGTTTTCGAAAATAAAACTTGATGGTGGATCCATCACGGCCGTGATGGATTCAACATCGGAAAAGATGTACCTCTGTCAGGTACCAAACTTTGGGTTTGAAATGAGTAAGCTGAGACCGGGCGGGTGACTTGCACGAGAAGAGAGTCTCGGTGTAGTGTCTCCGTCTGAGTCGATTAAGGACCTTGTCGATGTAGGCTTGATGATCGAGGACCCTTTAACTGGTCACATGCCTCGTCATGGGTAAGCCTTGCCTCGGGCAGACTAAGGCCAGAATAAGATAACACGAAATGGGAGTGGAGCGGTGGCGAGAGTAGCGTGTACCCTCTGTGGCAAGAGGCTGGACGGTGGTGTATCTGTGCTCTCGGTTTGCGTAACCTGATCCGGTCTTAAGAACCCCGGTGGCGGGTTGACATATGCAAGGGTTAAGTGCTACATATGTCGTGTGATTGGAGATCCTCAGCTGAGTATAATCGATTCGGATCGCCGTACCTTCGCGGTTATGAAGACTTGGTCACTGACCTACACGTAGCATTCCACTAAAGATGATGGGTTTTTGGTTAAGAAATTGGCTAGTGCAGGACCAGTGATTGAACTAGGGTAGAAAGAACTCTAGTGCAGGTAATTTTACCTAACTTGACAAATAAAATTGGATTTTTAAGGATCCAATTTAGTAAGCATTTCTGCAAAACAGAGTCTTTGACTATTGAGAAGCCTTACCTTGACTCCCATATATCCAGCATACCCTTGAGAGTCTTTTCCTTAGTCGGGTAAGACTTGCTGAGTAATTCCATACTCAGGGTTTATCCCTTTGTTGTTTTTAGGTGGGGAAGTAGCAGATTTTTGCTGCTTCTGTGCTAAGGTGGTTCCCAACGAGGAAAAACAAGACTGAAAGGCGGGAGGACTCGGTCCTCCATCTAGAATCTTTTGTTTATAGTCTTTCGGGAGAGGTTTGTGTCTCCCTGGTTTGTATAATTATTTCTTATATGCACTCACTTTTAAACTGGTCTGTAATAATATAACTCGAGCTTTCTTTGGAAATAAATGTAAGTTTATGTAAATCGCTTCCGCATTTCTTTATCTCTGATGATCTGTAATGTCTGCAAGATGGGTGAAACGTTCCTGGTGAGGTAAGGAAAGATACCGAGCTTGTCAAGTAACTTAGGAACATCTACAGGGTGTCTGATGTCTGTTAGACAAGGACAACTGTAGGTGGGCCTGATTACTTGGGAGGTTCTGTCACAGCTGGTATCGGAGCGTAGCCCTTCTTTGCAGATATTGAGGCATCTTCAAAAAGATTTTCAAAAGTCTTACCTAAAGATTCTTTTCTCTTCTTACCTAAGTATGCTGAAGAGTTTATCTTAAAGACCAGATAGGAAGAGTGCAATGTATAGAAGGTTAAATCAACCAAGGTTGATCCTGTACTTACTCATGCATCATGCTAAGAATTATACTAATAAATTTCCCCCTTAGAAAATGCCGCCGCGCACAAGAAAGACCGCGCGTAAGTCGACTGGACCATTTGGAGTACCTCGACATCAACTTGCTCCGCGAGATGTAGATAGTAGTAGCGGGAGCAATGATCCTATAGGGGATCTGGAAGCAGAAGTAAGCAGGCTCCAATTGGAACTCCGCCGCAGGACAGCTATATGGATTGGAGATGGTGACCGTATAAATGAGTTACGAAGAGACGTTCGCCATCTACAAGACCAGCTGGCAGATCGGGATTTGGCACTCGATTGGGTTGTTCAATCTCGTTCATTGGCATGGGCCAAGGAGGCAAGGGCTCAGGCCCGAGTGAAAGAACTCAGCTCAGCTGTCGACGACTTGCAGGTTTACTGCAATACATTGCATGAGGAAGTCCATGTGCTCTACTCGCAACTACACCCTAGTGAGCCTATATCCTCTGCTGAGGCGGAAGCCGGACCCTCTCACGTTGCGGGACGCGCGTTGGGTGGGGAATTAGACCTGTATGAACCCCCTCCTTCTTTGAGGTTGGTTGACGTCTGGACTCCCACACCTGATGATGAAGCCGCCAAAAGCAATGGAAAACAGGACTAGTGGTGTAATAAGAGTAGAGTAGTGTATTGTAGGGTGTACTGTTATATTAGAGTAGTGTATTGTAGGGTGTACGGTTGTATAATAGGTTAAACTTTTGTAAAATGGGTAATGTATCCTGTTGTGTAATGTCGAGTCTGTACCATTACTTTTTACAGTAATGTAAAACGGAAGGTTTTCTTTGGCACATTATGTTTATTCAAATGTTTTTGCCTCAGATGCCGACCCGGACTCGCGGACAGGATGCAGCCGGAACATCCGGGGGTCGGGATGCTACCCCGAATCCACCTCCCGTTCCACCCACGCTTGCCGAGGCAATCGCTGCCTTGGTAAATGCTACAGCCGACAATACCCGCTTCCTGAGGGAGATGGCGGGTCAGCAACAGCTTCAGCAACAAGCAGGAAGAGGATTTCAACAGGGTCCCCGTGAGACCACTTATCTAGATTTCTCCGAGACTCGTCCGCCTCTCTTCGTCAAAGCCGAAGACCCGCTCGAAGCCGACGAATGGATAAGGGTCATTGAACAGAAATTTGGCCTTCTACGTTGTTCGGAAACCCAGAAGCCGTTGTTTGCGGCACAGCAACTCCGAGGCCCTGCCAGCACTTGGTGGGGGAACTTTGTGGCCATCCAACCGGACAACCATCAAATTACATGGAATGAGTTCAAAGCAGCATTCCGCGAGCACTATATTCCTGAGGGAGTGCTGCACATGAAGCAAGAAGAGTTCATGAAATTGAAGCAAGGGGGAGATACTGTGAATCAGTATCTCAACAAGTTCAATCACCTGTCACAATATGCAATTGATCAGGTGAACACAGACTTGAAGAAAAGGAATTGTTTTATGAGAGGTCTGAATGACCGAATGCAGCGAAAAATGGCTGCCTGTATTGATCTTACTTATGGAAAGGCTGTCAGCACAGCCTTATCTGTGGAGGCCAAATATGCAAATTCTGGGAAAAGTAAGGGATTCATGTGGCAGAACCACCCGAATTATTCCAGCTTAAGTGCCTAAGTCATGCCTCAAGGGCCGTGACACACTTAAATCGGAATAACCCGTCGGTCCTTCAGATCTAATCTGATAGAGCCACTTAACCAGGATCAAATTCCACAGTCTCACTCGAAGGTGAGTCACAGAAGAAATACAATAAAACAGGAAAAACCTCAAATTAAGTACTGAATTATTACATAAATCGGAGTTCTGGAGTAGCAAATAAAGTTTGTTAAGTAAAGTGCAGCGGATAATCGATGTCGTCGGTAATGAGGAAATGGGCAAGGCCTAGCCCACTACTCCTCATGCTCCTCTCCTGCCGGAGCAACATCCCACTCGACCGTCCAACCCGGTGGCAGGGTGGTAGGCCAAGTCACACCATCAATCAAATCCTGCATGGTACCTGCAAAAATAGTGCCACAAGCAAGGCTGAGTATACTAATACTCAGCTAGACTTACCCGGTGTGAGGAGTCTACTCCTCTACCTCTAGACTATGCAGCTGTTTGGCTGAGGGGTTTGGTTTGCCAAAAGCACTAGCTGTTTCTAAAATCATCTTTTAGCTTTTCAATTTCTACCATTATTAACTTAACTAGATTTGCTCCTTCTAAGCATACATGGTAACAATCAATTAGTTCAATCAACAAGTTATCTCATGTAACCACATTTCACTTCTTACTCGATGCAGTACAAGGAATCAAGCAGTCTCATTAGCTGCGAGAAGCAGACGATTCGAATCGAGTTTTTAAACCTTGCAAGGTAAACCTAAACACACGGCATGTCAGGGCACTCCGACCCTATACATGACAACCGTCCCCATCGATTCCCCGTTCGCGTCCAGGCCTCACCGCCTTGGCATACAATGCTCCACTGACCCCGGCTGCCGCCGTGCAGTGACCGCACTTGTACCCACCATAGCTAGCATGGGAGAACCAGTCTCAGGTCGCATGAGGGATAAAGTCCGCGCCCGGCTTCACTCAGGTACTAGGTTTACCGGTTACCATTTTTCCCGGCATGTGTTTAGTACGTTCAAAAGCTTGACTCAGGTATCCACACATTAATCCTTAATTCATTTTCCCGTCTCATGGACAAGGCATCCTCCCTGGATCCAAGGCCATAGACCAACATCTATCCCGTTATCAAGATGAATACAATTAATTCCTGACCTCGCGCGAGTGCTAGAAAAATCACTCGACTTCTACCGAGATCCTGATTAGCAAGCAACTACTCGACCTAGCATACTAGTATTCATCTCAAAAAGGAGTCCTAAGTTCATGCATCTAGAGGTTTCAAGCAATTCCTACACTTAAGTGCACATTACAAACCTACAAGCATTAAGTGTAGTAAAGTAGCATATAATAATAGGTTATGCATAAAACCGGGGCTTGCCTTCAATTGCTGGGGCTGCGGGGAGATCCTCAATGGCAGCCTCTGAAGCCTGCTCCTGGTCTTCCTCTTGGACAGGTCCTTGCTCGGGGATGAGCACGTACTCTCCGTCGGCTAGATTACAATCTAATGAATGCAATGCGTAAGATACATGCATGATATGATATGTGCTTTAGAAATCACAACTTAAGAGGTGTATAATCTTCCTTGAGTTAAACAAAGTTAACTTTACTTATTAAAGACCCTTGGGTGGTATACTTGGTAAATTAAGTTAAACTTTAGCTAGGGCAAGTGGTAGGTTTTACTTTTAGGGGTTCCACTGAATTCTTTTTAAGTTTTTAGAGATAAATGATAAGCACTCAAGTTAGACTTATTGAAGTGGGGTTTATTTCTTCTTTCCTTTTCTTTTATTCTCTTTAATGTTTTGGAGTAGGTTTGAACTACAAGTTGCTTTTATAAAATTCTAAAAATTCTGTAAAAATTACAGTGGCTTGCTACTGGTGTGTGTTTCTCTGTCTCAAAATTTGGGGATTAGAAGGTGAATGGTTTTCTCTGCATAAAATTATGAAACTCTAGGGTAGAAGAGGTGCTTTGAACTACAACTAATATTTAACAGTGGGTAATTGTTCAGAACTTATTTTTGCTGGCCTTTAGGTGTTATAACATGACTTGATACAAATTTCTAGTCATTAATACCTTTTAATTATTTTACTATGGTTTTCTCAAGTTCCTAGCCAAATGGGTGCTTTCTACTACCACTATAATTGAAAAATATCAAACAACAGAGTTCTTATTTTTCTTAGTTATTGTTTTGTGCAAGAGCAATCATTCTGAAGTTTGGCATCTTTTTGCTTAAGGGAAGGGGTGGGGTGCATTATTTGAATTAAATGGCCTTTCCCTTAAATCATTAGCAAATGGTATGAGTTTGCTTCTTTTTCTTGGGTTTGCATTTTTCTCTGGTAGTTTACCTTATCATGGACTTAGCTAATTTTTGGTTGCCCATTATTACATTATTTGAGGTTGTTCATGATTTAGTTGGAAAATGCCTTATTATCACTTTACATTTATTTTCCTTACTTAGAAAGTTGGGCTGAGGTGCCCTGTATTTTTGTAGTGGGGCTCTGGTGGTTATTAATCCACTGGATTTTTGTTAAGCATTTTGGTTCTAGTTTTGCCTCTTTAATAATTGATTTCCAGTCTTATTTAGGCTAAATAATTCATTGTAATTTAACACTTGTCCAAATTAATAGTCTCTGTATTTTTCCTAGGTCCTTTGTTTCATAAGTAAACTAGGAAAAATAATATTAGTCACTATTCATTAATTTCTAATACCTTTCTGATTTTCTCTAAGTTTTGGACAAAACATCTTTAAATGAGAAAATAAATCATAATTTCTAATGCTGAGGTTCCTACTATTTTTAAACAGTGTCTAACAGAGGTTTGAATATCCACAAATTTTCTTAAGTCTAGTACAGAAGAAAAACTAATTTTTCTTGATTAAATAAGGTTTAGTGGGTTTCTGTTTTTAATTTTAAACTCTAAAATTTTGAACAGAAAGCATAGAGTCTACTATTTTTAAATGATAGATTATAATATACAGAGGCTAGCAAAATTGGTTTGACACTTTTTGATTAAGAATTCACCAAGTTATGAATTTTACAAGTTCTCTGGTTATTTAAAAAGAATAACAGAATCGATTTAATTGAAAATCTATTTTGCACTGGGGTCCCTGGCGGTTTCCTAAGTTTTTCCTCGCGAATCAGTCCTCAGGCTACTATTCACCAGGGTCTCTGACATTGCAGAAAACCCCTCGGGTTCTTCACCTCCTAACCCGAGGTCCTCAGTTTAATTTAAACAGTAGCCGCGGCGGGGAAAAGGGCGGAGGAGCTTACCGGCGGCGAGACTGCTCCGGTGAAGTGGTCGAGGATGAAGGGGAGGTCCTGGGGATCACAACGGTGTGCGGAACGCCGTCGGAGATGGCCGGAGTCGGTCGGTCCACGCGCGCAGGCGGGGATACTCGTCGGCGGCGAGGAGACCGGCCTGGTCACGGCGAGGTAGTTCAATCAAACGGGTCAGGGAGGTCCACGGGATGTCAGAGAAGATATGAGCGAGAGGAATTGGGCGGAGTCTCACCGGATAGCTCGGTCCACGCGCGACGGCGGGAGACCGAAGTCCGGCGAAGTCGATCTCGGGCCTCCGGTGAAGTCCGGCTAGGTCCGAGGGCTTGGCGAGCTTCACGGGCTACTGGTGGAGCTGGCCGAAGCACTGGCTTGGCTTGAGGACGGCTGGTGTGGGCTGGCCACGACGGCCGAAGCTCGGGCGGCAATGGCGGGCGGAAAACAAGCTCGCCGGAGCTAAGGAAAGCGGCTGGCCGAAGAGGGTGAGTGCGGGGCGAAGTGAGGCGCGCCTGGGGAGGCTTTATAGGCGCGGGCGGGCACGGCCGAGGGCGAGGACGCGCGGCGGACGCGACTGGTCGCCGGGGAGTGCGCGTGCGCGGGTTGGGCGAGCTCTGGCGCGCCGGCCAGGGTCGAACACGTGGGAGCACGCGTTCTGCCCAAGTTCTGGCGCGTGTAGTCGCTCATCCGAGCCTGCTCTCGCCTTGGTCAATGCACAAAACCTCTTCCCCTCCCTACAAGCTACCATTCTTGTGTGGAGGTCATAGGATTTTGCCTACTGGTTGCAGAGATATGGAGCCAGGAAATCTGGTCTGTCTCCCTACGCAAATCCGAGGCAAATCCAAGGTTTAGTCGTGTCTAGGGCTCGCGTCCCAATGCCATCTTCTGGCACACGACAGAGGGGTTAGTTAGGCACATTTTTGTCAATGGGGCCATTAGGATTCGAGTTAAGGATCAAGGTGAACATCCCTGATCTTTGGATCAAGGTCTGATTTTCAGAAATCTGAAATTCAGAATTCTTATTAAGTCCACACATGGAAAGCTTGATTTGGGGTTTTATTTGAGCTATTTTGGTTAAGCTTTCTCAACCTTTCTTGTTGCCCATTAAATATACTTCAATTTTTATAATTGGCTCAACTCAAAATTTTAAACTTTTCACTCCCTTTTCCTTACTTTTTTGAATTTTGCTCATGGGGCTCATTTAGGGTTTTTAAACTAGGGTTGCATAATCTGATCTTTTAAGGGACTTAATTGCTTTGATCATGACACTTTTAAGTATATACTTGGTGACTTCATTATTTCTTAAGTTATTTTGATGCTCATGCTTACTTTGGTTCACATAAAATAATGGCTCTTGGTTTGGCTTTTGAAAGAAAAACCCTGAGTGACACTGGGGTGTCACAGCCTTCCCCCCTTAAAGAAATCTCATCCCGAGATTCGGGCCAGAGTCCTCCCGGGGTAAAGCGAAGGGTGAGACTGATAGGAAATGGGTGATTATTGCCATTATTAGGATAAACTGCTCTTCGAATGTCATTCTCTTTGCAACTTCAGAAGGAAGTCCTTTTAAGTTTTACTTTATAGTTACTTCATTCTGAATTAAGATCATATTCTTGGAAACTAGATTCGAAAGGCAGGAGGAGGGGTTTGGGGGTGATTACGTACCAGCTTCCTTGGGTAGGCAATCGGGAAAGTTGGATCTCAGGAATTCCTCGGTTTCCCAAGTAGCTTCCTCCTCTGAGTGATTACTCCACTGGACCTTGAACATCTTGATCGATTTAGCCCGAGTTGATCTTTCCTTGCAATCCAGAATCTTGGAGGGGTACTCTTGGTACGAGAGATCTGGCTCTATCTCCAATTCTGGCTCTGCTAAGATCTCGGTCGGTAATCGAACACACTTCTTCAGCTGAGATACATGGAAAACATTGTGAATGGCAGACATCTTTGAAGGTAACTTCAGCTTGTATGCCATGGGTCCACATGCTTCTATGATCTCATAAGGTCCAATGTAACGAGGGGCTAGCTTGCCTTTGATCCCAAACCTCTGCATTCCCTTGGTGGGTGATACCTTGAGGTATACAAAACTTCCCACCTCGAACTGGAGAGGTTTCCTTCTTTTATCATGATAACTCTTCTGCCTGGCCTGAGCAGCTTCTAGATTCTTCCTGATTAGCTTGACTTTTCTTTCGGCTTCAGTCACTAAATCAGGTCCAAAAACTTCTCTTTCACCAGACTGAGACCAATTGAGTGGTGTCCTGCACCTTCTTCCATAGAGAGCTTCAAAAGGTGCCATCTTTAGGCTGGATTGATAACTATTGTTATAAGCAAACTCTGCCAAGGAGAGGTGCTTATCCCAGTTCTTGCCACAATCGATCGCACAAGCTCTCAGCATATCTTCCAGGATTTGGTTTACCCTTTCCGTCTGACCATCAGTCTGTGGGTGGTAAGCTGAAGTCCTGATTAGCTTGGTTCCCAAAGACTTTTGCAATTGTTCCCAAAATCTGGCAACAAATTGGGCTCCTCGGTCAGAAACAATGGTCCGAGGTAATCCGTGCAAACACACGATCCGGTCAATATACAATTCTGCATATCTCTGAGCCTTATCAGTGGTGTGCACAGGAAGAAAATGTGCCACCTTCGTCAATCGGTCCACAATAACCCAAATTGAATCATGATGACGAGAGGTGTTGGGCAGACCCACAATGAAATCCATGCTGATATCGTCCCACTTCCACGAAGGTACGGGTAGTGGTTGCAAGGCTCCAGCTGACTTCAAGTGGCTTGCCTTTACCCTCTGACAGGTGTCACATTCTGATACATACTGGGCTATTTCCCTCTTCATTCTGGTCCACCAGTACAAAGGCTTCAAATCATGGTACATCTTGGTGCTTCCCGGATGCATCGAGAATTTGGAGAGATGAGCTTCATCCAAAATTTTCCTCTTGAGATCTTGGTCTTTAGGAATCACCAATCTGTCTTTGAACCATAACACACCCTTCTCATCCTGGCGGAAACAATCATACTTCTCAACCTTCTGATGGAGATTCTTCTTGATAATTTGCACTCCCTTGTCACTGAGCTGGGCCATGATGATCTGGTCTTGCAAAGCTGGCTCAACAGAAATGTGAGACAAAGAACCAGAAGAAATTACTTCAATTTGCATCTTGCTCAACTCATCACACAAGGTGTTAATGCGAGAATCCATCAGAACACAGTTGCATTGCAACTTCCGACTCAAGGCATCAGCTACCACATTAGCCTTCCCTGGGTGATAATGTACCTCCAGGTCGTAATCCTTGATCAGCTCTAGCCATCTTCTCTGCCTCATGTTAAGATCAGCCTGAGTAAAAATGTACTTAAGGCTCTTATGATCAGTGAAGATGTTGCAGTGGGTTCCCATTAGATAATGCCTCCACATCTTCAATGCATGAACCACTGCTGCTAACTCAAGGTCATGAGTGGGATAATTTTGCTCATGAGGCCTGAGTGCTCTTGAAGCATAAGCAATGACTCGGTTGTCTTGCATCAAGACACAACCTAGCCCGGTGCCCGAGGCATCACAATATACATCAAAAGGTTTGCTGCTGTCGGGTTGCGCCAATACTGGTGCTGTGGTCAGATGCTGCCTTAATGCATGGAAGGCATCTTCGCACTTCTGACTCCACACAAATCTGACTTCTTTCTTCAGCAACTCAGTAATAGGCTTCGCAATTCGAGAGAAGTCCGGAATAAATCTTCGGTAATAACCAGCTAATCCCAGAAAACTCCGAATTTGGCGAACAGTCGTGGGTGGCTTCCAGTTCATCACCTCTTGCACTTTATCAGGATCAACAGCTATTCCAGCCTGAGAGATAGTGTGACCCAAGAATTTGATTTCCTTTAGCCAAAAATCACACTTGGATAACTTGGCATAAAGGTGGTGCTCTCGCAGACGTTGAAGCACTACATGCAAATGCCCGGCATGTTCTTCTTCGTTCTTTGAGTACACCAGAATGTCATCGATGAAAACCACCACGAACTTATCCAATTCCGGCATGAAAACAGAATTCATCAGATACATGAAATATGCTGGTGCATTTGTCAGCCCGAATGACATCACCAAGAATTCATATAGCCCATATCTGGTTGAGAATGCCGTCTTCGGAATATCACTTGCTCGTATTTTGATCTGATGGTAGCCAGAGCGAAGGTCTATCTTGGAGAATACCTTGGCTCCGACCAACTGGTCAAAGAGAACATCAATACGAGGCAAAGGATACTTGTTCTTGATAGTTACCGCATTAAGAGGGCGGTAATCTATACACAGCCTCAAGCTTTCATCCTTCTTCTTCACAAATAGTGCTGGACATCCCCAAGGCGAAGTGCTTGGGCGAATGAAACCCTTATCCAGCAACTCTTGCAATTGCTTCTTCAATTCTGCCAACTCAGCGGGTGGCATTCGGTAGGGCCTCTTGGAAATTGGGGTCGTTCCCGGTTGCAACTCGATGGCGAATTCAATATCCCGGTCCGGTGGCATTCCTGGCAATTCATCAGGAAAGACATCTGCATACTCACAGACCACTGGGATCTTCTTCAGAGGTAGCTCCGTCATAGAGAAAGCACATGACTGAGAAGAACCCTGACTAGGCAAAATTAAAGTGAAATTCCCGCAGAAAGGAGAATTAACTTCCACTGTACGACTGGCTATATCAAGCACAACTTGGTGCAAGGTCATCCAATTTGCCCCTAGAATAATGTCCACATTCTCCAATCCCAACACAAGAAGAGTGGTTTTGATAATGTGGCTTCCCAGTTGAATAGGCACACTTTGGTTTAATTGATTAGTTGCAATTTTACCCCCAGGTGTGACTATCACGAATGACCCTTTTGAAAGAGAGAATGGCAGTTTACATTTAGCACTGAACTTTTGGCTAATGAAACTATGAGATGCACCAGAATCAAACAGAATTAAAGCAGGTTGATTATAAACTGAAAAGATACCAGTCATGATAGGAGCTCCTTCTGGCACTTCCTCAAGAGTAGTGAAGTTGAGCTTCCCTTGCCTGACTTGCACCTTCTGCTTTCTTCCCTTGTCTTGATTCGGTGCTGGCATCTGCCTCTGCTGGTTCCTGGGACAATTCTTGGCATAGTGGCCCACATTGCCACAAGTGAAACACTTGTTCCCATTGCCCTGGCGGAACTGCTGCTGCTGCGGAGGCTGATTGTTCCTTAGGGCGGGAGCTGGGTAGCGGTTGGGTGTCGGCTGTTGCTGCTGCTGCTGAGGTGGCCTGATCACCCATCTGCCTGCCTGCTGCTGGAAACCCCTGCTCTGATTGTGAGAAACAATCCGGAACCTCTGAGCTTGAGCGGATGGTGCTGCCATTGGTGCCTTTCTCTTCTTCTCTGCCCGGTGAGCAACAATGCAATCCTCCTGAGAGATGGCCATGTTGACCAACTCATTGAAGCTATTAGCCCGGACAGTGTTGAGTCGTTCCCGCAGCTTGGTATTGAGACCCCTGCGGAAGCGATCCCTCTTTTTCTCATCAGAATCATCATGATACCCTGCATACTGGCATAAGTCATTGAAGGCTTGCGCATACTGCAGTACCATGCGGGTTCCTTGATTGAGGGCCAGAAACTCATTCAACTTCCGATCGAGAATGCCAGCTGGAATGTGGTGTCCTCTGAAGGCAGTCTTGAATTCCTCCCAAGATACCTCACGATCATCAGGGAGCATAGCACGGAAGTGATCCCACCAAGTCCGAGCAGATCCGCGAAGCTGCTGCGCGGCGAAGCGGGTCTTGGTAGCATCAGGGCAGTCTCCCGTGAGGAGGGGAAACTTGGACTCGACGACGCGAAGCCATACGTCGGCGTCCAACGGATCCTCTGCCTTGGTGAACAAGGGCGGCTGCGTGCTCAGAAACTCCTGGTATGTTGCCATAGCCGGAGGTCGCTGAGGCTGGCCTCCACCATGCTGCTGGGGGTGGGGCTGCCGCTGCAAGAGCTGTCGCAGAATCTCATTCTGCTGGGCCATCAGCTCCTGCACTGTGGGAGCTGGAGGAGGTGGCGGGGGAACCTGCTCGTTCTGCCCGCAACGCTGCCTAGCTGCCATCTGAAAACAGAGATTGTCGCCATTGTTATCCCAACTCACAATTTCGAACGGCAAGATATCATTTCATATAGAAGAAGAAGAATGCCATAATCATAATATCAGGTTCGAAATGAAGGTAACATGGTGACAAGGATCCCACAGATTCCAAAAGTTCACAGGATTACATTAATCAGGGGAAAATACCCACAAGCCTAGTCCAAAATATGATACTACTAAGCTCGCATAGGTCTCTATCCACCTAAAATGTCGAAGTGACTGCTTAACCCTGAGCGGTGGAAGCGACACTGGATGCGGGTGAAGGGGGCATCGCGGAGGTAGTCCCATTGGCACTAGGGGCTGGTCCTAGCTCCTCGGGAGCCTCTTCTCCCTCGCTTCCTGCTTCATTGGCCTCCATCTCTAGGTGGTGCATGTCCAGGTGGTCATTTGCTTCCTCGAGTTCCCTCTGCACATCGTGAAGCTGGTTCTCCAAGACATCAATAGTGTTGTCTCGGATCTCCACTTGCTGCTCCAGGGTAGCGATACGCTGGTTCAGCCTCTCCACCTGCAGATCCTTTTCCACCAACTCTGTGGATAGGTCGACCACAAAATCTTCCCGACTGTCGAGAGTGAGCTTGGCAGTCCGAGCGGTGTTAGCAAGAAGTGTCATAGCATCGCTCTGAAGGGCCTGAAGGCGGTACAGCGCACTCATGCACTGAACAGTGACCCTCCCAACCAAGTCAGGATACATGGCCCACACATCCTTCACGTGGCTCACGCGGTTACACCACATGGGATCATCCTTCCTCTCAGCAGGGAAGAGTCCCAAGGGGTGCATCACCATCTCCAGGGGATGATAGCCACAGAAAGTCGTCAGAGCCTTCATGGCTGCTGCCTCAACGGTGTCGTCCGTCCTGAGTCCGATCGTCTCAGAGTCAAGAGAACGCCAACCCGGCTGAAGGGGATGAGCCTCCAAAGTCAGCCAGACCCGACAACGAGGTACCCGATGCTCCTCATACAACTGCACCGTGTACAAAGGGGGCGTAGGGTAACCGGCGGAGTTAAGCACTTCCCACAAGATGGAGGGAAAGCCATCGCGAGAAAGGAAGTCGGAACTGAAACGAGAGTCTCCTCCACTAGCGGGGGTGGGTGAATTCATCTGCGGAAGGGAATCAAAGATAAAGATTATGGTGGAAGGAAAAAGAAAAAGAGAGCCCGAATGGTTTTAAAGAAAAGGGGTTAGCTCAAATTTTAATTCCTCCTTATGTTTTATAATGCATGCATGCTGGAAGAAACGTTGCCTCTCAAAAAGAAAATAGGGTGCCTTTTTAGGGCATCCTAAAATATAGGTATTGGCCCACGGGGCCTAATTAATTAGCCACCTATTTCCCTCTATGCCTAAGGCCTTTCGTCCTAGGTCTAGCGGTCTAGTCCTGACGACCTATTAGCAGTTTCTAGGCAAGTTTTAGATTTTGAAAATTGGTATTCTTGGTTTATTGTTCTTCTCTGTGGTGGAATTTGCTCCGATACCAGCTGTGGCAGAACCACCCGAATTATTCCAGCTTAAGTGCCTAAGTCATGCCTCAAGGGCCGTGACACACTTAAATCGGAATAACCCGTCGGTCCTTCAGATCTAATCTGATAGAGCCACTTAACCAGGATCAAATTCCACAGTCTCACTCGAAGGTGAGTCACAGAAGAAATACAATAAAACAGGAAAAACCTCAAATTAAGTACTGAATTATTACATAAATCGGAGTTCTGGAGTAGCAAATAAAGTTTGTTAAGTAAAGTGCAGCGGATAATCGATGTCGTCGGTAATGAGGAAATGGGCAAGGCCTAGCCCACTACTCCTCATGCTCCTCTCCTGCCGGAGCAACATCCCACTCGACCGTCCAACCCGGTGGCAGGGTGGTAGGCCAAGTCACACCATCAATCAAATCCTGCATGGTACCTGCAAAAATAGTGCCACAAGCAAGGCTGAGTATACTAATACTCAGCTAGACTTACCCGGTGTGAGGAGTCTACTCCTCTACCTCTAGACTATGCAGCTGTTTGGCTGAGGGGTTTGGTTTGCCAAAAGCACTAGCTGTTTCTAAAATCATCTTTTAGCTTTTCAATTTCTACCATTATTAACTTAACTAGATTTGCTCCTTCTAAGCATACATGGTAACAATCAATTAGTTCAATCAACAAGTTATCTCATGTAACCACATTTCACTTCTTACTCGATGCAGTACAAGGAATCAAGCAGTCTCATTAGCTGCGA
Source organism: Zea luxurians (assembly GCA_029449295.1). NCBI lineage: Eukaryota > Viridiplantae > Streptophyta > Magnoliopsida > Poales > Poaceae > Zea > Zea luxurians. Next base: position 2,427,650 of record JAOPSE010000026.1, on the reverse strand, counting down.
GAAGCAGACGATTCGAATCGAGTTTTTAAACCTTGCAAGGTAAACCTAAACACACGGCATGTCAGGGCACTCCGACCCTATACATGACAACCGTCCCCATCGATTCCCCGTTCGCGTCCAGGCCTCACCGCCTTGGCATACAATGCTCCACTGACCCCGGCTGCCGCCGTGCAGTGACCGCACTTGTACCCACCATAGCTAGCATGGGAGAACCAGTCTCAGGTCGCATGAGGGATAAAGTCCGCGCCCGGCTTCACTCAGGTACTAGGTTTACCGGTTACCATTTTTCCCGGCATGTGTTTAGTACGTTCAAAAGCTTGACTCAGGTATCCACACATTAATCCTTAATTCATTTTCCCGTCTCATGGACAAGGCATCCTCCCTGGATCCAAGGCCATAGACCAACATCTATCCCGTTATCAAGATGAATACAATTAATTCCTGACCTCGCGCGAGTGCTAGAAAAATCACTCGACTTCTACCGAGATCCTGATTAGCAAGCAACTACTCGACCTAGCATACTAGTATTCATCTCAAAAAGGAGTCCTAAGTTCATGCATCTAGAGGTTTCAAGCAATTCCTACACTTAAGTGCACATTACAAACCTACAAGCATTAAGTGTAGTAAAGTAGCATATAATAATAGGTTATGCATAAAACCGGGGCTTGCCTTCAATTGCTGGGGCTGCGGGGAGATCCTCAATGGCAGCCTCTGAAGCCTGCTCCTGGTCTTCCTCTTGGACAGGTCCTTGCTCGGGGATGAGCACGTACTCTCCGTCGGCTAGATTACAATCTAATGAATGCAATGCGTAAGATACATGCATGATATGATATGTGCTTTAGAAATCACAACTTAAGAGGTGTATAATCTTCCTTGAGTTAAACAAAGTTAACTTTACTTATTAAAGACCCTTGGGTGGTATACTTGGTAAATTAAGTTAAACTTTAGCTAGGGCAAGTGGTAGGTTTTACTTTTAGGGGTTCCACTGAATTCTTTTTAAGTTTTTAGAGATAAATGATAAGCACTCAAGTTAGACTTATTGAAGTGGGGTTTATTTCTTCTTTCCTTTTCTTTTATTCTCTTTAATGTTTTGGAGTAGGTTTGAACTACAAGTTGCTTTTATAAAATTCTAAAAATTCTGTAAAAATTACAGTGGCTTGCTACTGGTGTGTGTTTCTCTGTCTCAAAATTTGGGGATTAGAAGGTGAATGGTTTTCTCTGCATAAAATTATGAAACTCTAGGGTAGAAGAGGTGCTTTGAACTACAACTAATATTTAACAGTGGGTAATTGTTCAGAACTTATTTTTGCTGGCCTTTAGGTGTTATAACATGACTTGATACAAATTTCTAGTCATTAATACCTTTTAATTATTTTACTATGGTTTTCTCAAGTTCCTAGCCAAATGGGTGCTTTCTACTACCACTATAATTGAAAAATATCAAACAACAGAGTTCTTATTTTTCTTAGTTATTGTTTTGTGCAAGAGCAATCATTCTGAAGTTTGGCATCTTTTTGCTTAAGGGAAGGGGTGGGGTGCATTATTTGAATTAAATGGCCTTTCCCTTAAATCATTAGCAAATGGTATGAGTTTGCTTCTTTTTCTTGGGTTTGCATTTTTCTCTGGTAGTTTACCTTATCATGGACTTAGCTAATTTTTGGTTGCCCATTATTACATTATTTGAGGTTGTTCATGATTTAGTTGGAAAATGCCTTATTATCACTTTACATTTATTTTCCTTACTTAGAAAGTTGGGCTGAGGTGCCCTGTATTTTTGTAGTGGGGCTCTGGTGGTTATTAATCCACTGGATTTTTGTTAAGCATTTTGGTTCTAGTTTTGCCTCTTTAATAATTGATTTCCAGTCTTATTTAGGCTAAATAATTCATTGTAATTTAACACTTGTCCAAATTAATAGTCTCTGTATTTTTCCTAGGTCCTTTGTTTCATAAGTAAACTAGGAAAAATAATATTAGTCACTGTTCATTAATTTCTAATACCTTTCTGATTTTCTCTAAGTTTTGGACAAAACATCTTTAAATGAGAAAATAAATCATAATTTCTAATGCTGAGGTTCCTACTATTTTTAAACAGTGTCTAACAGAGGTTTGAATATCCACAAATTTTCTTAAGTCTAGTACAGAAGAAAAACTAATTTTTCTTGATTAAATAAGGTTTAGTGGGTTTCTGTTTTTAATTTTAAACTCTAAAATTTTGAACAGAAAGCATAGGGTCTACTATTTTTAAATGATAGATTATAATATACAGAGGCTAGCAAAATTGGTTTGACACTTTTTGATTAAGAATTCATCAAGTTATGAATTTTACAAGTTCTCTGGTTATTTAAAAAGAATAACAGAATCGATTTAATTGAAAATCTATTTTGCACTGGGGTCCCTGGCGGTTTCCTAAGTTTTTCCTCGCGAATCAGTCCTCAGGCTACTATTCACCAGGGTCTCTGACATTGCAGAAAACCCCTCGGGTTCTTCACCTCCTAACCCGAGGTCCTCAGTTTAATTTAAACAGTAGCCGCTGCGGGGAAAAGGGCGGAGGAGCTTACCGGCGGCGAGACTGCTCCGGTGAAGTGGTCGAGGATGAAGGGGAGGTCCTGGGGATCACAACGGTGTGCGGAACGCCGTCGGAGATGGCCGGAGTCGGTCGGTCCACGCGCGCAGGCGGGGATACTCGTCGGCGGCGAGGAGACCGGCCTGGTCACGGCGAGGTAGTTCAATCAAACGGGTCAGGGAGGTCCACGGGATGTCAGAGAAGATATGAGCGAGAGGAATTGGGCGGAGTCTCACCGGATAGCTCGGTCCACGCGCGACGGCGGGAGACCGAAGTCCGGCGAAGTCGATCTCGGGCCTCCGGTGAAGTCCGGCTAGGTCCGAGGGCTTGGCGAGCTTCACGGGCTACTGGTGGAGCTGGCCGAAGCACTGGCTTGGCTTGAGGACGGCTGGTGTGGGCTGGCCACGACGGCCGAAGCTCGGGCGGCAATGGCGGGCGGAAAACAAGCTCGCCGGAGCTAAGGAAAGCGGCTGGCCGAAGAGGGTGAGTGCGGGGCGAAGTGAGGCGCGCCTGGGGAGGCTTTATAGGCGCGGGCGGGCACGGCCGAGGGCGAGGACGCGCGGCGGACGCGACTGGTCGCCGGGGAGTGCGCGTGCGCGGGTTGGGCGAGCTCTGGCGCGCCGGCCAGGGTCGAACACGTGGGAGCACGCGTTCTGCCCAAGTTCTGGCGCGTGTAGTCGCTCATCCGAGCCTGCTCTCGCCTTGGTCAATGCACAAAACCTCTTCCCCTCCCTACAAGCTACCATTCTTGTGTGGAGGTCATAGGATTTTGCCTACTGGTTGCAGAGATATGGAGCCAGGAAATCTGGTCTGTCTCCCTACGCAAATCCGAGGCAAATCCAAGGTTTAGTCGTGTCTAGGGCTCGCGTCCCAATGCCATCTTCTGGCACACGACAGAGGGGTTAGTTAGGCACATTTTTGTCAATGGGGCCATTAGGATTCGAGTTAAGGATCAAGGTGAACATCCCTGATCTTTGGATCAAGGTCTGATTTTCAGAAATCTGAAATTCAGAATTCTTATTAAGTCCACACATGGAAAGCTTGATTTGGGGTTTTATTTGAGCTATTTTGGTTAAGCTTTCTCAACCTTTCTTGTTGCCCATTAAATATACTTCAATTTTTATAATTGGCTCAACTCAAAATTTTAAACTTTTCACTCCCTTTTCCTTACTTTTTTGAATTTTGCTCATGGGGCTCATTTAGGGTTTTTAAACTAGGGTTGCATAATCTGATCTTTTAAGGGACTTAATTGCTTTGATCATGACACTTTTAAGTATATACTTGGTGACTTCATTATTTCTTAAGTTATTTTGATGCTCATGCTTACTTTGGTTCACATAAAATAATGGCTCTTGGTTTGGCTTTTGAAAGAAAAACCCTGAGTGACACTGGGGTGTCACAATTCAGTGGTGATAGGCCTAGTCAGGGCCCGGTAAAGAGGCAACGGTTCATTCTCCGGCCCTCTAACCAGAACCGTTCAAGTGCACCATCTTTCCCTTTCAAGCAGCCCATAATTATTCGTCCCAACAAAGCTCCCACTGTCCAAAGTCAGCCGGGTGCCCCAGGCACTCGATTCCCCGCTCTGCCAAGTTCTTCAACTGGATGTTTTAACTGTGGCAAATCTGGGCATTTTATTAAAGATTGTCCCTATCCTCGGCAAAATCAGGCCAATAATCAGCAAGGATCGGGAAATTCAGTTCCAGGCAAGGGAAGTACTTCGGGCAAGAATACCAAGAAAACGGGGCGAGTATATTATACGCAAGTGGCTACTACACCGGAGGGAGAGCCGGTGATGATGGGTACGTTCCCTGTGGCCAGTTACCCTGCAATCATTCTTTTTGATTCTGGTGCTTCGCATACCTTCATTAGCAAGACATTTGTGGAGCAACATCACATTGCATGTCATGAATCAAAGGAGGGATTTAAAATTCATTCACCTGGGGGACATATTTTTACTAGAGAAGTGGCCTATGGAGTGCCAGTAACTATGGCCGAACGGAACTTTCCTGCTAACATGATTGTTCTAAGAGGCCAGGATATAGATGTAATTTTGGGGATGAATTGGTTAACTCAACACAAGGCAATTCTCAACACTGAACTCAGAACCGTCAGGTTGAGTTATAATCAAGAAGAAATTCTCTTATCTCTCCCCAAAACCAATCCAGCCAAAGCTTCTGGTAGAATATTTGAAGCCATTGTACCGGAAATCAAGACCATTCCGGTAGTATGTGAGTTTCCAGATGTATTTCCGGAAGATTTGCCTGGACTACCCCCTGAAAGAGATGTAGAATTCGTAATTGAGCTAAAGCCCGGTACGGCTCCCATCTCCCGAAGATCGTACCGTATGCCCCCTAATGAATTAGCAGAATTGAAGATTCAATTACAAGATCTGCTGAATAAAGGATTTATCCGGCCAAGCTCGTCCCCGTGGGGTTGTCCCGCCATCTTTGTGAAGAAGAAGGATCAAACCTTGCGCATGTGCGTGGACTATCGGCCCCTAAATGAGGTCACCATTAAGAATAAGTACCCTCTTCCAAGGATCGACATCTTATTTGATCAACTGACTGGGGCGAGGGTATTTTCCAAAATCGATCTCAGGTCGGGCTATCATCAAATCCGTATTCGGCCTGAGGATATACCGAAGACCGCATTTACTACGTGGTATGGCTTATTTGAGTACTTGGTAATGTCTTTCGGGCTCACTAATGCTCCTGCCCACTTCACCTATTTAATGAACTCGGTGTTCATGCCCGAGTTAGACAAGTTCGTGGTGGTCTTCATCGATGATATTTTGATATATTCTAAAAATGAAGAGGAGCATGCTCAGCACTTACGGATTGTATTGACGCGCCTGAGGGAACATCAGCTGTATGCCAAGTTCAGCAAGTGCGCGTTCTGGCTGGAGGAAATTCAATTTCTGGGGCACGTGTTATCAGCCAAGGGAATTGCGGTAGATCCTAGCAAGGTCAAGGATATTCTGGAATGGAAACCTCCAACGACTGTTCACCAAGTCCGGAGTTTTCTTGGACTCGCAGGATATTATCGCAGATTCATACCTGATTTTTCTAAGCTTGTGAAGCCAATCACAAGTTTATTGAAGAATGATACTAAGTTCAATTGGTCTTCTAAATGTAATGAAGCCTTTGAGCAATTGAAGACACTATTGACCACTGCTCCGGTATTGGCTCAACCGGACATCACTAAACCTTTTGATGTATATTGTGATGCGTCAGGCAGTGGACTCGGCTGTGTGCTAATGCAAGAAGGCCGAGTAATTGCGTATGCTTCAAGGCAGTTACGCCGACATGAAGAGCACTATCCAACACATGATTTAGAGCTAGCTGCTGTGGTTCATGCCCTGAAAATATGGCGTCACTATCTGCTGGGAAATATCTGCCACATATATACAGATCATAAGAGTTTGAAGTATATATTTACCCAGTCAGAGTTAAATATGAGGCAAAGACGATGGCTTGAGCTCATTAAAGACTATGAACTGGAGATCCATTATCACCCAGGCAAGGCCAATGTGGTGGCAGATGCATTGAGTCGTAAGACTTCCTGCCACTGTCTTATGGTAAAGACCTCTGAAAACACTTTGTGTCAAGAAATGGAGAAGTTAAACCTGGGGATAATCCAGCAAGGGACTCTGAATCAACTAAAGCTTGAGTCAACCATTTTGCAAAGGATAATTGATGCTCAAAAGGATAATCTGGGCATGAAGCACATACGAGAGAAGATCAGGGCTGGAACAGCCCAATGTTTCAAGGAAGATGATCAAGGTGTGTTATGGTTCAACAACCGCATAGTAGTGCCGAAGAATAAAGAACTCCGCCAGCAAATCTTAGATGAAGCGCATCTTAGTCGCTATTCCATTCATCCGGGAAGCACTAAAATGTACCAAGATTTAAAGCAACATTACTGGTGGACGAAGATGAAGATTGAAATTGCACGCTATGTGGCTAAGTGTGACACTTGCAGACGTGTCAAGGCCATACACATGAAAGCCGCCGGTCCATTGCAGTCATTACCAATACCAACATGGAAATGGGAAGACATAAGCATGGACTTCATTGTGGGATTGCCCAGGACCGCAAAGGGGTACGACTCTATCTGGGTGATTGTTGATCGACTTACAAAGGTTGCTCATTTTCTGCCAGTCAAGACATATTACCCGGTACTTACCTATGCGGAGTTATACATTGCCCGCATTCTCAGTTTGCATGGTGTTCCAAAGACCATAGTGTCGGATCGTGGACCTCAGTTCGTATCCAAATTTTGGGAAGAACTTCATAAATCCCTGGGAACTAAGTTACTCCACAGTTCGGCCTATCATCCTCAAACCAGTGGACAAACTGAGAGAGTGAACCAAATACTTGAAGATATGTTGCGGGCATGTGTCCTGGATTTCTCACAGAAATGGGATGAATGCTTACCTTTGGCGGAGTTTTCATATAATAACAGTTACCAGGAAAGCATCAAGATGGCACCTTTTGAAGCTTTGTATGGGCGACGGTGTCGAACTCTGCTAAATTGGTCTGAACCTGGTGAAAGGTATTTCTTTAGGCCTGATATGGTAAAAGAAACCGAAGAAAAGGTTCAGAAAATAGTTCATAATATGAAGAAGGCACAGGCTCGTCAGAAGAGTTATGCAGACAAACGGCGAATGCCCTTATACTTCTTAGAAGGAGACTATGTCTACTTGAAAGTTTCACCAATGAAGGGTGTATCGCGTTTTGGGGTTAAAGGCAAACTTGCACCCAGATACATTGGTCCATTCCTGGTACTTGAGCAATGTGGACCAGTGGCATACCGACTTCAACTCCCCGAAACATTGGCTGCTGTGCATAACGTGTTCCATGTGTCACAATTGAAGAAGTGTCTTCGGGTTCCCGATCGAACCATTGAAGTGACTGATGTTGTCCTGGAACCAGATTTAACGTACTCGGAACATCCTATTCGAGTTCTGGATCAAAAGGACAGGGTTACCCGGAGAAAGACTCTCAAGTTTTATAAGATACAGTGGAACCAGCATTCGGAAGATGAGGCTACATGGGAAACCCAAGATTTCTTAGATAAGAATTTCCCAGGCTTTCTAGCCTCTTGTAAGTTGTAAAGTTTGTATAGCGGTGTAATAAAGGAATGAACCCCCACACCACCCCTGCTTTGTACCAGAAATCAGGAAATAAAAACATGACACATTTCCTTTTCCATTACTCACCCTAGGACTTTAAATCTCGGGACGAGATTCTTTTATGGGGGGAAGGATGTAACACCCCTGGTGTTACTATAACTAAAACTTGAGCATGGCATCATGAGTATGGGCATTGCATATGTTTGATACACCTAGAGTGCATTCACTAGGCAAAAATTTCAAACAAGTTGTATTGTTTTACTGTTTTACAAATAGGACCCTAGTTTAAGGACTTAACTCTAAATAGTGGTTAAAGGGGTAAAACTTAACCCAAGTTGAGAAAAACCTTAGGGCTTTTGAGAAAAGTCATAAAATATCCCCAAACACTAAGTTGGATCACATTTATACCCCTGGAATACCAGAAACCCTAATCAGAACCCTGGAAAACCCTAAAACCAAACCCTAGGGACCTAAGTGCAAAATTAGTCCACTTTTGGGCTAAAGTGCAAAAACCAAGTCAAATAAGTGTTTCAAGTCAATTGGATCACAAATATGTGGACTTGAAGGCCAAACCCTAAGTTTTGGACTAAAATGCAAAATGGACCTCAATTGAGTTTTGTTCTAAGTCTGAAAAACAGTGAATGGGCTCAACTTTGGGGCTTTGTAATTTACAAAGTATAAGGTTTTTGCCCTAGGTCACCACATCAAAGTTGAAGACCCATTATAGGAGAACAACTTTGCTTAAGGTTGTAAGCTTAGTTGTTAAGAAGAATTTAGAGAAAACCAAGCCTAAAGTTGGGTTGTCAGGCTGTTATGTCTGAATTTTCAAGACTAGCAGTGAATTGACCTCGACTTCAAGCTAGGTTTTGAGCATGATCCAGTGCTCAAATGAGTTTGATCTCTATAGCTAGATTGTAGCTGGTTTATAACTCTACAGCTTTGCTACTGGGAGTTGATGAAGTTCTTGTGAGAAATCCGGAGAAAAATGGCTCTAAAATCGTTTAGTCAGAAGCCCTGATGAAGGAATTCCATGGTACAGTGCCAGACTCACTGAAGAAGATTCTAATCGCGCTCGTCGCCGGTAGCCGCCGCCGTCGATCATGGCTCGTCACGATTCGTGCTCAGTAGTCTTTGGATAAGCACGGCCGGTGCGAGTCCTCGCCGCCGGTGAGCTGTAAACCACTCCGGCCAGCTGTAGCGCTTTCCTTTCCCTTGCTCTCCGCTCGGGGATACGGATTTCACCGCCGTCGAGCCATTACCGGCGTCCGCCGCGTGGCTCTGTCTTTACACCTCGTCACCGTGACTCCTCTAGGCCATCCCATCATCGACGGGGAGCTTGCCACGGCAGTCGACACGTATTCACCGCGCGCCAAGCCTCTTCCCCATCTCCGACCGCCGCCACGCCATCCAAAATCCACGAGCCACCGCCCCCGGAGCCTATAAATTGAGGGCAGGGCTAGTTGCGCCATGAAATTGTGAAGCTCTAGCACCCGCTCCCACACTCAATCGTCCAACCGCTCGCCTGAATTTCTCATTGCCCCCAAATTGATTTTCCGCCACCGTTGAAGTGAGCTCGCCGTGGACAGCCCTCCACAGGTCAGCCCCGGCCCTCTGCTACTTTGTTTAGGTACCCTCCCACCTCCGTGATGCTTGCCAAGCCATTGAATTGAACTAATGGTTCTCGGGTCGCCGGGAACGCAATCATTACGCCGCTTTGCTTACGGTCACCGTGGCCGGAGCTCCACGATCCACCAACAGTGCAATTAAGTTAGGGAAAGTAGTTAGGCCGACCCCAATTTCGTGTCCACCGCTCGGAGAACCCAGCCGTTACCCCGTTCGGCCGGCGTAGATGCTCGCCGGAGCGCGGCCGTGCGTGAACGGCGTCGAGGACTGGTAATCGTGAATTGACAGAAACCCGAGGACCTTTTCGTGAACTGTCAGTGACTTAAAACAATAGTAAACGGATCTATTTCTGTTTAACCAAAAACCCGAGGGCCTCTGCGCAAAGTCGCCTCGCGGGCGCGGGCGCGCGCGCGCATTCGCTCGGGCTTGGGCCGACCTGGGCTGGTTTCGGCCCGTTACTGTTAAAGTTTTTCCTTTTTCTTTTTCCACAGAGCTTTAGAAACCTGTTAAAAATTATAGAAAAATGGTAAAATTATGAGACCAATTTTCCTAAGTTTGTTATTTTCCATAGTATTTAATAAAAATAGTTTTATGATTTTTAGTTTGAACAGGGAATTTTAAGGTATTTAAAACAACCTAAACCAATGATTCTGGATTTTTAGAAAATAAATAATAAGTCCAAAATTTCCCAAACTTTTTATGTGAGCTTTTCACATTATTTAGAAGCCTTGGGTAGAATTTGGGTTGATTTGGACCTTGTTTGATCACTAAACCCAAAACCACCCCCCCCCTTCTCCATGAACTCCTTTACTGACTCCGGAAACCCTAGGTTCTCGGAGTACCGTGAAGGAAAGTTGTACTCAAGACATAAAAAAATAAGTTTATGTTATCTTTGCATCCTCATGAGCATTCCATGACATCCATTCTTATGCATGTATATGATTATATTAGAGCAAGAAGAAGAAGAAGAAGTTTTTGAAGAAGGGATACCACCCACCTCTGATCCTCAAGCGGATAACTGCTTTTATTTTGATATCTGTGGATCCGAGCAAGACACCTCTGATAACAAAGGCAAGCCCTGGTGCATTTGCCACCCCCCCTTGATGTTTTTAAAATCTTTCTCACTTGCTTGATGCATTAGGTGATAGGAGTTGATTGATTAAACAATTCCTGCATTACCTTCCTTGATCTTGATTACCCTCCTTGAAATCCTGTTTTTACAAAAAGGTTTTACTATGCTTAGTATTGCTCTAGAAAAACAAAAGGATTTGTTTTACAAAAGATGTTTGGCAAAGTGGGAGGGATGTTTTCGAAAATAAAACTTGATGGTGGATCCATCACGGCCGTGATGGATTCAACATCGGAAAAGATGTACCTCTGTCAGGTACCAAACTTTGGGTTTGAAATGAGTAAGCTGAGACCGGGCGGGTGACTTGCACGAGAAGAGAGTCTCGGTGTAGTGTCTCCGTCTGAGTCGATTAAGGACCTTGTCGATGTAGGCTTGATGATCGAGGACCCTTTAACTGGTCACATGCCTCGTCATGGGTAAGCCTTGCCTCGGGCAGACTAAGGCCGAAATAAGATAACACGAAATGGGAGTGGAGCGGTGGCGAGAGTAGCGTGTACCCTCCGTGGCAAGAGGCTGGACGGTGGTGTATCTGTGCTCTCGGTTTGCGTGAACCTGATCCGGTCTTAAGAACCCCGGTGGCGGGTTGACATATGCAAGGGTTAAGTGCTACATATGTCGTGTGATTGGAGATCCTCAGCTGAGTATAATCGATTCGGATCGCCGTACCTTCGCGGTTATGAAGACTTGGTCACTGACCTACACGTAGCATTCCACTAAAGATGATGGGTTTTTGGTTAAGAAATTGGCTAGTGCAGGACCAGTGATTGAACTAGGGTAGAAAGAACTCTAGTGCAGGTAATTTTACCTAACTTGACAAATAAAATTGGATTTTTAAGGATCCACTTTAGTAAGCATTTCTGCAAAACAGAGTCTTTGACTATTGAGAAGCCTTACCTTGACTCCCATATATCCAGCATACCCTTGAGAGTCTTTTCCTTAGTCGGGTAAGACTTGCTGAGTAATTCCATACTCAGGGTTTATCCCTTTGTTGTTTTTAGGTGGGGAAGTAGCAGATTTTTGCTGCTTCTGTGCTAAGGTGGTTCCCAACGAGGAAAAACAAGACTGGAAGGCGGGAGGACTCGGTCCTCCATCTAGAATCTTTTGTTTATAGTCTTTCGGGAGAGGTTTGTGTCTCCCTGGTTTGTATAATTATTTCTTATATGCACTCACTTTTAAACTGGTCTGTAATAATATAACTCGAGCTTTCTTTGGAAATAAATGTAAGTTTATGTAAATCGCTTCCGCATTTCTTTATCTCCGATGATCTGTAATGTCTGCAAGACGGGTGAAACGTTCCTGGTGAGGTAAGGAAAGATACCGAGCTTGTCAAGTAACTTAGGAACATCTACAGGGTGTCTGATGTCTGTTAGACAAGGACAACTGTAGGTGGGCCTGATTACTTGGGAGGTTCTGTCACAACCGTGACCGCGCAATTTCTCATCGGCGTGGCAAGTTCCGCCTGGATCCGCGCTGCGCCGTGGTCAGAGACATTCGGCCTTCAATAGTCGGTATGAAATCTTCTCCAAAGCTCGCCGTCGTACCAATTACGTTTTAAGGGCACTAGCGCTAGAGGTGGTGCACCGTAGGGATGAGATTGACCAACGCCGGTGGGGGAATCCGCCGCTGCCTTGGGCGGCGCCGCCGTCGTGATGAGCTAGAAGGGGGGAACACCGTGGGCCCTTGGATGAGATTTTTGTGGCTCCGATTAGACCAGGGTAATACCCCTTCGCGGGTTGTAATCGGGGGCGTTGATTTGGGGATGAACGGCTCAGATCCGAAGTCTGTGTAGTCCATCACGTGACCCGCCTTGACCGTAGGATCCAGATCCTAGGGTCTGCAATGAGTACCGGATTGCACAGTTTCTGGTTTAATCTGGGCGCTCGGTGTTTAATCCAGCGGCCAGCAGAGCTCCATACCCCTTCGGCCTGGGTATTTTTCTAATGAGCCCTCGGGTTTTACTGAAATCAACCCGCCATCCTCGGGTGCTGTGCTCTGAGTCTTAAGAGTTTTACCCCGAGCCCCCTGACTTTTCTGGAAAATGAGGCCCAGTCCAGAGATCGTTTAAATTGAATAAATGAAATAGAAAATAGATTTTTAATAGGAAAATAATTACTAGAACTTAATAAATTCATAGAAAATTCATACTAACTCCAAATTAATCCATTCCTGTTTCTAAATTTTTGTAATTTAATTCTCTATCACCTAGAGCCTCTGTTTTGTCATGAAAACAGTAAGAAATTTAATTCCTCACTTAATCCCACTTTAAACACATAAAACCTTTGAAAATGCATAACTTAAATTCTATAACTCCAAAAATTATGATTCCTGTTCCTAGAATTTTATTTTAAGGTGTAGATTATTACTGTGTATTTTGTATATATGTTTGGTGTAATGTTAATTTCTCTATATGTACTGTGCTTGTTTGTATTGTGACGAGTAGAAGAGCCCGTGACCGAGGATCCTGGTGAGCAGCAGGTTGAAGTAGCTGAGCAGGAGCTCATTGAAGGCAAGTTGTGCCCTTGACCACTTTTTACCCAATAATGTTCTTTAATATTACTTATTCATGCATAGGTTAATTTTGATGGGACCCAATAGGTCACCCTAGATTGTTTATCTTATTACCTTGTTTACCCCTGAATCACTTGGGTAGTTTGCTATTGCTTTATATGGTTTTGGGATAATCATTTATTACCTCTATGTTCCAATTCTTTTTGTTATTCTATTTATGTTCATGTTGAGATCATTAATGTTAATTGGAACATAGAGCTTAACTTGAGTAACACGTGCCACCACAAGGGTTTAATGGGACGCCCTTGGCTGACTAATTAGGAAAGCTAGTGGAAGACTACCTTACCCGAAAGGGGCAAGGGCAGTAGGGGAGTGGTCAGTGTAGGGAGGTCCTTGGTTGATTTTGCTGCGATGGCGGTCAGCCAAGAACCCTGCATTGGAACTTCCTATAAACTGTAGCGGGTTTTCGGAAGCTAGTGGAACTTTGTAAAGGCCTCGTAGTGTTGCCCTGCCGCGCTTCCTAGGTAGAGGTGTATGGGAAGTCGCGATCCCTTGGCAGATGGGTAGCATGACTTGTGGGTAAAGGGTACAACCTCTGCAGAGTGTAAAACTGGTATACTAGCCGAGCTCACGGTCACGAGCAGCTCAGGACTCTCTGATGTTTAAATTATGGAACTTAAATTTAATTTTGTCATTTGCATTGCATGGGTTTATTATTAAATTTGTTCTATTACTTTATCTATGGTTTGGTATTTACTTACACTTAGTAACTGCTAATAAAATTTTGACCAACTACTTAAAAGCAATGCTCAGCTTTAAACCCCTATCATTGATTAGCCTTACACATCACATGAACTCACACCTTTGTGAGTTTATGTTCACTGGTTCCCCACAACTTGTTGAGCTATGATCATGTGTGAGCTCACCCTTGCTGTCTCACACCCCCCCCATAGGAGAAGAGCAGGTGGTTCAGGAGGAGCCACAAGGCGAGGAGTATGATCTGATCTAGGTGGCGTTTCTCAGTTGACATTGGCGCCAACGATCCTTAGTTCATTTTATATTTATTCTTTTATTTTGTAATAAGTCTTCCGCTATGTAATAAATACTCTGATTATTGTGACATTTATCTCTATACACTCTGTTATTATGTATGTTGTCTTCTTGGCGCATGTATGAGATGCACCTGGCTTTGTTCCTTAAAGCCGGGTGTGACAGAAGTGGTATCAGAGGAATGTTGACTGTAGGATGAAACCTAGATAGAAATGGACAAACCCTTACCTACTTATCTTACTCTGACTCATTCTATACTTATCTCATCTTGATCTTGTCTCACCTTTTGCTATTCTACTCTGATTAATCTTATCTTTTCTACTCTAAGACAAGATGGATTTCACACCTTGGAATCCTACCACTATGATCTTTTTAAGAGATAGGGAACCTAAGACAAAAATTTAAATTATTTTCTCTATTTAAAAAAAATGTTGGTTGATTGTGCTGATGATAAATGTCTGATTTGCTTCTTTGATTGATTGAACTATTATAGATGGACATCTTAGCATGTACCACCATAAGGTATTGAATTAGCTATGGTAGGTAAAATATTAATCCGCTTAGCTAATAAAATTCCCCAAAGTAACCTGTTTTGTAAATACCTGCCTTGTCTACTATTTTCTTACCATATGTATCTAACTCAGATGGTCAATACCAGGCGGGGTGGTGGAATTGATTTGCCTCCTAATCGACACATTCGGTGGATACATAGACAACCCCAGCCACAACCTGCAGAGATGAATCCTCCTAATCCTCCACCAGGCGGAGTTGACCCACTGGTTGCTGCTCAGATGGCGGTGATGCAGCAAATGGCGGACACTATGGCTGATATGCGTGCCCAGATGCAGCAAGAACGCCAGGAGATACGTCAGGAAAGAGAAGATATACGACAGGAGTTGCGCCAGGAGCGAGATGAGATATGCCAGGAAAGGAGGGCACAACAACAGCAGCTGCAACAACAAATGCAACAACAACAACAACAGCAACAACAGCAACAAGTACCACTGCCTCCACCACCACCACCAGTTCCACCTCGCGATAAGCACCGGGAGTTCATGAGTCATAAGCCACCTACATTCGCTAGCTCACCTGATCCACTGGACGCGGATGATTGGCTGAAGTCCGTTGAGAAGATGCTGAATATTGCACAGTGCACGGACCGGGAGAAAGTTCTTTATGCTTCTGGACGTCTGACAGGTCCTGCTGCTGACTGGTGGGATTCTTATACTGCTGCCCATGACGCTGCTGATACTATTACCTGGGCAGAGTTCAGTACACAGTTCAGAAACTACCATATTCCAGCTGGTATGATAAAGATCAAGAAGAAGGAATTTCTGTCGCTGAAGCAAGGAAGTATGTCAGTCAGCGAGTACCGCGACAAGTTTATTCAGTTATCCAGATATGCCCCTGAAGAAGTTGCTGAAGACGAGAGGAAGCAGGAGCATTTCATTGAAGGACTTAATGGACCACTGCAGTATGCTCTAGTGGCACACACATTTCCGTCATTTCAGAGGCTGCTTGATAAGGCCCTGGCTATTGAACACAAGCGTGTTCAGCTGGGAGATTTGAAGAGAAAGGCAATATCTCAAGGACAAGGAAGCAGCAGTGTTCGTCCTCGCTACAGTTCACCACAGGGTACACCGACTCGACCCGGAGGACCACGCCCAGTTCAGCAATCACCACTGAGGACTCCACCTCCTCGACAGGCTACCCCTACTGGCACCCCGACAAAGTTTTCAGGACAGAGTCCAGGCACCACATGTTTCAAGTGTGGGAAGACTGGTCATTATGCAAATGTCTGCCCACAGAGGATGGCTACTACTCCAGTTCAGAACAGGCAGCAAACTCCAGGATCTGGCAAGGGATACTCTATTGCCAAAGTTAATCAAGTCAGCGTTGATGCTACCCCGGATGGTGGGGACCTCGTAATTGGTATGTTTTATGTTAATGCAATTCCTGCAACCATATTATTTGATTCTGGTGCTACACATTCATTCATGTCTGCTAGATATGCCAACACAAATGAAATACCACTGCTAAATATGAGAAAACCCATGATAGTAATTACACCTAGAGGGCCTGTTGAGGCGAATCAAATGACACGTAGATTGACATTGACCATTATGGGTAGAGAATTTGGAGCTACTGCTATAATATTAGAGTCAAGCAGTATAGATTTGATCCTTGGTATGTCATGGCTAAGAAAGGCAAAGGCCGTTATAGCATGTGGTAGAGGTACCGTAGAACTCACTACCACTAAAGGAGAAAGATTTCAAGTTAATATTGCAGTAACCTCCTCATCCATGCGTGCAATGTTCTTTATGCCTGAGGAGTTTGTTGGTGACAACATCCGGGTGGT
Organism: Zea luxurians; assembly: GCA_029449295.1. NCBI lineage: Eukaryota > Viridiplantae > Streptophyta > Magnoliopsida > Poales > Poaceae > Zea > Zea luxurians. The sequence continues at coordinate 2,411,284 of JAOPSE010000026.1, read as the reverse complement.
TAGAGATTTTCCGGATGTCTTTCCAGAGGAGTTACCAGGGATGCCACCTGATAGAGAAGTTGAGTTTGTTATTGATCTCTTACCTGGAACCGCCCCTATTTCTAAACGGCCATATAGGATGTCCGTAGAGGAGTTGAAGGAACTTAAGAAGCAGTTAACTGAGTTACAAGATGCTGGGTACATTCGTCCGAGTTCCTCACCTTGGGGAGCGCCGGTCTTGTTTGTACAGAAGAAGGATGGATCGCAGCGGATGTGTGTGGATTATAGATCTCTTAATGATGTTACGGTGAAGAACAAGTATCCGTTGCCCCGTATTGAGGATTTATTTGATCAGATGAGAGGTGCTAGAGTATTCTCGAAGATTGATCTCCGATCGGGTTACCATCAGATGAGGATTAGACCATCGGATATTCCCAAGACGGCTTTCTCGACTCGATATGGATTATATGAGTTTACTGTTATGTCGTTTGGATTAACCAATGCACCAGCTTATTTTATGAACTTAATGAACAAGGTGTTTATGGAGTACTTGGACAGATTCGTCGTGGTGTTCATCGACGATATTCTCATTTATTCCAAGAGTGATAGTGATCACGAGGAACATCTAAGGTTGGTGCTACAGAAGCTACGAGACAACCAGCTATATGCCAAGTTCAGCAAGTGCGAGTTTTGGATTGACAAGGTACCATTCCTTGGTCATATTATTTCTAATGGAGGAATTTCAGTGGATCCTGCTAAGGTTAAGGAGATAATGGAGTGGAGAGTACCCACTACAGTGACTGAGATTCGGAGTTTCTTGGGATTAGCAGGCTATTATCAGAGATTTATTGAAGGATTTTCTAAGATTGCTAAGCCGATGACTTCACTTTTGGAGAAAGGAAGAGAATTTAAGTGGGATGAGAGGTGTCAAGATAGTTTTGATCAATTGAAGAAAAGATTGATGTCGCCACCCGTATTAGTTATGCCAGACCTACAGAAAGGATTTGATATCTATTGTGATGCATGTGGCCAAGGCTTAGGATGTGTGCTCATGCAGGAAGGTCACGTGATTGCATATGCTTCTCGTCAGTTGCGGAAACATGAAATGAACTACCCCACTCATGACTTGGAATTGGCAGCCGTTGTGCATGCACTTAAGATTTGGAGACATTACATTATGGGAACCAAGTGTCAAGTATATACGGATCATAAGAGTTTGAAGTATATATTCACTCAGAAGGATCTCAACCTTAGGCAACGCCGTTGGTTGGAGCTTATTAAGGATTATGATTTGGAGATTCACTATCACCCGGGCAAGGCAAATTTGGTTGCAGATGCCTTGAGTCGCAAGGAGCATGTTCATTCAGCTATTGTTGCCCAGCTACCCGATGAGATTGTTGAGGATTTCAGGAGACTTAACCTGGGGATAGTTGCTCATACTGAAGGAGTCACTATTGATGTGGAACCTACCTTGGAGCAAGAAATCCGCAAAGGTCAACTTGAGGATGCTAAAATAAAAGAGATTAAGGATCTGATTACTGAAGGTCGAGTTCCAGAATTTACGGAAGATGAGCAAGGCACTATATGGTTCAAGGACAGGATGTGTGTTCCTGATATTAAAAGCCTTCGAGAGACTATTTTAAAGGAGGCCCATGATTCGGATTATTCTATTCATCCTGGTAGTACCAAGATGTATCAGGATTTGAAACAGAAGTATTGGTGGTATGGATTGAAAAGAGATGTGGCTGCACATGTGGCTATGTGCGATGTATGTCAAAGAGTTAAGGCTGAACACCAGAGGCCAGCTGGGCTATTGCATCCACTGAAGATACCCAAGTGGAAATGGGAAGAGATTGGTATGGATTTCATTACTGGATTGCCTCGCACCCAGAAAGGATATGATGCTATATGGGTGATTGTGGATAGATTGACTAAAGTGGCTCACTTTATTCCTGTGAAGACTACTTATAAAGGTTCTCAGCTAGCAGAGTTATATATGGCTCGGATTGTGTGTTTGCATGGAGTACCAAAGAAGATCGTGTCTGATCGAGGTTCACAGTTTACCTCAAGATTTTGGAGAAGCTTTCATGAGAACATGAGCACGAAGTTGAATTTCAGTACAGCTTATCACCCTCAGACTGATGGACAGACTGAAAGGACTAATCAAGTATTGGAAGATATGTTGAGAGCTTGTGCCCTTCAGCATGGAGGAAGTTGGGATAAGAGTCTGCCTTATGCTGAATTCTCGTATAACAATAGCTATCAGGCCAGTCTAAAGATGTCACCTTTTGAAGCTTTGTATGGGAGAAAGTGCAGGACTCCTCTATATTGGGATCAGACGGGAGAAAGACAGTTCTTTGGGCCTGAACTGATTCAAGAAGCAGAAGAACAAGTCCGTATAATTCGAGAGAATTTGAGAGTGGCTCAAACCAGACAAAAGAGCTACGCTGATAATAGAAGAAGGCCACTGGAATTTGAAGAAGGAGATTATGTGTACCTCAAGGTGTCACCACTTCGTGGAATGAGGAGATTCAAAGTCAAGGGCAAATTGTCCCCTCGCTATATTGGACCATTCTTGATCTTTAGGCGAGTTGGGGAGATGGCATACCAACTTGAGTTACCGGATAGTCTATCGGATGTGCATAACGTGTTCCACGTATCTCAACTAAAGAAGTGTCTCCGTGTTCCCGAGGAACAGTTACCCATGGAAGAGCTCAGTGTTCAAGGTGATTTGACTTACACGGAGTACCCGATCAAGATTCTTGACACATTGACTCGAGTTACAAGGAATAAGGTGATAAAGATGTGTAAAGTGCAATGGAGTCACCACGGAGAAGATGAAGCAACTTGGGAAAGAGAAGAAGAGCTTCGCATAGATTTTCCCCACCTTTTCCCTCGTTCTTCTTAAATCTCGAGGACGAGATTATTTTTAAGGGGGGTAGGATTTGTAGCACCCATTTTGTAAATTGCTAGAAATAATACCAATAGAGAAACAATTTCTCTTTATGTGAGTTTGATCTTTATGCATCATCATATGTGAACACCATGTCCAAAAACTATTAATAAAAAGATATGCTACTAAATCATTGCATCATGCTGAATATTTTATTTGTGTGTGCATTTTTGTGACAATATTATAATAATGTAAAAAAAGAAATATGTTAAATATCCAGATGGGGATTTAAATCCTAAAGTAATCCTAGAATTAAGAAAAGAGAGAATTAAGAGATTATACAAAATAGAGGAAAATATATATATGAAAGAATACATTTTGTTCCTACTAATATTTTAATTTAGGTATGATCAAACTAAATAATTATTCAGTGTACAAAAGTGCCACAAAGTTTGAGTTTAAATTGAAGTTTGAATTTGGAATTCAAAATAAGACAAAATAGGAAGAATAGAAACATAAAAAGAAAAAAAGGGGAGAATACCTAACTGGGCCTCGGAACCCACATTTGGCCCACCAGAGGAAGCAATCCGCGCGGCCCAGCTTCCAGCCTTCACCGCGCGTGCCTCTAATGTCTCTCTGACACGCGGGCCCCGAGTGCAGGCCTCCTTAGCGTGCCCCACGCTGGTTGCTTCGGCTGTCATGCGGGCCCCGCTTGTCTGCCTCCCTCCGCGCGTGTTCATTTTCCCTGCCACCGATCTGTGGGCCCATCGCGTCAGCGTTTTCTTCTCCGCTCGGGCGCAACAACCAGTCGCCATGCCGCGATTCTCGCCGTAGTTCCAGCCGGACTCATGACCCCTTCGTCTCGGCTACAAATGTGGACCGACCCCTCCTCCAGAGTCCCTCCTGACCCGCGCCAAACCGCCACTCATAGTTGTGAGAAAGGGAGCACCGCCGGGTTCCGCTCGGGTAAAGCTCACCACCGCCGTTGAACTCGTGAACCGCGGACACTTGGACCACCGTGGGGCATCCGACCGCTGCGCTGAGCACTCGTGGAGCTTCGGTCGTCACCAATTCCGTCATCGACGCCACCGTGACCGCGCAATTTCTCATCGGCGTGGCAAGTTCCGCCTGGATCCGCGCTGCGCCGTGGTCAGAGACATTCGGCCTTCAATAGTCGGTATGAAATCTTCTCCAAAGCTCGCCGTCGTACCAATTACGTTTTAAGGGCACTAGCGCTAGAGGTGGTGCACCGTAGGGATGAGATTGACCAACGCCGGTGGGGGAATCCGCCGCTGCCTTGGGCGGCGCCGCCGTCGTGATGAGCTAGAAGGGGGGAACACCGTGGGCCCTTGGATGAGATTTGTGCGGCTCCGATTAGACCAGGGTAATACCCCTTCGCGGGTTGTAATCGGGGGCGTTGATTTGGGGATGAACGGCTCAGATCCGAAGTCTGTGTAGTCCATCACGTGACCCGCCTTGACCGTAGGATCCAGATCCTAGGGTCTGCAATGAGTACCGGATTGCACAGTTTCTGGTTTAATCTGGGCGCTCGGTGTTTAATCCAGCGGCCAGCAGAGCTCCATACCCCTTCGGCCTGGGTATTTTTCTAATGAGCCCTCGGGTTTTAATGAAATCAACCCGCCATCCTCGGGTGCTGTGCTCTGAGTCTTAAGAGTTTTACCCCGAGCCCCCGGACTTTTCTGGAAAATGAGGCCCAGTCCAGAGATCGTTTAAATTGAATAAATGAAATAGAAAATAGATTTTTAATAGGAAAATAATTACTAGAACTTAATAAATTCATAGAAAATTCATACTAACTCCAAATTAATCCATTCCTGTTTCTAAATTTTTGTAATTTAATTCTCTATCACCTAGAGCCTCTGTTTTGTCATGAAAACAGTAAGAAATTTAATTCCTCACTTAATCCCACTTTAAACACATAAAACCTTTGAAAATGCATAACTTAAATTCTATAACTCCAAAAATTATGATTCCTGTTCCTAGAATTTTATTTTAAGGTGTAGATTATTACTGTGTATTTTGTATATATGTTTGGTGTAATGTTAATTTCTCTATATGTACTGTGCTTGTTTGTATTGTGACGAGTAGAAGAGCCCGTGACCGAGGATCCTGGTGAGCAGCAGGTTGAAGTAGCTGAGCAGGAGCTCATTGAAGGCAAGTTGTGCCCTTGACCACTTTTTACCCAATAATGTTCTTTAATATTACTTATTCATGCATAGGTTAATTTTGATGGGACCCAATAGGTCACCCTAGATTGTTTATCTTATTACCTTGTTTACCCCTGAATCACTTGGGTAGTTTGCTATTGCTTTATATGGTTTTGGGATAATCATTTATTACCTCTATGTTCCAATTCTTTTTGTTATTCTATTTATGTTCATGTTGAGATCATTAATGTTAATTGGAACATAGAGCTTAACTTGAGTAACACGTGCCACCACAAGGGTTTAATGGGACGCCCTTGGCTGACTAATTAGGAAAGCTAGTGGAAGACTACCTTACCCGAAAGGGGCAAGGGCAGTAGGGGAGTGGTCAGTGTAGGGAGGTCCTTGGTTGATTTTGCTGTGATGGCGGTCAGCCAAGAACCCTGCATTGGAACTTCCTATAAACTGTAGCGGGTTTTCGGAAGCTAGTGGAACTTTGTAAAGGCCTCGTAGTGTTGCCCTGCCGCGCTTCCTAGGTAGAGGTGTATGGGAAGTCGCGATCCCTTGGCAGATGGGTAACATGACTTGTGGGTAAAGGGTACAACCTCTGCAGAGTGTAAAACTGGTATACTAGCCGAGCTCACGGTCACGAGCAGCTCAGGACTCTCTGATGTTTAAATTATGGAACTTAAATTTAATTTTGTCATTTGCATTGCATGGGTTTATTATTAAATTTGTTCTATTACTTTATCTATGGTTTGGTATTTACTTACACTTAGTAACTGCTAATAAAATTTTGACCAACTACTTAAAAGCAATGCTCAGCTTTAAACCCCTATCATTGATTAGCCTTACACATCACATGAACTCACACCTTTGTGAGTTTATGTTCACTGGTTCCCCACAACTTGTTGAGCTATGATCATGTGTGAGCTCACCCTTGCTGTCTCACACCCCCCCCATAGGAGAAGAGCAGGTGGTTCAGGAGGAGCCACAAGGCGAGGAGTATGATCTGATCTAGGTGGCGTTTCTCAGTTGACATTGGCGCCAACGATCCTTAGTTCATTTTATATTTATTCTTTTATTTTGTAATAAGTCTTCCGCTATGTAATAAATACTCTGATTATTGTGACATTTATCTCTATACACTCTGTTATTATATATGTTGTCTTCTTGGTGCATGTATGAGATGCACCTGGCTTTGTTCCTTAAAGCCGGGTGTGACAGCGCCCAAGCGGAAAGATTCGAGTTCGTCCGTCGCGGTCATCCCTTCCATCGACCCCAACAGTCAGTTGCCTTTCGCAGGTAACCATATGTCTGTTGTCTCTGAATCTGACCTTCTACATCTTGTATCTATCGGGGTTCTTCCTCCGAAGGAGCTCTGTTCCTGGCGGATCTGCCGTGGGGTCACTGTTCCAACAGAGGACACTCACGAATCCGTCATCTACGTTCCTTTTCTCCTTCGCGGCCTTGCTCTTCCCATTTCTCCTTTTTTCCGCGGTCTCCTTGATTTCTATCGCTTGAATCTGACCCATCTGAATCCCAATTCCGTTCTGCAAGTCTCTATCTTTGTTCATTTATGCGAAGCTTTTTCTCGGAGTTCTGCCACACTTTGGCCTGTGGAAGTATTTGTACCACTGTCGCCCTGGGATGGCTGGAGGGCAGCACCAGCTGGTGGGGGTGCGAGCTTGGAGATGCGCCGTGGGAGGAAGGCTGATTACCTCGACATCCCGCTCAAGGATAGCATCAAGGGATGGCGTCTGGAATGGTTCATCGTGGAGAATCATGGGAATTCTCTCCCCCCACGGTTAGGAAGACAGCCGGATGTTCGCACTCCAAGCTGGACCGAATCCCCCACAGACCAGGAAGTAACTGAAGCAGGGGCTTTGCTAGCTGAAGTTGGATTGCTGAAAGAAAGGGGTCTGACTGCAGAAGCTGTGGTCGCGGACTTTGTTTTCAAGAACATTCAACCGCTGAAAGACAGAGCATATCCATCCTATCTGTATCGAGGCTTTGCTGATTCGACTCGGGTAACCAACAGAAGAATTCCTACCGTGGACTTGGTGGGTCGGCTCGAGATGATACTCAGAGGCAAGGTGTCGAATGTCGGCACTCCTGTTGCATACTCGGTTTGGAATCTGCCTCCTTCCAAGGCCTTTACCAGTTTTGTGTCAAATCCTCCTGCTGGTGATAGCAGTTTGGGCCTTAGAGTGCGACCCTCTCCCGTAGAGGTTAGTGCTTTGGTTGCCTCACTTGAAGAAATTCATGACGATGAGAGGCAGGTTCATTTTGAGGTGCCTTTAAATCCAAGTGATGCAGAAATAAGTGCCATGCTGGATATGCTAGCTGAAGATTCTTCTGATGCAGTCCCTGCTGAAACATTGGTGGTAGCGCCCATCCCAGAGGCTAGCGAAGCTTTAGATATTCAGAAGTCTAACAATGTTCGTCTGAAGCGTTCTCGCCGAGCCAATCAGCCTGCTTCTCTTGCTGACGGGAAAAAACAGAAGAAGAGACGTCTTCGTCAAGTGTCTAGTTTGGATCAGGATGCTGGTCCTTCCGTTCCTGCTGCTGAAGAAGTACCAGTGCCTGCATTTGCTGAAACTAATCCCAATGGGTGTAACCTGCCTGCTATTAACCCCAATGGGTGTGACCTGGATGACGCTGACCCCAATGGGTGTACTGTCTGTGTTGTTGATGAGGGTGAGGAGGAGGAGGATGAAATCCCTCTAACTCGGAAGAACAGCCGATGCTATATTGCCAGTGGCGAAAGTAGTGGTGTTCCTTCTCCAGCCCTGTCCGCTCTTGTTGGTCTACAAGAATTGTCTCTGGCCAACTTTGATCAGACTCTTGAGGATATGGTCCTAGAAGACCTGTTGTCCGAGCCAGTAGATGGTGGCATGATGGACGTTTGCGCTGATGTGCCTGATGCTGGGCTGGAGTTGTCCCGGGCGGCGTCCCGCACCTCATCGACCTTGGAGCGCAGTCTTAAGGGTCAGGAGGTTGGCCCGACTTGCACTGTTCCTATGGAAGTGGTTGAAGGTCCTTCAGCCTTAGAGGTGGCTGCCTCGGAGGGCTCGACCCTCAAAGATAGCGCTGGTGCTTACCCAGCCCCCGAGGGTGTTGCCGGGGATGATCCGGCTCGGATGGGTAGCACGAGCGATGACCCAGCCCCCGAGGGTGTCCGAGTTGGTTCTCCCTCTAACACTTCCATGGATGTTCACGTGGGATCTTCTCCTCCACACTCTGATTGTATGGCAGCAGCACGGGTTTCATGTCGAGAGGTCACTTTAGAGGTCAGCGTTCCTGATGACAAAGTTCTGACTTCTGCTGGTGACACTGACTTGGTTCCCAATGATGCATTGCTGGTTGTCCCAATTGGTGACCCTTCAGCAAGCCGTCAGTTGATTTCCCACAACTTGGGGGTTCCCTCATTCTTCTCCAACCTCTAGGTAACTTGGTTTCTTCTGCCCTGACTTTTACTTCAGGTAGACTGCTGTTATTATGCTCATCTGTTCTTAATGTCAGGCATTGGTGAATGAGATGGCTGGCCGGTTGAAATCACAGGGGACCTCTGTCCCAGAAGGGGCTTTATCCCTAACTGTCACACCCGGTTTTAGAAGGCAAACCGAATGCGAACCATGTACGTACCAGGATCAGTTATTCACGTACACAGCAGTTACATAACATGGACATCATCACACAGTGCTCAAAATAGTATTAAAAGGGAAATAATAGTTGATTACATCATGTGTCTGAGACGTCCATATAGTCCTTACAATAAATCAAAGTGCGAAAACGAAACGTAGATAACCGCGGCCTTCACAGGCAGCCAACTGGGGGTTGCCGCTAACCCACACCTAGAACTCGTCGTAGTCTTGGAACTCCTGGAAGTCTCCTTCCACAGCTTCATCTTCTCCTGAGCAGTGGTTGCAATGCTGACAACCTGGGGGGATTTGGTGTGTAGAGCAAGAGTGAGTACACATCAACATACTCAGCAAGCATCCCGTTTGGCTGTAGTGGACTAGCTTTATGTGGGGAGGTAAGTCAAGCAGTTGCTTTTAATTGGTCAGATTATTATTTACTAATAGGAAGCCAGGTTTTAGCATTAACCCAAGTTATTAGCCTGATGTACCCTTTCCAAACGGAAAGAATACCACTTACCAGCATCATAGACATAACCAAAACCATCGATCTCATAGCCACCTGTAAACCAAAATGTCTCTGATCAATTACCACTAATCATTGGAGCTCCCTTGGCCGCTCATAACCGCGAGCACGGCTGATATATCAGTTTTCAAACACTCTGCAGAGGTTGTGCACTTTACCCACAAGCCGTGATCCCCTTTCTGCCCGGAGAGAGCTACTCCCCATTGACCACTACCTAGGTGGTCCAGCAGGGCATCACTACGTAGCCTTTACAAAGATTCCCCAGGGCTGTAGCCGCCCGTTAGGTTTCCTAAATGTACCGCACTCCTCCCCAAGGGACAAATCAACCTTGGCAGAGCGAGCCGCATACACCGAGCCCCATTGACGGCACAACGGCTAAGCGAACTACACCCCGGTTCCTCTAATTATTCAGCTAAGGGCGTCCCACTCCACCCTCATGGTTGCACTGTTTTCCCGGGCGGTCATCCATAGAACAGGTCCTTACGGAGAGGCACTCGAGAAACCGCTCGAGCCCCCTTGAAGACCACAAGTACAACATCATAATAAGAGAAGGGAAAACAGCGTATCATATATAATCTCATCATGTTCATTGATTAGAGTTTGAGCAATAGCATAGAGCTAAATAATAATAATCCGACCCAAATAGGTAAACAAGGACATGGATAACAAAAGCTAGTCAATCCTTAAGTATAAATGTGTAATGCGGGAGGTGAATTAAAGAATGAATAGGACAGAGATAGGTCAAAGGACACTTGCCTCCACCAACCGACTGCTGCTCAGGGGCTTCTCCTGCGAGTTCTTCGGGCTCTCCAACCGGATCGTTCTCTAAGCGATTGCAAGCATACATACATCCATCCATTGAAATTAGGAAACCAACAATACACCATACAAGAGAACAAGTAGATTAAACATGCATAAAATATCACATACAATAATGAGTTTACCATGGTTAGAAAGAAATGAGAAAAGGTCTCGCGAGGGTCAAAGCTTATGCCCGAGACGCACTACGGGTTGGTGAATAACTAGACGTCACGTGTTCTAGTTCCAATTGGTTCTAACAAAAGAATTAGCTACATGCACTAATGTAAACGTGACCACTTTTAGTAGATTAACATTGAATAAGATAGACGATTAGCTATACAAATTAACTAACGTAACCAATTTCCAAATTGAGACTCCTATCTTATTAATATAAACAACGTGATTAGCGCATATATGATACGGGGGGTAGACGGGGCTAGGGGGTAGACGATCGTGTCGCGAGCGCAACAGGGCGCTATGTGTCGCGTCGCGAGCACGACGAGCTACGCCAGAACGCTGCGCGAACACGCGCACGCGCAAAGCCACACTTAATGTGCCGCGAACGAGTCGCGCACTCGTCGGGGCCGTGCGCTGGCCGAGCTCGAGGCCGCGCGCCGAAGGCACGCTGGGCCGAGCTCGAGGCCACGCCGAGGGCCAACACGACGCGAGCAAGGCACGGCGGGGCGAGCGGGCAAACATGCCACCGCAAGCGAGCACGGGCGAGCGAGGACGCCGCGGACCACTGCGAGCGAGGCACAGACGGGGCGAGGACACGGTCGGGCGAGGCCGGGCGCGGTGGCGGGGTGACCGGGCCGGGGCGCGACGGGAGCGGCCGAGCCAGGACACGGCGCGGCCGAGCCGGGGGAGGGGCGGCGCGGGTGGCCGGGCCGGGGCGGTTGAACCGGGGGGGCGGTTGAACCGGGGGGGCCGAGCTCGCCGGGAGGCGAGCGGCCGAGCCGGGGCGGCGCGGGGCAGGGCGGTTGGGCCGAGCGCGGGGCTCGCGCGGGCGAGGGCGGGGCTCACGCGGGCGAGGGCGGGGCTCACGCGGGCGGCCGAGGTGGCCGGGGCCGGGCAGGGGCGGCCGGGGTGGCCGAGGCCGGGCGGGGGCGAGGCCGGGGCGGTCGGGGTGGCCGGGCGCGGAGCCGGCCGGGCGCGGGCGAGGCCGGGGCGGCCAGGGCCGGGGCCGAGCCGAGCTCGCCGAGCGGCCGAGCCGAGCTCGCCGGGCGGCCGAGCCGGGCGGCGCGGGGTGCGGGGGAGGGCGCCGGAGGGAGGAGAGGGAGGAGGGAGAGGGAGGAGAGGAGGGAGGAGGGGGGAGCCTCACCGGAGGGGGACGGCGCGGCGGCGGCGCCGGGGAGGGGTGGCGGCGGTGCTAGGGCAGGGGAGAGGCGGCGGCGGTGCTAGGGTTAGGGTGAGGGTGAGGGAGAGAGAGAGAGGGAGGGGATTTTTGGAAAAAGAAAAAAAAAGAGAGGGCGGAACGGTTGGGCCGACTGGGCCCAAAGGGGGGAAAGGGGGCGCGCGGCTGGTCCGGCGCGGGGCCCACGCGGGAAGGGGGGAGGGGGCGGCTGGGCCGCCAGCTGGGCCGGTCGAAGGGGGGGCGGTTGGGCCGAAAGGGGAGAAGGGGGGGGGAAGAGAAAAGAAAAAAGAAAAGGCTTTTCTTTTTTCTAATTTCTAATTTCCTCTAGATGAAAGCATTCACATTTTTAATCAATCAAAAAGTATGCATGGTTCGGCATGGTGCATCACACAAAATAAAGTGTTTTAAGGTTTTGCTTTACACGAGGTCTAAAGCCAAAACCCGCTGTGACTTTGGAAAAGATCAAGGCTTAGCGAGAAGAAAAGGGAAAAAGGAAAGAGTAACGCCTGAATTTGGTGAGAGAAAAGAAGAAAAGATTCTACCCCCAAATTCAGGGCGTTACAAACCTATCCCCCTTAAAAGAATCTCGCCCTCGAGATTCAGGGTTGGCTAGCAAAGAGCTCTGGGTATTTAGCCAACAGATCATCTTCACGCTCCCAGGTTGCTTCTTCCTCTGAATGGTGATTCCACCTGACTTTGCACATTCTGATGGTCTTCCTTCGGGTGACTCTGTCTGCAACCTCAAGGATTTGCACTGGCTTCTCAACGTAGGTCAAGTCCTCCTGGACTTCAAGACCTTCCACTGGCAACTGCTCTTCTGGCACACGCAAGCACTTCTTCAACTGAGACACATGAAAAACATCATGCACAGCAGACAAATTCTCTGGCAGGCTGAGCTGATAGGCCACTTCTCCACGCCTTGAGAGAATTTGGTACGGACCAATGTAGCGGGGTGCTAGCTTGCCTTTGACTCCAAACCTTCTGACCCCTCTGATCGGTGACACTTTCAGATAGACAAAGTCTCCGACCTCGAAACTCAGCTCTCTTCTTCTTATGTCTGCATAGCTTCGCTGCCTTGATTGCGCTATCTTCAGGTTCTCTCGAACCATCTTGATGTTCTCTTCGGCTTCAAGCAAAATGTCTGGCCCAAACACTTGCTTTTCCCCAGGCTGATCCCATTGCAACGGAGTTCTACAACTCCTCCCATAGAGCGCTTGAAATGGTGACATCTTCAAACTGGCCTGGTAACTGTTGTTATAGGAAAACTCTGCATAAGGCAATCGCTTGTCCCATCCGGACTGATCTTGCAGCGCTCAGGCTCTCAACATGTCTTCAAGAATTTGATTGGTCCTTTTAGTCTGGCCATCTGTCTGCGGATGATAACCTAAACTGAAATTCAGATGTGTACCCAAGGCTTCATGCAACTGCTGCCAGAAATGAGAGGTGAACTGCGTTCCTCTGTCTGACACTATCTTCTTTGGCACACCATGTAGACAAACGATCCGAGACACATACAATTCTGCCAACACTGCACTGCTGTAGTTGGTCTTGACAGGTATGAAGTGGGCTGACTTGGTCAAACGGTCCACCACTACCCAAATGGAATCGTAGCCGGCTCGAGTGAGAGGCAATCCGACTATGAAATCCATACCGATTTCATCCCATTTCCACTGAGGAATTTGCAACGGTTGCAACAATCCAGCTGGTCTCTGGTGCTCTGCCTTAATCCATCGACAACTATCACACATAGCCACATACTCTGCGATCTCCCTCTTCATTCCGTACCACCAGAATTTCTTCTTCAGATCCTGATACATCTTCTCACTACCAGGGTGAATCGAATAAGCAGTCTCATGAGCTTCCTTGAGAATCAACTCCCGAATGGATTGGACATTAGGAACGCACAATCGGTCTTTGAACCATATCACACCTTCTGCATCTTTTCGAAAATCTTTGCCTCTGCCATCTAGAATCAGTCGCCGAATCTCACTGATCTTTTCATCATTCTTCTGCGCTTCTTTGATTTCTCGCTCCAAGGTAGGTTCCAACTCAACTGTGACTCCTCGCGAATTGTTCAGAAACCCGAGACTCAACCTGTCAAACTCCTTGGCCAACTCATAAGGCATCGGACGAGCGTCCATCAGATTGACTTGACTCTTCCTGCTCAAAGCATCTGCCACTACGTTTGCTTTGCCTGGATGGTAATGGATCTCCAACTCATAGTCTTTGATCAACTCTAACCATCTTCGCTGCCTCATATTCAATTCTGACTGAGTGAATATGTACTTCAGACTCTTGTGGTCTGTGTAAACATCACATTTCTGTCCATACAGATAGTGCCTCCATGTCTTCAGTGCGTGAACCACTGCTGCCAACTCTAGGTCATGGATTGGGTAATTCTTCTCATGAACCTTCAGCTGTCGGGACGAGTAAGCCACAACTCTTCCCTCTTGCATCAACACGCATCCCAAACCTGTGTAACAAGCATCACAGTACACAGAGAAGGGCTTGTGCACATCAGGCAAGACTAAGACAGGCGCTGTTGTCAACTTCTCTTTCAGCGCTTTGAAGGCCTCTTGACATTTCTGGGTCCACTTGAACTCAACCTTGTTGCCTAGCAACGCTATCATTGGTTTCGCAATCTTCGAAAACCCTTCAATGAATCGCCGATAATATCCGGCCATTCCAATGAAACTCTTGATTCCTCGAGCATCTGTTGGCGCTTTCCAGTTCAGAATGTCTGCCACTTTCTTCGGATCCACAGCCAATCCTTCTTTGTTGATTATGTGGCCCAAGAACAGGACTTCGCTGATCCAGAACTCACACTTGCTCAACTTTGCATACAACTGGTGCTCTCGCAATCTCTGCAATACCATCCTCAAATGATCTGCATGCTCTTCTTCACTTTGAGAATAAACCAGAATGTCATCAATGAATACCACCACAAACTTATCAAGATAATCCATGAATACACTGTTCATCAGATTCATGAAAAAGGTCGGCGCATTGGTCAATCCAAAAGACATCACAGTGAACTCATACAACCCATACTTGGTAATGAATGCCGTCTTCGGAATGTCCGAAGGTCGGATCCTGAGCTGATGATAACCTGACCTCAGATCAATCTTGGAGAACACACTGGCTCCTCTCAACTGGTCGAACAGATCTTCTATTCTGGGCAAAGGGTACTTATTCTTGATCGTGACTTCATTCAAAGCTCGATAATCGATACACATCCTTTTGGTGCCATCTTTCTTTTCCACAAACAAGACAGGGGCGGCCCAAGGCGAGGTGCTTGGCCGGATGTAACCTTTCTCTGACAGCTCATCAATCTGCTTCTTAAGCTCAACCAACTCTGGTCCGGATATTCTGTAAGCTCTCTTAAAGATGGGGGCGGTTCCAGGAAGAAGCTCTATGGCAAACTCAACTTTCCGCTCTGGTGGCATACCCGGTAAGTCCTTCGGGAACACATCTGGGAACTCAGACACAACCTTGATACTCTCAATTGGGTCTGCTTCACTGCTATCGATAGCCATCCGATAACAACTTCCTTTCTTTGGCTCAGGCGGGACTAACTCTGTCACCACTTCCTCTCCTAGTGGGGACACCAACTTGATTGTCCTCTTATCACAACTGTTAACTGCCTGATACTTATCTAGCCAATTCATCCCTAGGATGACATCTATTCCCTGAGTACCCATTACTATAAGGTTAGCGGGAAACGCTATCCCCCTTATTTCCACACTTACATTCAAACATATGCTATCAGCTTGAATTCTACCACCGGCTGAGTCAATTTGAATGGGGGTTGACATGGTAGTAATTGGAAGATTATGTGCTTCTACCCATGATGCAGTAATGAAAGAATGTGTTGCTCCAGTATCAAATAACACTTCTGCAATATGGGAGTCGACTGGGAACATACCTACTATCATGCCGGGAGTCTCCTGAACTGCTTCAGCCTCTAAGTGGTTCAGTCTTCCATGATTGTAGCGCGGCTGAGGGCGATTGCCTGCTCCAGGCTGAGACACATTCTGCTTTGCTGGTGCATTGGGGCCTGACTGCTGCTGGGCTGCCTTCTTCAGGCATTGCATCACCCAATGGCCTTGCTCTCCACAGTGGAAACATGCCCTGTTTCCAACCTGAGCTGGTGCTGCCTGATTGTTCTGCTGGCTTGCTGGGGCAGGAAGACGAGGTGCCTACTAATTCTACCTCTAAAACTGACCTCCTGACTGATTGCTCTAACGATTCTGATACTGATGCTGAGGGTACTGCCTTTGGAACTGTTGATGCTGCTGAGGTGGACGCTAGTTCTGCCTGAACTGCTGAGGTTGGTTGCCTGAGAAACGAGGGCGGCTGCTGCTTCCAGGCTGGGGTCCACTGATCTTGCACTTACGATCCTCCATCTCCTTACGCTTCCTTTCTGTCATGATTGCTCTATCAATCAGGTGCTGGAATGTCGGGAAAGTGTGATTCATCAGCTGATAGTGCAGAGGGTCAACCAAGCCTCTCAGGAAACGGTATTGCCACTTGGCGTCGGTGTTGACACCTTCAGGAGCATAGCGGGACAACTGCAGAAACCTGTCTCGGTACTCACTGACAGATGATGACCCTTGCTTAAGGGCCAGAAACTCCTCCTTCTTCACTGTCATCAGACCTGCAGGCACATGGTACTGACGAAAGCTACCTCTGAACTCTTCCCAAGTGATGGCATCGGGGTTGGCATGGGTGGCGAGATAAGACTCCCACCATGACTGAGCTGCTCCTCTCAGCAGGCGGGGACCATACAAGACTTTCTCCCTGTCATCACACTAAGCGGTATGCAACTCCCGCTCCACAGTGTGCAGCCAATCTTTAGCATCCATGGGGTCAGAAGAATGAGCAAACGTTGGGGGATGACCTCTCATGAATTCAGCACGCTTATCTCTGGGCATCTGAGGCATCTGAGGCTGAGGTGGAGCATGCTGCTGTTGCTGCTGCTGAATGGCAGCCAGAGTCTGACCGATGGCTTGAACTGCTTGAGTCTGCATCAGAAACATCTGCTCGATGGACATCGGGGGTGGGGGCGGCAGGTGCTGCTGCTGGGGCACCTCATCCTGTGGAGCGGCTCGCTCCTGCTGAGCACGCCTTCCTCCTCTGCGCCTGTTCTCTGACATCTGCAGAATGCAACCACACATCAGAACTGATCTTACAAATCTTGTAGCATAAGAAAAGAGTATAGAATTCTTCAACAGCACTGAACAGATGAGCATCTTCACTGATCTCCAACACAGACCACACAGCTTCTCAGATAAAGAGGAAAGTGGAATAAAAGGTTTCCCAACTATATAACTAACTCTATTAACATAATACGTAAACCAAAATGCAGGGGATACCCACACTCTGGTGGCAGTCATTACAAAGATCCAAACCAAACATAGTTCATCATGACAAACATAAATGCACAGGATATAGCAAACTACCCTATCTAACTAAGACTAACTAAAAGCGAGACTAACGCTAAGACTGCAGCTTCTACGTATATATTTTGTATTAATTACAAGATCCGACTCTAGCGATCTATGGTTCTAGATTTATCTTGGTCTTACAGTCGGGATTGCCATAAGACTGGCGTCCACACCGAGGTGAGCGGTACGGGTGCTGAGTCCCAACGGGAGCAGGGGAACCATCATCCAGGTGACGACGTTCCGCGCGCTCAGCCTGCAGCAGGGCGATCTCAGCACGAGCCCTACTCAGCTCGTCTAGTGCATGGTCCAGCTCCGTGTTTACCACGGCGGCTAGGTTGACTGTGCTGCTCAACCTAGGATTGTCCTCGCCAGCAGGTGAAACAATCACGCCTCATGTGCTGCCAGATGGACGGCGGGGGTAATACTTCAGGTCGAGACCGTCAGCTACCCCACCGAGAACCGAGCAGTAGTGCGAAAGCGCACGCCGTGCAGCATCTTGCATGGCTGCCTCAGCTGAGTCCCGCTCAGAGATAGAATAGTGCTCTGAGCAGGCCTCTGCACCCTGGAGACTGTTCTCCGGACGGCGCACCAAGCAGGTCGCCTCCCAGCGGTCCGGGTAGACCCTGCGACTATGCTGGTAGACCACACAGCGATACTCGATGGACCAAGTACGCCGGTTAAGTGCCCGACGTAGCAGGGTGTCGAGCGCATCGTGGAAGTGACACCCACGAGCAGCGTCGCGAGTGATGGGTCGAGCAACCCATCCTTCCGGCTCATGGTCAGCAGGGAAGTCGGTGTCGTGGCTCGGTTGTCGTCGCCATCTCCGTCGTCTGGGTCTCCTCCAGCAGCTACTCCAGAGGCTGGGGCGCCGAGTGGTGGTGCAGGGGGCGCCTCCAGGGGAAGCACAGGAGAGCAGCTCCTCACAGACTCTATCTCCTGCTGGAGCGAGAAGGAAGAGCCCTACTGCTCCTGTCGTCGACGTTCCTGCTCCTCATGCAGGCAGTGGTGCAGTCTCTCCAAGTGGCTGGACTGTCCGGCCACGGGGCGGCGAAGCGGACGCTCAGCAAGGCGGGAGGGTAAGAAGGGGATGACGGACTTTCGTGTAGTGTGTCTAAGTCGAGCCATCTACAAAAGACACCGCAAGCAAAAGAGTGAGAACAGAATTAATATGACCAGCAAATAATGAACCATAAATAAATAAAGGATTAGAATAAAACAAAATTTTCAGCAAGGTATAATATATAGTAGAACATAGGTTTGGTCAGTATGACCAACTTTTGAAGGGGTACCAAAGTCAAGGCAGGGACAGAGGTCTATAATCCTTAGAACGACCATTCTACTCTAGGTTAGCGGTCCTACAGTCAGCACGGCTTTGATACCAGCTTATGTCACACCCGGTTTTAGAAGGCAAACCGAATGCGAACCATGTACGTGCCAGGATCAGTTATTCACGTACACAGCAGTTACATAACATGGACATCATCACACAGTGCTCAAAATAGTATTAAAAGGGAAATAATAGTCGATTACATCATGTGTCTGAGACGTCCATATAGTCCTTACAATAAATCAAAGTGCGAAAATGAAACGTAGATAACCGCGGCCTTCACAGGCAGCCAACTGGGGGTTGCCGCTAACCCACACCTAGAACTCGTCGTAGTCTTGGAACTCCTGGAAGTCTCCTTCCACAGCTTCATCTTCTCCTGAGCAGTGGTTGCAATGCTGACAACCTGGGGGGGTTTGGTGTGTAGAGCAAGAGTGAGTACACATCAACATACTCAGCAAGCATCCCGTTTGGCTGTAGTGGACTAGCTTTATGTGGGGAGGTAAGTCAAGCAGTTGCTTTTAATTGGTCAGATTATTATTTACTAATAGGAAGCCAGGTTTTAGCATTAACCCAAGTTATTAGCCTGATGTACCCTTTCCAAACGGAAAGAATACCACTTACCAGCATCATAGACATAACCAAAACCATCGATCTCATATCCACCTGTAAACCAAAATGTCTCTGATCAAGTACCACTAATCATTGGAGCTCCCTTGGCCGCTCATAACCGCGAGCACGACTGATATATCAGTTTTCAAACACTCTGCAGAGGTTGTGCACTTTACCCACAAGCCGTGATCCCCTTTCTGCCCGGAGAGAGCTACTCCCCATTGACCACTACCTAGGTGGTCCAGCAGGGCGTCACTACGTAGCCTTTACAAAGATTCCCCGGGGCTGTAGCCGCCCGTTAGGTTTCCTAAATGTACCGCACTCCTCCCCAAGGGACAAATCAACCTTGGCAGAGCGAGCCGCATACACCGAGCCCCATTGACGACACAACGGCTAAGCGAACTACACCCTGGTTCCTCTAATTATTTAGCTAAGGGCGTCCCACTCCACCCTCATGGTTGCACTGTTTTCCCGGGCGGTCATCCATAGAACAGGTCCTTACGGAGAGGCACTCGAGAAACCGCTCGAGCCCCCTTGAAGACCACAAGTACAACATCATAATAAGAGAAGGGAAAACAGCGTATCATATATAATCTCATCATGTTCATTGATTAGAGTTTGAGCAATAGCATAGAGCTAAATAATAATAATCCGACCCAAATAGGTAAACAAGGACATGGATAACAAAAGCTAGTCAATCCTTAAGTATAAATGTGTAATGCGGGAGGTGAATTAAAGAATGAATAGGACAGAGATAGGTCAAAGGACACTTGCCTCCACCAACCGACTGCTGCTCAGGGGCTTCTCCTGCGAGTTCTTCGGGCTCTCCAACCGGATCGTTCTCTAATCGATTGCAAGCATACATACATCCATCCATTGAAATTAGGAAACCAACAATACACCATACAAGAGAACAAGTAGATTAAACATGCATAAAATATCACATACAATAATGAGTTTACCATGGTTAGAAAGAAATGAGAAAAGGTCTCACGAGGGTTAAAGCTTATGCCCGAGACGCACTACAGGTTGGTGAATAACTAGACGTCACGTGTTCTAGTTCCAATTGGTTCTAACAAAAGAATTAGCTACATGCACTAATGTAAACGTGACCACTTTTAGTAGATTAACATTGAATAAGATAGACGATTAGCTATACAAATTAACTAACGTAACCAATTTCCAAATTGAGACTCCTATCTTATTAATATAAACAACGTGATTAGCGCATATAGGATAAGGGGGGTAGACGGGGCTAGGGGGTAGACGATCGTGTCGCGAGCGCAACAGGGCGCTATGCGTCGCGTCGCGAGCACGACGAGCTACGCCAGAACGCTGCGCGAACACGCGCACGCGCAAAGCCACACTTAACGTGCCGCGAACGAGTCGCGCACGCGTCGGGGCCGTGCGCTGGCCGAGCTCGAGGTCGCGCGCCGAAGGCACGCTGGGCCGAGCTCGAGGCCACGCCGAGGGCCAACACGACGCGAGCAAGGCACGGCGGGGCGAGCGGGCAAACATGCCAGGGCAAGCGAGCACGGGCGAGCGAGGACGCCGCGGACCACTGCGAGCGAGGCACGGACGGGGCGAGGACACGGTCGGGCGAGGCCGGGCGCGGTGGCAGGGCGACCGGGCCGGGGCGCGACGGGAGCGGCCGAGCCGGGACACGGGGCGGCCGAGCCGGGGGAGGGGCGGCGCGGGCGGCCAGGCCGGGGGCCGGGGCGGTTGAACCGGGGGGGGCGAGCTCGCCGGGAGGCGGGCGGCCGAGCCGGGCCGGCGCGGGACTCGCACGGGCGAGGGCGGGGCTTGCGCGGGCGGCCGAGGTGGCCGGGGCCAGGCCGGGGTGGCCGGGGCTGGGCGGGGGCGAGGCCGGGGCGGCCGGGGCCGGGGCCGAGCCGAGCGCGCCGGGCGGCCGAGCCGGGCGGCGCGGGGTGCGGGGGAGGGCGCCGGAGGGAGGAGAGGGAGGAGGGAGAGGGAGGAGAGGAGGGAGGAGGAGGGGGGAGCCTCACCAGAGGGGGACGGCGCGGCGGCGGCGCCGGGGAGGGGTGGCGGCGGCGCTAGGGCAGGGGAGAGGCGGCGGCGGTGCTAGGGTTAGGGTGAGGGTGAGGGAGAGAGAGAGAGAGGGAGGGGATTTTTGGAAAAAGAAAAAAAAGAGAGGGGGGGAACGGTTGGGCCGACTGGGCCCAAAGGGGGGGAAAGGGGGGCGCGCGGCTGGGCCGGCGCGGGGCCCACGCGAGAAGGGGGGGGAGGGGGGCGGCTGGGCCGCCAGCTGGGCCGACCGAAGGGGGGGCGGTTGGGCCGAAAGGGGAGAAGGGGGGAAGAGAAAAGACAATAGAAAAGGCTTTTCTTTTTTCTAATTTCTAATTTCCTCTAGATGAAAGCATTCACATTTTTAATCAATCAAAAAGTATGCATGGTTCGGCATGGTGCATCACACAAAATAAAGTGTTTTAAGGTTTTGCTTTACACGAGGTCTAAAGCCAAAACCCGCTGTGACTTTGGAAAAGATCAAGGCTTAGCGAGAAGAAATGGGAAAAAGGAAAAAGTAACGCCTGAATTTGGTGAGAGAAAAGAAGAAAAAATTCTACCCCCAAATTCAGGGTGTTACACTAACGCATTGGAATCGAGTGTTACTTCAGCAGCGAGTATCTGACTTGGAGATGGCAAATGCTGGTTAGTGCCCTTTGTTCCTTCATTGGCTGTTTGAGTAATCTGCTTTATAGCTGCACACCCTTGCTTGTCTGTTTCCTGACAGACATGGCCCGGCGATATTCTGATCTTGAAGAAAGGTATTCTCAAAGTCAGGCTGCATTGGCCCAGGTTTCTGCCTCTCTGAATGATGCTAACTCCACTCTCCGTGCTCAACTTGATTCTGAAAAGGTGGCCACTGAATTGAACTTTCACTTGCCCTTGTCTGTTATGCTTTTAGTGCTTGCTTGACGTCGGAGAAACCGGCTCTTGTCTGCAGGAGGAGAAACGTGCTCTTGCTACTTCTCGCGACAATCTGGAAAAGTTATACCGCGATGCCAGCAACTCGTTGACTATCTTGGAGAGGAGTCATCGTTTTACCATGGAGGACTTGGAAAACCATCGCTACAAGCTGCAAGAGTCTCTAGATGATATGATTCGCTTCAGGCAATTGGTGTCGAATAAGGATACTGTCATCAAGGATCTGCGTGCTTCCAAAAAGTCGGTAGTCCGGGAGCTAGAAGTCGTTCGGTTGGCTGTCAAGGCTGCTGAAGATGCTTCTGCTACTCTGAAGGCCCAGCGCGACAAAGCCATGGACAAAGCCATTCGTGTGGGGCGAATTCTGATGAGGAGACCCGGCGTGGTTGTTCCCGACGACATAGTGGCAGATGTGAATGCCGCTCCCGATTCTTCGAGTCGTCCTTCCTCGTCGATTGCTCCTGAGAAAAACATTTCTAGATAGAAAACACTGAATGCCTTGAGTATATGGTTAGTGTGCTTGGATGTTTCGTTAGAAAACACTTTTCGGTACCGAATACTGTTATTGTTTTCCCATTGTTAGAATTCAACGGTATCCATAGTTGTAAAAGTAAGTGCATTATGATGGTTTTGAATTTTTTCGTGGGCATAGAGATCGCCCTGGGACGAATAGTCGCGAACGCGCCGAATGTGTCGTGCCAATTTAAGTCGTTGCCAACTTAAATCGATCGTTCCGCTATCAGGGGTATAGTGATCGCCGACTTAAACTGATTGCTCCGTTAGCAGGGTATAGTGGTCACCCTTAGTTAAGTAAGCGTGAGCATGTCGCACCATCTTAAGTCTTCGCCGACTTAAGCCGATTACTCCGTTAGTAGGGTATAGTGGTCACCCTGAGTTAAGTAAGCGCGAGCATGTCGCACCGTCTTAAGTCATCGCCGACTTAAGCCGATTGCTCCGTTAGTAGGGTATAGTGGTCACCCTGAGTTAAGTAAGCGCGAGCATATCGCACCGTCCTAAGTCATCGCCGACTTAAGCCGATTGCTCCATTAGTAGGGTATAGTGGTCACCTCGAGTTAAGTAAGCGTGAGCATGTCGCACCGTCTTAAGTCATCGCCGACTTAAGCCGATTGCTCCGTTAGTAGGGTATAGTGGTCACCCCGAGTTAAGTAAGCGTGGGCATGTCGCACCGTCTTAAGTCATCGCCGACTTAAGCCGATTGCCCCGTTAGTAGGGTATAGTGGTCACCCCGAGTTGAGCAAGAATGCAGATTGACAACGAACAATTCTTGAAGTCTTTTTATTGATGATGCATTTCCCAGTTTACAGAATACATTGTTGCCCAATAGCTTTTGAAATATAGCTAAGGATAAAACTTCCTGAGGTGTTCTATGTTCCATGAGTTCCCAATTTCCGTGTCGTCCATCTGAGTGAGGCGGTATGATCCCGGTCGAGTGACTTCAGCTACTACGAATGGACCTTCCCATAGAGGTGACAATTTGTGTCGTCCCTCCCCCGTTAGAATTCGGCGGAGGACGAGATCTCCCACTGCGAAGGATCGAGCTCGTATGGCCTTATCGTGATAGCGCCTCAGAGTTTGCTGATATCGTGCTGATTGAATTACCGCGTTCAGTCGTTCTTCTTCAAGCACATCAACATCCTCCAGCCTAGTAGCCTCAGCTTCTACTATGTTTTCAAAGATCAACCTTGGTGCTCCAAACTTGAGATCAACAGGTAGCACTGCCTCCAAACCATAGACCATGAAGAAAGGAGTGTTTCCATGCAGGGCTCGACTAGGTTGAGTTCTCAGGCTCCAAACGACGTACGGCAATTCTCTGATCCACTTTCCTGTGAACTTTTCATTTTTGTCGAAAACTTTCTTTCTGAGCGCCTCCAATATCATCCTGTTGGCTCTTTCTACCTGCCCGTTGGCTCTTGGGTGTGCCACCGAGGCATATTTGATCTGAATGCTCTTTTGCTCGCAGAAATCGAAGAACTCTGAGCTTGTGAAGTTGGATCCTAGGTCGGTTATGATGTTATTTGGTATTCCAAACCTGAATATTATATCTTGTATGAATTCCACTGCCTTAGCTGAAGTTAGGGAAGTAATGGGTTTGAATTCTATCCACTTGGTGAATTTGTCGATAGCAACCAGTACATGAGTGTATCCTCCTTGAGCTTTTTTGAAAGGTCCAATCATATCCAATCCCCAGCATGCGAACGGCTAGGTTACGGGTATGGTTTGTAGTTGTCGTGCCGGTAGATGCTGCTGTTTTGACAAGTACTGGCAGGCTTCGCACCTCTGAACTAACTTGGCTGCATCACTTTTTGCTGTTGGCCAGTAGAAACCCGACCTGAAGACTTTCCCAACCAGGGTCCTGGATGCTGCGTGCACTCCACATTGCCCAGCATGGACCTCATCCAGAAGTTGCTTTCCAGTAGCTGATAGAATACATTTCATGAGGACTCCTGACGCGCCCCTTCTGTATAGCGTTTCCCCAATGAGTGTATAGTGAGCTGACTGCCTTGCAATGCGCTCGGCGGTATTTTTGTCATCTGGTTCCTCTTCATTCCTTATATATCTGATGATCGGCTCCCTCCAGTCATCAGGATTTGACTCTGGTTGGCTCAGAGTATTGCATTCTTCTACCCGATCCACTGAAATGCTCGGGCGCGGCACTTCTTGGAAAAAATTCCAGGCGGGACCTGAGTCCGACTGGACCCCAGCTTAGATAATGCGTCAGCCGCCACGTTGCGGTCTCTCTCCACATGATGAAATTCCAAACCTTCAAATTTATCTTCTAGTTTCTGGACAGCAGTGCAATATTTTCCCATGGAATCATTCGAGCAATCCCATTCTTTGTTTATCTGACTTATGACCACCAGAGAATCTCCATATACCATCAGTCTCTTGATGCCCAGTGATATGGCAATGTTCAGCCCGTGAATCAGAGCTTCATACTCGGCTATGTTGTTAGATGCCGGGAATAACAATTGAAGAGCGTACTTGAGTTGTTCGCCTCCGGGTGCAATAAAGAGGATCCCTGCACCTGCTCCTTGCAGCTTCAATGAGCCGTCAAAATACATTCGCCATACTTCTGCGGTTTCCGGGTTATCCGGTACCTGTTGCTCGGTCCATTCTGATACGAAGTCAACCAGTGCTTGAGTTTTGATAGCAATGCGAGGTCGAAATTCGATGTCATGAGATCCCAATTCACAGGCCCACTTGGCTACTCTTTCGATGGCTTCTTTGTTGTGGAGAATATCCCCTATTGGAAATCCAGTGACTACTATGACTTTGTGGTCTTCGAAGTAGTGCCGAAGTTTGCGCGCAGTTAGAAGTACTGCATACAATAGCTTTTGAACCTGAGGATATTTCTTCTTTGAAGAGCCCAGAACTTCATGGATGAAATAGACAGGGTGCTGTACTGGGTATGCATGTCCTTTTTCCGCTCGCTCGACTACCAACGTGGTGCTCACCACGTGAGTCGTGCAAGAGATGTATAATAGCAGATCTTCTGCTGGTTGAGTCGGCGTGGCGGTTTTAGCACTGGTGGTGTTGTTAAGAATTTTTTCAGCGCATCTAGAGCTTCTGGTGCTTCTAAAGTCCACTAAAATTTGTCCACCTTCTTAAGTAACTTATAGAATGGTAAGCCTTTTTCTCCCAGCCTTGATATGAACCTGCTTAGGGCTGCCATACACCTGGTGAGTCTTTGAACTTTCTTTTGTGATCGTGGTGCTTCCATCCTCATGATAGCTTCGATCTTTTCTGGATTGGCTTCAATTCCCCAGTGGCTAACAATAAACCCTAGCAACTTTCCTGCCGGCACTCCAAAAACACACTTTTCGGGATTAAGCTTCCATTTGTATCGTCGTAAACTATTGAAGACCAGCTGTAAATCTTTGATGAAATTTTCTGAATCCTCTATCTTGATCACCACGTCATCCACGTAGGCTTCCACACGCTTGCCCCAGTGATCGGCTAAGCATGTCTGAATAGCCCTCTTATAAGTTGCTCCAGGGTTTTTGAGGCCGAACGGCATGGAGGTATAGTAGAAGGCTCCAAACGGGGTGATAAATGCCATTTTTTCCTCGTCTTCTTTTGCCAAACTAATCTGATGATACCCAGAGTAGCAATCCAAGAAAGATAGCATAGAGCATCCGGTGGTTGAGTCCACCACCTGGTCGATTCTAGGAAGCCCGAAGGGATCCTTTGGACAGTGTTTGTTGAGATCCGTATAGTCAACGCACATGCGCCAATCCACTTTATTCTTTTTGAGTACAAGAACAGGGTTGGCTAACCATTCAGGATGTAACACCTCTCTAATGAATCCGGTCGCGACCAAGCGAGCCAGCTCAGCACGGATGGCTTCTCTCTTGTCGGGCGTAAAACGACGTGATTTTTGTCGTATTGGCCTCGCCTGGGGGTAGACCTTCAATTTGTGCTCGGCCAGCTCTCTTGGGACTCCCGGCATATCCGCAGGTTGCCATGCGAATACGTTTCGGTTATCTTGCAGAAACTAGACGAGCGCGCTTTCCTATTTGTCATCCAGGCTGGAGCTGATGATGGCGGTTTTGCGCTCGTCAGCGAACCCGAGGTTGATCCTTTTGGTTTCTTCAGTCGGCCGCATAGAGGTCACGGCTTGAGCTTCGTTCGCGGGGACCGCGAGGTCTTCCTCAGGCTTTGAGTTTGCCCGTGCAGAGGAAATTGCCGATGGTTTGGTGGTGAGGGCCGCCTGAATGGCCACTCGGAAACATTTTGCGGCGCCTTGGAAGTCGGCGCGCACAGTTATGATCCCTTGTGGTCCTGGCATCTTCAATATCATGTACGTATAATGTGGAATAGCCATGAACTTTGCTAATCCGGGCCTCCCGACGATGGCGTTGTATCCGCAGTCGAAGTTTGCCACCTCGAACCTCAGGAACTTCGTTCTGTAGTTTTCCGGAGTTCCGAAGGTGACTGGCATGTAGATGTGGCCCAGCGGGTACTCTCCTTCAGTCGGCACGATGCCGAAGAAGGGTGTGTCCGACTCATGGAGCTCTTTGAGGGGAACTCCCAAGCCTTGGAGCGTCCGGGGGAAGGTGACGTTGATGTTGCTTCCCCCGTCCACTAGTACCTTCTTTACCCTGCTCTCTCGGATTATCGGATCGACGAGACGCGGGTATTTGCCTGGGTGATCGAAGTTAAGCCATTGATCTGCCCGGGTGAAGGTGCTCGGGTGCTCAGACCATCGGTATGGGGCGGGAGGACCGGTGGCCGCCACCAGTATCTGACGATCGTTGAGCTTTTGTTGTCTCTTGCTTTCTTGTGACCCGTGTCCGCCGAAGATGACGTTGACTTCTCTGTCGACGCGCGGGAAGGCTCCTCCTCTTCCTTCCTCCTGCTGTCGGGGTTGTTGCGGTTCTCCCAGTCCTCCTTGCGGCGGGGGAGGAGGTAGAGGTTGAAAAGGTCGACCGTGCCCGACGGAGTGTTTGAAGTCCCTGCAGTTCTGGAGGGTGTGGCGCATGTCCTTGTGGTATGGGCACTGGGCGTCGAGGATGTCGTCCAGCGTGCGTTTGCCTCCGCGAGGTCCTCCTCGGGCTCAAGAGGCGGGGGTCCAGTGGCGTGGACCTCCTCACAAGGCCTCTTCTCCCAGCGCTTGTCGGGTTGCTGGTTCGTGTCGCGTCGTGGCGCCGCTGGTGCAGGCTTCGCTCCTCCAATGAGGTCCTGAGCTCATTTGTCCGTGGTGATGTAGAGGTCGGCCTCCTGGAACAGTTGCTCAGAGGTACTCGACGCCTTTTGTAATATGGCTCGGACGAATGCCGAGTCATTGGATCCCTTGTAGAAGTCCTCGATCATTGCTGCTTCCGCGACTTCGGGGATACGATTTCTCATGGTCTGGAATCTTTTTAGGTACGACCGAAGAGTTTTGTTCCCTCAGCGCTTGATGGATATGAGGTCCCATGGTTGCGCCAGTTTGTCAGAGAGAGACTGAAAGTTAGCGGTGAAGCGCCGACTGAAATCGCTCCAGTCGTCGATGCAGTGTCGGGGTAGGTGTCGCAGCCATTGCAGCGCGTCTTGCCTGAGGACGATAGGCAAGTACGCGGTCATCACATCCTCGGTTGCCCCTGTTGCTCGGGCAGCGGTGGTGTAGACGACCAACCAGCCTCCTGGATCCTGCTTAGGTTCGTACTTGTCAACGTTGGAGACCTTGAAGTTAGGGGCCATTGAATGGCTCTAAGGCGTGGAGTGAGTGCCGATACTCCGCACGTGTCCTCCTATCATTGATGATGATGCCGGTCCCGGGGAGGAGAGTGGTTGTCGTGGTGCCTCGACCGTCCTCGGGTGGTGCCACCACTTGAAGCCGTGGCCGACTCGGTCCTGGTAGCCTGACTTCGCGCTGGGATGCCGTGATCCCAGTCGTACTCTTCTCGGCGACGAATTTTGTTCTCGTGTCGTCGTTCGCGCGAAGCGTTGATGGAGCTCCGTGCGTCTCGCCGACTGTTGATGGCGTGTCATAGATCGTTTGGCGGGTGAGTGAGGGGTAGGAGATGATTGACTGCTTGAGTGAACAGCTGCCGATAGCCCTCGGCATCGGGAGTCCGCGGGAGGCCATCTGCTATCCGAGCCAATACTCCACCGACTTCACTCGGTGTGTTCATGGCTCAGGCGAAATCGGGGTTCAGGTTGCGTCCGAAGAATGTATTTTCCCGGCGTTGCCTTGTTTCCTGCTCGGCCTGTTCTTGAGCCCGTCGACGATCGTGTCGTCGGGAATTCCTTCTTTCCCTGAAGACATGTTCTTCCGGAGTTTCTCCTATCTCCAAGACCTCGTCTCGCGATACAGCTTGTGCCGGGTCCAGTTCTCTGGCCTTGTGATGTCGTCAGATATTTCGGCATCAGTTCCTTCGTCGGCGGGAATCCCGCTGAGGAAGTTCCTCTCCAGGTACGGTCGGTTCGTCGTCAGAGATGGGGGGTGACTCTGCCCTTCCAATGAAGAGGACGTCAGGGTAGAATGGAACAGTTGTCGTGGCGACCTTCTTTCTGCCCTCCTTTGAGGACGAAGGTACAGAAAGGACAGCTTGCCGCCTTTCGATCTCATTCGTTTCTTTCTTCCTCGTGATCCATGTCCATTCTCCCGTCGGAGAGGTGGACAACGGAGTTCTCCGGGTTGACGAGCCCTGGGCTCCTAGTTTACTGAAGGTGATCTTTTTCCGGGGCGCTGGAGGTTGCGCCTTTTCCTGCTTTGCCCTAATTTTCCCGGGGATTTCTGAGGAAGATTTTCTCTCCGGTGGATTCGTGATGCGATGCAGAGTTCCTTCCTCATCTGCTACAGATGAGATAGTTCCAAAGCAGAATGTGGACCCGGGACGGAGGATGATCTTGTGCTGGAAAGTGACGGCCTTGAGCTAGCTTGGATCGATGACACACCCCCTACCTGGCGCCCCAGCTGTCCGTGTTTTGGGTCCGACTGCGCACCTGGGGTTACCCCTCAAGGTGCTTTCAGGAGTAGGACGGTGTTATCGACTGTAGCTCGATGGTTCGTGCTGGATGCACGAGAAACAGTGGACGGCGGTTTACAGGTTCGGGCCGCTTTGAGATGCGTAACACCCTACGTCCTGTCGAGAGTGCTTTATGTGGTGGGTTATAAGAGGATTCTCTAGCGCTGAAAACGTAGAGAGTTGGGTGGGAGGCTAAGTAGCAAGCATATGATCTGAAGGGGTGCCCCTAGGCCTTATATACTCGACCGTGGGGCGGTACATGTTGATATGACAACAACGTGTACCTAAGAAATAGTGAACCAACTGAGTTTATCCTCCTATAATCCTGCCGACCCATTCTCGCTTGGTTCCGTTGTACGGGGCTCCTGCACGGGAAGGTCGGGCCTCTGTTGTGATTACTGTTCGAATTCGTTGGGCCGTCTTGGGCTTGTGCCGATACAGCCTTGTGTCGATTCGCTTCATTAGTCGTTCCTCCCCAGGACCACGAGGGGGATGACCTTACGAACTATGGGGCCCTTGGGCCTTTCGTGAGG
The DNA here is from genome assembly GCA_029449295.1 of Zea luxurians. NCBI lineage: Eukaryota > Viridiplantae > Streptophyta > Magnoliopsida > Poales > Poaceae > Zea > Zea luxurians. Next base: position 2,381,591 of record JAOPSE010000026.1, on the reverse strand, counting down.
TCTTTTATCCTTCTGGTGGACCCAGGGCATATCTGTCCCCCACAGGTGTTAAGTGCTAGTGGGCTTGGCCTTCTTATAAGTCTAAGTATCTCTTCTATACTTCTTATTGAGGATGGTCACTTGAGCTAGCATATATTTCAAACTTATACTTTTGTAATCACTCCGATAAAATAATGTAAAATTTTTGTAACTTGTAAAATTTGGTAATAAGATTTCCGCTGCAAAAATATTGGTGTGTGTGATTTTTATTACTTAATCTCGCGATCTTGGTTGTAAGTGGTTTATCCAATGTCCTTGGGGCAATCGGACGGATCCTGTTAAGTTATCTGGTGCACATGCATGGCCGTCTGATGTCTTTGAGACAAGGACAGGTGCATGTGGGCCCGATATCTTGGGAGGTTCTGCCACAACTACCGAGACAGCCATGCAAGATGCAGCACGACAAGCACTTTCTCAGTATTGCTCGTTGTCAGCGGGGTAGCTGATGGCCTTGACTTGAAGTACTATCCTCGCCGTTCGATCGACAGTGCTGGAGGTGTGATTGTCTCACCAGTGGGTGAGGGCAATCCCAGGCTGAACAACATGGTCAATCTGGTCGCCATGCTCAACACAGAGTTGAACCACGCCCTTGACGAGTTGGGCAAGGTTCGGTCGGAGGTTGCGGAATTGCGTGCTGAGTGCGCAACATGCCACTATTTGGATGGTGGTTCTCCCGCCCCTGTCCGGATTCAGCACCCTTACCGTTCACCGCCCGTGGTCGTTTTTACTATGGTACTCCAAATTGCAGGACCCGCATAGATTTGGATCCTTAGATCGATAGAGTCAGAGTCTGTAATAATGCTTAGTTCAGTGTCTTAGCCTAAGTCAGTTTTAGTTAGAGTTAGTTTGCTTATCTTATGTTGGATGCTTGTTATGATGGACATGTACTGAAGTTGGATCTTTGTAATGATTGTCACCAAGGTGTGGCTATCCCCTACAACTTGGTGTAGTTATTAATAAAGTCAGTTATTTAGTTGGGTAATCCCTTTATTTCCCCTTTCCTCTTTATCTGAGAAGCTGTCAGTGAAGATGGTCATTTGTTCAGGGTTATGGAGATCTTCTATACATCTTTTCTAATGCTGAAAGACTGTAGAGTCAGATTTGATATATGTGTGTGATTTATACAGATGTCTGAGAACAGGCGCAGAGGTGTGAGGCGTGCTCAGCCTGAACAGCAGGCACCCCAAGAGGAGGCAGCCCCGCAGTAGCATTTGCCATCGCCACCACCGATGATCATTGAGAAAATGTTCTTGATGCAGACCCAAGCAGCCTATCGAGTGTCCGGACCAGAGTTGGTGGAACTTAGAAGCAAATTAATGAGTTGTTAGAGAAAGGCTACATCAGACCGAGTACTTTGCCTTGGGCAGCCCAGTGTTGTTTGTGGAGAAGAAGGATGGCACAAAGAGGATGTGCATTGACTACAAATCCTTGAATGAGGTTACTATCAAGAATAAGTACCCCCTGCCCAAAATTGAAGATTTATTTGATCAGTTGAGAGGAGCCAGTGTGTTCTCAAAGATGGATCTGAGGTCAGGTTACCATCAGCTTCGAATCCGACCTTTGGATATACCGAAGACAGCATTCATCACCAAGTATGGACTGTATGAGTTCACGGTCATTTCATTCGGTTTGACGAATGCACCAGCCTACTTCATGTACTTGATGAACAGTGTGTTCATGGACTACCTCGACAAGTTCGTAGTGGTGTTCATTGATGACATTCTTATATATTCCCAGAATGAGCAAGAGCATGAGGAGCATTTGAGGAAAGTACTTCAGAGGCTACGAGATTGTCAGCTGTATGCCAAGGTTAGCAAGTGCGAGTTCTGGATCAGTGAAGACCTATTCTTGGGTCACATTATAAACCGAGAGGGATTGGCTGTAGATCCAAAGAAGGTAACAGCTATCTTGGACTGGAAAGCACCAAAAGATGTCCGAGGAATCAAGAGTTTCATCGGAATGGCCGGTTATTATCGGTGTTTCATTGAAGGTTTCTCCAAGATCGCCAGGCCAATGACAGCCTTGCTGGCAAAGAAGGTTGAGTTCAAGTGGACCCCAGCATGCCAGAAGTCCTTTGAGACATTGAAGGAGAAGTTGACAACGGCACCAGTACTGATTCTGTCGGATGTTCACAAGCCATTCTCAGTGTATTGCGATGTTTCGTACACCGGACTGGGATGTGTGCCGATGCAGGAAGGGAGAGTAGTGGCATACTCGTCCCGACAGTTGAAGATTCATGAGAAGAACTATCCTACTCATGATCTAGAGTTAGCAGCCGTGGTTCATGCATTGAAGACCTGGAGGCATTATCTTTATGGGCAGAAGTGTGATATCTACACGGACCACAAGAGCCTCAAGTACATATTCACTCAGTCAGAGTTAAACATGAGGCAGCGAAGATGGCTAGAATTGATCAAAGATTATGAGCTAGAGATTCATTATCACCCAGGAAAAGCAAATGTAGTTGCAGATGCTCTTAGCAGGAAGAGTCAAGTCAATATGTTGGCCGCTCACCCGATGCCATATGAGCTAGCAAAGGAGTTCGACAGATTGAGTCTCGGATTTCTGAATAACACCCAAGGAGTGACAATTGAGTTGGAACCCACTCTAGAGCAAGACATCAGGAAGGGTCAGAAGGATGATGAGAAAATCAATGAGATCCGGCAGCTGATCGTAGATGGAAAAGGCAAGGATTTCCGTGAAGATGCAGAAAGAGTGGTATGGTTCAAGGACAGATTGTGTGTTCCCGATATCAAACCAATCCGGGAACTGATTCTCAAGGAAGCTCATGAGACAGCATACTCTATACACCCTGGTAGTGAGAAAATGTACCAAGACCTGAAGAAAAGATTTTGGTGGTACGGTATGAAAAGGGAGATAGCAGAGTATGTGGCTGTATGTGACAGTTGTTAGAGGATTAAAGCAGAACATCAGAGACCTACAGGTTTGTTGCAACCATTGCAGATTCCTCAATGGAAATGGGATGAAATCGAAATGGACTTTATAGTCGGTTTGCCCCGCACTCGTACAGGTTATGACTCTATCTGGGTAGTAGTGGACCGTTTGACAAAGGCGGTCCATTTCATACCAGTCAAGACCACTTACAACAGTGCAGTGTTGGCCGAACTATACATGGCTCGGATTATGTGCTTGCATGGCGTTCCGAAGAAGATAGTATCAGATAGAGGCACCTAGTTCACCTCTCATTTTTTGCAGCAGTTACATGAAGCCTTGGGCATGCACTTGAAGTTCAGCTCAGCTTATCACCCACAGACAGATAGTCATACAGAGAGAACCAATAAGATTCTGGAGGATATGTTGAGGGCTTGTGCTTTGCAAGATAAGGTAGGTTGGGACAAGAGACTACCATATGCAGAATTCTCTTACAACAACATCTACCAAGCTAGCCTGAAGATGTCATCGTTTGAAGCGCTTTATGGAAGGAATTGCAGAACTCCATTGCATTGAGACCAACCTGGTGAAAGACAGGTGTTCGGTCCAGACATTCTGCTCGAAGCCGAGGAGAACATTAGAATGGTCCAGGAGAATTTGAAGGTTGGGAGACTACGTCTACTTGAAGGTGTCACCTATCAGAGGAACCAAAAGGTTTGGAGTCAAAGGCAAGCTAGCACCTCGTTATATTGGACCGTATCAGATTCAAGCCAGACGTGGAGAAGTGGCTTATCAAATCAGCTTACCAGAAAATATGTCCGCTGTCCATGATGTGTTCCATGTGTCTCTGTTGAAGAAATGCTTGAGAGTGCCAGAAGAGTAGTTGCCAGCAGAGGATCTTGAAGTTCAAGAAGATCTGACTTATATTGAGAAGCCAACTCAAATTCTGGAGACAGCAGATCGGGTCACCCGGAGAAGTACCATTAGGATGTGTAAAGTCAAATGGGGTCGTCACTCGGAAGAAGAAGCAACCTGGGAACGAGAAGATGATTTAAAAGCCAAGTACCCTGAGCTCTTTTCTAACCAGCCCTGAATCTCGAGGGCGAGATTCTTTTAAGGGGGATAGGTCTATAACACCCTAATTTTGGGGTTATAAAATTTCTTTCTAATTATCACCCAAAATCATGTGTTACTCTTCTTTTTCTCACTATAGGTTTTCTCTCTCTCTAGATTCGTTCTCCCTTTTTCCTTTTTGATTAGAGATAGCCTAAACTAGTGGAGGTTAATTATTTATTTTTGCCAAAACCTTATGAGTCATGACATGTTGCATCATGCTGAGTTTAAAATATTCTTTGAAGTGTTGCACAAGTTTGAATTTATTTAATTTGAAACCTAGTTTGAATTTGGATTTGAAAAACCCTATAGAAAAAGAAATGGAAAAGGAATTAGAAAATTTAGAGAAAAAGAAAAGGAGAAAGCAGCTCAAACCAGCCCAGTTGGCCCAGCCAGGCCGCGCGCCCGCGCGCCCACGCCGTTTGACAGGCGGACCCCGCCTGTCAGCGGCAGTTCTCCCTCGCGCGCGCCCTCTCTCCCTCACTCGCTGCCCAGTGGGGCTAGCCTGTCGGCGCCAGTTTTCTTCCCCGCGCTCTCCCTCTCTCTCTCTCTGTCTCGCGAGCCCGGTCCACCAGTCGCCGAGTCGTTGCCCCGCACACCCCTTTCTCCTCTCTCTGCGCCGTGGACCCTCCCTGTTAGTTCCGCCCCCTCTGCGCTCGTCGTGGACCGGCGTGTGTGCACTCGTGCACATCGCCGAATTTCTCGACCACGACGCTCGCCCACGCGCCCGACTCCCTTCTTAGATCCCCGCCAGTGCCCCGCGCACACCCCTCACCTCATTTCGTGCAGCTTCACCCTCTCTCGTGCTCTGCCCACGCTGCCAGCCACCACCGGAGACCTGCGCTCGCGTTCCCGACCATCCAGCTCGCTGGAGACCGCGCCAAGCCTCTCCGAGCTCCGCCCCGAGGTGAGACACCCGTCCCCGTGCCCAAATTCCCTTATTGCGCCCTATGCTCGGCCAATTTTGCCTTCGCCGGTGCTTGGCCGCGGCGGTCCGTCGTGCTCGCGCGGTGGCCGGCCGATTTAGCCCGGTCTAGTTCCTCGAAGTAGGTCCCTATGTCAGCCCTGCCTCTGTTGAAGCTAGCCCAGGCCTTAGCGCGCCTTAAGTCCCCTCCCCATGGCCGGAATGGCTCACTGGAGTTACTCCGGCCCGCTCGAGACCTTCTCACCGCCGTTCTCCCTTCTTTGCCCGTGGATTCATGGCCTCTTCCCCGCCATTGAGTTCACCGTGGTGCCCTCTCCCTCTCTGCCCAACTCCGGCGACCCTAGGGCCACCCTAGCTCGCGCCAGCCTCAACTCCAGCGACCTCACCGCCGCGGAGAGGAGCGGCGCCACCCGCAGCCGTCTGTTTCCCTGGTCTGGACCCCCCTCCGTCCGATTCAAATCGAACGGCTCGGACCCCCTCCGTCTGATTCAGATCGAACGGCTCGGACCCCCTCCGTCCGATTTAGATCGAACATCTCGGACCCCCTTCGTTCGATTCAAATCGAACGACTTGGACCCCCTCCATCCGATTTAGATCGCACGACCCGGACTGCGGGATACCGCTTCGCGCACACGTGCCCTGACACTCTCTGGCCCGCTTGTCAGCGCTTGCCCGCCCGCGCGCGCGCCCTCAGCCGCAGATCTAATCTCAGTCGTTGGTTTTAGATCTGACGGTTATATTCACCCGATACCCCTTCGCGTGGCTATTTTATTAAAGAGACCCTCGGTTTATTGGAAATCAACCCACCGTCCCTGATTTTCGCGTGCAGGCCCCTGTAATCTTGCAGATTTAGCCCTGGACTTTTAAATATTCACAGAATTAGCCCTAATTTCATATTTTGAATTCCCAAACTTGTTTATTTCATAACTTTTGCATATGAACTCCAGATTTAGTGATTCAAATTGCAAAATGTTCATAGAATTATTCTCTGTTTAAATAAAATGGTTTCATTTACTGTCTGCACACTCTAATTTTTAGGATTGAATATGAACTAAGGTAGATGTATTTTTATTTACTTAATAAAATAAATAAAAGGAGAACCCTAGAGATTTAAACCTATTTAATCTTGTGAGACTAATAATGTGTATTACATGAAATCATCTCTGGTCTAAATTTAGGTCACAATAAAGTAAATTGAACTATGTTATGTACTTGTAAGTAACACTTAGGGGAAATAATAACCTACTTTCAAATAGAGTTAATGTATGTTATAGTTTATGTTATACTTTGAATTCAGTATCCCCTATGTAGTATTGTGTCCTTTTAAGATGTGATCCAATGTTTGTACATGTGTGGTGTGTTGTTCATTTGTACTTTCCAAATGTATTGAATGCATGCTCGCTTTATTTAGACAACAAGCAGTCCGAGGTTCCTGAGTGTGTTGTTGGAGACCTCCCTGACCAGCAACCTGGTGAAGGAAAGTGTCCTCTGACCTATTATATCCTACATAATTTATGATTCACTGTCCCGCATTACTTTATGAAACCTAAGGATTGACTAGTCTGTATTCACTTATCCTTGTTTACCTTTTCGGGTTATCATGGTTAGCATTTTGCTATTGCCTTAACTTAAATCAATGAACATGATGTGAATATCTATGATACGATACTGTTATCCTGATTATGTGAATGATCTTGTGATACCTTAGGGGACTCAGGCCTTTTTCCTGAGTACCTCTCCGTAAGGACCTGTTCATGGAGTGACCACCCGGGATAACAGTACAACCATGAGGGTGGAATGGGACACCCTTAGCTGATTAATTAGATGAACCTGGGGGTGTAGTTGGCTTTGCCGGAGGGCCGTCAATGGGGGGCGGGGCGTAGTGCTCGCTATGCCAAGGTTGGGGTGCAGAGGTTCTTTCGATTTGGTTTTGTTAGTCACCCACCTTGGGGAGGTGTACTGCGTTTGTACGACTGGCAAAACCTAACGAGCAGCTATGCACCAGGGGAATCTTAGTAAAGGCTACGTAGTGTATCCCTAGCCACTCACCTTGGTAGTGAAGATCGGGTCTATACAACCCAAGCTGGAAAGGGATCATGACTTGTGGGTAAAGTGTACAACCTCTGTAGAGTGTTAAAAACGGGTATATCAGTCGAGCTCACGGTTAAGAGCAGCCTTGGGATCCTCTTTGATTAGAAGAACTTTGGATACTTTTATGATGATGATTAATAATGATGCTATAAAATCTAATCTTTGGTATTGCCTCGTTTGAGGAAGTACTTTTGGGTAATAACTGGGTTTATTACTAAAAGTTGGCTCTATAATAATAATAAATACTTGACTAACTTAAAAGCAACTGCTTGACCTCAACCCCATATACAGCTAGTCCACTTTAGCCAAACGGGACATTTGCTGAGTACGTTGATGTGTACTCACCCTTGCTTTACACACCACCCCACCCCAATGGGACATACTGCTACGTGTCTCACAGAAGTAGATTTTTCTGATTATCAGTTCATAAGTATAGATAAAAAGGGTTTCATTCCTGTAATGCTAGAGCCGATGGAGAATCGGTTAAATGATGAGTACACACAGAATGAATGAGTCCCTCGTCGTGGACGGTCTGGCCTCTGAGACCGGACGGTCCGGTCTGTCGCAGAACGATTCGGCTTTTAAGGCGGAGCAGTCACCACAGCATAAAACCTGTGTCGCGGACGATCCGACTCTCAAGACCGGACAGTCCGTCGTCACATAGGGATCATCTAATTCTCCTGTGGGAGACATATAATAGAGGAATTTTGAGATCTCGACAAATTAGGACAGGGGTTTACATCGACCGATCCTTTGGAGGAGATCGATATAGGGGATGGTAAAACTCTAAGACTGACTTTTGTAAACAAGACCCTGGAGACCGATCCTAGAGATGAAATGATCGGTTTATTGAAAGAATATTATGATTGCTTTGCTTGGAACTACACTGATATGCCAGGATTAAGCTGTGAGATAGTAGAGCATCGGCTGCCCATTAAGTACGGTTTCAGACCTTTCAAGAAGAAAGCTAGAACATTTCGTCCAGACCTACTCCCACGAATAAAGGACGAAACTCACCTGCTGGTAGAAGCTAATTTTATTATACCTTGCAGATACACAGAGTGGGTCTCCAATATTGTGCCGGTGGAGAAAAAAGAATCAGGTAAGCTCAGAGTATGCATTGATTTTTGCAATTTGAATAGAGCAACTCCTAAAGATTAATATCCCATGCCCATAGCCGTTGACCAATAATGTGTTAGGTAATAGAATTATTAGCTTTCTTGATGGTAATGTCGGATATAATCAGATTTTTAAGGCCAAAGAAGATGCGTCTAAAACGGCCTTTATATGTCCAAGCTTCATTGGTTTATTTGAGTGGGTTGTCATGACATTTGGTCTGAAAAATGCTGGTGCTACTTATTAGAGGGCTATGAATTTGATCTTTCACGAGCTATTGGGAAACACTGTGGAAGTCTACATTTATGATATTGTAGTCAAATCGGCTGAGTTTAGTTCTCATATAGTTGATTTGCGCAAAGCCTTTGATAAATGTGTTGGTATGGTCTGAAAATGAACCCACATAAATGTGCTTTTGGAATGTTGGCTGGTAAGTTCTTAGGATTCATCATTCATGAACATGGTATAGAGATAGACCCTGATTGAATTAAATCCATTCAGAATGTGGGACCTCCGACCTGTAAGCTTGAAGTACAGAAGTTCCTCGGCAAGGTAAATTATTTACGGAGGTTTATTTCTAACCTAGCCAGGAAGATTGATGCCTTCACTCCTATCCTTCGGCTTAAAAACGATGCTGAATTCACCTGGGGGCAGAACAGCAGGAACCATTTGATCTCATTAGAAAGTATTTGTCTTTGACTCCCTTGTTAAAAGCACCATAGGTAGGAGTACCATTCAGATTATACATTGTAGCTGAAGATAAAGTTATTGGAGATGTTCTGACGCAAGAGATCGAAGGAAAGGAGCATGTGATAACCTACTTAAGTCGGAGGCTGGTGGATGCTGAAACGAGGTACACTTTCATCAAGAAGTTATGCTTATGCCTGTTTTATGCATGCACCAAGTGTAGATGTTATTTGTTGTCTAGTCATTGCACCGTTTCAGGTCAAACCGATGTGATCAAATACATGTTGCAAAACCCGATTATGAGTGGTAGAATTGGTAAATGGGCTTATGCACTCATAGAATATGACTTGGCTTATGAACCATTGAAATCTATGAAATGCCAGGTCGTAGCAGATTTTATTGTAGAACATCGAATTGATGATACTCATAAACTAGACATATCATACCTCACTGTTACTCCCTAGACTTTATATTTTGATGGACCGGTTTGCAATGAAGGACAAGAAATTGGCATCGTGCTTGTTTCACCAAGTAATGTCTCACTCGACTTCTCTAGCCGATTAAAAACCTATTACACTAACAATCAAGCCGAATATGAGTACCTTTTGTTCGGCTTGGAGCTTTTAAGGGAGTAAAACATGTGAAGGCATTTAGTGATTTTCAGCTGGTTGTCCAATAGGTGTTAGAAGAGTATCAATGTTTTGATGGTACTCTAAATAGTTACCTTGAAAAATGTTGGGGCATAATTCATTCTTTTGACGAATTTAGCATTCGGCACATCTCTAGGGTTGAGAATCACAGAGCTAATAATTTGGCACGAGATGCATCAGGTTACCGGATAAAGCGAGGGAAATTTCACAACACTGAAAATCTGATAACCAGTACAGGGCCAATTCCCCAGGTCGTGGACCGTCTGGGGTTGCCAGGGAAGTCCTCCTGGTAAAATCGGCTGATAACAAACCGACGGAATTGATTGGAGGACACCCATAGTTGATTACCTATGAAATCCCAGTGTTAGGATAGGTAAGAACGTTCGGCATACGACTTTCAAGTATGTATTAGTGAGAGATGAACTATACCGCCGAACGGTCGATGACATCCTGCTTAAGTGCTTAGGCCCAAGTGATGCTATATTAGCCATGGCCGAAGTATATGAAGGAATTTGTGGTGCCCATCAATCGGCTCCGAAGATGAAGTGGTTATTGCGAAGATCTGGGTTCTATTGGCCCAACATAATAGCTGATTGTTTCAAGTACTATAAAGGGTGCCAACTATGTCATAAATTCAGCAACCTACAGTTGATCCCCATAGCCGAATTTCATCCTATCGTTAAACCTTGGCCTTTCAGAGGATGGGGATTGGACTTTATAGGAGAGATTCATCCTTCATCATCAAAAGCGCATCGGTTCGTGTTAGTTGCCACTGATTACTTTACCAAATGGACTAAAGTCATTGCTCTGAAGAACATGACACACAGGGAGGTAATTGAGTTCGTAACTAAATAAATTATTCATAGATTCGGCATTCCCTAGACATTGACTACAGACATGGGGCTTCTTTTATGTCAAAGGAGGTACGTGGGTTTGCTGAATTATATAGATTTAAACTGCTCAATTCATCCCCGTATTATGTTCAGGCCAATGGACAGGCTGAGTCTAGTAGTAGGACATTGATTAGCCTGATAAAAAAGAAGATATTTGATCATCCTAAATACTGGCATAGGATTTTGTTCGAAGCTTTATGGGCTCATAGAATATATAAACATCGTGCTACTAAAGTATCTCTGTTTGAGCTTGTCTACGGGCAGGAAGCAGTGTTACCTATAGAGATAAGTTTAAATGCTGTCAGGTTTGCCAAGCAAAATGATCTGACTGTCGGTGATTATTATAATTCAATGATGGATAATATTGATGAAGTAACCGACAAGAAAGTGACAGCCTTAGGAGAAATAGAAAAGGACAAGATCATGGTCGCCAAAGCTTACAACAAGAAGGTCAAGGCTAAATCGTTCCAAGTAGGGGACCTAGTATGGAAGACTGTCTTGCCTCTAAGGAGTAAAGACCAGAAGTTTGGGAAGAGCCAAGCTAGGAAGGCCCTTATAAGGTCGTACAGGTGATGTCCGGTAACGCCTACTTGTTGCAAACATTACAAGGCAAAGACTTGCCCAAGGCGTTAAACGGGTGTTTCCTCAAACAGTGTCATCCTAGTATGTGGCAAGATGCCCAAGGAAACCAATGTGATCACATCGTGTTAGTTGCTTTTCGTTTGCTCAGCTCCACCAAAAGGCAGGAGGCATATGTTGAGCACCAAATGGGTGACCGGATAATCCGCGGTCCGGACGGACCGCACTGGTGGTGCGAATGGTCCGCGCGCGCAGAGCCAATTAGGGTTCCAAGTTTCTTGCTATGGTTGTTAGCTAAATTCGCGGGATTAGCCCAGGAGATTGGTTTGTAACAGGTCTAGCCCCCTCCTCTATAAATATAGAGGAATACAACCGATTAATCATCATCAATCCAATCAATACTCGATCTATCTAACATCTTACCTTAGGCATTATGAGTAGTTCTAGTTTAGTTCTATTTTAGTCTCCCAAATTCTTCACTTCTCTTCGGCTCTAAGTTGATTAGAAGTGTCTAGGTCGGTCTGCTGACCCTAGACAACACCTAGGATCTCTCCTCCCCAATGGGGTCCCTCCCAGGAGCGAGATTCAGACACCGTCGGCGAACTCCGCCGCCCCTGCGCACGTGTGGACCGTCCGGCCTATAGGCACGGACTGTCTGGCCCGTCAGGCAGGGAACCCGAGCCCTGTGCTAGGTCGCGGACCGTCCGGCCCCTGGCTGTAGACCGTCCGCGCCTATGCAGAGAGCACTGCCGCTGGTTCTCAACGCAGTGATTAGCGTTCGGATCAGCGCCAACAGTATTTTTCCAGGAGCGCTGGCCAATAGTAGCTAGACCTTCTGATTAATCGCTTCATCTTGTGAGCCAATTAGTGTGTTCCACACATGCCCTCGTGCACATCATGCATCAGCTCCAAAGCTTGGGTGGGGCCCAAACATTTCAATAGCAGTCCTTGAAGGGTATGATAATATATTTCATCTCAAATGAGTATGTATCTTAAGGCTTTGTACCTTATCTGCTTACTTGACCCTGAGCTAGACCCTTCATGTAGTTGAAGATATCGGCTCTCCAATCGACTGTATCAATTTGCAGAATCTCCATTTCATCCATCCTAATTAACAGACATGTAACCGGATGCCATCTATGCCAGTATATTGGCCTTTGTTATGTTCTCGTGGCACCCATGTAATGTGTTATGAAGCGGAATTTTGTCATCAACTCTTAGCAGCTGTTGAAATGTGGGTATAGAGCATCACTGGCGTAGTTGAAATCTCCCATGAGCTTATTAATCACAATTTTGAGTCTCTAAATACTTCCACAGCTATCAAGAACAAGTACCCTCTTCCGAGGATTGACATTTTATTTGATCAACTGACTGGGGCGAGGGTATTCTCCAAAATTGATCTCAGATCGGGCTATCATCAGATCTGTATTCGGCCCGAGGATATACCAAAAACCGCATTCACTACGCGGTATGGATTATTTGAATACCTGGTAATGTCTTTCAGATTGACAAATGCTCCCGCCCACTTCACGTATTTGATGAACTCGGTATTCATGCCCGAGTTGGACAAGTTTGTGGTGGTCTTCATTGACGATATTCTAATATATTCCAAGAATGAAGAGGAGCATGCTCAACATTTACGGATCGTGTTAACGCGCCTGAGGGAACATCAGTTGTATGCCAAGTTCAGCAAATGCGTGTTTTGGCTGGAGGAAATTCAATTTTTGGGACATGTTCTATCTGCCAGGGGGATTGCGGTAGATCCCAGCAAAGCAAGGACATTTTGGAGTGGAAACCCCCAACCACTATTCATCAAGTCCGAAGTTTCCTTGGACTGGCGGGATATTACCGCAGATTCATACCAGATTTTTCTAAGCTTGTGAAGCCAATCACAAGTTTATTGAAGAATGATATTAAATTCAATTGGTCTTCCAAGTGTAAAGAAGCTTTTGAACAATTGAAGATATTATTGACCACTGCTCCGGTATTGGCTCAACCGGATATCACCAAACCCTTTGATGTATATTGTGATGCATCAGGCAGTGGGCTCGGCTGTGTATTAATGCAAGAAGGCCGAGTAATTGCATATGCTTCAAGGCAGTTGCGCCGACATGAGGAACATTATCCAACTCATGATCTGGAGCTAGCTGCTGTGGTTCATGCCCTGAAGATTTGGCGTCATTATCTGCTGGGTAATATATGTCACATTTATACAGATCATAAAAGTTTGAAGTATATTTTCACCCAGTCAGAGTTGAACATGAGACAAAGGCGATGGCTTGAGCTTATTAAAGATTATGAACTGGAAATTCACTATCACCCAGGCAAGGCCAATGTGGTGGCAGATGCACTTAGCCGTAAGGTTTCCTGTCACTGTCTTATGGTGAAGACCTCTGACAATACATTATGTCAGGAGATGGAGAAGCTAAACCTGGGAATGGTCCAACAAGGAACCCTAAGCCAGCTAAATCTTGAGTCAGTCATCTTGCAAAGGATAATTGATGCTCAAAGGAATAATGAGGGTATGAAACACATTCGTGAGAAGATAAGGGCTGGAAAAGCCAAATGTTTTAAAGAAGATGATCAAGGCATTGTACGGTTTAATAACTGCATAGTGGTGCCAAAGAATGAAGAGATCCGCCAGCAAATTCTTGATGAAGCACATCTTAGTCGCTATTCTATTCATCCCGGAAGCACTAAGATGTACCAAGACTTGAAGCAACGTTATTGGTGGACAAAGATGAAGATCGAGATTGCACGCTATGTGGATAGATGTGACACCTACAGACGTGTCAAGGCCATACATTTGAAAGCTGCCAGTCCATTACAGTCTCTACCAATACCGACATGGAAATGGTAAGACATAAGTATGGACTTTTATTGTGGGATTGCCCAGAACCGCAAAAGGGTATGACTCTATTTGGGTTATCATTGATCGACTTACCAAGATCGCCCACCTCCTCCCAATTAAAGTAAAATATCCTATCATCACCTATGCAGAATTATACATTGCTCGCATTCTCAGTTTGCACGGTGTTCCAAAGACTATAGTGTCGGATCGTGGATCCCAATTTGTATCCAAATTTTGGGAAGAACTTCATAAGTCCCTGGGTACTAAGTTGCTCCATAGTTCGGCCTATCACCCTCAAACAAGTAGACAGACTGAGAGGGTTAATCAAATACTCGAAGATATGCTGCGGGCATGTGTTCTGGACTTCTCACAGAAATGGGATGAATGTTTGCCTTTAGTGGAGTTTTCATATAATAATAGCTATCAGGAAAGTATCAAGATGGCACCCTTCGAAGCTTTATATGGACGATGTTGTCGCACTCCACTAAATTGGTCTGAACCTGAAGAAAGGTACTTCTTTAGGCCTGATATGGTGAAAGAGGCCGAAGAAAAGGTTCAGAAAATAATTCATAATATGAAGAAAGCCCAAGCTCGTTAGAAGGGTTATGCAGACAAACGGCGAATGCCCTTGTATTTTCTTGAAGGAGACTATGTCTACCTGAAGGTTTCACCAATGAAGGAAGTATCGCGTTTCGGGGTTAAAGGGAAGCTTGCACCCAGGTACATTGGTCCATTCCCTGTACTTGAGCAATGTGGACCAGTGGCGTATCGACTGCAGCTCCCCGAAACTTTGTCTGCTATACATAATATGTTCCATGTGTCACAATTGAAGAAGTGTCTTCGGGTTCCCGATCGAACCATTGAAGTAACAGATGTTGTCCTTGAACCGGACTTGACATATTCTGAGCACCCTATTCGAGTCTTGGATCAGAAGGACAGGGTTACCCGGAGAAAAACTCTCAAGTTCTATAAGATACAGTGGAACCAACATTCTGAAGAAGAGGCTACATGGGAAACTCAAGACTTTTTAGATAAGAATTTCCCAGGCTTTTTAGCCTCATGTAATTTGTAAAGTGTGTTTTGTAAGATGTGTTTAGTTGTTGTAATAAAGAGTGAACCCCACACCACCCCCTGCCTTGTACCAAAAATAAGGAAATAAAAAATGTGACACATTTTCTTTTCCATTACTTACCCTAGGACTTTTAATCTCGGGACGAGATTCTTTTATGGGGGGAAGGATGTAACACCCCTGGTGTTACTATAACTAAAACTTGAGCATGGCATCATAAACATTGGCATTGCATATGTTTGACACACCTAGAGTGCATTCACTAGGTAAAAATTTCAAATAAGTTGTGTTGTCCTAGTGTTTTGCAAATAAGACCCTGAATAGGGCACTTAACCCTAAAGGGGGATTAAAGGGGTAAAATATAACCCAAATTGAGAAAACCTAAAAGCTTTAAGGAAAAAGGTCATAAAATGATCCTAAGAATAAAGTTGAATTGCATTTATACCCCTGGGGTACCAAAAACCCTAATTGGAACCCTAGAAAACCCTAAAACCAAACCCTAGGGGCCTATGTGCAAAATTAGTCCACTTTTGGACTAAAGTGCAAAAACCAAGTTAAATAAGTATCTTAAGTCATTTGGGTCACTCATATGTGAATTTACAAGCCAAACCCTAAGTTTTGGATTCATTTGCAAAAAGGTCCCTAATTGAGATTTCATTCTAAGTCTGAATTTTAGTATTAAGGACTCAACTTTTGAGCTTTGTAACTTTCAAACTATAGGGTTTTTGCCCTATGTCACCACATCAAAATTGAAGATCAATCATTGGAGAACAACTTTGCTTAAGGGTGTGACCATAGTTGTTAAGTAAAGTTGGGAGATAATTAAGTCCAAAGTTGGACTGTCAAGTCACTGGGTCTGAATTTTTAGACCAACAGTGCAAACACTGAGACTTTGAGCATGGATTCAACTATGATCCAGCATGAATCTACCCATGGCATCTATGACAAACTTGTAGCTGGTTAGTAGCTCTATAACTTTGCTTTAGAGCATGGAGTATGTTACCATTGGGATTTGTGAGCAAATCATGCCTGAATATTGACTGTCAGGCCAACTGAATCCTACTTCGATGGTACAGTAATCCGATAAGGATCAGACTGCCAGCGTTGGATCCTCACCGCCGGTGACTCTTCCGTGCAAAGATTCACGCCGCCGCCGTTGCGATTCACATCACCGGTGACCAGATAAGACCGCTCGGTAGAAGCCATGCGCTGGACGCCACTCTGGTGAACCCCCCCCCCAGTACCTCCCCTCTGCCGTGCGGCTTGAGCAGATAAGCACGCCGGTGATCACCGTCGCTCGGCCTTACGCCATGTATCCGAGCACCTCTGTCGCGTCACCGTGACTCCTTACAGCCGTTAAATCATCGCCGGTGAGCTCGCCACGACTGAGGACACGAACCCACGGCGCCAGGGTCCTTTCTTATCTCCGGCCGCCGCGTTGTTCGATCAAATTGAGTGCCACCGACGAAGCTGCCTATAAATTGAGCCCATGACTAGCTTCGCAACATCATTGCGCACCCCCACACCTAGTATTGCTCCCAGCCGATCACCAGCAAGCTCCAATTTCGCATTCTCCCCAATCCAGTTCAAGAACACCGTGAAACGAACCTCACCGCGGCTAGCCCTTTCCCGGTCAGTTCATCCTCCTCTCTCCCTCGTTTAAGCTTTCTCTTACGACTACGATGCTTGCCGACCCACGCAATTGGGCTAGGAACCCTCTGGTCGCCGGGAACGCGACTGTCTTGCCGCGATGCTCACGGTCACCGTGGCCCGAGCAAACCAATAGGCCTTAGATGAAATTGGGTTGGGGAAATGGTCGGGATGGATCCAATTGCGTGTCAGCAGCTCAGAGACCCTAGTCATTGCCCCATTCGGCCGGTACAGGTGCTCGCCAGAGCTTCCCCACGCTCGACGCCGTCGTGGACTTCACCCTGCGAAGAATTAGAAACCAGGGGGCTTATGTGTAAACCGTCAGTGACTCATGCAATAGTGTTTGAACCCCTATTGGAATAATCAGTAAGCTGGGGCCCTTTCTGTAAAGATGTCAGCGCAGGCGCGCGCGCGGGCGCGCTTCTACATGGATCTGGGTCGTGTGGGCTGAAATCAGCCCACTACTGTTGCTACCTTTTCCTTTTCTTTTTACTCCAGAACCAAATAACTTGTAGAAAATTTTAGAAAAATCCTAAAAATGTCAAACCAATTTTCCTAGACTTCTTATTTTCCATAGTATTTAACAAAAATAGTTTCATGATTTTTAGGTCAAATAAGGAATTTTAAGGCAATTAAGAGAGTTTAAAACATTAGTTCTGGATTTTTAGAAAACATATGGTAATTCCAAAAAAATTTCAAACTTTTTATATGAGTTCTATACATTATTTAGAAGCCATGGGTAGAGTTTGGGTTGATTTGGACCTTGTTTGATAACTAGAACCCAAAACCCCCCCTGCCCCGTGAACTCCTTTACTGACTCCGGAAACCCTAAGTTCTCGGAGTTCCATGAAGGAAAATTGTATTCAAGACCTTAGATAATAAGTTCTTATTATCTTTGCACTCTCATGAGCATTACATGGCATTCATTCTTATATACATATATATGATTATGTTTAGAAAACGAAGAAGAGATTGAAGTGACCGAAGAGAAGACACCACCTTTGGAATCTCAGGCAGGGACTTGTCTCTACTTTGACATCTGCGGGCCGGAGCCTGATTCACCTACTAACGAAGGCAAGCCTCGGTGCATTTGCCACCTTCCTTGATGAATTTAAAATCTTTCTCACTTGATTGATGCAATAGGTGATAAGAGTTGATTGCTTAAACAATTCCTGCATTACCTTCCTTGATCTTTGATTACCTTCCTTGATACCCTGTTTTACAAAAGGTTTTTGTTATGCTTAGTATTGCTCTAGCCAAACAAAAGGTTTTGTTTTACAAAATGATGATTGGCAAAGTGGGAGGGATGTTTTGAAAATAAAACTTGATGATGGATCCATTATGGCCGTAATGGGTTCAACATCGGAAAAGATGTACCTCTGTCAGGTACTAAGCTTTGGGTTTTGAAATAATTAAGCTGAGACCGGGCGGGTGACTTGCACGAGAAGAGAGTCTCGGTGTAGTGTCTCTGTCTGAGTCAATTAAGGACCGTGTCGATGTAGGCTTGATGACCGAGGACCCTTTAACTGGTCACATGCCTCGTCATGGGTAAGCCTTGCCTCGGGCAGACTAAGGCCAGATTAAGATAACACGAAATGGGCGTGGAGCGATGGTGAGAGTAGCGTGTACCCTCCATGGCAAGAGGCTGGACGGTGGTGTATCTGTGCTCTCGGTTTGCGCGAACCTGATCTGGTCTTAAGAACCCCGGTGGCGGGTTGACATATGCAAGGGTTAAGTGCTACATATGTCGTGTGATTGGAGATCCTCAGCTGAGTATAATCGATTCGGATCGCCGTACCTTCGCGGTTATGAAGACTTGGTCACTGCCCTATACGTAGAACTCCAGTAAAGATGACGGACTTGTTAAGAAACTGGCTAGTGCAGGACGAGTGTTTGAACTAGGGTAGAGAGAACTCTAGATATAGGTAAGTTACCTAACTTGACAATAAAACTGGATTTTTAAGGATCCACTCTTAGTAAAGCATTTACGCAAAATAGAGTCTTTGATCTTGAGATACCTTACCTTGACTCCCTTATAACCAGCATACCCTTGAGAGTCTTTTCTTTAGTCGGGTAAGACTTGCTGAGTAATTCCGTACTCAGGGTTTATTCCCTCGTTGTTTTTAGGTGAGGAGGCAGCAAATTTTTGTTGCTTTTGTACCAAGGTGGTTCCAAGTGAAGAAAAACAAGAGTGAAGCTATGGGAGGACCTGGTCCTCCATAAGAAACTTTTATGTAAAAACTTATCGGGAGGAGTTTTGCCTCCCTGGGTATTGTAATAATATTACTCAGCACTCGTTTTATAACTCTGGTCTGTATTAAGTAACTTGCTCTTACTTTCTAAATAAATGTAAGATTATGTAATCACTTCCGCATTTCGATATCTCCGATATTCTGTAATGTCTGCAAGACGGGTGAAACGTTCCTGGAAAGGTAAGAAAGAAGATACCGAACTTGTCAAGTGATTCAGGAACATCTATAGGGTTGTCTGATGTCTGTTGGACAAGGACAACTGTAGGTGGGCCTAATGACTTGGAAGGTTCCGTCACAACAAGGGCCGGGTCATTTTGAAGTTCAGAATCGGCGGGCACATAACCATCGTCATCAGTTTCCCCTTTTCTTCTCATCAGCCTTGACGTAGAACCATTCACCTTTCCAGCCTGTTGGCCACTTGATGCGATAGCTGAGAACTGGAGCCTTCGTATCCTTGCGATACGCGAAATTATAACAACCAGAATTCTCATGTAAACCATCTGCCCTAGCCTTCGTCTGGTAGTGCAGCTCGTGCAATCGGCAGAATGCTTCGGCATCTGGATCCATCCCTTGGCTTCGGAGGGCCCAGATGAAGATGCTGAGTCTAACGATAGCATTAGGGGTCAGCCGATGAAGATAAATTTCAAAAATTTTCAAAACTTCTCCTATCATCTCGTTCAGAGGAAACCGTAATCCTGCTCTGAATTTTTTTTGAAAACCACTACTTCATCGTCCTTCGGCGTTGGAGTGGTTTCTTCTCCGGCAAAACGAACAAGCTCCCTTTCAACTTCTCCAAAGTAGTCCAGTTTCATCATCATAGGCATGTCAGCTTCGGATACAGTAGATTTCCTAAAATCTAGATGGCTGGATTTTGATGGGATCAAAATGCTATAATCCTCCTCTTATTCATCAGCATTTTCTTCTTCAATATTAGCCTGTTCAACTCCGGCAGCAGATGTACCTTCGTCAATGGTTCCCTCTGTCACAACTAAGCCTGACTGTCTCATGATACTTCGGAAATCGGAGCTGTCTCGGTGGCCTCGGTTTCCTCTCCTTCACGAGTCACCCTTGCAGTCGAGCGTACTCTGGCCATCTGATGGGTCTTTTGCGGTTTTTACGAAGTTGATGTCTTTTGCAGTTTTGACGAAGCTAATTTCAGATGACGAAGCGCTCGCTCGAGAGAGCAATGAAAAACTTCAGCTGTGGTTAACAGCACAATAGTGCAATGGCAATGAATGTTGTGGTAACTTCTCACCAACCTGTCTGTTTATATAGTGTTGTAGGTCAGAAGATGAACCGCCAGACTGCCTCTATACGCTGAGCGGTGGACCACCTGGCGCTCGGAAGGCAAACCCTCAAATCGCCTGTATTCGCTGAACGGTGGGCCATCTGGCGACTGGAGTATTTTAATCGTTTCTCGGCAACGAGCTCAGAGAAGTTGTTTTTCGGACCTTCGGCATTCCGAAGCCTTCGTGTTTTTCGCGGATCGAGCTCGTTACGAAAAATGATCTAGCACCGCGAAGGGGCTACTGTTGGGGGTCTTCTTCCTCGCCGAAGGTCCTCTGAGCAAAAACACCTTCGGCAAGACGATATGCCGAAGCTATCATTAACAAAGCTTCGGCACAATGATGTGCTTGAGACGAAGGACAACACCGATTTAAAGAGGAGAAGACCATCTAGCCCCTAGAATTTTGTATCATGAATATGATTAGGTGTCAAGGACACAAATGTAATTTCGACCGGGCTGCGTCCCGCGCCTATAAATAGATGAACAGTAACACTGTACTGTTCACGCTGACTTGTATTCACTCGCACGTCACTCTCAAGCTTTTTACCTTTTGTCAAGCCGAATGTATAAATGTAATTCAATATTGTTCATATTCATTTATGATAATATAATAAAAATATTCTGATAATACCATATAATTATTCATGCCACTTTCCATGTTTTATATGTTTTTACTTCCATTATTATATACTGAAATGCTGAAGGTATGTCCTTTATAACCTTCGTCTGAAGATCATTATATCCTGAGGGACCATATAACTATTAACATAAAACTTGTTATTCTTAACTCATAGCATTTGATAACAAGTGACCAACAGAAGAGTACCCACATTATGAGGCTAACCAATGTTGGTGTAGGCGCTCTTTCGATGATGAGATGCTGTCCCTTGACGTCCTTTGTCGATTGATATACCATATATTGCAACTATCTATTATATGTTATAATATTATTTCAGTTTAAATTATTTATGATGGGCTTAACCTGTCCGGTTTAAAACTATTAAACCGACGGTTGAACCAGTTTTGTTATGGTTGGATCAGTGAACCATGACCATGCATATATAACAGCTAGGCATCCACTGGTGTCACTACCGGAACTTGGCTCTTTGCCGAGTGTCATATTCTTTGCCGAGTGTTTTATTTCGGGCACTCGGCAAAGAGCTCTTTGCCGAGTGCCACGCAAAAAACCCTCGGTAAAAGAAAACACTCGGCGAAGAAGCTCTTTGCCGAGTGTTTTATTTTTGACACTCGGCAAAGAGTTTCTTTGCCGAGTGTCTTTTTTTGACACTCGGCAAAGGGCTCTTTGCCGAGTGTCACAAATACAACACTCGGCAAAGAGCTCTTTGCCGAGTGTTTTTTCTCCAACACTAGGCAAAGACAATTTAAAAATCACATTTTAAAGTAGTAAACTAATTCAAATGAAAAAGTTTTCAACTACAAATTTGTATAACTCATCATGATGTACAATTTATATATTGAACATTTCTTCATATGACAAAATAAAAACAAATTTGTTTATAAAACCTATATCTCTCTCGTAGTTTATGAAACTACGAGAGAGACGTATAGAATTTGTGCATATTGTTAGAACCATCATCTGAGATAAATAAATTACCAAACAACCAAAATAAACTTTGTAGATCTTGAGAAGTTATAGAAGTTTATAGTTGACAACTTTTTCATTTGAAGTCATATTGTCAACGAAAACTACGTCTGAATTTAAAAAATTTAAAATTTGAATTTTGAAAACGACTTCGAAAGGAAAAACCACCAACATGAAAGTTGTAGGTATTGAAGAGTTATGAAACTTTGTAGTTGACAATGTTTTAGTTTGAAATCATCTTGTTATGCAAAACTATGTTTGAATTTTGAAATTTGAAATTTTCAAACTGTCTCGAATGGAAAAACCACCAAAATAAAAGTTATAGGTCTTGAAATGTAATGAAACTTTGTAATGTACAATTTTTTGATTTGAAATCATCTTATCACTGAAAATTTCGTGTGAAGTTTTTAAATTTAAAATTCAAATTTTATAAACAGTCTCGGATGTAGAAACTATTAAAATAAAACTTTTAGATCTCAAAAAGTTATGCAACTTTATAGTTGGTCACATTTTCAAATGAACTCATTTAGTGCCTTAAATAATCAAATTACTCTCGATTTGTTATAGTACATGGGGAATAATGGAAACGTAATATAAACATAATTGGTGTAGTAGTGTAGTGGTATAGGAGGGTATACGCGAGAGAGAGGTTGCGAGTTCGAATCTCACCATTTACAAAACATATAAGTTTGATTCAAAATAATAGTGAAAAATGATAGGGCAACGGGTAAGGTAATAGGATAGGGTTGGAGAGTTGTTCCTAGAATTTAAAAAAAGTTTTGCTGTTTTTTTTAAATTTTTCGATTCTTAATTTGCCGAGTGTTTTTCTTTGCCGAGTGCTTTTTGACACTCGGCAAAGTCTTTGCCGAGTGTCCGAAAAAAAACACTCGGCAAAGAACCCTTTGCCGATGAAATCTTTGCCGAGCGTTCTTTGCCGAGTGTTACACTCGGCAAAGCCTTTGCCGAGTGTAAAATAGTCTTTGCCGAGTGTCTTAGACACTCGGCAAAGAACGCGATTCCGGTAGTGTGTGTTGCATGCAGTACATGAAACCAGGCTGCGGTGGTGTTTTTCTGACGTGGATGACACCAAATTAGAAAGAGACGCACGCGTAGGTTACATTTGGGGTCAACTTAATGAATGAGTACACGCACACCCACTAAATCGATGGAATGTGCCGTACGTCGTAGCTTAATTGATGTGCTAGTAATTTATTGCACACTCGATTGATTTATCCATGCGAACAAGTGTGGTTGGTAATTGGCATTTAAAAATAATACGACCTCCGTTTTTGAATGTTTATCGTTTATTTTTGAACTAGCTAGAACGTGATAAATAAATAAAAAATAATAATTGACTAGCTATATCATCAAGAAGATTCTCGGTTTTGATTAAATTTCCTACATCCTCCACTCTAAAACTTGACTATAAAAGTTGGAAATGCGTACATATAATAAATAATGCAAAAGAAGATGAGCCTCTTTTAATTGATATTTATAAGTCTATATATATATATATATATATATATATATATATATATATATGCATAGTTACAGACGTCATCACATACACAGCTAGTCTACTTCCTCCTCAAACCTAGTCGAGTTCATTTCAGTCTTGCTCCTCCATCAGAATTCTATATATATACTGCCTCATGGTTCGTCAGTACTGGACAAACAACGGCTGGAGATTGAGTTTTTTTTTTAAGAAAAATAAGAAAGAAAACAACACAGCTCGTAAGGCAATTGTACACATCCTGCAGGAAAAAAGAAGATGGACAAGTGGAAAAGCTAGTAAGAAAGTTAATTAATGGCGGCAACTTTATTTTATAAATCGATGAGGTACGTTACATCATTCTTTCTATCTGTTGTTGTTGTGGCATCCAACATCAACAGCACTATATATACGACTCCAAAAGCTAGCATTCCTTCCGGCGGCCAGCTGTTTGTTTAAAGCTAGCTAGCAGATCGAGGGAGATGGATCACTTGTTCTTGCACTCCCTGCTGTCGTCTGTGTCTGTGTCTGTGCAAAAAGCTCTCCGATCATCAGTCAGCTCAGGCGCTTGGTTTCACCTTGGAGGAGATACCTGTCCAGCACCATCTCATTTTATATAAAGACTAGCTGTCTGCTAGCGTCTCCTCCACCATCAGTTCAGTATGATGGTAACAGAGAGCCAACGGAATAATAATCAAAATTAACAAACTAACGAGCACTGACATCACATCAGTCCACTCCACCCATAACGACATAGACAACAAGTTTCGGCGTAGAGTCGAAAAGAGAGAGTTGTGAGACTATGCTATATCTACTCCTAAGGTATGAAAGATAAATACAGGTAAATATTGGCACTCATGTTTAGAATGGTGGTTGGTTGAGTGCAAGACTTTTTGAGACAATTTGTTAACTGCTATTTTTTTTAATAGGACAGGAGGGGCGAGCCCTACTGAAATTTTATTAAAATTTTAAAACGACAGAGTTAGAAGCATACAGGAAAAGTAGATTACAAATTACAAAATTACAAAAAAGGTAAAAAAATGACGAGATCTACTGCCACTGCTGAAGCCATTCGGGAATTGTCGAATCAAAACGTCCTTTAGCTCTAAGCATGACCAGATGTAATTCTTTTGCAAACTCATTTTTACAATGTTGCACTGTTGGGTCCTTATCCTGAAAAAGCCAGACATTACGGCATTTCCAAATGCTCCAGGCCATGAGAATGACAATTTTCATAGAGAAGGGAACATTGAGCTGCTGCATTAGATTTACTGCAGCGTCCACAGGATTAGCAATTCTTGGGGGTGTCATACCAATAGAATTCCAGCAAGCCTTTGCGAAATTACATTTGAGGAAAAGATTATAAAGGGTTTCCTCCTTTTGCCAGATGCAATTCTCACAAGTGTAAGACTCTAGATTCATGTTTTTCCTCTTCAGCATATCCCTTGTATTGAGTCTGTTCTTTAGCCAAAGCCAAAAAAAGACCTTATGTTTTGGTTGACACTTATTTTTCCAAAGCAATCTGAAGATCTGATGAACCTGAGCCTGACCCATCAAATGTCTATAAGTTTTCTTTGTAGAAAAATTGTCGGCTCCCCAAATGAGTTTCCAAGCATCATTTGTGTTGGCCACCATGATTTGGCCCCAGGTTGCGTCTAATTCAAGAAATTGACCGTATGCTTGTACCGACAGAGGTAGCTGAAAAATTTCAATAAGTTGTTCCTTTTGGATAGCTTCTTTGACGGTAAGTTTGCTGTTGCAAGCAAAGGAAAATAACTCAGGATATTGATGAGCCGGGGTGCCCCTATTCCACATATCTTCCCAGAAAAGAATGGTTCTTCCATCCCCAATAGTTGGGGCAGCCAGACCCTTGTAATCTTGGACCAGAGTAAGCAAGCTTTTCCACCAAAAGGAGCCAATTTTTGAGCAACCAGGGAGCCTGTCTGTCCTGTAATAGTTACTCCAAATCAGGTTTACCCAGGGAATATCATGATTGTTGAAAAACTTGTGCAAAAACTTCAGAAGCAGGGCTTTATTGTGTGTCTCTAATCTTACCACTCCTAGGCCCCCATTTTTTTTAGTCTGTGTAATCATACTCCAAGCAGCCAGAGCAGGTTTCTTCGAATTGACGTCATTTCCTCTCCAAAGAAAGTGTTTCCGATAAGAATCAATCTTCTTGACTGTGGTAACCGGAATTTTCAGTGTGCACATCAAAAAGGTCGGGAGAGCTGAGAACACCGAATTAACAAGCTCAAGCCTGCCAGCCTGGGAAAGGAGAGCAGAGGTGTATGATAATCTCTTTTCAATCCTATGAATGAGCGGTAAAAAGTGGCAGATTTTAGGCTTTGACAGACCAAGCGGAACACCAAGATAGGTAAAGGGCATTGAACCTATCTGACAGTTGAGGGTTCTGGCAAGGATCTCCAATTTAGCAGGACTGACATTGATGGGGTACATACTTGATTTATTGTAGTTCACCTTCAACCCTGTCGAAGTTGCAAAAGAGTTCAGAACGGCTCTGAGAAAAAATAGTTGCCTAGGACAAGCTTCCATTATCAGTAATGTGTCATCCGCGTATTGAACTATCGGAAAATCTTGACCACAATTCTCGGCCAGGGGTAACTTGAGAAGGTCTTGCTGTCGCGCTTTATTGATGATGCTCTGTAACAGATCCGCCGCGAGGACAAAAAGAAGAGGCGAGAGGGGATCCCCCTGCCTAATCCCACGCTTGCAATGAAAGGTTTTCCCTGGGACACCATTAAGAAGGACTGATGACGTGCCAGACCGAAGAATATCCCTAATCCAGCTCATCCATCTGGGTCCAAAGCCTCTATGCAACAATACCTGAAGAATCAGCTCATGCTCGAGAGAATCAAAGGCCTTTTCAAAATCCAATTTGAGCACAATAATCTCTTTTTTTGAAATATGGCAAAGATGAATATATTCAAATGCCCAGGCCAGGCAGTCCTAAATGGTTCTTCCTTTGATGAAGCCATATTGATTTTTGTGAACAAGGGAAGTCATCACTGTCTGTAACCGATTAGCCAACAGCTTAGAGATGATTTTCATACTATTATTCAGAAGCGAAATAGGTCTGAAATCACCCACTAAACTAGCATTATCCTTCTTCGGAATCAGGACAATATAAGAACCATTGATGCTTCGAAGGCAAACATTCCCGTGGTAAAATTGGTCACATAAGTCATAGAAGTCCTGAGAAATAATCGGCCAGCATTTTTTGATAAAGTTGGTATTAAACCCATCAGGACCCGGGGATTTATCAGAAGGAAGGGCCGCAACAATACTATCAATTTCTTGCTTTGAAAAAGGCTCATCTAACCAATGCAAGTCACTGCGGAAAAGCAACAAACTAGGGAGATCAAAAACATTATCCACAAAATCGGAGGATCCCAAGCGACATTTGAAAACATTCCAAAGAAGGTTAGCTTTGAGATCATGCTCTGAAAAGGTTGAGCCACTGTCATCCGAGAGCAACGCGATTGAATTGCGGCCATGCTTTACCGTTGCATGAGCATGAAAGAATCTGGAGCAGATATCTCCATCCGTAACCCATTTGATGGAAGCCCGTTGCTTCCAATAAATTTTTTGAAGCTGAAGCAACTCAGCAGCCTTGAGTTGCAATAACTCGCGAAAATTTCATTCTTCAATCAAAAGGTCACGATGCTCTTCAATAATATCAATGAATTCAATAATCAACTTAATTTGTCTCACGGTTTTGTCAATTTTTGGCAGTGACCGCTGCCACTCTTTTAGAATCTTTCTGGTGAACTTGAATTTTGCTGATAAATTCTTCGCTTTGTCCAAAAGGCTTGGCAGACCAGTCCACGAATTTTGAAAAACTGTCATAAACTCGTCAAATTGCAACCAGAAGTTTTCAAATCTAAAAATCTTGGGCTTAGGGACCTTTGACTTGAAAGAAATCAGGCAGGGCACATGATCAGAAATATCCCTGGGCAGCGTTGTTGCGAGAGTGTCAGGGTAACAGACCGACCATTCTTGTGACATGAAAAACCAATCGAGTCTCTGAAGAAGGGGCTCCCTTTGCTTGTTCGACCAAGTAAAGGAGAGGCCGTGGAGAGGGATTTCCAACAGGTCAAGCTGACTAATTGGCTCGTTAAAATTCAGCATCAAGTTAATGTCCCCCCCCCAGCGAAATTTCTATTTTCAGGCCTACGCATAAGGTTAAAGTCCCCAACAATCAACCAGCGCCTTTCCGAGGGCATATTAATATTGGAGAACCAGTGAAGGAATTCAATCTTCCCATTCGGGGAACAGGGTGCATAAACGTTGGTGATAATCCAGGATTCATCCGACGAAATAGCAGAAAAATCAACCGAGAGAGCATACTCGTTTTGAAAGATAACACTGCCATCCAGCTTCGAGCTATTCCAGACAGTAATGAAACCCCCCGAGTTTCCTATCGAAGGGACAAAAGCAAACTCATCAAAAGAATTGGGACAAAACCTTCTTAGGTCAGCCCTATCAAAAGATTCCTTCTTTGTCTCCTGCAAGCAGATGATATCGCAATTGGATTCCCTAATCACGCAATGAATACCATTCCCCTTAGCCACCGCGTTAATACCTCGGACATTAAAACTTAAAACAGACCAGTCAGAATAATTAATAGCATTGCGGCTATTCATCAAAAGGGTCAAGTTCGATGATGAGAAGGGGCCCAAACCCAATTACTGGGAGGGCAAAAGTGTATCTGCTAAGACGAAACACAGCACAACCAGAAACCACCAAGTTCTTGTACACAATAAGCAGATAGAAACGCCAGGGCCGAGACAGCCAAAAAGCCTGGCGAAGATGCGACCTGCAAAATAAACCCACCCGAAGCAGAATTAACATATCAGATGTCATCATCAAAAGAGTCATGTTTCTTGTTCCCCTTATCTTTTTTTCCCTAACTTGTTGGAGCCAACACAGCCAGGCGAGTTCTTCTTTTTCTTCAGGGCTTTGTCAGCCAACTCAGCTTCTGACAGATTGCAAAAGCGCTCGCCTAAGCGCCTGATAGTTTTAGCTGAAAGTGAAGGGGGACCCTCAAACTTGTGCTGACACATCAAGCAATTCTTCTTTTGGCAGGAACCCTGTCTGAATCCAGCCCGGGCGTCACGGAGCCTCTTGCTTCTCCTCAAGTCAGATTCCACAACAGCGAATTTTGGCTTGGAGGAGGCCGGGTCTGAGGGGACAGAGGTGTCGTCAGAAGATTCCTCAGAAATGACCGAGTCAAGAAACTTGTCATCAGGACACTTCCTGGGGATGACAAAAGGGTGCGTCTCAGTCTCAGGCTCCAACAAAGCTGAAGGAATATCTGAAGGCAGAAATTTTTTTGACCAACTAAAGGAATCTTCATGCATCAAGTTGGATAAGAAAAAAGGCGCCCATTTCTTTGGAACCTGCACCGAGGTCGCCAAGCTATCAGCCGGGGCAAAGTATCTCGCCCAGATCCTGTAGAACTGAGCATTCCTTTTCCTTTCTAAGTGGCTCAGCCAAACAAGATCCGGTTGCCAGTCATGCGAAAACATAAAATTCAACCTCACGTTATTGTGCCCAATATCATTATGTCCCACCGGCTGAGCATCAGGAATAGCGATATCCCAGGCACAAGAGGGACATCCTGGATAGGTGGGTCGTCAACCTCCTGGGGCCCAATCAAAGGGAGGCCACCCAAGGCTAGGGGGGCAGGGGCATTAAAGTTGGGCACCGGCCCCACAGCCACCAGATCCTCAGGGATCTGCTCATTCTGAATCTGCTCATTCTGCAGCAAGGCACCATGAATGTGACCAGAAGAACTATCTGAAGACAGGTCCGAATGGGGGTTGCTGACTTGTTGCTCGTCAGGTAGCTGGTCCAGAAGGGGCTGCTGAGGCTGCTGAACAGGAGGAACATTAACAATACATTGGTCCCAATCACCTTGAATGTTGTCTGCAGGCTGAGCTTGAACGTTGTCCTCTGGTGGGAGATTAAGATCCCAGCCCACCGCCGGCACAGGTTGACCCAAACCAAAAAACTCAAAAGGGAGCTGCTGACCATCCTCCGGGGCCACTGGCACCGGGTCCTCATCTTGGGGCTGGCCCCCCAGTAAAGTTTGCTGGATGATCTCGCACTGCACCGTCCACGAGTCCCCAATAAAGCCATCAGCATCTGAAAAAACAATGAACTGTGGGACCTCCTCCAGGGACGTGACCCGCACCCTGAGCAAAGTCCTATAAATATTGCGTCTGTCCTCTTCCCACAAGATCAATCTGCCAAAAGAGCCAATAGCCGCCTGCAAGTAATCTGAAGAACGGTAGTCTAGAGGAATCCCAACAACATGAGCCAGCATTCCCGATTAAAGTAAAGGGCTCTATGATTCCAAGCATCATTATGCCGCTGAGCAGTGAATGAAGCATCTAGGTACTGTTGCGGGCCGAGCAGAACAAGATTGTCTCTTTCAAGAATGCTGCTAAACTGAACCAAAACCTGACCCAGGTGTGACCGCTGAATATCACGCACCCCAAGCCATCTGTGCTCCACAAGATATTCTCTAACCACATCCCTCACCGCCGGGAAAGTAATCTCATGGTCAGGTAAAGGTTGAATGTTGATGATAGCCCAGTCCTCATGCAATGGCGGGAGGCGCCGAGAAACTGACCTGGCCATAATCTCCCGGTGAAGGACCACCGTAGCGCTGAAGTCCGGCGGGAGAAAGGGTTCAGGATCAACGCGCCTAAACGCCATCGGAGCAGGAAACGAGGATCGCCAACCAGTAGACGAAGACGAAGCAGGTTGCGGTTTTGGTGAGGAGACGCCCAGAGAAAGCGTCAGGGACTGAAGGGGTGCCGATTCAGATTTTTTTAATACCTCCCGGGCGAACTCCTCGAAGCAGCTGAATAAGGGCGGTCCACCGATCAGAGACGCAGCCGGTGAGCGAAACCAAGTATTGTGATCAGGAGAATTTTGGTTTCCCACCAAGAAGGCCCAACTCCCAAAGGCAGGGAACGAAGCCAGAGGAGAACCGAAGGAAGTATTCTTGCCGGGACAAAAAATATCCAAGTGTCCCCGGCCCTTACATAAATGACAGCTTAAAGTCTGCGAGCCCGGCAGCCCAACAGGCCCGCGAGCACGCACGGGACGCCATTGCAGGTTGCGGGGGCGAGACCGGCTGGAGTTCGAAATTTGAAATTTAGAACGGTTATGAAATCCACCACCGGGGGCAACACCAGAAGGATAAAGGTCCAAGAACCGAGGAAGACCAGTCCTCCTCATAGTGGAAGAAGGCCACGATTCCGAAGCCGGAGGGATCAAACGGTTGAATACGGAAACTCTGTAGCGAGGCCGAGGACCAGCACGAAGCCGCCAGCTATTATGAGCCCGAGCAAGATTAGTGAAAGGAGGGCCCAAACGATTGAAAACCGAAGATCCAGTCCGAGCCGCATGTTGAGAACCACCAGGCGACCTGATAGAGTTTCGAATCGGAACAGCGTTGGCACTGGTGAGAGGGAGCTTAACAACATCCGCATATGAAGGAATTTTCCTGCCCCGGACCTTCAACCAGGAGGCAGCTTCCTCATCCAAAAAAAGCCTGAATTCATGCTTCCAATTAGGTCCACCACGATTCCAAAGGTTGAAGAAGGCTCTGAACTCCTTACGTTCAATGGAACCCGAGTTATAAATATGAAAACCCACCGCCATCGAAGAGACCGAAAACCGAAAAACCCGGTCAGCCAGCTGATGCACCTCAAAATCCGCGGCGAGCCCACCAAGGGCAGCCTGAAGAAGATGACCGACCGAGACCGAATTCAACTTGAAGATGCATCTGCCAAAGGAGACCACCAACCAGAAGGATGACCGCTGACTGGGGCGGGCAGGACAAACCGGAGCACCCAGGGCATCCCAGAGGGAGTCCGCAAATGCCAGACCTGGCCGAAAGTCCAGGAGAGAGAAGTCCATGGCAGAAAAACGAGAAGACCGAGGAGGGAAGGAGGAACGAGAGGCAGGAGAACCTGAGCTAGGGGCCGCCAAGACCCCCATCATCGCCCGCCGGCCGGGCCTCTCACTTGGAGTTTGCCATCGCCCTGTTCCACTGGTAATTTTTTAGATAATGATTTGTTAACTGGCTGTCTGGCTAGCTATTACCTTAGTTAAATATAATGCTAGATAAGGCAGATGACAGCGCGACTATTTACGGTAGGTATAGCCTTTCGAATGTCGGCGTCTTGAGAGATTTGGCCCATTTAAAATGATGTCTGGAAAGTTCAAAATCTATCAGATGGAGACTTGCAGTACGTGTACGAAAGCTTCTTTGAACCGCCCGTATTGTGTCATTGTGTGCAGTGCAATCGGATTTCAGTAAGGAAGCATCTCAGTATATGATTTTTTTTTTTTTGATTGATAGGAAAGTGGGCTGCGGTATTGGAGGATGGGCTCATTTAATTTGCTTGCTGTTGGGTCGATTGGGCCAGCTACCAGAGAGAGACAGCGAGTACGTGATATATAGTCATGAGAAGAGCACGTGTCCGTAGTTTTGAAAGATGTCGTTGACGATGATCCTGTAGGCTCTCTCTGTTGGGTGGTAGCTGTCGAAGAAGACGTGTTGCGAGACGTCGTCGCAGACGGAGACGAAGCGGGAGTCACATAGCCCCGTGACCTCGATGGTGCCGGTGCCGCAGCATCCCCTGGTGGTCTCGGAGAAGCCGTACTCCTCCCCGCGCTCCATGAGGTCGTCCAGGATGCGGTAGATGTCGAGGAAGACGACCAGCACGTCGGCGTCGGCGTTGTTGTTGTTGAAGGCGTCGATCATCTCCTGGGCCCTGGCGTTGTACAGCAGCGCCGCCTCGTTTCGCTTGGGCTCGCAGGCCCTGGTGGCGAGGCCGCCCCCGAGCGTGCGCTGCGACGGCACGCAGCCCACCGGCGGCATCCCCACGAAGCCGATCCTCCTGGCGCCCCTGGAGCTGACGACCAGCTCGCGGAGGAACTCCTCGGCGTGGCCCACCAGCAGGTCCACGTAGCCCGGGATGTCGTACTCGGCGCTGCGGAACGGCGTGGTGAAGTAGGTGTTGGCCACGTCGTCGGTGCCGGCGCACACCAGGAACAGCGCGCCGTCGATGATCCGCGCCGTCTCGGCCTCGCCGGCGATGTCCACCAGCCTCCCCCGGTACTCGTCGAAGTAGGCGAGCTGCTGGTCCAGCGAGATGACGCTGACCACGACGGGCGTGAGCGGGTCGAATCCGGTGGCGCCGGACGCGAAGCTGACGCCGGTGAGAAGGTCATCGGGGCTCAGGTCCACGCCCAGGTAGGGCGGAAGCAGCTGCTTCACGCCGAGCTGCTGGGCTGGGCGCAGCTAGCATGCATGTGTATGTTAATTATATATATGTGCGCACGAACATGCATCAGACAGACGAGACGACGACGACGGAGGCATAGCATACCAATGAGGTCTGTTGGTATGAGGCCGTTGGAGTAGCGTCCGGTGGCCTCGTGGTTCAACATGTCCATGCCGTAGGGCGGATGGTTGGCCTTGATCAGCGTGTGCAAGCCATTGTTGTTCCCCGGGTCCACGATGGAGTCGCCGAACACGATCACCGCAGTCACAGCCTGCGACGACCCATGACAGCACCTCGCCTGCAGCAGCAGCAGCAGCACGAGCGGAGTAGTAGCCATGGTCGATCGCGGCCGTCGCCACCACCAGCGCAATCCCTCTCTGCTTATTATATAGTATATACAAAAATGCATGTGTGGTCATTGCTGGATCGTACGTACCAGGCGGTTGAGAGTTGCATGATGACAGACAACTGCATTGGATGCATGATCACTCACTCCACCTGCCACACTGTTACTAACTAATTCAACGAATCAAGAGTTCACATGCCAGCTGACAGGGACCCGTATCCGTCTAGTAAACAGCGACGACGACGGCTTCGTAGATCAAACAGGACGCGGCTGATTTCAAGTCTGCATACGTGTCTTCTGCTGCTGCAGAACAGGACCACGCAATCTCAGTCTCCATCATTCACAGCCCCTCCTTCCACCATAATACCATACAAGGCCAGCACAGCTGAATGAACAGGGAGCAAACATTATCTAACATCTTCTTTAACTTAACGCCACCACAAAAACAAAACAAGTCACTCTTTTTTCAACATCCATCCCAAGTCAGAAACTGCAGCTCCTCCATAAAAAAAAATACCTGAAGGTCCTACAACATCCATCCCGATGAAGACTAGTTCATCGCAACACCAGAATACCATCATGTGAAAACAAAGCCGCCCAGGGCCGCTACGCTAGTCTTCAATTGACTTCTTTTTCAGTCTTCAATAGACTTGTTTTTTCAGTCTTCCATGTCATCATCTTAGGCGCCTCCAGATTTAGCCACCCGCCTTCCTTCACCAACTGCCCTACCTCTACGCCTGAATACCACAAGGTAAAGCAAAATCTTATCTACCTGACCCCCGGTAAACACATTCGCCTGTCAGTCTAACACGCCCCTCATGAGTCATGATCACACCTCGTCCAAAATCCACACCCCCCCCCCCTCAAACCAAAAAAAAAAACCCGAAAAAAAGAAAAAACTATCATTTGTGCTCTGGCACTCGCACAAAACCCCTGCAGTCATGGTGTGAATGCGAGCCACTGTCTTATTGCAACTCCTGCTGACCAGAACTGTCTTCAGCTACCGGTTCATTACCAGAAGGTGATCCGTTCTGCACGACATCATGATGGTTCGGCTCCTCTGCGCCAGTAGAGCTAGCGGATTCATGCAGACCCATGCCTCCTAGATGTGCTGTCAGGTTATTGACATTAGGTCTTGATACAGATGCTAATCTTGACGGGGCATCAGGATTGCTCTCACGAGGGATCACCCATTTCTCCCAGTCTCCGTGCTTCCTGATTTTATTATCCTGCATTAACAGACACACAGCGACCTATATAAGCACACTAAATTTCAGATCTCAAAGGTCCAAGTCATTCAGGTTCAGGCATAAAATGTCAAACCACAAATGCCTACCCGTGACTCCAAGATGGCATGTCACAAATTTGAAAGCACAAACCAAAGGGAATTAAGTACAGCAGGGCAGTGCACCAGAATTTTTGCTGCTCCCATGATGAGGGTAAGTAAAGCATGGACACATTACTTGTACAATGATTATCTGTGGGCACCACTAAAGAACCATATTTTCCTGAGATTGAAGCTAAACAACAGAATATACCTTCATTTCCAGTACAGATGAGGACTGCACCGTCTCTTTTATATATTGTAGGTCCTTCTTCAGCCCTTGGACCTGCAGAAAACAACGATCAGCATAGTTAGCACACTCCTCAAACATACTCATGATGAAACATAACATGTTTTAAGTAGCGCCCTAGCTTTCCTTCAGCGCCTTGTACAGAAGGTTCGACTAGTGGCAAGGTGGGGATGTGGCTGTGCGTAAGGTGCATAGACACAACATTGAACAGAACCAGAGGAGGCAAGATAGAGCAGAAAGGTGATGGATCATAGCATGAACCCACAGACAACAACCAACAGGATGCCTAGACATCATTGTGACAACTATGCCACATAAATCATCAATAAAAATATGTGGTAGCACTGTAATACCCCGCATTTATACAGGAACGCAAGTAGCAAAGAACCTTCCATCAACTGTCAAATGGATTAAATTAAAACAATAGATCTGGCCCTTCTGTACAGGGATTAACAAAGACAAGTGCTTAATCAAACTAACACATGAATTCAGCACAGGCATTCTAATCAGATTTTGATTTCTTTAGTATTTTAAGAGGGGGGTTCTAGGGTCTATGGATGGATATATTTCAGATCACTTGCTCACTGGTTTAGAAACCAAATGCAGTCACTTCCCTTCAAGTAAATCATAAACCATCCAGATCACACAAGATCAGCTTCCACTGATTATTTTCCCCATGAACAAGGCCCGATAATAACAACTACTGTTATGCAGAAAGTATATTTGGATATTAAATAAAGGAGTTCAAGCCAATATAATATGGGCCATAGCACATCTTTTCAAGTTAAGTCTAAACCATCCAGATCACATATAGCGAAGAGTACATGGAAGCTTAAGATGTCAACAATCAACACCAAAAAGATCACTTTCCACTGGCCATCTGCTCGTTAATGCATAAACATGTTCTTACAATAAAACTAGTATTGTGCCGCAAAAGGTAGATCTGGAGTAGAGTAGGAAAAGAATTTCAGATATATCAGTCCAACCACAATAATATAGAAAACTAGATAGGTTGGTATCAACAGTTTTAATAACGCTTACGCATAAATAAGGTCATTGCTATTTCAAAATTGAAACACATGAAACGATGATCCACAACATGTGGTGCACATGAGCATGTACTTGTTACAATAAAAACGACGAAGTTGCATCCTACAGTGACAAACCATTGCATTCAACAGGAAACTGTTATCAACTTTGGGTTAAAAATGAACAATTACTGTTACATATATGGGAGATGCAGCAAGTATGAACTCACTAAAACTGCTCGATCAAACAATGCAAGAGTATATGTAAACATGTTTTACTATAGTAGATAGGGAAGGCCAAAAGGCATAACAAGTGCTAACAATGAACCAGCAACTGAAAAGTTCAATGTTCGACATTACAGCAAGTGGTAAGGGTTAAGTAGTTACGGTCACCTTTTTGAAGCCAGCTATAAGAGATAAATCAACCCAGCCCTGACCATCCATCTGCTGCCTCAGGTACACATCTGAGCATAGGTTCTCCTTGCTGTAGATCAAAGATGATGATGATGATCAACAGAAACACAGCCTTGACCAATTGAAGAATTCAGCAGAGAGTAGTAGTAGATCAATGTGGCGACCTGAAGTAGAACTCTATCTGCTTGAGCAGCTTGACACGTTCCTCTTCCGCATCAGGCTCAGGATCAGGCTGAGGTTCAGGTTCAGGCTGGGCTTGAAAGTATGGATAAGCAGGTGGGCCAACCATAGGAGGCGCAAGAGGCAGTCCCCTAAGAGCCTCTGGTGGTGGTGGCCCATAAAAGTATATGGGGGATACAGGAGACATGGGAGATGGCATGTCTGGAGAGATTTGAAAATAAAACAATCAATGGGTGACAAGATATCAATGCAGTAACCTGGACTAAATTTTGTGCACCAGAGCTTCAATAAAGCTTTACCATGGAACACCATTGGTCCAGCATACGGGCGCATGGACGAAACTGGTGGCGGTGGAGGGCCCATGAACGGTGGTGCAACAGTCATGGGCGGTGGCGGCGGCGCACCTCTCATGTAGTGGCCCATGCCCATTGGTGGTGGAGGGCCACGATAGAATGGTGGCTCGTATGCCCCTCTTCGCCTAGCACCAAAGCCTCCGCCGCTGCCGCCACTGGCACCAGCACCAGAACCGTGATGAGAAGGCCCAGTGGCAGAGGCAGCTGCGCCATTGCCCCTCCTGCCACCTCCGTTATTATGGTTCCTCTGGGCACCCCTGCCCCCGCCACCGCCGGCAGCATGGTCCCAGCCAGCGGCAACGTTCCGGTCAGGATGGTCTCGTGGAGAGTGGTCGCCACCACCGCCAATGCGCCTGGCGGACTTGTGGCGGCCGTGATGGGCGCCGTGCTTTTGCGAACTGGAGGAGTTGGCAACGGCCTAGAGATGGAAATCGAATCGAATAGAATGGGGGCATCCATAACATGATCGAGTATATCATCGAATAATTGAGTGTATCCGTAATATTAACAAGAGTAGAAGAGATCTGACCGATGGTGCGGCTACGGGCGCAGGTGATGGAGCCGAGGAGTCCGGGAGCTTGTTGCCCTTGGCGGCGTCGGAGAGCGCGGGCCAGTTGTTGGCGTCCATGACGGCGGTGTCGTTGGGGGCGGGGTGCTTCCAGGCGGAGCGCTTGGCCGGGGAGGCGGAGGGAGAAGGAGACGGAGACGGGGAGTGGGGATCAGACGAGGAGGAGGCGGCGGGCGGCTCCATAGCTGGCTAGGGTTTGGCTCCTAGGATAGGATGGATCGCTGCTCCTGCTCCTGCTCCGTTGGGCGGCGGCGATCCGAGCCGAGTGACGCGGGATGCCGTTACCGGATGGGAATGGGATGCGGCGGCGCCTCTCTATTCCTAGTAGACGAGACGAGACTGCTATTTCCTGCGCTGCCTACTGGACCATCCCAGCCCAGCCCAGCCCACTCAGGTAACGGGCCCAAGCAGGTGACCGTGAAGGGCGTCCTCCTCAGCGACAAGAAGCAAGACCACCCCAAGGTCTCCAGCAACTTACTCATCATACCTTCTATCCAATCTCCTATTTCAAACTTCAGATCGACCACATGCACCAGCGGTCTAAAGATAGATAGATAAATAGATGTATGTCATTACGAAACAATGATATTGTTTTGTGTTTGTTGCCAACCAATACGTGTATACATACATTTCTCATATGGACAGGGCATACAAACCAAACCAAACCAAACCAAAGAACTCACTAAACACCTAGGACACTCACTCACTCGATTAGAAAGAAGCTCAAAAATCACTTTGCACCAGTGGCAGCAGAATGCACACTTGACCACCATGACCTCCAGTTTCCAAGCCTCCTCGCGTTCTTCCTCACGTCTAGACGAAGCAGCAAGTAGAGAAGAATCCGATATCCGAGCGCCATCAGTAGCAGAACCAGGAGGTTCACCCACTTCGCGTTTGGGGAAGACGAAATGTCGTACG
The DNA here is from genome assembly GCA_029449295.1 of Zea luxurians. Lineage (NCBI taxonomy): Eukaryota > Viridiplantae > Streptophyta > Magnoliopsida > Poales > Poaceae > Zea > Zea luxurians. The sequence continues at coordinate 2,343,691 of JAOPSE010000026.1, read as the reverse complement.
AGCCTCGAACGGCTTGGACACCAGGTATGGTCCTGATCTGTCCAACAGCAAACGATGTGCCCACGTACTCGTTCTCCACCAAGCCCTGTCAAGTTAGTTATATATATATATATATATGTAGGATGTAACTAACCAGCAGCTTGCATAATGCATAGTAGCTTACCTGCACAGCGTATGTGTGGAACGAGATGAAGGACAGCGGGTAGGTCCACACAGGATAAGGCAAGTTTTCTCGTATTCGGAGATACCCAGCCACAAGCATCATGATAACCTGAAACCATGACACAACTATCATTTATGTTTATTCAAAGCCAGCCAGATTCAATCTCTGCGTGCCCAAAGAACACAAAGGGAAAGAAAAACCTACGTACGTGTAGGAAAACGAGAGTTAAGGTGCACTTGTATGTCTCGAGCCAGATGTACGAGATAACCATCATAAGCGCTTCATTTGCCAGCAGGCATACAAAGATGGTGGTCACAAAGTACATCAGCGAGCTGAACTCGTTCCTCAGCCCTATCAGGAAGTAGAAGACCAGCGACGACAGGATGGAGACCAGGAATAGGAAAGGAATGCTTGATAGCAAGTTCCCTAACTGGAACACCATTGTCCCTGAATGCCGATTAGCTTCTTCGTGGGAATAAATCTGCGTAGGACAAATAAGCAAAACAAAAATAATAATAATAATAATCATCCTAGCATAGACAGCAAGTTTGATTTCATGAGACTTTTAGCTACTTGCAGCATATTCCCATCCTAGGACTTAAATAGGGTATTTACCTTGACCTCATCGATCTGAGCGGGTACTCCAGAAGCACTTAGAAGGATGACAAACGATACAAATGCAAATATCGCAGAAATCCTCACCTGTGGAAACCAAAATCACCAAATTATAAATCCAATTCGATGAATCAAAACATAACAATGTAACCACACTGACCATTACAGATGATAGTGAATGGCCAATATCGGTAAATATCGTGCCAATTGACACAGCAATAAGCATATACAAGACAAGCCTGATCCAGAAGTACTTCCAATCCCTTGACATAATTAGCAACGATCTCCAGGTCAGAACCACGATTCTTGCTGCATCACTGGCCCTGCCTTTACCTTTCAAGCAAGGACCTTCCTGCAGCGAATCACGTCGAGAAGAAAACAAGATGTCACAGCTCACAATTAGCAAATGCTGTTTATTAAACTATTCTGCATTAGACATAATTAGATGCATGGTTGGGATTACACTACGCCACACCAAATGCCATGGTCGCTCCCTGTCTGAATTTGAACCAACATCTTGGAACACGCAACGTTTCAAGATTCGTCATGCCAGCCACTCGATTAAAGCCATTCTTTATGGTAAAGTTTAGCATTCCAACACGGGGTGACTCTCCACTCTGACTTCATAAGATACTTTTCGACAATGCAGGATGAAGGGATGAAATCAATAAATCATATACTGACGCGGGGACACTACCTTCTCTGTCAACTTTGCAATCATTGATTCAACTGCAACAGAGTCAGCTGATTGTTTGTATGTTGCTTCTAGTGTCCGAATCGCCACTGCTGTATCCATGCTCACTGACGAAAAATCCCCTTGATCATCCTGCTAATAACTAAAAAGGTTTTTATCTCTTACGACCAAGGCAGACTTCCATCAAATTGACTGAAACTGATTAAGATAAAACAAAAAGGTGGATTCAAAATGAATTTTAACATATACCTGGAAATTCTTGCACATGGCTATAATTCTGTCAAAGTCAGTATTGATTGCCCGCAAGAAGTGGTCAGATGGACTTTGCATGATTGGACATGGAAACCCAGCATTTGAGAAGTGCTACAGTAGTATAGGAAAAATAAGGGGAGTCCAGAATAAAATAAATGCAAAGATAAAGAAGAACATGCATGGATCAGAAACAAAGTGTTCTACAGTAGGAATTAGAAGCACAACAATAGGACTACTAAGCAGCTAGCAGTAAAAAGAGTTATTTTAGAAACTGCTACCTCATGGGTTTGCCACTTTTTAAGGAAACTATTCTGTAACTGCTACTTTACAGAGAGGGTTATCTGTTTCAAGCAGTGTTGGTTGTATGTTGGCATGGCTGTCTGACTCGGCTAATTCGAGAAAATAATAATGTCCAATTATTCATGGCATCAACATTCTAGTCCTAGACACTACAGAACTCAAGCACTTCTAGCCACACGAAGACACAATAGTTGCATTCTAGAGGTAAATTGATAATCAGTTAAAATTACGTGACAGAGATAGGAATTGACACCATGTAAAAACAGCTCAATTCACCTGTAGGCAAGCCAATGTTTCTCCAAAAAAGAGTGTGTTCCCATTTGAAAGCAAGCAAATACGATCGAAGAGTCCAAAAACCTCTGTGCTGCTCTGATACATTGTGAATATGATGGTGCATCCTGTGCTTGCGAGTTTCTTCAATGTTACCATTAAGAGCAGCGCAGACACACTGAAACAGGACAAACAAAATAAACGCATCTGCACTCAAATGTGCAGTCACACTCCCATGTACAGGGATGGCATCTACAGAATAGAATAGACAGTACTGCTCTTTTGAATAAGCATGTAACGATTTTTGCAAGAGTTTGTTCTACATCAAATGTGGTGGTGTCATGTGTTAATTGTGTTCGTTCATGACTCGTGTTTGGAACCTATAGGATAGGGATATGATCTGTATGTCACTTTTCAAATACTAGTCAGAAAAAAGGCAAATATGCATCGGACTGGAAATGAAAGATACCTGTCAAGATTGTACAGTGGTTCATCAATGAACAAAACATGTGGTCTCATCACAAGCTCTCTCGCAATGCTGACCCGCCTTCTTTCTCCGGTAGGAAGCCTCGTCATAAAACAATTCCCGCCAATGAGTTTGTCAGCATGATCACCTAATGACATGGCTGCAATAGCATCCTCCACAATTGCCTTTTTCGAAGATAGGAAACCAGGAAGCTGCAGGAGCGCCGAGAAGTATAGCATCTCTCGTACTGTGAGGGATTCAATGAGCACATCGTCTCGGTCAACATAACCCTGAAAGTGCCCCAAAGAGCAGTGGTAAATGTTCCATTACTGTATCATCAACAAATGTAAGCATACAAGCTTATAGAATGACTGGTACTAGTATGGATGAAAGAACATTGTGATTGAGCCATGCAAAATGTACTAGCTTTGCTCGATATAAACCTAATTAGTGTACTAGTTGTTGCAAGTTGGGAAAAGTTGTAACTTGCGTTTTCCCTGGATGTGAACAGCGTAGTGGGAATCATAAATGTACCCACTGACACTGATGAAAGCTTTTGAAAGTACTGCTAGTGCCATTTCAGATGCAAAATTAGGAAGAAGGTGCTTACATATGATCCATATGGTAAGGGAGACTTGGCGCCGTTGACAAAGACTTCGCCGTATATCCTCTCAGTAGAGCTGAGCCTCCCTGATGGAGTGAGGAAAGGGAAATGTGGAAGTTAAAAGTCAGTGGCTGGAAAGAATGTCATATGGAGTTGGAGTTCAAGGGGGTGTTTGAATGCACTAGAGCTAATAGTTAGTTGGCTAAAAATTGTTAGTGGAATTAGCTAGCTAACCAATAACTACCTAATTATTAACTAATTTACTAAAAATAGCTAATAGCTAAACTATTAGTTAGGGCGTTTGGATGTCTTAACTAATTTTAACCGCTAACTATTAGTTCTAGTACATTCAAACAGCCTCTGGTGCATTCAAACACCCTCCCTAAATCAATAGCATGAATGAAAACGAAAGCATCATGCTTTGGGTACAAAATAGAATAGAATAGAACAGATTTGTGGGAGAGACAGAAACAGAAAATAAACCTGCAATTGCTCGGAGCAGGGTGGATTTTCCGGAGCGCGCGGGGCCCATGATGACGGTGAGAGTGGCCGGCAGCGCGTAGCCGTTGGAGCTCTTGACGAGGCGGTCGGAGAAGCGGTTTGTGGCTGCGGCGAGTGAGGAGACAGTGAGGTCCTTCCAGACGATGGTAACTCCGGCCACCTTCCGGTCGCAGCATGCAGCAGAGGCGGAGGAGGACCCTTGGGGCAGGGAGGGCGAGGGCGAGGGGTAGGCGCTGCTCGCGATGGAAATGGAGGCAGAGGCGGCGGTGGCGAGGTGGATGGTGTCGTCGGGGTGGATGTCGTCCCAGTCGGGGGAGTCCTCGAATGAGATGGGGCGGCGGAGCGCGCCGGGCTTGGGCAGGTAGTAACGACGCGCGGGGCTGCTGGCGGAAGAAGAGGAGGAGCGATATTGGTCGGAGGACGCGACGACCTCCATTGCTCGCCTCGACCTCCCCTTCTCTCTCCTCCTTTCCTTCCCTGCTGGGTTTGTGATGGGCTGCTGCTCTGCCAAGGCTCCAAGCTAGCTAGGAATGGGACGGTGGGTGGCGGCCATTGCACTGCATTTGCCAGGCGTTGGCTCTCCCTCCTGGCCTTCTCACTGCTCAGTGTCTTTACTGCTTTGCTTTGCTTTGCTCTCCTCTGCTCTCTGCTCTCTTCGCCTCTTTTGCTTTCCGACCGCTTTTGATTTTTCACAACTTTTTTAAATTCATTCTCTTTTGGGTTGGGTTCCCGACCACCATTATTTGTACAGCATTCTTCCAGCAATTAAAGTAAGCTTTGGTCTAGGATAGTTTATTAGCTGTTAATCTCGGAGATATTAAAGACATGACCCTATAGATTATATAATTCAACTTAAATGAAGTTGTTTGTTTTGCATCTGCTGCTACTGTTTTTACAGTGTCTTTGGATGACAGCTACTACAGTTCAAATGATTGGCTTTAATCTCAAACAAACAACTTAAATTGGGAAGTAAACAAACAATATAGATTATTGAATGGATTATAAAATCTAGATATCTAAATTATGATAATTTATAAACAGGTCAATAGGTGTTTATATAATCCATAAGTTGGATTATAAATCTTAGAAGGGTATAAACATGGCCTAAATATAGATAGTTCCATTTGTAGATAATCGATGTTATATTGGGAGTTCAAGTAATCTACGATTCTATAAGCACGTTATTAATTATAACCAATGTGTATGGTATGAAAGCCAAAAAAAAAAATCTTTCCTAACAATGTTTATCCTATCTTCTTTCCCCTGAACCCCTCTTCACCATGCTAAACATCTCGTGTCTCATTGCCACAAACTTTACTCCAATCATCTAGAGTAAAGTTTACATGTTGAACATCTAAACGCAATGTGTATGGTATTGCATGTTATTTTTACATGTTCTTAATATTGCCAAACATCTTCTTTCTTTTCATAAGTTTCCACAAGATAATAATGTATTCATTCAATTTCATCCCTCTCAAAGCTATGATTCTGGCGTTGCGTTTCTTGGATCTCCTCTCAAGTAACCGAGTGGATCTCATAAACACCAGTCCCTTGTATGGATGGTTTAGATCAGGCTATCTCCATCAATGTCTCCTAAATTTTATCCTCTAAAGAAATATTCTCTGTACTTTACAGCACTCTCTAAATGATTTTGTCTTCTGTATCTTCTCCATCTCCAACAACATCCCTAAATTCGGTCTTTTATATCTCATAATCTCTAATGTACCAACTTAATTAATATAATTTATTGTTCTATTAAATCGGAACCATCACCTCCACTTTTGACTCCAACACATGTGCCTCTCCTCACGGCCATCCATCGAGCGAGTGCCTAGTCCTCGCTTCCCAGGCATGAGGCATCCGCGCGTGCTTCACCGCCTCTTCCGCTCGTATGGCTGCCTTGGCTCATCTTTCTAGCGTGCCTCATCCTCGCAGTCGCAGCTGCTGCTTCCCCACTCGTGCGGCTTCTACCACCCTCCGCGGTGCTCCCAGCTTGCTCGGGGCCAGTGACGTCCTTGCTTGGGGCCAGCTTGTCTGACGATGTCGCGTGGCTCCGGGAGGAAGACGAGCGAGCACCGGTGGGACCACCCCGGTGTGGCAAGGAGAGAGAACCGGAGTTCAGCAGATGCCAGAGATCCGCTACCTTTAGTGTGCAAGGACATCCTCTATATTTACCGGAAGATTTAGCGCTCCTTGTTGGACGGAGAGAAGAGGTTGTTATCCGCTAAATTTAGCGGACTGAACCACTAAGGGATTCTTGTTGGACATAGCCTAAGTGGCAAACGCAATGTTTAAGTCATAGTTCTTAAAGCACCTTCCGGACACCTAGGCGACGCCTTATTATCTTACTAGGTAGGTGCCCGTGCGATGCCACGGAACATAAATTGCTTCTCGATTTGTATATCAGCTATGCTTCCTGTGGAGCAAGGAAGCGAACGCAAGCCAGCCTTTTGTATTAGTGCATTCTGTTCAGTTCTTACTTGATCATCCCGTGTTCTCGCGTGTGCCATGGCCGAGTGGCAAGCTCAACACTGGTATTGTTGTCTTGTCTCAAATGAAGTCCGGTTCCACAAGTTAACCGGAAATCTTCATGGGTGATAGTTGTGTCAGATTCTTCCGTGCATAGGGCAAGTAATGCAAGTGATAGCTGTGTCAGTTTACCCCCATTTTTTTGGGCATCACTTGTCTCAAATGAAGTCCATTGGAGGTTCGCAATTTATGTTCCGTGGCATCGCACGGGCACCTACCTAGTATATGTATTGTGAGTGATTTAGTGACCACTGTATCTAAGATACGTTGTGCCATAGATATTCTGAATCTATGGCACCGAGACCTTAGAACCATTTATCAACAGTTTCACCTCTTGCAATTGAACTTTGCTCAATTGATCAGAGGTGTGGTTTTATGAAACCATGTCCTAGAGACGCGGTTAGCTCTAATGGTTGGTTTTCAGAGAAGTTACACACACCTCTTGAAGCATGGATTGCCGAAAAGAATTCATGCTTGGTACACGTTCTTCAAGAACCTTATGCTAGAGATTCAGTTTTCAAAATCCTTTTTTTTAAAAAAAATCCATTTTTAGGTTGTTCGGAGGCGTTTTACCAATTAGAGGATTGCTAACAACAGACAATACGTACCAAAGATACGATTTTTTGCTAGAAAGGGCCTATACCTCGTGCAGAACCGAGCAAAGATCGTTCTTCAAAAGAAATCATTTTTCCTCAATGCTGTCTGTCTGTGCAGACTGTAGAGATGTAGGCCGTTCAGTCATTGATCAATTCTGCAGGTGGCTGACTTCACCAGCCGTACTGCGTCGGGGGCACTTACGGCAGCCTTATCTGCCGAAGTCGAGAGACTTCGGACGCAACATGCTGACGCTGTCCGTGAGAAGTCTGCCTCCGACAGCAAGTGTCGTAAACTGGCGGACAAGGTGGCCGCCCTGGAGGAGGAAAAGGCTGACCTCCGGCGCCAGCTGGCGGGGGAGAGGAGGGAGACCAACGAGGCCATCGCCAAGGAGCAGGCCGCGCAGGCGGAGGCTAGGCTGGCACGGGCGGAAGCCAATCTTGCCAAGGATCTCGCCGAAGACCTGCGGGGGCGGCTCACCGCTCTGGAGAGCCGCGCGAAGGGGGCCGAAGCCGCGGTGCGAACGGAGGCCGAACGGACGCGCACACAGCTTATGGCCACATATCGCGAGCTGGGTGCGCGGACCGGTGACTTCGTGGTGCCGGAGCGAGAGGCCGGGCTTCGCTGTTTGGAATGGGTGCAAGAGGAGCTGCAGGAGCTCCCCACTGTCCTGGGGGGGTTAATGTCGTTCGCCTCCCTGGTCACCTGCGAGGGGGCGATGAACGCACTCTCTCGCGAAGGGTGCCGGCACTATGAGGCCTTCGACCAGGCAGATGAAGATTTTGGGCGAGACATCTATAAGGTCGAAGACCCCGTGGTGAAGGAGTCCGCCGGCGCCCTCTATGACCGGATGTGGGGTCTGTATGGTGGTGAAGTGGTCAGGGAGCGGGCCGAGGCTGCGAGGGCTCAGGTAACGTTGTCGTTTGTTCGGCGTTTGCTGGATGTGGTCTGTGCGTGTGTTTGCTGACTTTTTGTATGTTTTGTTTTAGGCGGAGCGAGGCGAGCGGGTGGACGATTTCGGAGCACTGAACGACGCCCTGCCTGACCCGGAGCCGGAGCCGATGTAGAGTGTGGTGCCCTCGCTTGTGTATGTGTGTGAAGGCGTTTTGTACTAACTGATTCGTTCGGCTGCGCTGTGCTTGCTTGATTATATATAATTGGTCTTGGCGTGAATGGTTCGATGTTGTCGTTTCGGCCGTTGTTGTGCTAGTCCAGGTGTACCCTTAAGTGTCTTCTGCACAGATAGTCTTCGGTTTTTTCGCACTTGTTGTGTTAAACCGGCTGTACCCTTAGGCGACTTCCGCGCGGATAGTCTTCGCGATAGACTTAGATTTTTTCCGGCTGCACCCTTAGGCGACTTCTGCGCGGATAGTCTTCGCGATAGACTTAGATTTTTTTCCGGCTGCACCCTTAGGCGACTTCTGCGCGGATAGTCTTCGCGATAGACTTAGATTTTGTCCGCACTTGTTGTGCTAATCCGGCTGCACCCGTAGGCGACTTCGGCGCGGATAGTCTTCGCGATAGACTTAGAGTTTTTCCCGGCTGCACCCTTAGGCGACTTCTGCACGGATAGTCTTCGCGATAGACTTAGATTTTTTCCCGGCTGCACCCTTAGGCGACTTCTGCACGGATAGTCTTCGCGATAGACTTAGATTTTTTCTGCACTTGTTGTGCTAATTCGGCTGCACCCGTAGGCGACTTCGGCGCGGATAGTCTTCACGATAGACTTAGATTTTTTCCCGGCTGCACCCTTAGGCGACTTCTGCACGGATAGTCTTCGCGATAGACTTAGATTTTTTCTGCACTTGTTGTGCTAATCCGGCTGCACCCGTAGGCGACTTCGGCGCGGATAGTCTTCGCGATAGACTTAGATTTTTTCCCGGCTGCACCCTTAGGCGACTTCTGCACGGATAGTCTTCGCGATAGACTTAGATTTTTTCCCGGCTGCACCCTTAGGCGACTTCTGCACGGATAGTCTTCGCGATAGACTTAGATTTTTTCTGCACTTATTGTGCTAATCGGCTGCACCCGTAGGCGACTTCGGCGCGGATAGTCTTCGCGATAGACTTAGATTTTTTCCCGGCTGCACCCTTAGGCGACTTCTGCACGGATAGTCTTCGCGATAGACTTAGATTTTTTCCCGGCTGCACCCTTAGGCGACTTCTGCACGGATAGTCTTCGCGATAGACTTAGATTTTTTCTGCACTTGTTGTGCTAATCCGGCTGCACCCGTAGGCGACTTCGGCGCGGATAGTCTTCGCGATAGACTTAGATTTTTTCCCGGCTGCACCCTTAGGCGACTTCTGCACGGATAGTCTTCGCGATAGACTTAGATTTTTTCCCGGCTGCACCCTTAGGCGACTTCTGCACGGATAACCTTGGGCCTGCATTTTTACAGTCAGTTAATCTATTCAGCATTTTTGTTTCAGATGATATCAAAGAGTGAGAAACATGTGTGATCAACTTACAGTGCTTGACAGAAGCTGATAGGATTTTCTAAGTCGGTAGCTGCATCTTTGTATCAGTCTTCCAATTTTGAGAAATTACCATGATACTAACATGTTCAACTCTCTCTAGCTAAAAGTAGCATACAGATAAAAACAGAATTGATGCAGCCTCAGTAGTCTCCTTTCAGTTTTTTTTGGGGTCTGTGCACCCACATAAACAAGATAATCTTGCAAAGAAAACAGGCTGGCTGCTACAACCACCTACTACTTGCTAACAACAATTCAGTTTCATCTACAACCGCCTTTGTATATCTCATCGTTGCTAAACAATTCATATCGGCTAGCTTCTGCGTGATCAATCATTTGTTCTCCTTCATTCAGCTCCATGTTAACTTCCATATGGCACTCCAAATGCTCCACATGGGAGTAGTTTGACTTTGACCAAAATTCTGTGTTCTCAAGCATTTCTGCTGATCTCACAAAGCGACAACATTAGCAATAAATCAACGGTTATAGGGAAGAAAATTTGTGCATCCTGCAAAATCATATGCTAAAATGGCCACATCACTATACCTTCATGGCTTTGGAATAAATCTTCAGAACAATCAATGTTGGCAGGCATCTCGAAACAACCTTGATTGACCTGTATTCAGCAACATAAGAAATACAACAGTCTAAGGTTATACAAGACTCGAAACACAAAAGAAAATATTATATATGATATTTTTCTCACAAAGTCACAGCATTTAGAACCTGTTTTCTTTGCTCCCAAGCAGCTTTGACAGGCACTGTGGGCGTCTCCAGGCATCCGATTTTGGGCACCTGGGGATGACATCCTTGCCTGGCAACGAAGCTGCCTAGGAAGCTCTGAACCAAACGGTCCGTTACTGCATGAGTGCTCAGTGGTGGGCTGGAGGTATACCCTGTATACTGAGTGCTGGCTGATAATAACCCCCAACCCCAAGAATGACCAATTTTATCAAACAAACAAAGAAATATGTAATGCAAGATATGCAAGAAAAACTGAAAAAAATGACAACTCTTAAATTTCTTTATGTTCCATTCCTAGTACAAAAAATAAGGTCATTGGTTCAACAATACAAATATCACCATCTCAAGTTGAATGAGCCATCCAAAGACCAATGCATCGTTGAAAGTACAGAAATCTGAACTGCCTTCATATTTGCAACATATAACTAAAATATATGTTGGCAAATGTTCCTAACGATACTACGAACCTAAAAGGCAATAAAATTAATTAGGATAATAAGTTGAGTATCATTACAAATAAAATCATATCTATCTGATGTGCCTAATAATTTCTTGTATTTCTTCTGGAATGTTGTCTTTGGATTCATTGTCCTTGTACTTCAATAATTCTACTAAGAATTTGGTCCTCAGGTCATTCCCATTCTGCACATTCATTATTACATATCATAGAACATGATTAATAATCAATTATAGAAGAACAATATTGACAAAGTATTAGAACAAATAGGGTACTCACAGTGCAAATGCAGGGTAACCTTATACCATTCCAATCGTGCATAAAGTTGATAACAAGAAAGCCAGATAAATCCCTACAAATTAAAATAATACGTTGTTACATATATGTAGACAAAATTAATAAGTTGTTCGGGTTAAAAAAAATACCAGTTTAATGTTCTTGGAACCCATGTTGGTACTATACGACGCCACATATAAATATCGTCTTTCCATGTAGGATTGGCCAATTCCATGGCAGCATTCATATTATTGGCAATATAATGTATATTATGTATATAATGCATGCTAGGATGATCACCCTTAAACCATGATGGTATAGGCATGGAGTCCATTATATAGATGCTTCTCGTGTCCATGTTAAGTACATATAAGGTGAAGTGACCCATGAAAGAAAAGGGCAATAGAATCTGCAAGTTAAAAAATAGTTCAAGTAAGAGAAAAAACAAGATTACAAAAATGATGAAGAGTATAGCTTACTTGTTTGCAATCTGAAACATCGTACTCCATGTCAGGCCAACATTCTAATAATTTTGCCAACATGTTGATATCTGGCTTTGCACGAAGGCGAGGGTCTCGACCAAATTTAGTTATGGACTACTTTTTGTTAGTAAAATAATTATATAATGAACACACTTATATGAATAAAGACTAATTAATTGAACTTACACAGAACTGTAGATCCATGTAGTGGTATTTGTCTTCCAACAAGAACAAGGCATCATTGCATGCGATCATCCGAACAGCCATGTTAAAACAATCTGTATCCATCGGCTTATTTACATCCAATATATCTTTAAGTTTTTGAAGACTTAAAGAAATTGGATAAGGTTTAGTGCTCTGAATCCAATGTTTCCTATTCAATGAACAATTGTTTTTATATTTAAAGCAAGAACATATGTGTTGAATATTTACCATGCATATACTATATTAAATGAGAATTAACTTACTTTAAATATTTGGCGTTGTCTATCCCCATGATATATGTGCATAATACAAACATCAGTTCTTGCGTGTTTGTTGATGTTACTTTAGCAGGCAGAACATATGGAGATATATATGGTTCAATCTGATGTGATGTATTTGACGATTTAGATAACTCACATGGAGTATCGATTATTTGAACATCACTTGAACTCTCTCCATCTTCATCCACATTGTGGTCAAGATTTTGATGTCCTTTCTTTGTGTTTAATCTCGAGTCCCATAATATTGCAGGTAACTTAAACCTAAACATTGTTATATCATCCTGCAAGTATATAAATTAGAACAAAAGAAACATTGTTCCTATAAATAAATATACGTCCTCTACCTGAGTTACGTTATCAGATAGGGAGGATCCTGTCCAGTATTCCATATAGTTTATCATCCATAGCCCGCAAGATACCCTAATATGAAATTTAACAGATCAGGTGAGTTTCTATGTATATATGAAAATAAATATAACCAATTTTGTAGAGTTGTGGTCACATGAATTTTACCCATCCGTTTGCATTTGTGTTGTGATCTTCTCTATAACTGGCCATGATGCAACATCAAGGTTCGACCACTTGCCTTGGTAAAGCTCTTTATGTTCTGCTGCAAGTTTAATCTGTCTTTCTATACCTTTTAACTATGTGTATATATAAAACATATCAAGATTTATAGATAACAAATAATGTAATGATGAAATAATCATAATATAAAAGAAATGATTACTCACTGTAGTATAAAGGTCTCGGCGATCCGTTATTTGTTGTCCCATAGAATCGAGTACATGTACCTCATTTTTTTTTGCATTCAGAACTGCCAGGTACCAGTGAAAATTTTCTATATTCATTGGAATGAACACCTTCATAGAACATACATTAACATTAATTTGTAAATATTGTGCACCAATATATTACATATTACATATATTAAAAATGAGATGAGTTTTAGGTCAACCATGTCAGACTGTAAATAGTCGTCCACCCTTTTTTCAATTGTGTCTTCCTTACAATTTAAGAGCATTTTAGGGTCGCCATCACGCTTAAGCAGACTGGAAATGAATGTGTTCTCCAAGAAGACCTTTCCACCTTCTCTATGAAGTAAATGCTCTTCATCCCTAATACAGTGTATATATGCACTGAGGGCCTGTACACCAAAAGAATACAATTAACAGATCAAATATACATGCTAGCTTTAAATATGTATACCATACTGTATAATATGATAATTATAAATATATATACTTTATATTATTGTATATAATATGGACATACAGATGTACTTACTTCGCCAGACACTTGGATGTCACCATGAAAAAGACATTCCATATCATTTCTATTTAACCATGCGCTGTCGATGTCCACCACAACTTGTTTCCCCGGTAATGTTTTAATGTATTCAATAAGCTGAACATCTTCTGGGGTGCACTTATAATCTATACAATGAAAAATATTATACGTAATAAGCAAATGATATATGCGAAAACCAATAAGATGCAATAAGACAAGAACAAAAAATTACCTTCAGAGACAACTCGAGCTACATTCAATTTCTTTGGTTTCTTATGTTGTGATATTCTAATAAGTGTGTCCAAAGCATCTTGTTTGTTCTGCTCAGAACTTATTTGACTTGATTCATTTGGAACATCCAAAGATGTCAGGTGTATCACATCTGTATGAGGAGTGAATGAAACATAAGTCTCTTGACAAAAGCATTTTTAGGAGTACTCATAAGACAATATTTACATTTAGGAGTGTAGATAAGAGAGCCTACCCGGTTGTGTCCCAAGATCGGCTTCAGTTGACACTTTTACATGATTGAAAATACAGTCAATGCCTACTCCCACAACATCGTGTGATTGTTTTGCAGCATTACCAACACTGACCTTACTATCCTCGCTCTCTATATCTATGGCGCACAAGAGAAAAATTAAGTGTCAAAAAAATATTTAATATGCAGACCTTAGTTTTTTTGTAATTGATAATAGCACTTACCCAATTCATGTTCATTAGTGTCATTAGTTGACAATTGTGCTGAACAACCACTTCTAGCCACAACCTCATACGATGGTTCAACAGTATTGCCAACATCGGTATTTCCTTCCTCCACCACTATATCCATTGTAATTTGGTCTGTACCCATCAGATTGAAAGTGTCAAACATAATTTTATTGACAAAAGTATTTTAAGTATATAAAGTACATCGTCAAATAGCACGAAACTAAATAAAACACGAACTTTAGCTTAAGTTCTTCATTCATATAGATGTGACAAGTGAACTTGTATAAACTTACGGAGGAAAGGGACACAGGCCTGCCACCATCCTATTTTGATTAAGTATACCCGATGCCATTGATCTTATAGGATGTATATCATGGCATTATTGCAAAGATACAACATTGCTCCTTATAAAAATGCTAAAATAATATGAACAATATATTGTTGTATTATTATGACTGAATTTAGAGGTATCAGAATTTAGCAACAAACAAAGTCACTATCAATTTAAAGGTCTCAGAATTTAGCAGCAAACATGTAACTTGGAGTTTAGAAAAAAAAGATAGCAGCAAACATGTAACTTGGAGTTTAGAAAAAAGAGATAGCAGCAAACAAAGATCTTGTTTGCTTGCGCTAAATGGTAGATCCAAAAAAGATGTTGCTCATCAATATTATTGCATTGAAACAAACAAAATAACAAGAGGGAAAATAGGTTTATACTTTGTTTGATTTGCGGTACCACATAGATAACGATTCCATGTGTTTACTCATAGCACCGCACGGGCATAAACCTATGAATACATAATTATCGTGATATTATAGGTCCCCGTTGCAACGCACACACAATAATGGTGTGAAATAGGACATACAAAGATAAATTAACCCTTCGGTCGTAATTGTGATTCTGCCCCTCCTTTGAAAAAGCAGGGATAAATCACAATTACGACTGAAGGGTAAGTTTGTCTTTGTATGTCCTATTTCACACCGTTACTGTCATCTAACTGAAGCAGGGACGGGCTTGTTTTGTTTGTTTTCAAAAAAAGAGGCCCGAAATCACAAAGTCGAATTTTGAGGGGCAAAATTACAGTTGCACTTCCATCTAGGGACAGAAAAACAATTGCCTATATTTGCTGATATGAGCCTCTGAGGTTCCTTTAGTCAAACAAATAACTAAAAACCATGTGAAAAATGTCTATAGCAGCCCACATGCAACAGCATCCCATGCTTCACGTGCATTTGGCCATTTCCTAATCACGCAGCCCCATTCTCTCTCAGCCTTTTCTGGCATGCATGTGCTAAGCTCATGTGTCCAAACCCTTATGTAGTCTGGGCTGTTGTCACTATATTCACCCATTGGCATGTTAATAAACATTTGTGCATCATCTAATTATGGCATATGCATCCTCAGGACAAGTTGCGGTGCTGCCAATAACATAATTAGTAAGTTTTACCTTTTTTTCTTCCTCTTACTTCAGAGATCTTCTAAAGATAGGAACTGGAGCAGCAAACCATGTAGACAGAAGAAAAGCTAAAGGACTACATGTTGAAGTAGTAATAGTTACTGCAGTACTGCACACACTGCATCTGATTTGACTTGTTGTATGGTAAATTGCCCGTCCACGCAGGTTTGAACCACAAAGGTTTCAGCCATACATTTCATTTCCTGAATAGCTGTTTCTTCTAGATCCTAGCGCATGGCTGGGTACCAAATTCAGGCTGAAGGCGGCACATTCCCCATGCCAAGACAATCTTTATTATGCCATGACAATGGAAATGATTTGTTCATTTGACTTATAACTTGCTTACTGACAATATTATGAACACTTTTGCTTCACAGGAAGCATAGCTGATGAACTCATGGAAGAAATAAAGAAGGAAGTTGAAGAATAATGCTGCTCCAAGTTAGTTGTGCTTTGCTGTTTATTTATATAATAGGCTGTTTTCTTGAACTGAAATTGCATGTACTATTACTGAGTTCTCTTTACTCTGGTTGGCAGAGTATTCATATATGGTTCCAACTTTGTAAAAATGGGGCATGCTTGTTTTATGTTATACAAGAGAAACCTGAGAATATGGTATTATTTGTTTGTATATTTTGTTCTGACATATATGTGACTGGACGACCGGTGCAGCACTCCTCAATCTGCTCTGAAGATTATAGAAACTGAACAACAAAAAATGAAAATATAACAATTGTATGCCCTTCTCTTAACCTTTAGCATCACTGCATAACTACTCTAGCAGTTAAAGCTTCTTAGACTGTCTCCAGTAGAGCTTGTAAATTAGGGGACACGGTATTATAGATGACAATGTTTAATACTGTTTACGGAGAGAAGTTTGAAATAGGTGATAAGATAGAGGATATAATAGGAGATCTGTTGGAGATAGCCTATGAAGCTGTTTACATCTGGGAAGGCCTTTTTTTTACCTGTGGCTTTGTGAGGAGCAGCTTTAGTCATGTTGTGTTTCCAAGTGCTAAGCCATATCTGTTGACTGTTGTTTCTATACTCAAGTCTGCTCTATCTCACTTGAAAGAAGACCATGCAGGAGATTTTCTTAGTTGCCATGGCCAGGGAGTATGTGCCTTCTACATATATTTTTTTAGTTTTTTTACTACTACCACTCCCTGTCCCAAATTATAGGCTGCTTTGGTTTTCTAGTTATATATAGCTTTGTTGTGAACTCTGTCACTTTCATTCAAACTGTGAATCCCAGTTCTGTGCATTTTGGGCTGCTCGAGACCTGTATTATAGAGTTGCAGCTTCCTAGGTCGTGGAAGCTCGCTGGCCACCGGTTTCCTGCCCGTGGTGGATGGTGGCAAGGTAGATAGCAGGGAGATGAGATAACAGAGATTTTTTTTTGGGAAAACGCAGGAGAACTGCGCCTCAATATATTAAGAAGAAGAGATAAATCCAGATCAAAGAGATCTGGACAGATTACAAGGCCTCCTCAGGGAGGCCAGAAACACAGGAAACTGAAAAAATCCATCAAACTAAACAACTCCCTAGTCTCCATGAGATAACAGAGAAAGGAGGTGAAAATGGGATTGGCTGTAATTGCTTGTTCAAACCAAATACCCCTCCTTTTGCCTAATTAGCCCCTGTTACGAGCGCCTATAAATGTTCCCAACCGTAACAATATCTCAAGGTTACACCTGGAAACTGGGGAGAAAAGGAAGATGTAATTCAGTCTGAGTTTTATAATATGTTATTTAGGTGATCATTAAGATAGATGGAAATCACAACTTGCTTGTCAGATCATTTCAAATTCAAATGTGCAGTTTCAAATTCGAATGTGTCTATTCAATAACATCTATTCAATGCTCATCTGCTTTCTTTGTTGTATCAACCAAATGACCACTAAACAATAGGAAGCTAAAAAGGAGCCAAAATAGAGAAATAAAAGACAAAAATACATCTTCACCTAAAAACCAAAATAATTAAGTGCATTACAAGTTGTTAATTGCCATTCATTCCTCAATGTCAGTTACGGCGTAAGGACCTCCTTATAAACGATATTCTTTGTGTATGTTGCGCCATTTATCGCTGAGTTCCTTTCAACCCCCTTCTTCTTCTTCTTCTCATCGTGGACTGGAATGGCAAGTATCTTCACTTTCGATCGAGCGGTGGCCCTTGATAGAGCAACATAAAGTTGACCATGAGAGAACACTGGTTCCGGCAAGTACACACCAACATTAGGAATCGTCTGGCCCTGGGCCTTGTTAACTGTCATGGCAAAACTTAGTCTTATCGGAAACTGCTTCCTTTTAAACTGGAAAGGGAACATCTCATCATCAGAGGGGCACAGGGGTATACGAGGCAAGAAAATTCGCATTCCAGCATGTTGACCAAGGACAATTTCAGCATCAATACTGTTTTTTTGGAAACCACGAACCACCAACCTCGTGCCATTGCAAAGTCCATTAGCAGGGTCTATATTCCTAAGCAACATGATTGGGCATCCAACTTTGAGCTTCAGAACATGCGGGGGTAGTCCATTAGGAGTCAGCGTGTTTAGAAACTCTGATGGGTAATAGTTATTAGGATCATCCACCGCGGTGTCAAAACTATGGTACATCATCTGCTCCCCTTGGAAACGATCAATCATCCTCATATTTATCATATCCACCCAGTCATTCCGTGTAGACAATATTGCTCTTGAAGTGATGTAGCTTGTGTTAGACATGTTTTCATTTAGATTGGGGTAAATGTCATCTATCAGTCTATCAAGGTCGCGGTCATTACCAGTATATGGCACACATACCTCATCTGGAAGACGAACATCACCATCGTTGTTCGCTTCCTCAGTTCCACCACCGACGCGCAACAAATATTCTGCAAACCATGGGTCGCTCTGTGCCCTCATGTTTTGAAACAGCTTTAGGTGGCACATGGATTCCCAGAGGTAAGAACTCCGTAGAGAGGCAGCAACTATCTGAGCCCTTGACCCCTTGCGTACAACAGGAAGTACTTGTCTGAAATCACCCCCGAACACAACAGTCTTCCCACCAAAGGGCAACCTAGACTGTCCCATTATATCACGCATGCTATTGTCTAGCGCCTCAATTGCTTGTCTCTTAGTCATTGATGCCTCGTCCCAGATAATGAGCGATGCTTTTTGTAGCAACTTTGCTGTCCCGCTTTGTTTCGTGAAGCTACATACAGCACCATCATCAATAGTAAGTGGTATCTTGAAGCGCGAATGGGCAGTCCTCCCCCCAGGCAATATAGAAGCCGCAACACCAGATGTAGCTGTTGCAACTGCAATCTTGTCCTGACTGCGTAGTGCTGCAAGCAATGCCTTATACAGATAGGTCTTTCCAGTCCCACCAGGCCCATCCACAAAGAACACTCCACCGTTATTGGTGTCAACGACAGATAGGATCTTATCATAAGCAGACCTCTGCTCCTCGTTTAGGGTTTCTTTCAGAGCAACGTCTTCTGTCGTCGGCACTATACTTTCCTCCTCATAAATCTCTCTATCAGTACCATGTAAATCGTCATATCTATCAATGATAGCAGGGAGAGGGAATGTCTTTATGTCTTTACCCATTGACTGCAAAATGTTTCTAATGTCAATCAAGACCATCTGCTGCACATGGATTTTGCTTTGAGTACTACGGTGATAGTCCTCTGACATTGAGTCAAAGTGTCTCTGCCATAATTCTGCCACATCGTTCGGCTCGCAGTATACCAGTATTGTTGCAAACAACCTTCGTAGTGCTGAAGGCATTTGGTAAATAGCGGCTTCGTTGAGACACTCATCTATTGTGTCGTCTGCTTCAAGCAGTCCCCTCCTTTGTGCTGCCTCACGAAAAGTTGGTAGTGTGTCACCATCTACTGTCCTTAGATCCGCATAGGAGGTAGCACCCGTCACATGGTTTAAGAGAAGTCGAAGATAAAAGCGCTCCCCCTCAGCTGGATGAGCAGAGACTATTCTACCAACCTGTCCACCTGTGTTTCGTTTCCTCCTTTGCCACACCTTGCCCTGCTGCAAAGTGTACCACTCAGGAAAATCACGGTAAAGGATGCCCCGAGCCTCTTCGTGTAGCCTATTTGCCTCAAAATATGCCGTAAGCATTGACCTATCGGCACCTGGACGTTGGACAACATGATTTACTTTAGCACGCTCGTGAAATGACACCATATGCATGTTTTCAAGATGGAGCTGCAGTTGCATCACTGGTGGAGAGTTTTGACTTAGATCAAAGCTGAATATCCTCCAAAGGGCTTCTGGAGGGGTCACCCACCTAGCATCTCTATACTGCTTGATCTCATCAACGTCACCATCAGCCTTGTTTGCGTCTGTCACAGCCACAGACGCACGATCGTGGCCTTTGTATATGTATTTGAACAAGTATTTGACAGCCTTGATGCTCCCGCACGCCTCAACATTGATGTGACAGTTGAAGAGCCGGAGGAGGTAAGGGTTGTAAGGGACGACCCATCTGTTGTCCAATTCACAACCTCGAACCGTTTCCTTACGCCCATCATCACGACGCCTATAAATAGGATATGAATCCTTTCCTTGAGACGTTGCATTGCTAAAAGCTCTAGGATAATGGTTTTTGCATGAAGCACGACCCTTAGTGCATGGGCATTTAGGATTTAGCAACCCGCACGGTCCATGCATCATATGCTTGATAACCATCTTGTATAGTTCAGGGTACTTCTTCTTGTCAGGGATCTCAGCGGAGATAAGGTGATCATACTGATCAGGACAAGTTAGCTTGTACTTTCTCTGCATGATGAGTAGGAAATGGACATGAGGCAAACCTCGCTTCTGGAACTCCACGACATAGACATAAGCTCGGATTTTTCCAAGAATATGATGCTTAGTCAATCGCTTCTTCAGTTCCTCTAGTTTTGCACGGAATATGCGAACAACAAGGTCCGGACGATCCTGTGGTGACTGCATAGGGAGAAGCTCTCTGGTTATTTCATCCCAATTGGGGTTGCACGTCATAGTGAGGAATATGTCTGGCTTCCCAAACTTCCGCACAAGGGCCATAGCATCCATATACCGACGTCTCATGTCACGAGGACCACCGATAAATGATGTAGACAGCACGGTTCGCTTTCCAATTTTGTCTGCTCTGTTCTCGCCTTCATGCAAGCTATCTACCAAACCCTTGTATAGATCCGCCCTTAATCTGTCTTGGTTTTTACGTATGAAATCCAAACGAGAGCTCTCAATCTTGATGTAGGTGTCAACCGCGAACTGTTGGAAAAGCCGCTTCCCATGAAGTATTGGATTGAATATACTTGGACGAATTTGGAATCTGTAGCAGTAATAGTCACGTACAGACACGCATAGATGGCTAGGTCATTCTGCAACAGCAAGGTTTATTAATTAGTGTTGCAAAAAACATATTTAACAAAGGATTATATAAGAATCACAAAGAAAGAACTAACCTGTATCATCATTGTTTGCATCACTTCTCCTATGTTGATCGCGGTACGCGTCTACTTCGTCCATGGAAACATTGGACTTAGGAATATTGGCATGCCATCCAAGTTCACCTTTAGGGAAGAACAATGGATATGATAGTGCATCATAGCATCCATGATATGAACGGATGCCGTGGCTTGATCTATCCTTCCCATGTAGCATAACACTATTACTGAATTGACCTCGACATTCACTCCCCTCAATCCAAATTGCAGCTACCTCCGAAGTAATGGGTGAATTATATAACTTCTGGTTCAGCGTTTGGTCAAGGTTCAAGGCGATGTGGTAGTCTTCAATGTTATCAACGTGCCCCATACTCCTAAGGTGCTCAGAGTATGGATTTCCCTTAAGTATTTCAACCAATTGTTTAATAACTGCCTTATCTTTCTCAAATTGTTGTTGACGACATTTACGATATCTATGCTCGAGGCTGGGATCATCATCATAGAAGTAGAGTTCAAGGTGTTTATGTTCTGCCCCAACTTCCCTACCGAACGACCTTACGTTGTGGTACATCATGCCATGTGCACGAAACGTATAGATACCACAATCCATGTTTGTAGTCATACTGTCAAGGCAACAGTACAGAGAAGTGAACGAGAAATGGCCGTTAAAAAATCGAATGTTATCACGAAAGTGCCTCGCATCAGCATCTGCAGACTCCCACAACCTCCTAAGCTGGAGCGGTGTCTCGAATGCGGCTAAATTAATCTGTCCATTACGACAACAAAATCCAGGTGGTTCATACTGAAACTTCTTCGCTTTGCAGTAATCGCAGTCAGCAACAGTGCTCAGCAAATGTGTTTCTTCAGGTATGTTACTATACACCTTGTCGTACAAGTCAGGTACGTCAGGGTTGACAGTAAAGGCATCTTGGGTTTCATCAATCTCAATATCCTCACCAGATTCACCATCTAAATTTGTTTTGAAAGAACAAGGGATAAGACATACAACTTTAGAAACTTTTAAATCATATATCCTATATTAAAAACATTACGTAAGTACCTTGCCCAGCGAATAGGTATCCTTCTTCGTCATCATCATCTTCTTTAAAAAGTACAGTCTCATCAGCATCCTCTGTAAAGAGCACACCTTAATCATATTAACCACTAAGAATAATTAGGGAACTAATGATGGAATGAGCTTGTAATTACCATTGGTGGTAATAGTCGAAGATGTCAAGTGCTGCTTCCCAACGTCTACTCCTTCGGTCATTTTGTCACTATTTGTGGCAGGGACTGTACACGGATGTCTTTGTCGTCTAGGAGACTTTGTCAGTATCTTTGTCTCAACATCCTCAGTCACCGATGGAGTAGGAACAAATGGAGTTGGGATCAATTCAGGAATAGCCATGAGCTCGGAGCTAAATAGAGACCCAGTAGGTGCTTGAGCATCTGTTGAACTCCACACAAGCTCCGGGGTAAAAGTAGGGTTCTCAATGGCGATTGAGTCCTGACTTAGCATAACTTGTTGTCTTATTCTATAGTTTTCCCTTGCTCTCTTTTGACATGGTTTCATATTACGCAACGTCCTTTGTTCCTTAGTTTGAGTTGCACATCGAGCTCTTTCTCGGATTCTCTTACGTTCCTTTGGATCTAACACTTTTGAATACTCATGGTGTACAACATTTTCTTTGTTCCGTGACGCACGACGTTTCTTCAATTCATTTTTTGTTTCATCACTCATCGCCGCGTATCGTGCTCTTTCCTTTTCCCGTTTACATTGCCTTGCATCCGCACATCCTACTAAACCATTATAGGTTTTATTTTTTACAACCTTATTGAAATGTCAAATAAGGCATCTTATATTATTAGTAGACATACCTTCAACAGTGATGTTGGACAGTTCTTTTAATGGAGAACGAACATCATTAGTTTGGAGCGGATCCATTTACGTATTTCAGGCAGCCACAAAACCTATATGAGAGGATGAATCACCTTATCATACTTCACCAAAGGATAAGATACGCTCAATTTCTAATCTAATCAGATAACATTGATTCTTAGAGATAGGGAAAGTACTAACGAGCAAATTGGTACGTTCAGTTAAATGGTAGACAATCAATGAGAATCAAAGTCAACATATAAGACTAACTCCAACACGGACCTCTAAAGGGTCCTATACCCTAAATTTAGAGGATGAGGTCATCCTCTACTCCCTCCGGCAGCGTCCTTTAAATGGTCTACTAAATTTACAGGACAAAAATATATTGTCAAAGCTGAATTATGGATATGGATTATGGGAGTACTGACTAATATATTGTCAAAGCTGAAGTCAAGTAAAACAGGGTTGAGGAGGGGCCAAGGCAGCAACCAAGAGTGTGAAGAGGAAAATGCCTTTCGTACTACTATCTAGAACTGGTTTATGGGGATGACAGACTGACTGAACAACAGAGCAAGAAGAAAGAAAAATAAAACGAAGAGGAAAACAATAAAACAATATATTTATCCAGTAAGATTATGTTCTATGCCTACCAAGAATGTTATCTTACTCTGAATCTTCTTGCCAGTCCTTTTGTGATTATGTTCAATTGATGCTGCTAAGAATATTAGTGCAGTGGAGTGTGGTGTATACTTGAATCTCTTAATTGATGATTGCAGGAAGTTGTTTTCCATTTAAATGCTCGGATAGGTTGAGCAATCCCATATGTAGTAGATGTCCATAAATTCAACATGTAAAAGCCAGAATGCATATGTTATTATCAAACCAAGTCCATCCTCAGTTGTGTGTTAATAACCATGCTACAGCCTATAACTCTTGTAATGAGAGATTTTTCATATTTTTAACTGGTTTGTGTATTGTTTACTGTCGTTTAAGTGTTATCTTGCTTCTGCCTCCCCCCTCGAAGAGGTGCCGGCGAGTTTCGTAAAAAAAGGGAAGAGGTGATATTTGCTGGTTTAGTTTTTGGAAAGGTTTCATTTTTTTCCAAGAGTGTCGTATGATCTGAGTGCCTTCAGTTAAAGAAGGAAACACCCGTCTCAAGTGTTACTACTGTTGCAAGGTTCAAGTTTTTGTTCCAAAACTGCTGCATCGTCTGGAGTGTTTTGAGATGAAGAATGAAGTGATCCTCTTCGGTGAGCAATTTTTTTGTTCTTTCAATTTGCAAAAATGCTATCATCATTATGTCGTTCCTACCGCATTTTCCACATATCTTTCGTAAGCGGATATTGTTTTCAATAGTTTTGTGATTACCAGGCCAAGGATTACAGTGGACTAAATGCAAATGACATAGGCTTGTATAGATCAAGAACCATGCTAACAGTGATGAAGAAAGATGAATGAAGAATAATGATGGTGAACTTATTTATTAGCTCATAGAAAGGTCACATAGTTTTATACAAAGTGATCACCATTGAGACCGAACACACGACTAATACAAAATAGAGAACAAATCATTACTACTAAGTTTCATCTAAATCATAACTAACAAAGTATCTACTATAACAAGCTAGAATACGTCTCAATCAGATATCACAGTTGTGAGATGTGCCCGTCTGTTCTCAAGAAATTTGTCGACGATACGACGCCTTGGATTTTGAATCAACGAACGTCGAATAGCTGCAATTTAGAACATAATTTGTAAGAAGATGATTATTTTAAATTATTAGCATTTTAATTTTAGCTATAGTTTATAAATCTATTATAAGAACCACTCACTCTTCAAGTGGTATGTAGTGTGATGATCTGGGTTGAAATGAACGGTGCTGTAATCCGAGGTTTCCAAGCATCCTATTGTTAGGATAATAAATAAGCATAAGAATTGAGTTCAAGTTGAAAGAATTTAGGTACAAGAGAAATTACTGTGTTTATTGTTACGACGCAACATAGTTCCAATAATGATGTTATTGTCAACTCTAGCTAACGACCATCGTAGAGCATTTCTTTGCAAGAGGTCAGTCCATACCCCCACGACGATTAGATCCCACCTATAAAAACATTAATGTTGTCTGAATAAGACCTAACAATTACTTAATACTTTCAAAAAATAATGTAGCTATAAATTAGTGTCACCTGGAATCCATTAGTACAGCCTCTCTATACGGCCTTCCACCGATATGCTTTAATGGCTCTAAATGAAGAACTATGCCAATAATGTCTGAGCAATTCACATGTGATTAGTTATCTTTGAATAACTTATACATCAGCCATTAGTACTATATATATATATAAACCATATGGAAGGAATGATCATTACCTACGAACGACTTATGCGGTTGTTGATACACCTTATGGAATGGCATAAGATACTTTGGAAATGGAGGAAATTGGATTGGCTTAATGAATGGCTCCACAATAGTATGTGTTATCAGTCCGATCTCTAGCCCATGTCCAATATTCCGAAATTGAATCCCCTCCCTATTTAGACAGAATCCCACTCTATACAATGTATATGTGCATCCTTGTGTGAGTAAGGCATCGAAACGTGGAACATTATTGCGACTTGAAATTGCTTCCATTTTGGATCCCTAGATATATGGGAATACAGGTCGTATGAGTCAAAGAATTTTATTATAACATGACTATATGGACTCTATTTTAAAGCTTGAAGTAACTCACTGTGATATCCTGTAGGATGAAGTGTTGACTATCATGACGCCTAGGAAACTTAACAACTACCCTCGCAAAGATACTCTTTACGTGTGGTAAGTTATTGAAATCTTGAATATCATCAAATAACACGAAACTATATAAAACACAAACTGTAGCTTAAGTTTGTAATTCATATATAAATGTGACAAGTGAACTATATACTTACGGAGGAAAGGGACGAATGTCTGGAACTGTCCTATTTTGGTTTATTCTACCGGATCCTGCCATTGATCTTGTAGGACCAATCATGACATTATTGCAAAGAAAACATCATTAAAAGGATTAAATGACAAAGTCCATCTGTCAAACAAATAGATTTCTTTTACATCATAATGAAATTACAAGAAACTATTTTGTAGAAAGTGTAGACTCTATCTACGTCTTTGTTCTTTAAGAAACCTAGCATCAAATCGAAGATTTTTCATATAACAATATTTAAAGTTAAATCATAAAATGTAACATAATATGTCTCATATGTTTATCTACATCTTGTGACAGTTGCTGGTGAATAATAGGACAGCAAGCGCCAGTGAAATAGTAAGTACACATTTGCGTCCACCGACAGTAATGAAATGGCATGTAGTCAAAGCTCACGCACCAATAATTTTTTAGGTTGCTTTAGCACTTCATGACAATTGCAAAGCTGTTCTTGTTGGCGAAAGGACTTTTGGCAAGGTTTGAACAAACACCTGACCGGACTTCACTACCCAAAAGAGGATATTGTGACGTTTTCTTTCCCTATGATCAACAGGATTATATGATGCCCTTTTTGTGTCTGGTAACTCATGTCTAGGGTGATGCAGGGCTTAATCCAATCTGTATTGATAAAAATAAATATCAATACATTCACTTTCTACAATCAGTTTTCTACTTTTATTTTTGTATGGCTGGAAAGCAACTGAAGATTTTTCAATTTATATTCCACAGTATCATTTACTGAACGTCATACTGACGTGTTCGTTATTTCCAGAACAAGGCCATCTCAGATAAAAGTAGATGTAGCTTTCATAGGACTTAGTTCCAGCAAAGCAAAGGTTGGCAGTGCACCAAACAATAGCGTTTATACTTCATTCTTATGGATTGGAGAAGCCTATGCAACATGTCAAGCCAGATGACATGCAGATGAGAAGGTTCTGCATCAATAGAAACCAGAGAAAAATCTGTATGTGTCTGTATGACATCTCAGATAAAGCCTGATGATCAGCATGATGAAAGGTGGGGAGTTCTATAGCTGGTTTAAGCTGGAGCTAGCTTCTGAAGTCCGGTCAGGTGTTTGTATGTGTTGCCCTTTTGTATTTCATTTCATGTTATTTGTTCCTTGAACTGTACTTGGTCGTACTTGTGAATAAATATTTTAGCATGGCTGTTCGACTTCTTATAATGTTTATTCGACATCAGTTCATGATATTAGTGTTACATGATATTTTATCATATGAATTTTGAATATCATAGTGATGTTTATCGTTCTGTATCTATATTTTATACTAATCTTTAACTCTCGTGGCAACGCACGAGCACACACCTAGTCTCACTTAAGGGTGTTTCACTTTGTATTGAACTGTAGACATAGAAAGAAGAATTAAGAGAAGCGAAGAAGAATGAAGTTGCGTAGGTGCAAGTGCACCGTACAGAAAGCATACTACCAGCTAATCCTTTCAACTATCATTTAGCATCAACCTCTATATACCGGAAGCATGCTTGTATATAAACTTCATACCCCAATAAATACCCCTAATACACACAAATTTGTCATGTCCATATATATTAGTTGGAATTTTAATTTAAATTTGTTCTCAATACAATTCATTCGCTTTTACAATTTGGTAATAGACATGACATAACAAAACATGTTCAAACTGTAATAGTAGAACAGGTCATTCAAATATTCAATATAATAAAAGAAATAGTATTAAGAACACAAAATGAAAGCATGAAAGCACTAACCAAAGTTTTGTTGGACAATACAGAGCTGCAAAGATGGGTACAGAAATTGAGGCGAACACAATTCCGAATTTCCCTGGATAGTCACAACGACCCATGATTATTATAGAAAACATAAGTATTCACATTCTGAGAAAAGAAACTGGTATTCTCTATCAGAATTTTCATAGCAACGCCAAACTAAGATGACAGAACTGCTATACAATGATGACAGAACTGCTATACAATGTTAAATGTTGATGAGAAAACACAATGGTAAGTAGGTAAAAACTATAGGAACATATTCAAAGATCCTTCTCAATTCGGATGCAGCGACACAACACACTACATGTTTTGAGAAACTAATCATTGCTATTTGCTAGCTCGGTAATGAACAAAATATTTGAAATAAACACAAACTGACCAGGTGAGCAGAAAGGCAAGTCGAAGAGAACATCATATTAAGGTTACTGAATCAATGACAATCCCACTCGCTCCCATAATAATCTTAGATTAGGTTACATAATAAGATGTTTCATAGTTTTGCTCATCAATATTTAACATTCATCAAAGCTGATAATACTTGTTATTTTGCTAATGGACAAAGAAAACTACAGAAGCATTTTGTTTGTCCACCTAAATTTAGTAAACAGTACAAGGAAGATTGTGTGCCAAGCAAAGAACTACATATCCATAAATGGACCACCTAGATGTCTGGGATCAGCAATAAATTCAAAGGTAGACATAATTCATGGAAAGACAGTATACTGGAAGCAACACGAGGTTGTAAAAGACAGATGCTCCATACTTGTGGGCACAAGAAGAAAAAGGCAACACGGATGCTTGAGAGTCTGCACTGCTTGGGATTAACTCTGAGAAAAACAAAATGGTAATTAGAGAAGCAAAGATTAACTCTAAGAAAACACAATGGTAAGTAGGTAACAACTATAGGAACATATTCAAAGATCCTTCTCAATTCGGATGCAACGACACAACACACTACATGTTTTGAGAAACTAATCATTGCTATTTGCTAGCTCGGTAATGAACAAAATATTTGAAATAAACACAAACTGACCAGGAAAGCACGTAGTTTAAGTATGGCGTTGAAAGCAAATAAAACTGGATAACTTAAATTGTTCAATCATGATATATTGCATTGGTGCCTAGTTTTGAATGGTCAGCTTCTTACCAAACAAAGTCTGCTGATATGGAGTAGTGCAACAGTACAAGTAACCCTGACCGCGGTAAGCAGCCAAGTTACCACTAAGAAACAACGAAAATGATACTCCAAAGACCATGCATTAGATTTTAGGACAATTGGTTGCTGGATCCAAAGGCCATACACCAGATTTCCAGGAAAGCACGTAGTTTAAGTATGGCGTTGAAAGCAAATAAAACTGGAATGTGCTGAAGTTTACCTTTTTTTTAATTCATCGCTAAAAAGTAGTGCATCGATAGAATTTCGCATGTGCAGTTTGAATTAGACACCAATAATTGTGCACCAAAGCAAGTAGAGGCACACAGAGATGACGAAATGTGCTGAAGAAGAAAAAAGAAAGATAGCACTTGTTGAACTCTGTAATTTCGTTACTTTGGTAATGAAATACGGTTTTGATCGGTCTTAAAAAAGAGTCTTTTTGCAATTGTGAGCTCATGAAACATTAACTCAGATTGCTGATTTATACCAGTAGACAGTTTGACAGGTCAAGCTATCAAGAGCAGTGATCACTTCCACAGTTTGAAAAGGTAAGACTTGACCGAGCCAACTAACTCTAGGAGTGAGTCGAATTAGTAAAAATGACTTAAAAATCAAGATATCCCCTTTCCTACATCTAGTAACCTAAACTAAAGCATGAAACACAATTTATGAAAGGGTCAAACATTATATATCACCACTCAGAAACAGGGGCACAGGACTAAGGAAATATAGTACGAGGATGCTAAACAAAGTAATAAGCATGGAAAAATAAGCAAGCAACAGCCTAGAGAACTATATGACCTGCAATAAGCGCAGAGTGGTTCTTTCATCGTGTGGTTTGTATATCGTACCACCAAATGCAGGAATGATGGAATTACCATACACAGCCTAGAGAATCGCTCTACCAGTCTTGATTCTAAATAAAAAACTACCTTACTCCTCAAGCGGGAGAGACCGGTCGTGGAGCAACTCGCCGTCGATCTTCACTACTCCCCTTGTAGCCTGCGCAGTCCCGGTTGTCGGCCGAGCAAGCCCCTCCTCGCCTCTGCTGAGCGCCCCCTCGGTCCACTGCAGGCGCGCTCGGACACTGTAGAGGCCCGGCGCGGTGGCGTGGTACAGGAACCCGACTCTGGTGAAAACGCGTGCTCGGACGAGATAGAGTCCACACATGCTCCCGGTTTATCTTCATCGAGCTCTATAAGGTGTCTGAGGAAGTGGAGGTCGTGGGGAGGAAGCATGCAGTAGTGGACGACGTGGGGACTGTAGAGGGGGAGACGGTTGCACGAACTGTGCGGGGGTGGGGACAGTAGAGGCCGCACAAATGGGGATGGCGCAGGGCTGGAGGTTGCCGGCGGGATAGAAGATGGAGCGGCGGTGGTAGAGCGGCGGTGGTGAAGCGGCGGTGGTGGAGCGGCGGTTGCGCTGGACACTGGAGGCCGCGTCCGCAACGAAGGCGAACAAGAGGGCGGCGGCGCAAGGCGAGCATGCGGGGGCGGCGGCGCAAGGTGAGCATGCGGGCGGGGGCGCAGCCGCGCAGGGCTGGAGGCCGCGGGCGGGGGCAGGGTTTCACGGCTGAGTCAGGTCCGCCGAGCTTTTTTTTTGTACGGCCATGGCCTTACGTGTGCTCTGCAGGTGGCTGACTTCACCAGCCGTACTGCGTCGGGGGCACTTACGACAGCCTTATCTGCCGAAGTCGAGAGACTTCGGACGCAACATGCTGACGCTGTCCGTGAGAAGTCTGCCTCCGACAGCAAGTGTCGTAAACTGGCGGACAAGGTGGCCGCCCTGGAGGAGGAAAAGGCTGACCTCCGGCGCCAGCTGGCGGGGGAGAGGAGGGAGACCAACGAGGCCATCGCCAAGGAGCAGGCCGCGCAGGCGGAGGCTAGGCTGGCACGGGCGGAAGCCAATCTTGCCAAGGATCTCGCCGAAGACCTGCGGGGGCGGCTCACCGCTCTGGAGAGCCGCGCGAAGGGGGCCGAAGCCGCGGTGCCGGATGGAGCGAAGGGTCTCCGTGTTGTCTCTGGTGCCGATGAAGCGAAGGGTGTCCCTGCCTGCTTTGTCTGTCAGGGCAGGGGCTAAGCGGTGGAGACTTCGGGCGAAGGGTGGCGTTTCTGCCTTCGCTCCAACATTTGCCCTCCGAGGGACCAGTTCGACAAAGTCACCTGGTGCCGAAGACGTCGCTAGATGGCGGAGACGCTGCCCTCGCTCGAAGTGGTTCCGCGGGGGTTTTTGATGTGACCGTTGATGGACATCGTACTGTTGGACTGCGGGTTTTCCGAAGCGTCGCGCCCTGTGGGATTGCGGGTTTCCCGAGGAGCCGCGCCCTGCCTATAAAGGGGGGCGGGGGACGGCGCTGTTTGCACTTTGCCTTCCGCGCTCCGTGAAAACCCTAGCCGCCCGCCGTCTTTCTGCTCCTCTTCTTCTACTGCTCCCTTTGCTCGTCGGAGATCTGGCTCGAGTGAAGCAGACCGCCCGCCGCCGCCGACGGTACGTAGCAATGCCATCCTCTTCTTCTTCCGCCGACGCCACGCCGCCGGCCGCCGCCTCGTCTGAGGAGACGTTGAGTAGCGTGATGGTGGAGGAGCTGCGCGCCGGCGACTCTGTTGATTTTGGTGTGTCACGGATGACGTCGGCCCGCGTCGAAGAAATGCAGCGCTTGGGCTACTTTGGCGGCGGAGTCGCTCGTGCTCCGGGGACGGAGGAAGTCCCCGAGCCGGAGGGTGAGTTGGTTGTTTTCGAGGCGTTCTTCGTCGCCGGTCTCCGCTTGCCTGCGCACCGGTTTGTTGGCGAAGTCCTGCGTAGATTCAACGTTCAAATTCATCAGCTGACACCGAACGCCGTGGTGGCGCTGGCGAAGTATGTCTGGGCAACGACTTCGTACGGCGGACAGCCGTCGGTTGAAGTTTTTGCGAAGAATTATTGCTTGCATTGGCAGAAGAGGGTGGTTGAGGATGGAGTTGCCCAGTTCGGGTCGTGCACATTCACGCCGAAGACCGGCAAGACCACAATGCCAGTAGTGGAGTTGGTTCCGTGCGCCCGCAACAAGTGGGGCAATTGGAATGAATTTTGGTTTTACGTTGCTGAGGCTACTGTCGAAGGCCATGAAGGACTTCCCGTGTCTGAGATGTGCTCTCACTATTACTCTGCATATCCGCCGTTTGAAGTGGCAGAAGAGGATGCAGACGAAGGGGCCCTTCGGTGCGCTGCCGGCCAGAGCAGTGGTCGTGATTTAGTTGAAGAGTTTGTGGCGTACGGGGTCTGGCCCTTGGCGCACGGCTGGGCGCTGGGCGAAGTGTGCCCTCGCCAGATGCCTTTTCACGGAGGAAGGGTGGTGCGAAGTCCGGCCTTTGCACTGAATTTGCGAAACCGTGACCCGGCCGCCTTTGTGCGTGATGCGGAGGACTTGGCGGTGCGGCTCGTGGGGCGGTACGTGGCGAGGACGGAAGGCCAGCGCAGCTTTGATATTCGCGGGTCAAATGAACGTTTGAACAGGGTCTTCGAATTAAATCAGTTGCCGTACGACGGCTACTGTAACACCCTAAAGTTCAATCTTGTGAAGACAAGGAAAAATTCTCAAAGAGTTTAAATCAAAACACCTTACCTTAAAGATAATCATAATTTAGAAGTTTCCACTCATGAATATGTTAAAAATACATAATTAAAGATACTTAGATAATCTAAATTGCCTTTGGGTTAGGATATATAAAAGAATTAGGATTAAACTATTTCTTAATATATATAGTCTACAATATAAATTTGATTTCCCTAGAAGTAATAAGGTAGGGATTATTTAAAAGCTTGTCTAAAGGAACTAAAATAAATAAAGAAATACATAAAATAGGTTTTTGTGCATTATGCTAAAGTTCTATATGAGTATCCAAAATTAAGTGTTTGAACTTTAAACTTGTGTTGATTTGAAATTCAAATGGAAAGGGAAAATAGAAAATAAGAAATAAAAGGAGAAGGGAAGAACTAAGAAAAATACTACATAAAATGAAATAAAAATCAGACTAAACATCCTTCACACTTAAATTATTAAATTATACCATTCAAACTGGGGACAAGTTATTCACAAAGTTGAACTCAAACTTGAAATTCAAATTGGATTTGAAAATGGAGAAAAGAAAATAGAAAAGAAAAAGAAAAAGAATAAAAACCCCTAACTGGGCCGGCTACTGGAAATCGGCCCACCTATGGAATCCTCACCGCGCGGCCCATCTCCATTCACGGGGCGTGCCGACAGGTGGGCCACGCCCGACAGCCACACACCCGCGCGCCGTATCTCTGTCGTGTGGGTCCCACGTGCAGCCTCCCTCGCGCGCGCCTGCGTTTTCCCTCGCTCTCGCTGACGACGCGGGACCCTCACGTCTGCCTCTCATCACGCGTGCGCTTCTCCTGCGTACCCGCTCGGCGCCGACATGGAGGGCCCACTGGCCAGGAGCTTCTTCCTCCCGGACTCCACTCGCGTAGTGCAAGTTTGTTGCCGCAACGACCGCCGTGCGCATCGCGCGCTACACCGACCGGATTCCTCGGGCGCGGACTCCCCTAGCTATAAATTCGTACCGAGCTCGCTTCCCTCCCTTCATCTCCCCACTGCCAGCCACCATCGCCGAGAACGCAGTGAGAGAACGTGTGACGCCGCCGCCGTGAGCAATCCCGGCAACGCCGACGGTCCGGTCCTCGGTTGAGTGTCCGCGGGCTTCGTCTGGCCGGCTGGGTGGCAACCGTAGCAAGAACGCCCGGGATTCGTCGCGGGCCTCGCCGGAATTCCTCGCCGTGTCCGCTGCGCCGCCGTGAATCCGCGCCGCGTCGTGGCCGAGCTACCATCGTCGCCAATCCGAGGTAAAAAGCCCACGATCGATCTCGCCTTGACCTCTGGTATGCGTGGCACTGTTTAATTTTGGGCACGGGGTTGCGGTTGACCGGATCGTGCGCTCGCCGGTGGTGCCCCGCCGCGGATGGATTGGTGCGCCGCCGAGCTCCGGTCGGATTGGGGCGATGAACTCGCACCGTCGGATCATGGATGAACGAACCCGATTAGGTTAGGGAGATACCCCTTCGCTGGGCCGATCTGGACCGTAGGTCTCAATCGGAGGGCTGTGGCGTGATCTCGGCTTCATTAAATCTGGGCTGTTGATCGCTGATCGAACGGCTGTCGTCGCGTACCGGTTCGATATATGATGGATCTAATCTGCGCCATCCAAATCGGATCCAACGGCTCATCTCCGCCGATACCCCTTCGGTCTGGGTATTTTTCTAAAGAACCCTCGGGTTTTAAGGAAATCAACCCGCCGTCCACAAATCCTGTGCGCTGAGTCTCTGTAATTTTACCCTGAGCCCCCTGTGTTTTCCATTAAATGAGGCCGAGTCCAGAGAGTTATAAAATCCTAGAAAATGATTTAGAAAAAATGATTTTCAGTGTTAAAATAAATCCAGAAACTTAATTAATTCATAACTAATTCATTTTAGCTCCAAATTGAGTCATTCCAATTCCTAAAATTTTGTAATAATATTCTCTACCATTTAGAATCACTGTTTTGACATGAACTCTGTCAGAAAATTTACTTATCATTTAATCATATTTTAATCACATAAAACATTAGAAAATCCATAACTTAAAATCTATAACTCCAAAATTAATAATTCTTTTTCCTGTGATCTTATTTTAATATGTAGGTTATTAATATGTATTTTGGCATACATGTTTGGTGTAATGTTAATTTTTGCCTATACACTGTTTGTTTGTAATGCTACGACTAGCAGTGAGGACACGAGTCACCTGAAGATCATCCTGGTACCTGGAATCTCAAGGCCCAGGCAAGTTGTGCCCTTGATCACTTCTTTTTACCTACTCATGTTCTAATTAATCATAATGATCTGCATAGGTTAATTTTGATGGGACCCAATAGGATACCCTAGTTTGTCTATCTTTATACCTTGTTTACCACTGATCTTTCTGGGTAGTACTTGCTAGTGCTATATGTGGTTTTGGGTATGGAGATACACCTTACTATTCATGATTATACTTTTGTTATCAGTTGTTATTTATGGTTCATGTTGAGATCATTATGTTAATTGGAACATGGAGAACCACCCGGGAAAACAGTGCTACCACAAGGGTAGTATGGGATGCCCTTGGCTGATTAATTAGGAAAGCTAGTGGAAGACTACCTTACCCGAAAGGGGCAAGGGCAGTAGGGGAGAGGTCAGTGTAGGGAGGCCCTCGGGAGGATTTTGCTGCGATGGCGGTCCTGCAAGGGATTCCTGCACTGGATCTTCCTATAAACTGTAGCGGGTTTTCGGAAGCTAGTGGAACTTTGTAAAGGCCTCGTAGTGCTACCCTGCCTCACCTCCTTGGTAGAGGTGTATGGGATTCATGACCCCTTGGCAGATGGGTAACACGACTTGTGGGTAAAGATGCGCAACCTCTGCAGAGTGTAAAACTGGTATACTAGCCGTGCTCACGGTCATGAGCAGCTCGGACCCTCACATGATTAACTTATGGAACTAAATTCAATTTGTCATATGCATTGCATCGCAGGTGATGTTGTTACTTTTGTTCTATTACTTAATTGGGATTTGGTATTTACTTATACTTAGTAACTGCTAATAAAATTTTGACCAACTTTAAAAGCAATGCTCAGCTCTAACCATCTTCTTTGGTAAGCCTTACACTGCACGTGAGCTCCCACCTTTGGCGAGTTCATGCACATTATTCCCCACAACTTGTTGAGCGATGAACGTATGTGAGCTCACTCTTGCTGTCTCACATACACCACAGGTCAAGAACAGGTACTACAGGATGGTGCTCATGGAGGATGCTGTGATGAGTTCGTGAGAGTTCTAGGTCGTCGTCTCCCAGTCAACTTTGGGTCGCTGGACCGTTGTCTCCCTATAATGTAATTATTTATTTTGTATAGAACTCCTGTTATATATAAAGTTGTGACATTCGATCCTGTGCCACTATACATCATATGTATGAGACTTGGTCCCAGCATACCTGGTGTTTATGTTAACCCCGGGTTTTGGATCCCTAAAATCCGGGTGTTACAGAAGTGGTATCAGAGGAATGTTGACTGTAGGACGAAACCTAGATGGAACTGGACAACCATTCTTTACTTACCTCTGTTACTCTGATTCTTTTCTAAACTCTTCTTAATCTTTCTCATCTATTTCCGCTTTACTCTGATTGTTCTTATCTTTTCTTTCTAAAAGACAAATGTGGATTTCACACTTTGAAATCCTGTGACTAGAGTGACCTTTAGGAATAGGAGACCTAATCTTAGGAACAAAACAAAACTATTTTTATCTATATGCTTGAATGTTTGTTCTTATGATATCTGTCTGATTTGGATCTTTGATTGAGTGAGAGGAGTTGTGGAGTAATGTCCACAATTGCATCTGCATATATACATAGGTATTAAAATATATTTATAAAATAACTAGACAACCTAGATTGTCCCCATTGGAACATATCTAGCTTAAGAGATTTATCTTATCCTAAAAAGATCTCATTCTAACCAATTCATCTTATCTTAAAAGATTCTCCCCTATCTTAATAGATCCATCTCATCTTAAAATATACTCATCTCATCTTGAAAAGATTTTACGTCATCCTAATAGACCTAACTGACCTCGAAAGACTCTACCTTATCCTTATGGATTCATCTTGCCCTAATTAGCATATTGACCCCACTCTAGAATAACAACCATGATCTAATGCAAATTAATTAGATCTTATCTAGTCAAACTAGTCACACCAATCTAACATAGATCTGATCTAATCTAAAGTGACTTACTAAACATGTTAGATAATACTTGTGAAAGAGATTAGACCCCACTAGCCATGTATTAACTTATCTTAGCACATTGGATCAATTCAACCATGAGCTAACCCAACCCATAGAACCATGATGAATAGTATAACCTTTCTATTCCCACCTAATAACAAACAAACTTTTAACCTACATCTTGTAGCCTATCTCACCCATGTATATCTCTCATCTTGACAGATTCTATCTTACCCTTGGATATTCACCTTATATGATTGGTTACCCCAATCTGGACATAAATTAAGCCCTACCAAAGAATCTATAGATTATAACCAACTACTAGCTTATCCATTCCGCTTAGTAATTTCCTTTGCAAAACTATTACCACATGCTTCTAACTTTCATGGTCAATACCAGGAAAGGAAAGATTATCACGTAACAACAAACAGAAAATGAATCCTCCAAATCCTCCACCTGTTGACCTCAATCAAGTGGTTGCTACCCAAAGACTGGTAATACAACAGTTAACAGACATGGTGACCGAGATGCAGAATCAGATAAGACAACAACGCGAGGAAATACGTCAAGCCCGCCAAGAAATAAGGCAAGCACGGCTGGAGAGACAACAACAACAACCCTCACCACCACCAGCTTCACCAAGCTACATAGATATAAATTATGATGATTTGTAAGATCTAGATGTTACTTTAGTTAGTAGTTGATAAGATACTATTTTAGTAATAATAATAAGGTCCATTTGACCCTGTGTTTTGCTAATAAGGTATGCATCATGCCGAGATTTTGTTTATGCATATGTGTTGAATCAATATGGGTATACATCCTTTTCTTACAAATCTCGTGGACGAGATTATTTTTAAGGGGGGTAGGATTTGTAACACCCTAAAGTTCAATCTTGTGAAGACAAGGAAAAATTCTCAAAGAGTTTAAATCAAAACACCTTACCTTAAAGATAATCATAATTTAGAAGTTTCCACTCATGAATATGTTAAAAATACATAATTAAAGATACTTAGATAATCTAAATTGCCTTTGGGTTAGGATATATAAAAGAATTAGGATTAAACTATTTCTTAATATATATAGTCTACAATATAAATTTGATTTCCCTAGAAGTAATAAGGTAGGGATTATTTAAAAGCTTGTCTAAAGGAACTAAAATAAATAAAGAAATACATAAAATAGGTTTTTGTGCATTATGCTAAAGTTCTATATGAGTATCCAAAATTAAGTGTTTGAACTTTAAACTTGTGTTGATTTGAAATTCAAATGGAAAGGGAAAATAGAAAATAAGAAATAAAAGGAGAAGGGAAGAACTAAGAAAAATACTACATAAAATGAAATAAAAATCAGACTAAACATCCTTCACACTTAAATTATTAAATTATACCATTCAAACTGGGGACAAGTTATTCACAAAGTTGAACTCAAACTTGAAATTCAAATTGGATTTGAAAATGGAGAAAAGAAAATAGAAAAGAAAAAGAAAAAGAATAAAAACCCCTAACTGGGCCGGCTACTGGAAATCGGCCCACCTATGGAATCCTCACCGCGCGGCCCATCTCCATTCACGGGGCGTGCCGACAGGTGGGCCACGCCCGACAGCCACACACCCGCGCGCCGTATCTCTGTCGTGTGGGTCCCACGTGCAGCCTCCCTCGCGCGCGCCTGCGTTTTCCCTCGCTCTCGCTGACGACGCGGGACCCTCACGTCTGCCTCTCATCACGCGTGCGCTTCTCCTGCGTACCCGCTCGGCGCCGACATGGAGGGCCCACTGGCCAGGAGCTTCTTCCTCCCGGACTCCACTCGCGTAGTGCAAGTTTGTTGCCGCAACGACCGCCGTGCGCATCGCGCGCTACACCGACCGGATTCCTCGGGCGCGGACTCCCCTAGCTATAAATTCGTACCGAGCTCGCTTCCCTCCCTTCATCTCCCCACTGCCAGCCACCATCGCCGAGAACGCAGTGAGAGAACGTGTGACGCCGCCGCCGTGAGCAATCCCGGCAACGCCGACGGTCCGGTCCTCGGTTGAGTGTCCGCGGGCTTCGTCTGGCCGGCTGGGTGGCAACCGTAGCAAGAACGCCCGGGATTCGTCGCGGGCCTCGCCGGAATTCCTCGCCGTGTCCGCTGCGCCGCCGTGAATCCGCGCCGCGTCGTGGCCGAGCTACCATCGTCGCCAATCCGAGGTAAAAAGCCCACGATCGATCTCGCCTTGACCTCTGGTATGCGTGGCACTGTTTAATTTTGGGCACGGGGTTGCGGTTGACCGGATCGTGCGCTCGCCGGTGGTGCCCCGCCGCGGATGGATTGGTGCGCCGCCGAGCTCCGGTCGGATTGGGGCGATGAACTCGCACCGTCGGATCATGGATGAACGAACCCGATTAGGTTAGGGAGATACCCCTTCGCTGGGCCGATCTGGACCGTAGGTCTCAATCGGAGGGCTGTGGCGTGATCTCGGCTTCATTAAATCTGGGCCGTTGATCGCTGATCGAACGGCTGTCGTCGCGTACCGGTTCGATATATGATGGATCTAATCTGCGCCATCCAAATCGGATCCAACGGCTCATCTCCGCCGATACCCCTTCGGTCTGGGTATTTTTCTAAAGAACCCTCGGGTTTTAAGGAAATCAACCCGCCGTCCACAAATCCTGTGCGCTGAGTCTCTGTAATTTTACCCTGAGCCCCCTGTGTTTTCCATTAAATGAGGCCGAGTCCAGAGAGTTATAAAATCCTAGAAAATGATTTAGAAAAAATGATTTTCAGTGTTAAAATAAATCCAGAAACTTAATTAATTCATAACTAATTCATTTTAGCTCCAAATTGAGTCATTCCAATTCCTAAAATTTTGTAATAATATTCTCTACCATTTAGAATCACTGTTTTGACATGAACTCTGTCAGAAAATTTACTTATCATTTAATCATATTTTAATCACATAAAACATTAGAAAATCCATAACTTAAAATCTATAACTCCAAAATTAATAATTCTTTTTCCTGTGATCTTATTTTAATATGTAGGTTATTAATATGTATTTTGGCATACATGTTTGGTGTAATGTTAATTTTTGCCTATACACTGTTTGTTTGTAATGCTACGACTAGCAGTGAGGACACGAGTCACCTGAAGATCATCCTGGTACCTGGAATCTCAAGGCCCAGGCAAGTTGTGCCCTTGATCACTTCTTTTTACCTACTCATGTTCTAATTAATCATAATGATCTGCATAGGTTAATTTTGATGGGACCCAATAGGATACCCTAGTTTGTCTATCTTTATACCTTGTTTACCACTGATCTTTCTGGGTAGTACTTGCTAGTGCTATATGTGGTTTTGGGTATGGAGATACACCTTACTATTCATGATTATACTTTTGTTATCAGTTGTTATTTATGGTTCATGTTGAGATCATTATGTTAATTGGAACATGGAGAACCACCCGGGAAAACAGTGCTACCACAAGGGTAGTATGGGATGCCCTTGGCTGATTAATTAGGAAAGCTAGTGGAAGACTACCTTACCCGAAAGGGGCAAGGGCAGTAGGGGAGAGGTCAGTGTAGGGAGGCCCTCGGGAGGATTTTGCTGCGATGGCGGTCCTGCAAGGGATTCCTGCACTGGATCTTCCTATAAACTGTAGCGGGTTTTCGGAAGCTAGTGGAACTTTGTAAAGGCCTCGTAGTGCTACCCTGCCTCACCTCCTTGGTAGAGGTGTATGGGATTCATGACCCCTTGGCAGATGGGTAACACGACTTGTGGGTAAAGATGCGCAACCTCTGCAGAGTGTAAAA
This sequence comes from Zea luxurians, assembly GCA_029449295.1. Classification (NCBI taxonomy): domain Eukaryota; kingdom Viridiplantae; phylum Streptophyta; class Magnoliopsida; order Poales; family Poaceae; genus Zea; species Zea luxurians. Next base: position 2,303,548 of record JAOPSE010000026.1, on the reverse strand, counting down.
CTGGTATACTAGCCGTGCTCACGGTCATGAGCAGCTCGGACCCTCACATGATTAACTTATGGAACTAAATTCAATTTGTCATATGCATTGCATCGCAGGTGATGTTGTTACTTTTGTTCTATTACTTAATTGGGATTTGGTATTTACTTATACTTAGTAACTGCTAATAAAATTTTGACCAACTTTAAAAGCAATGCTCAGCTCTAACCATCTTCTTTGGTAAGCCTTACACTGCACGTGAGCTCCCACCTTTGGCGAGTTCATGCACATTATTCCCCACAACTTGTTGAGCGATGAACGTATGTGAGCTCACTCTTGCTGTCTCACATACACCACAGGTCAAGAACAGGTACTACAGGATGGTGCTCATGGAGGATGCTGTGATGAGTTCGTGAGAGTTCTAGGTCGTCGTCTCCCAGTCAACTTTGGGTCGCTGGACCGTTGTCTCCCTATAATGTAATTATTTATTTTGTATAGAACTCCTGTTATATATAAAGTTGTGACATTCGATCCTGTGCCACTATACATCATATGTATGAGACTTGGTCCCAGCATACCTGGTGTTTATGTTAACCCCGGGTTTTGGATCCCTAAAATCCGGGTGTTACAGCTACCCTGGTCAAGACGAAGCGGACCGCCGTGGGAAGAAGCCGGCGGTGGAGACTGGAGGCGACCCTGCGCTGGCGGCCGGCCCCCCCTCAAAAAAGAGAAAATTAGGTACTGCGATGGGAGGAATTGGGGTGTCTGATAGTTTTGCTAGAGAGTTAATGAGGACGTGTGCGGCCCCGGGGGAGAGGATGTCTTCGCCCGAGCTCCGGGAGTCTTCGGCTCGGATGCTGAGGGTTACCGGGGGCTGCTGGCCTAGAAATGTTCCTGTCCCCTGCGCGGCTGAGGAAGACTGTTTTACGTCTCGTATGGCTCGTCAGTGGAGAGTTTTTCCTTACGGGCGAAATATCGGTGCTGTTGTGTGGGCAGTGATGGACAAGGATCGTCAAGGGGCGGCGCAAAAACGTCAGGCGACCGTCAGGATTCACGACGCCCGGCCGAAAAGGCAACGGGGAACGGCGAAGGCTGCGGCCTCCAGCGGAGGCAAGCCGCCGCTGGCGGCGAAGGCGGGCGCCTCTGCACCCAGCAAGGCGCCGGAGACAACGGCGGGCGCCGGAGTCTCCAAGCTGACGAAGGTGGTGCCGCCGGCCAGCGGAGTGGCGGAGGCTTCGAAGGCGGCCCGAACGTTGCCGCCGCCGGGCAAACGCGTTGCCGACTTCGGCACCGACATTAGTGTGGACGATTATCTTGGGGGTAAGTTACCCGGCCGCCCCCTTTTTTTTATTTTTCTAATCGTTGATGCGCTGCAGGGTCGGACGAGGGCCGGCTTGCTATAGCTGTGCCTGCCGGGGCAATCGCGACGGCTGCGCTGTCGTCGAAGGCGAGGGGCGGAACCCTTGGCGCCGGAGGCGAGGTGTCGGCCCTCGCGTTGGTCAGAGACGAGGCTGGCGCGGCGACCCGCCGGCTGAAAGGAGTGACGGAGGCGCTGAGTCAGGCGACGGAGGCGCTGAGTCAGGTCCGCCGAGCTTTTTTTTTTGTACGGCCATGGCCTTACGTGTGCTCTGCAGGTGGCTGACTTCACCAGCCGTACTGCGTCGGGGGCACTTACGGCAGCCTTATCTGCCGAAGTCGAGAGACTTCGGACGCAACATGCTGACGCTGTCCGTGAGAAGTCTGCCTCCGACAGCAAGTGTCGTGAACTGGCGGACAAGGTGGCCGCCCTGGAGGAGGAAAAGGCTGACCTCCGGCGCCAGCTGGCGGGGGAGAGGAGGGAGACCAACGAGGCCATCGCCAAGGAGCAGGCCGCGCAGGCGGAGGCTAGGCTGGCACGGGCGGAAGCCAATCTTGCCAAGGATCTCGCCGAAGACCTGCGGGGGCGGCTCACCGCTCTGGAGAGCCGCGCGAAGGGGGCCGAAGCCGCGGTGCGAACGGAGGCCGAACGGACGCGCACACAGCTTATGGCCACATATCGCGAGCTGGGTGCGCGGACCGGTGACTTCGTGGTGCCGGAGCGAGAGGCCGGGCTTCGCTGTTTGGAATGGGTGCAAGAGGAGCTGCAGGAGCTCCCCACTGTCCTGGGGGGGTTAATGTCGTTCGCCTCCCTGGTCACCTGCGAGGGGGCGATGAACGCACTCTCTCGCGAAGGGTGCCGGCACTATGAGGCCTTCGACCAGGCAGATGAAGATTTTGGGCGAGACATCTATAAGGTCGAAGACCCCGTGGTGAAGGAGTCCGCCGGCGCCCTCTATGACCGGATGTGGGGTCTGTATGGTGGTGAAGTGGTCAGGGAGCGGGCCGAGGCTGCGAGGGCTCAGGTAACGTTGTCGTTTGTTCGGCGTTTGCTGGATGTGGTCTGTGCGTGTGTTTGCTGACTTTTTGTATGTTTTGTTTTAGGCGGAGCGAGGCGAGCGGGTGGACGATTTCGGAGCACTGAACGACGCCCTGCCTGACCCGGAGCCGGCCCCGGAGACCACGGAGGACGCACCAGGCGCCCCCACATCTGCTGCGACAGTTGAAGACCTGCCCCTGAAGGTGGCCGAAGGCGCTCCCGATGCCCTCGCAGCAGCTGCGCCGACCGTCGAAGATCCGACGGCGGAGGCGGTGGAAACAATGGCGGAAGAAGCGGCGGAGACAACGGCGGAGGCACCCTCGCAGGTGGCGTAGTGGTTGTTTAGGGTTAGGGAATTTTGGATGTTGTACTGAACTTTGGTTGCTGCGCAGGTTCAAGATTTTGGGCCTGCGCACGCAACCACTGCTACTGAGTTTTTGGCGGCCTCGACCGCGGAAGGTGGTAATCAATATAGTGGGTCTGCATCTGAGTTTTTTGACTTTGCTGACTCCGAGAGCTCGGTTGAGTGGACTGAGGAGTCGTCGGAGGAGGATTTGGATTATTTTGCGGCCTTGGACGTGGCTGCGGCGGAGGCCTCGCCACACGCCGCGGACGCGTCGGACGTGCCAGGCCCTAGCGCCGGGCGCCGTCGACGAAGGGCGGTTGCAAAACGTAGGGTTAGCGCGGAGGAGCGGGCTCTGCTCCGTGTGAGTGGGGCTGGTCGGCAGGAACTGTTGTCTCTGCCGACCGCCGAGAGTGTAGGTGAAGGGGAACTGCGAAGGCTTTTTGCGGGTGAGGAGCTCAGGATAATGTTATTTAATTATAGGGAGATGGGAATTATTCCTAAGGTTGAGCCGATGTAGAGTGTGGTGCCCTCGCTTGTGTATGTGTGTGAAGGCGTTTTGTACTAACTGATTCGTTCGACTGCGCTGTGCTTGCTTGATTATAATTGGTCTTGGCGTGAATGGTTCGATGTTGTCGTTTCGGCCGTTGTTGTGCTAGTCCAGGTGTACCCTTAAGTGTCTTCTGCACAGATAGTCTTCGGTTTTTTCGCACTTGTTGTGTTAAACCGGCTGTACCCTTAGGCGACTTCCGCGCGGATAGTCTTCGCGATAGACTTAGATTTTTTCCGGCTGCACCCTTAGGCGACTTCTGCGCGGATAGTCTTCGCGATAGACTTAGATTTTTTTCCGGCTGCACCCTTAGGCGACTTCTGCGCGGATAGTCTTCGTGATAGACTTAGATTTTGTCCGCACTTGTTGTGCTAATCCGGCTGCACCCATAGGCGACTTCGGCGCGGATAGTCTTCGCGATAGACTTAGAGTTTTTCCCGGCTGCACCCTTAGGCGACTTCTGCACGGATAGTCTTCGCGATAGACTTAGATTTTTTTCCCGGCTGCACCCTTAGGCGACTTCTGCACGGATAGTCTTCGCGATAGACTTAGATTTTTTCTGCACTTGTTGTGCTAATCCGGCTGCACCCGTAGGCGACTTCGGCGCGGATAGTCTTCGCGATAGACTTAGATTTTTTCCCGGCTGCACCCTTAGGCGACTTCTGCACGGATAGTCTTCGCGATAGACTTAGATTTTTTCCCGGCTGCACCCTTAGGCGACTTCTGCACGGATAGTCTTCGCGATAGACTTAGATTTTTTCTGCACTTGTTGTGCTAATCCGGCTGCACCCGTAGGCGACTTCGGCGCGGATAGTCTTCGCGATAGACTTAGATTTTTTCCCGGCTGCACCCTTAGGCGACTTCTGCACGGATAGTCTTCGCGATAGACTTAGATTTTTTCCCGGCTGCACCCTTAGGCGACTTCTGCACGGATAGTCTTCGCGATAGACTTAGATTTTTTCTGCACTTGTTGTGCTAATCCGGCTGCACCCGTAGGCGACTTCGGCGTGGATAGTCTTCGCGATAGACTTAGATTTTTTCCCGGCTGCACCCTTAGGCGACTTCTGCACGGATAGTCTTCGCGATAGACTTAGATTTTTTCTGCACTTGTTGTGCTAATCCGGCTGCACCCTTAGGCGACTTCTGCGCGGATTTGTCGCACGCGAGGGGTTGGGCAAGAGGTTGGTTGGTTGTTGCATGCCATATGAGCAAGAGGTTGGTTGTTGCATTGTGTTGCGCGTGGTGGCTGAAATGGCCCGGGTTTGATCCTCGCGGCCCTGCTTATTTTTTTGCTGGGCGGGAATTCGCAGGGGCGTTGGGCGGGAATTTCGGAGATTTTCGCAGGGCGCGTTGGGCGGGAATTTTGGAGATTTCGCAGGGCGCTGGGCGGGAGTTCGGGTGGCAGAACCAAAAGTGGCAGGCTACCCTTAGAGCCTTAATAAGTAGTAGAGATTATCATATGAAGCAATAAAATAGCAGCAGGATGGAGGAAGAAAAAAGGAAAAGAGAAGGGAGAAAAAGAGAAGATGAAGGGGAAGGGGAAAAAAGGCCTGTCAGCCCACTTAGATAGTCCACCATTCTAGCCCATATGCTTATCCTTCCCATCCCTGTCTTTAGGGTTTAGGGTTGCCCATCTCTCTTATCCAAAAACCTCCCCACGCTGCTGCCCTGCCCCTTCACGTTGTCGCCTTGCTCTGCTGCTTCTTCACGTCGTCGCCCTGCTCCGTCACGCCGCTGCCCTACTTCCTGCTCCAGTGCCGCCGCCCAACCCTTCGAGCTCCCTTAAAAGCCGTCGCCAGGACGTAACACGGCCGCTCATCCAATGCTGCCGCCCTCTCCTCTAAGCTTTGTCCAGTCCCGCAGCTGCTTCCCCTTCCTCCTCCTTTCCTCGTCTCATTCTCCATCCCATTCTGTAAGGCGACGGTGGACGTCCAGAGTTTTTGGGCGCATGGACATCTAGACGACGCCTTAAAAACAAAGATTAGAATAGTACAGTGTGTGATGCAAACAAGCGGCACGGAAAGAAACAAACAAACCCATGGCCATGAGGAGGCTGTGCTGTGCTACATCTGATCCAACTCCAACTGGGTGTCTGGTTCTTCTGCTGCCAACTTCACCTCCTCTGTCAGCTTGCCTGTCTTGCCAAGGTCCTAGCAGCAACTCAAGCAAAGCCTTTTCGCCCTTCAACCACAAGCGACTCCGTCGATGCTCTGCCGGTGTTGTCATGTACCATTGGAAACCGCTGCCAGATCGTAGCGGATGAAAGAGCAAATAGTACCTGTGGTGCGGGATGGAGACGGGGAGATAGAAGCAGCACCATGAATTTGTTGCCTTGCCATTTTACCAGACGATAAAAAACTGCATCGTCACAAAAGGGAGGGAAGGACTGGAGAGAAATGTGAATTAGCCAACTGAGTGAACAGAATGCAGATAGGATACAATGTCCAATCAGCCATCCACACTCTAATCCAACCAATTTGCAAATCGTCCTGGCCCAAAATCCATGCAATTCCTGACTCAATTTATTCCGGCCCACGCATGACAAAAATAGTTTTTTTCTCCTCGTCACTCTAATGTGCCTGTTCCATGCCTAGTAAAATTGTTTTTCACTAGAAAGTATTATTACATGGTGAAAGAACAACCCTATGGTGCCGCTGCAGCAGCTGCTGCAGGAGCCTTCTTGGGCTTCTCCACAACGATTGCCTGGGTAGTCAGCACCATTCCAGCCACGGAGGCGGCGTTCTGCAGGGCGCACCTCGTCACTTTGGCAGGGTCGATCACACCAGCCTCCACCAGGTTCTCGTGCTTGTCCGCCATGGCGTTGTACCCGAACTCCCACTCGCTTTCCCGGATTTTATCCACAATCACCTCACCTTCCACCCCAGCATTATGGGCTATCAGCGCTGCAGGTGCCACCAAAGCCTGAAAACCACCAGTAAAACAAGTATCAAATAAGGTTTCTTCTTAACAAAATAAACTACCATAAACAATTGCCATACCTTCTGAATGATATCAGCACCTAGGCGCTCCTCAGGATCATCCAATGTCTCCTTGATAGCCGGTACGAATGTCGATAGATGAACATACGCTGCACCGCCTCCTGGAACAATACCTTCCTCTATTGCTGCAAAAGTCGCATTCTTCGCGTCCTCTATGCGGAGCTTGCGGTCCTCTAGCTCTGCCTCGGTCGATGCTCCAACCTTAACCACAGCAACTCCACCAGAAAGCTTTGCAATTCTCTCTGCCAACTTCTCAGAGTCATACGTCGAGTCCGTCTGAGAAAGCTCTCTCTTCAGCTGCGCGATTCTGGCCTGGATATCGTCTTTGCTAGCAGCATCTGCTATAATGGTCGTCGAGGAACTTGAGATTGTAACTTTCCGAGCTATGCCAAGCTGCTCCACTGTTGTATCCTCAACTAGTAGACCAAGATCTTTGGATTGATATTCAGCGCCTGAACAAAAGAAACATGCAGAAACAGATCAGAAAACAACCACTGGACTAAACTTCCAGGTTCAAGTTACAAAATCCATGCATGTGTTTACTTGTTTCACAATGTCCAATCAGTTTGTTCACACACAAACACAATTCTTCTAGCTAGAAAATAAGGGATACCAAATGAGCTTGCCCAACTATAGGAGAAAACAGGTGTATAGATTCAAACAGATAATGGCAAGCAGGGCAAAAGAATAACAAAACCTGGACATGTTGACATAAGCATTCAAGGGACAAAAAATGGCACAGAACTAGTAGTGTGGGAGTATAGACACATAGGACAAGGATATTGGTTGACAACGCTGAACATCATAAGCATACTGACCAGGGTACAAACGACCTTAGCAGAAAGCAGTCAGTAGCTTTACCTGTAACAATGGCAATGTCCTGAAGAAGAGCTTTACGCCTCTCACCAAAACCAGGAGCTTTGATTGCAGCCACATTTAAAATTCCTCTAAGCTTGTTTATGACTAATGTTGCCAGCGCCTCGCCACTTACATCCTCTGCAATTATAAGAAGTGGTGCTCTTAACTGTGTTGTCTGCTCCAACAGAGGAATAATTTCTTTTATCGATGATATCTTCTGATCAGTGACAAGAATCCGAGCATTTTCGAACTCAACAATAGATTTTTCAAGGTTAGTGACAAACTGAGGGGAGATATATCCTCTGTCAAGCTGCAGGCAGAAGGGAGAAACAGTGAAGTATTTCAGCACTGAGAAAGACAAATTTTATGTATTAAACCACAAAACACGAAACAGGCATCAACCAGGGAGCAGTTCTAGCTACTGCCAATATATTACCTCCATCCCTTCTTCAACTTCAACTGTGGTCTCAAACGACGATGACGACTCAATCGAGAGGACACCATCAGGGCCAACCTTGTCAATAGCTTCGGCGATCATAGTCCCAACAAATTCATCATTTCCAGCGGATATGGCAGCAACAGCTGGAAGGGAAAAAAAAAGACAACAGCAATTACAAAGCATGATCTCCTTTCCAAATGCATTGGATCCGTTTGAATGCATATAGAAAGAATCCCTAGATGTGCCTAAAAGGCCAGACCTTTAATATCCCCACTACCCTTGACCGGCCTTGATTTCTTCTCAAGTTCCTCCACCAATTTCTGAACAGTCTTATCAATGCCCTTCTTAACGGACACTGGATTTGCCCCTGAAGTAATGCTCAACATGCCCAATTTGATGATCTCCCTAGCGAGAACAGAGGCAGTTGTGGTTCCATCACCAGCCGAGTCATTCGTCTTGCTAGCAACCTTTCATTTTGACAGGCAAATAAATGTAATGAGAAACACATGGGAAATGAGTTATTCCAATGCTCATGCAAACTGAACTTGCACAAGATAACAAGCAAAATGAGCCAGATAAGAGGTAAGAGAGCGAATGGTGCATACTTCACGAATCAAGGAAGCACCAGCATTCTCCATGGGATCAGCAAGCTCAATAGCGCGAGCAATGGTAACTCCATCATTGACCACTTTGGGGGTTCCAAACTCATCCAAGACAACATTCCTTCCTGCAAATATGTAACAATATCAGAACCAAGTGAAAATCAGCCCAGCATTAGAAGGGATCAAGGAGGACGTGGACAACAAAAGATCGGTTTTTGTAAACCCAGACCCAGACATCAAAGCACATCAACAGAAAAAAAAAAACATCACAACTCACAAGTAAAAAGGTGACAGTTCAAGTGAAAAATCAGCCCAGACGTTGGAAGAGACCACAGGAGGAGGTGGGCAACAAAAGGCCAGTTTTTGTAAACCAAAACATCGTCAAGACACATCAATAGGAAAAAAGAAACATCACAACTCAAGTAAAAAGGTGATCGTCCAAGTGAAAACGAGCCCAGGCGTTGGAAGAGATCATTGGAGGAGGTGGGCAACCAAAAGCTGGGCTTTTTTAAACCCAAACATCATTAAGACACATCAACGGGTAAAAGGGTGATAGTGTCATTGTCACATTCATGTTTCGATGTAGGATATGAGGACATGAAACTGAAAACATGAACAAAAGAAAAGGCTGTCGGAGACAAGTACACAGTCCGGAACCTTTTACATGTCTAGTAATAATATAATATAGTATGCGAAATTACAAAAGGGGCCGGTGTTGACATGGTTTAGTTGAACCAGTTTGGATGCAACAACAAATGACCTACCAGAGCAGCATGTCATGATGTGGAATCACCAAAAACTGTGATTCCTAATAATGTGAATGAACTAGTTAGAAGTAAAAATGATCCCTCCAAGGTAGCAGTACAGAAATCGTGGCATATCCTAATAAACTAAATACATCGTGGGACAGAAGAGCAGAACAGAGCATGCAGGTTTGGCTTGGGCAGTATGCAAGAACAGGAACGAGGTAGCAATTGAAAAACAATTTCCCTCAATTCCAATCCAGATGTGGTGATTCATGCAACTATCAACTTTATGCAGATGTGGACAGACCTAGTAAAGGAGAGGGACAGAAACAAAACGAAGCAGAGGGTCCATTGCTTGATTGAGTGGATGAGTAAGAATGAGCCGGTGAACGAGCCTTGTTCTGACATTATGTAGACAATGCAGAGTGGTTTGGAGAGTTGATTTGCCCAATCTTTTGTTCTGAAGTGTGAGCAGGAGTGGAATCCCCAATGTGTATGTCTGCCTTTTAAATGAATTGGCCTTCTTAAAAGCAGAGATATTCTCCTTTCAGAAAAAGAGCAGAGAAGAGATATTCTCTTTTAAAAAAAAATAGAACAGAGCGCCACGGCACGGCACGGCACGAGCACGAGAGAAGATGAAGAGGAAAGAATAAACCTCTGGGTCCGAGGGTGACGCCGACCGCGGCGGCGAGCTTCTCGACGCCGGCCTGAAGGGAGGCTCTGGAGCCCTGGTCAAAGGCGATCTCCTTGGCGGAGGCACGCACGAGGAGCTGCGGGCGACGGCAGGCGACGGCTGGCAGCCTGGCGGTGACGGATGAGGCGGCCCTCCTAGTCCTCCGGAGGAGAGCGGAGGAACTGAGGACGATGCCAGAATCGGTGGTCGGAATGGTGGCCATGTCTGCTTCTGCTCTGCTTGTGCCTGGTGGTCAGAATGGTGGCCTAGGGTTTTGTTTGGGGGGTTGGCGGCTGGATCTGGCCTCTGGCTGCTGCGAGTAGTTAGCGACCCACACCGAGCGACCCGGAGGCTTCTAGAGGGTACGGTACGCAACCAAAGAGACCCTTCTTTCGAGAACATTCCAGCGAATCATCCTGTTAGTATAAGGCTAAGGGTCTGTTTGGTTGGACTGTGGCTCTAAAAAAAGTTATTGTGGGCTGTGAGCTGTGGAAAAAGCTGCTGTAGGCTGTGAGCTGTTAAAAGGCTAACAACCATTTGGTGGAAACCACTAATAGTCGTTAAAAGTTCTTTGATACTCCCTCCGTTTCGTTTTAGTTGTCGCTGGATAGTGCAAAATTGAACTATTCAACGACAACTAAAAAGAAACGGAGGGAGTATATGTTTTCGCAGTTTCATCTGAAAGCCACTAAAAGTAGGTCCAGATGTGCTTTCAGTTTTGCACAGTGAGAAAGTCGGGTTTTAGAAAAAGCTGCTTCCTGGATCCAGTCCTTTGGTTGACTTTTGACTTTTAGGGGGCAAAAACCAAAGTCAAAAGCCAAACCAAACACACCCTAAGTGATCCGATTGGTTCACCTTTTTTTACTAGCTTTTCTAATAATCTAGTTATTAATAATCTAGTTGTGACCAGAATCTAGTTATAAAAAATCTAAGTGTCATAAAGATCATATTTTTTACTAGCTTTTCTAATAATCTAGTTGTGACCAGAATCTAAGTATCATAAAGATTACGTGCGAAGAAAGATAAATGTGTCCAGGATCTAAAAAGTAACGAATTCATATTATTAGAACGACTAGACTGATTTTATATTGATGTTGATTTTGGATGCTTTACCAAATCGAATCTTATAGAAGTGGCCCGAAAAGCTAAGTATTTAATAGTCTATAACAGCTTTTGGTGACCAGAAGCTAAAAAAATAAAACAAACATGGCCTATATTGCCTAGCTATTTTACAGTTTACATGTTCATGCTCTTCCTACCTGTTTAACGATATATCTTCACTTTCCAACAAACCATGCAAATTGGATGTTTTCTTGGGTTCAATTTATTTTCGCAAAAAAAAAACCCCGAAGCATCCTATCGGTCCGAGTAATGGCTGGCATGCCAAGGCCGCCTGATTTGCTAGTTTGCTTTTCTCCTATGCAATTTGCTTGGGCTAGATAGCTGGTTCATTGAAGCTGCTAGTATAGGTTGGTCATCCTCTTTGGCATGGCTTTAACTCTAAACTTCAGACTGGAGTTAAGTACAGCCAATCAAATGTTGTAACTCTACTTTTTTTAGAGCAGTCTAACCCCATAGAGTTAGTGGAGCTCTAGTTAGACCCTGTTTTATATGGCTCTAACTCCATAAATTTTTGTTCCACTCAACAACTTAAGGTGGAGCAGACTCCATGTGGAGTTGGAAAGGTGTTTGGCTACTAGGGTGTCTCTAACTCTATAAAAGAGGTTTTTATTGCTGCTTTGACATTCTTGTTCTTCGTTTCATTTTTTTACTCATTTTTTAGTGAAACAAGTTGTGTATAATATTTTGCCCAAGCATATGAAACAAAATAAATATTGAAAACATCAAAATACCAACATATCACAGAACAAATCCAACTGCTAACTTGTGATCTGGTGCTCAGATTAATACATATACAACTGCTAGCTTGTTGAACGGGTTCTCCAGCATGGCCAGACCCCAAGCACTGCTCATCGGCGAAGCCAAATCCTACAGGTTCATGGACATGCGCTAGGAAGTGAGAGCGGTGGGTGGCGGCGACGCACGTGTACAGGAACCGATGGCGCTAGTAACGGAGCGGTGGGGGAAGAAATGCAAATGCAATGATAGGTGTTGACGCCTTTTTGGAGCGCCAATCACTCAACAAGAACCGTGGCGGTGCACTCTGCACAGGGGCGGACGGTCCGCGCGCAGGGCCGGACGGTCCGCGGCCTGGTGCGGGGCGCGGTGGTGCTCTCTGCGCAAGGGCGGACTGTCCGCGGCCTGGGGCCGGACGGTCCGCGACCTGATGCGCGGCTGGGGCTTCTGCCTGACGGCCGGACGGTCCGCGCCCTGGGGCCGGACGGTCCGCGCGTACGCAGGAACGGCGGGAGATCGCCGACGGCGCCTGGATCTCGCTCCCGGGAGGGACCCCGTCGGGGAGTAGAGATCCTAGGTTGTGTCTAGGCTCGGGCCGGCCGACCTAGACTCCTCTAATCGACGTAGAGCCGAAGAGAGACGAAGAATTTGGGGATCGAGAGGCTAAACCTAAACTAGACTAGAACTACTCCTAAGATAAATGCGGAATAAAAGTTGTATTGATTCGATTGTTGATGATTACAAATCGGCCGTAGACCTCTCTATTTATAGAGGAGGGGGGCTGGACCCTTTACAAACTAATTTCCGAGCTTATCCCGTGATTTTAGCTAACAACCGTAGCACAAAACTCGGAACCCTAATCTGTTCTGCGCACGCGCGGACCGTCCGGCCCACAGGCGCGGACTGTCCGGACCGCGGACCGTCCGGCCTCAGGGCCGGACCGTCCGGCCGCTCAATTCCGGTTCGAACATATGCCCCCCTGCCTTTTGGTGGAGCTGGGCGAACCAAAAGCAACTAACTCGATGTGCTCACATCGGTTCTCTTAGGCATCTTGCCACATACTAGGATGGTATTGTTTGAGGAAACGCCCATTCAAAGCCTTAGGCAAATCTTTGTCTTGTAATGTTTGCAGCAAATAGGCGTTGCCAGACATCACCTGTTTTACTTTATAAGGACCTTCCCAGCTTGGCGACCATTTTCCAAACTTCCGGTCTTTATTCCTTAGAGGTAAGATGGTCTTCCACACCAGATCCCCTACTTGAAATGATTTTGCTTTGACCTTTTTGTTGTAGGCCCTGGCTACCATAATCTTGTCCTTTTCTATTGCTCCCAATGCTATCATCCTCTTGTCGGTCACCTCATCAATATTATCCATCATTGAATTATAATAATCAGTGACAGTTAAATCATTTTGTCTGGCGAACCTGACAGCATTCAAACTTATTTCCACAGGCAATACTGCTTCCTGCCCATAGACAAGCTCAAAAGGAGATACTTTAGTAGCACTATGTTTAGATATTCTATGAGCCCATAAAGCTTCGGACAAAATCTTATGCCAATGTTTAGGATTATCAGATATCTTCTTTTTTATCAAATTAATCAATGTCCTATTACTAGACTCGGCCTGTCCATTGGCCTGAGCATAATATGGAGATGAATTAAGCAGCTTAATTCTGTACAATTCAGCAAATTCACGTACCTCCTTTGACATAAAAGAAGTCCCTTGATCTGTAGTCAAGGTCTGGGGAATGCCGAATCTATGAATAATATGTTCAGTTATGAACTCAATTACCTCCTTGTGTGTCATGTTTTTCAGAGCAACGGCTTCAGTCCATTTGGTGAAATAGTCCGTGGCAACTAACACAAACCGATGCCCCTTTGATGATGAAGGATGAATTTCTCCAATAAAGTCTAATCCCCATCCTCTGAACGGCCAAGGCTTGATGATAGGATGCAACTCGGCTGCAGGGACCAACTGTAGGTCGCCGAATTTTTGACACACTTGGCATCCCTTGTAGTACTTGAAACAATCAGCTATCATACTAGGCCAATAAAAACCAGACCTTCGCAACAACCACTTCATCTTTGGAGCCGATTGATGAGTACCACAAATTCCTTCATGTACTTCGGCCATGGCTAATATAGCATCATCTGGGCCCAAGCACTTCAGCAGGACATCACTGACTGTTCGGCGGTAAAGTTCATCACTCATCAAAACATACTTGAAAGCTGTTCGCCGAATGTTCTTATCTGTCCTAATATTGGGATTTCGTAAATAATTAAGTATAGGTGTCCTCCAATCACTTACATCGGCTTCATTGTCAGCCGAATCGATTAAGAGAACATTTCTGGAAACCCCGGACGGTCCGGCGTCGTCACGCGGACGGTCCGCGACCTGGGAATTTGGCTCTGCACTGGTTATCGGAATTTCAGTTTTGTGAAATTTCCCTCTCTTTATCCGATAACCTGATGCATCTTGTGCCAAATCGTTAGCTCTATGATTCTCAACTCTAGAGATATGTCGAATACTGAATTCGTCAAAAGAATGGATTATGCTCCAACATTTCTCAAGGTAACTATTTAGAGTACTATCAAAACACTGATATTCTTCTAACACCTGTTGGACAACCAGCTAAGAATCACCAAATACTTTCACATGTTTTACTCCCATACCATTTAAAAGTTCTAAGCCGAATAGGAGGGCCTCATATTCGGCTTGATTATTAGTGCAATAAGTTTTCAATCGGCTAGAGAAGTCAAAGGAGACATTACTTGATGAAACAAGCACAATGCCAATTCCTTGCCCTTCATTGCAAACCGATCCATCAAAATATAAAGTCCAAGGAGTAATAGTGAGGTATGACATGTCTAGTTCATGAATATCATTAACCCGATGTTCTACAATAAAATCCGCTACGACTTGGCCTTTCATAGATTTCAATGGTTCATAGGCCAAGTCATATTCTATGAGTGCATAAGCCCACTTACCAATTCTACCACTCATAATTGGGTTATGCAACATGTATTTGATTACATCGGCTTGACCAGAAACAGTGCAATGACTAGACAGTAAATAACATCTACATTTGGTGCATGCATAAAACAAGCATAAACATAACTTTTCAATAAAAGTGTACCTTGTTTCAGCATCCACCAATCTTCGGCTTAGATATGTCACCACATGCTCCTTCCCCTCAGTTTCTTGTGTCAGAACAGCCCCAATAACCTTGTCTTCAGCTGCAATGTATAATCTGAATGGTGCTCCTACTTGTGGTGCTTTTAACACGGGAGCCGAAGACAAGTATTTTTTAATGAGATCAAATGCTTCCTGCTGCTCTGCCCCCCAAGTGAATTCAGCATCATTCTTAAGCCGAAGGATAGGGGTGAAGGCATCAATCTTCCCGGCTAGGTTAGAAATAAACCTTCGTAAATAATTCACCTTGCCGAGAAACCTCTGCACTTCGACCTTACAAGTCGGAGGCCCCACATTCCGAATAGACTTGATTCGGTCAGGGTCTATTTCTATACCATGCTCATGGATGACAAATCCTAAAAACTTACCAGCCGACACTCCAAAAGCACATTTACGTGGGTTCATTTTTAAACCATACCGGCGCATTTTATCAAAGGCTTTGCGCAAATCAGCTATATGAGAACTAAACTTAGCCGATTTGACTACAATATCATCAATGTAGACTTCCACAGTATTTCCTAACAACTCATGGAAGATCAGATTCATAGCCCTCTGATAAGTAGCACCAGCATTTTTAAGACCGAATGTCATGACAACCCATTCAAATAAACCAATGAAGCCTGGACATATAAAGGCCGTTTTAGACGCATCTTCTTCGGCCATGAAAATCTGATTATATCCGGCATTACCATCAAGAAAGCTAATAATTCTATTCCCTGATGCATTATTGATTAATGTGTCGGCTATGGGCATGGGATATTCGTCTTTAGGAGTTGCTTTATTTAAATTACGAAAATCAATGCATACTCTAAGTTTACCTGACTCCTTCTTCTCCACCGGCACAATATTGGAGACCCACTCTGCGTATCTGCAAGGTCTAATAAAATTAGCTTCTAGCAGCCGGTGGATTTCGTCCTTGATTCGTGGGAGAAGATCTGGACGAAACGTTCTAGCTTTCTGCTTGAAAGGTCTGAAACCAGACTTAATGGGCAGCCGATGTTCGACAATCTCTCGGCTTAGTCCAGGCATTTCAGTGTAATTCCAAGCAAAACAATCTGAATACTCCTTCAATAGACCGATCATCTCATCTCTAGGATCGGCCTCCAGGGTCTTGTTTACAAAAGTTGGCCTTGGAGTTTTACCATCTCCTATGTCAATCTCCTCCAATGGATCGGCCGATGTAAACCCCTGTCCTAGTTTATCAAGATCTCTGAATTCCTCTATCATGTCCCCCACAGAGGAATTAGATGATCTTTGTGTGATGGCGGACTTTCCGGTCTCGGGGACCGGATCATCCGTAATACTGTCTTTTCGCTGTGGTAGATGTTCGGTCTTAAAGCCCGAACTGTTTTGTGGAAGACCAGACCATCCGGCTTTGAGAGCCGAATTGTCCGTGATCAACGACTCATGAACTTCATGTGTAATCATCATTTAAACTTTATTTAGGATTTAGCCGATTCTCCATCGGCTCTAGCATTACAGGAATGAAACCTTTCTTATCTATACTTATGAACTGATAATCAGAAAAATCTACTCCTGTGAGACATGTAGCAGTCTCATAAGTCCAGAGTACAGGGGCATCGGCCACAGCGATGCAGGCCGATACATCAGCATGTACTTGTTCTACCTCATCGCCTACCCATTGTATTAGCATTTGATGTAATGTAGAAGGTATACATTGATTGGCATGAATCCAATCTCTGCCTAGAATTAAACTGTAATTCCCTTCTACATCAGCGACGAAGAATGCAGCAGCAAGGGTCTTAGTCCCGATGGTTAATTCAACGGACGTGACTCCCCTGGCTTTAATCGAACTATCCCCAACACCACTGAGGGTCATGTTGGTTTTGACAAGTTCGTCATCTTGTTTACCTAATTTTCTGTATAATGAATAAGGCTAGATTTACAGCCGCCCCTCCATCCACCAACATCTTAGCAATCGGTATTCCATCAATGTGACCGCGCACGAAGAGCGGCTTTAAATGATTTACCGATTCCTTTGGTTTAGTAAAGGCGGCTTCTTTAGGACCAAAATCAAACTGGGCAGCAACGGGTTCATCGTCGCTAATGATAGTGCAATCGGAAGAAAATGTAATAATATTTACATCCATACCTGGGCGTTCTGGAGAAGCCTCGTAGTCGACCAGGTCTTCTCCTAGCAGGTCGTCCTCTTCCATGGATGTTGTCGTGTTGTTGGAGGCTTTCTGATGAACGGCGGACGGTCCGCACGCGGGGGCCGGACGGTCCGCGCCTGGTGCAGGTTGTCCAGAGCCTTCCTGGTGAACGGCGGACGGTCCGCCTGCGGGGACCGGACGGTCTGCGCTTGGTGCAGGTTGACTTCCTATTTCCGTGGCCGTTTGTTTTTCCTCAACGGCCTTTGGTCTCCATTTCTTTTGTGGTGGCGGGTATAGTGGATGTGTGTCATTAAATGTCTTTTCCGCCTCCTTCTCCTGGCTCTCCTTTGCTCTTAGGCCCTGTAATTTTCTCTTTTGGGATCGCGTCAATCCCGCTGGGCACCATCGAGGCATGGAGTATTTTGGATCGGCTGTTTTGATGGTAGCCGTATTCTTCTCGGCCGTGTTGGCCGATTCGCCGAAAATCATCGGCCCTTTATTGTCTCCCTGTATGACGACATCCGCAGTGCCTATTTTGATGATATCCTTTTTTGTTCTTTGAGTTGCTACAGGCATATGCCCCCCTGCCGGATTGGTCGGCCTAGGAGGCCGAGTAGTCCGGCAACCTTGTTGGGCCTGTGCCTGGTGACCGGATTCAGCAGTGCTCAATCGGTCTTGCACTGGCGGTGCCAACCTATCAAAAACGGATGTTTGGGGTGCCCCCCAGGCGGGGTACTGTGGCATCCCAAATGGATATGGTGGCATGCCCCACATTTGATTTGGGACATATGGTGGGGGTAAGTATGTGTATGGGTATGGCATAGATGGATAAGGAGGTGGAGGAGTCCATGTCGGCATGTTAGGTCTCAATTGTACAATAGGACCTTTCATTTCTTCCGATTGGTGATGTGGTCCAATCGGCCTGACCTGACGTTGCTCATGAATGGGTGAGCGGGGTCGCTTTGGTGGCCGGTCACTGGGGCCGGCCTTCTTTTTCACATATTTAGACAACAATTGATCGAAAGTCGGGCCAGGCTTGATCAACCGACCAGCTGCTTTAAATGTATTTGTTTTCCACGTACCTATCTCTGGTCGTCGTGGTTTGAAGGTACGTGGTCGCTGCGAGTCCTGAGCATGGCCGGACCGTCCGCCAGAGCTCTCCGGACCGTCCGGTGGGGTACCGGACCGTCCGCGCCTACGTGCCGGACCGTCCGGGATACGCAGCACGGGTTCCTGTATCTGTCTCCCTGTCTGTGCTTGCCCCCCAGTACTGGAGGCTGTGATGGTCACCTTTAGAGTCTCCCCTCCATCGGGAGTCTTCTCAGCTACCACTTTCCTGCAAGAAACTTTATGATCCTCATTGGCCTTTTTTGCATTGCCGATGACTATTTCTTTGCCTTTGCCTTCATCAGCTGTGTTTGGCCGAGTCAGGACTTTCTTGCCCTCAAAGTCGATCATATTCATTGGAAAGGGCTCCGTGTCCACCTGCATTTCCTGAAATTTCAATCGTCCTTCGTTAATGGCCGATTGAATCTGTCGACGGAATACATTACAATCATTAGTGGCATGAGAAAATGAGTTATGCCACTTGCAATATGCACGACGTTTTAGCTCGTCGGCGGATGGAACAGTGTGATTTATTTTAATATTGCCATTTTTGAGTAGTTCGTCAAATATTTTATCACATTTACCAACATTAAATGTAAACTTAACCTCCTCTTGCCGTTTCTTTTGAACCGGCTGCAAGGAGGAACAAACTGAAGATTTGGCCTGTTTTGGCCAAACCATTTCAGCAGCATACACTTCTGCTGATTCATCATCTGAGCTACTTTGGTCGTATTCTACTATATGTACGTTGTGACGCATTGTTTTAGCAGTTTCTTTGCTCCGGCTTTCGCAAGCCGAAGCTCTCTGATGTAATTGTGCTAGTGTAAAGAATTGGATGCCTTCTAATCTTTCTTTTAAATAATATCGCAGACCATTAAAAGCTAATCCTACTAGCTGTTTCTCTGCTAAATGAATTTGAAAGCATCGGTTTCTTGTATCTCGGAATCTCCGGATGTAATCATTAACCGATTCATCTTTTGTCTGTCGCAACGACGCTAAATCTACTAAATCCAATTCATAGTCACCGGAGAAAAAATGATCATGAAATTTTTGTTCTAAATCCCCCCATGATGAAATGGAATTAGGAGGTAAAGTGGCGTACCATGCAAACGCAGTTCCTGTTAAAGATAATGAAAACAAACGTATGCGAAATGCCTCTATGTCGGCCAACTCCCCTAATTGTGCTAAAAATTGGCCTATGTGTTCACGTGTGTTTTTCCCTTGATCACCCGAAAACTTTGCGAATTCGGGTATCCTGGTTCCCTGTGGGTATGGGTGGTGATCAAATCGGCTGTCATAAGGTTTCCGATATGATTGTCCCCCAGGGACCATGCTTACTCCGAGCTTATCTCGGAACGCCCCGGCTATTTCTTCCCTTACTATATCAATGGCAGCCGGTGCGAGACCACCGGCTCTCTGGTCAAACATAGATGGGGTTGGCTGGATATTAGCATGCTGTCTTTCCCCCCATTGGTTTGAGTTACGTGGTGCATTTTCATTTGCCCTATATGGGTCATAGGTTTGATCGTTTCTTTCCGGCCTCCTGGATGGGGCCGGAAAGCTTTCCTGGGCTCTAGATCTTGAATTAATGGGTTGATGCATTGTATAGTGTGATGGGAAGTGTTGCTGGGACGGGCGAGGATTTATGTAATAATCTTCCTCAAAAGACTCCTGCACGGACTGTCCGGATACGTACCCGAACCGTCCGGCTGGGTAGTTTGGGTTCTGTGTCGTGTGTGGTGGCTCGGGCGCATACCTAGGTAACTCATTAAAAATAGGCCCGACTGTTGCTGGCCCGGACGGTCCGCGCTCACGTGCGGACGGTCCGGGCATGTGCAGATCGGCTGGTTTGCTGCCGATTTGCGGTTGCTTAGGGTATGTGTCCATCGGCATCCCATAAAGGGGTTGTGACTGGTCGTGACAACCTTTAGCCGATGTGTTACACGCGTTATTTCCTAACTCGACCTCGTGCGAAGGAAAATTTGCGGTACTAGATTTATCAAATGCACGTACTAGTCTCTTAAGATCGCTTTGCATACCCCCTATGATGCTCTGCATTTGTTCACGCTGATCTTCTACATAATTTCTAAGAGATTGCAGATCGTTGGTATTACTTACATTGGGGTTATCTGGCGTGGGTTGGAGCGAAGCCGGATCCGTCGCCCGATGTCGGACGACCTTGTTGTTCCTGTCCACCTTGAAGTTGGCCAAGAACTTTGCTTTCGCCTCCTGGATCATCCGCTCCTTGTGCTCCTCGAACTGGAGCTGCTCGTCAGCCGGCAAGGTTTCCCAAGTCGGCTCTATGATGTTGCTTGGAGAAATATCAGAGCTATCCCTTGAACCGGCCATTGAGGGCCGATTTGATGAGCTTAGATATGTCTTCCCCAGCGGAGTCGCCAAAAAGTGTGTTGACGCCTTTTTGGAGCGCCAATCACTCAACAAGAACCGTGGCGGTGCACTCTGCACAGGGGCGGACGGTCCGCGCGCAGGGCCGGACGGTCCGCGGCCTGGTGCGGGGCGCGGTGGTGCTCTCTGCGCAAGGGCGGACTGTCCGCGGCCTGGGGCCGGACGGTCCGCGACCTGATGCGCGGCTGGGGCTTCTGCCTGACGGCCGGACGGTCCGCGCCCTGGGGCCGGACGGTCCGCGCGTACGCAGGAACGGCGGGAGATCGCCGACGGCGCCTGGATCTCGCTCCCGGGAGGGACCCCGTCGGGGAGTAGAGATCCTAGGTTGTGTCTAGGCTCGGGCCGGCCGACCTAGACTCCTCTAATCGACGTAGAGCCGAAGAGAGACGAAGAATTTGGGGATCGAGAGGCTAAACCTAAACTAGACTAGAACTACTCCTAAGATAAATGCGGAATAAAAGTTGTATTGATTCGATTGTTGATGATTACAAATCGGCCGTAGACCTCTCTATTTATAGAGGAGGGGGGCTGGACCCTTTACAAACTAATTTCCGAGCTTATCCCGTGATTTTAGCTAACAACCGTAGCACAAAACTCGGAACCCTAATCTGTTCTGCGCACGCGCGGACCGTCCGGCCCACAGGCGCGGACTGTCCGGACCGCGGACCGTCCGGCCTCAGGGCCGGACCGTCCGGCCGCTCAATTCCGGTTCGAACAATAGGGTTACGAGAAAATTAGAACAAACCGTTTTCTTTTGTAATCGGTAGCATTGATGGGTAATATCACTGGACTCCATATCTAAGGTCTATTTTGGAGTAATTTCGAGCTCCAAAAGAGGCGTGCTAAACTCCAGGCTTAAAATAAACCAGAGCTCCACTAACTTCATAGAGTTGGACTGCTCAAAAAAAACGGAGTTGATGTGTTTAGCTGACTCTACTCGACTCCAGCCTAAAGTTTAGAGTTGAAGCCATACTAAACATGACCTTAATTTTAAGACTGGAGTTTAGAGCACCTCTTTACCAGCTCTAAACCACTCTAAAATAGACTTAGACATGGAGTTAGGTAGTATTTATCCACCAATGGCATCGATTACATAGAAAAACGATTCATTCTGCGCGTGATTGGTTGAGTGGCTACCGTGGGTCGGTCTCCCGCGCGCTTGGCTCACCAGTGAAGTCCGTTTGCTCCGTCTCCACGTGTGCAGAAGGGTGGTGGAGAATATAGGTTTAGCTTGCACGTGTATATACAGGTCGGTATCCTCGTATACAAGCAACCAATCACAATCTCATATTCGATCAAAGCATGTAGAGAGTCTGGTTGCTTCTGTACAGCCAACCAATCATACAGTCTATTACTCTTGCAAGCGTTTCTTTCCTTCCGCAACCGCCAGATCTCCATGTCCTGGCCGACCATGCATCGATTATATAGCTCGGTTCGGTTTTTTGGTTTAATCAAAAAAACCGAATTCGTGATGGGCTGAGGACTGAGCGATCACTAGTACTTGCAGCATGAGGCGCACGCAGATTGAGGCAGTGAACCCTTATGCCTGTGACATGATTGAGGCAGTCCTCGGCGGCCGGCGGCTGCATCTCCCATACTTATGAAAATTTAGCACCCTAAATTATAAATTTAATAAGTTGCTAAATAACTTTAAGTATTAGAAAAATATATGTTCTCCAACAGTTCTCTATTTATTGATCGCTAATTTTTAAAATTATTCACGTCAATAAAAAAAGTGAGCATGTTTTCTATTTTTAATTAAGCTAGCAGACCATAAATCAACAACCTTTCATAATGTCTTAAAAGGTTAAAGTTGTCAATGGAAGACCAGAAGGTCGCCGCAGCGACGCCATGAAGACAACATGTCACTGGAGATATATTTATGGTCAACGGGACGGTGGAACGAAGCAAAGCAGTGACCGAAATATGGTTTTTGTAATGGATTTAGAACCAACATTGATTTAATGAGTCCCAACGAGGTTGATAAATGTAGGGATGAAATTGAGTTTTATAGGGAGTTTGTAAATTTAAGGACCTACTTGGAGAAAAGTTTTTTCAGAAAACTTCTTAAATTCATATTTAGGGAGTTGTTTACATAACTATTGGAGATGCTCTAAGACTGTTTACATCAACTTTTCCTAAATTTCGTTCCCTAAACAAATATTCTCTGTACTTTATAGCACATTCTAAAGGATTTCATCCTCTATATCTTCTTAATCTCCAACATCATTCTTTAAATTTTGTTCTCTATATATTACACGTCTATATTTTTCTTATAATTTTTCAAATCATTTTTTTTATAAAATTTGGAGACGTTTACATATTTCAATTTATTTTTCAATTTGTATTAATAAATATGGTTTGCAACCCTACCTCAACCTCCTCTTCGCACGGTAGAAAAACAACAGTTTTCGTCTTCAAGTGGCTCCCAACGCATCGCCAACCTTCCTCCATATTGCTGGCCATCGTCGGTCGACCTCCGCGCCATGGCAGCCAAGCTCCTTCACCCTGGTTCTCCTCCTCGTCGATCGATCTTTGGAGCGTAGTGGTGGCTAAGGGCCTCCGCGCCACTGCATCTGATTGCCTCAGCGCTGCGGCTCCTTCACGGCTAGATCTATGTGTCGTCGTAGTCGAGGTCGTTCGCACTGGTCTTCTTCCTCTCCGGCGGAGCTCCACAGTGTCAACAAAGGGCCTCCGCTCCTTTGTGCTGGTCTTCCTCACCGGCTGAGCTCCGGCGTATAGTGGCAGCCGATGTCCTCCACGCTGATGCTCGTCCCATGGCGGCCTGTTGCTTGCTGTCGCAGCCGAGCTCCATCTACGACATGCTCGTCGGAGACGAGGACAACCCATGTGGCAGCTACTCCCCGACTGTGTCACTCGCTCCGCTCGGATGGATAGTGGATGAATAGAGAAACTCTAGATTTACCTGACGTCGTGCTTCCTCTATATTTTAACGGACGATTTAGCGCTCCTTGTTGGACGCGTACCGGGCGTTTGCGTCTGCTGCATTTATCGGACAGGAAGCTTTATCAATCCTTGTTAGAGAGAGTCTAAGGCCAACGTGAGAAGGATGCAAACACGTATGCCAGCCCACGTACGAATTGGATGAAGGTGCATGTTTGTTGACTTGGGCCCAAATGGATTCTGAGTTGATGGGCTAAAAGATCGGTTTTTTTGGTTTAAAACGAAAATAAACTAAATTTCGGTTTTAAAAAATGAACTAAATCTTCATCTACTTTTGGTTGGTGAGTTTATTCTTCACTGCATTTCTGATTTTGTATATTTTTGAAGAATAAGCTGACTTGCTTAGTATAATATACAAGTATTTTTTTGGTTAGTTTATGTTTTGGATAAGCACTGGGCACATAAATGACTTAAGTTTTAATTCTCACCCGAAAATATTAGAAGCATTTGAATATCTGAAACACCTGCTCTCCATTTAATTAGTGATTGATACAGTTAACTAGGATCATTCATCAGGGCTACCACGTCGCAGTCGTGAATTAAATATCATAGCAGTTGGCACCATATGGAGAATGCTAGTTATGTTAGAGAAAATGGATGAGTGGAGATGTCACCGTTGAGCGCCAAAATAGGCAGCCGGACGGTTCAGCCCGGCGCCGGAACATTCGTGGTCCGAATGGTCCGTACGGTGGTGCGGACGGTCCACGCGCGTAGAATTAGTTAGGGTTCTGAGTTTCTTGCGGTATTTGTTAGCTAAAACTGCGGATTTAGCTCGGGATACGGATTGTAACAGGTCCAGACCTCCCCTCTATATATACATAGAGGACTACGACTGATTAATCATCAACAATCGAATCAATAAACAGTTTACATCTCGTTTTTACCTTAGGCATTAGGAGTAGTTCTAGTTTAGTTCTAGATTAGCCTTTCTCTACCCCAAATTCTCCGCCTCTTTTCGGCTCTACATTAATTAGAGGTGTCTAGGATGGCCTGCCGACCCTAGACAAGGCTTAGGACCTCCCCTCCCCGACGGGTCCCTCTAGGGAGCGAGATCCAAGCACTGTCGGCGAACTCTGTCGCTCCAGCGCACGCGCGGACCGTCTGGCCTCTAGACGCAGACCATCCGACACATCAGGCAGGAACCCAAGCTCTGCGCCAGGTCGCGGATCATCTGCCCCTCCGCAGAGAGCACCACCGCCGGTTCTCAACGCAGTGATCGGCGTCCGAATCGGTGCCAACACACTTTTTGGCGACTCCGCTGTGGACATCGCATACAGACCTATTAGATCGGCCCTCAATGGTCGGTTCAAAAGATAGCTCTGACATTTCCACTGGCAATATCATAGAGCCAACTTGGGAAACCTTGCCGACTGACGAACAACTTCAGTTTGAGGAGCACAAAGAGCAGCTGATCAAGGTGGACAGAAACAACAAAGTCGTTCGGCAACGGGCGATAGATCTGGCTTCGCTCCGACCTACTACGACTACCCCCGAGGTGAGCGACACAAACGAGCTCCAATCTCTTAAAACTTATATAGATGAACAGCGAGACCAAATACAAAATATTATAGGGGTATGCAAAATGGTTATAGAAGGCTAGTACGTGTGTTTGATAAATCTACTATTGCAAATTTTCCTTCGCACAAGGTTGAATTGGGGGAAAACACACGTAATTCATCGGCTACAGGTTGTCACGACCATCGCAACCCCTTTATCGGATGTCGATGGACACGTGCCCTAGGCAACCACAGCCTCCTACGCACATCGGCGATAAATTCGCCGATCTACGCATGTCCGGACCATTCGCACGTGAGCGTGGACCATCCGGGCCAGCAGCAGTCGGTCCCATTTTTAATGAATTAATGAGACATGCACCCGAGCCGCCACGTACTGCGCAAACCCTAAACTACCTAGTCGGACTGTCCGCATATAGCGATGGACGGTCCGTATATAGCGACGGACGACTCACATACAACAACGGACGGTTCGACCATATGGCTGGACAGTCCGCGCACACAACCAGACGATCCACATATCTAACCGGACGGTCTGGCACATAGTTTTTTGATGAGAATTGTTATCCAAATCTGTATCCGTCTCAGCTAAATTCCCATCGCATTGTACAATGCACCAGCACCATAGTAGAGCATCCCAAACCCATGGGGGCAAGTAATTTTCGACCTGCCTAAAAGTCTGGTAAGGAATGACTAGTCCTATGAGCCACATAGGGCAAGTAGTAATGCGCCACAAAACCCAAACCAATGGTGGGGAAGACAACAAAATATCCAAACAACCTCACCCATGTTGGACCAGAGAGCCGGTGGTCTCCCGCCGGCTACCATTGACATAGTAAGGGAAGAAATAACCGAGGCGTTCCGAGATAAGCTCGGAGTAAGCATAGTCCCTGAGGGCAGTCATATCGGAGACCTTATGATAGCCGATTTGACCATCACCCATACCCACTATACAAGGAACAAGGATACCCAATTTTGTGAAGTTTTAGGGTGACTAAGGTAAGAGTACGCGCGAGCACATAGGCTAGTTTTTAGCACAATTAGGAGAATTGACCGACATAGAGGTGTTCTGTGTCCGTTTATTTTCATTATCTTAGATAGGAACCACATTCACATGGTATATCACATTACCTCCTAATTCTATTTTGTCATAGGGGAATTTAGAACAAAAATTCCATGATCACTTCTTTTCCGGTGACTATGAGTTAGATTTGGTAGACTTAGTGACCCTGTGACAAGGGAAAGATGAATTGGTTAATGATTACATCTAGAGATTCCGGGGTGCAAGAAACTGATGCTTTCAAATTCAGTTGGCAGAAAAACAGCTGGCGGGGTTAGCCTTTAATGGGTTGCGCTATTATTTAAAAGAAAGATTACAGGGAACCAGTTTTTTACGCTAGAACAATTACATCAGAGAGCTTTAGCTTATGGAAGCCGAAGCAAAGAAACTGCCAAAACGATTCGTCACAACGTCCACATAGTAGAATGCGACCAGAGTAGCTCGAACGACGAGTCAAAAGAGGTTTACGCTGCTGAAATGGTTTGGCCCAAGTAGGCCAAATCTTCGGCTTGTTCCTCCTTGTAATCGGTTCAAAAGAAACGACAGGAGGAAGTTAACTTTACATTTAATGTTGGTAAATGTGACAAGATATTCGATGAAAATTACTCAAAAATGGCAACATTAAAATAAAGCATATTGTTCCACCCGCCAACGAACTAAAACGTTGTGCATACTGCAAGTGGCACACCTCATTTTCTCATGCCACTAATGATTGTAATGTAGTTCGACGATAGATTCAATCGACCATTAACGAGGGACGATTGAAATTTCAGGAAATACAGGTGGACACGGAGCCCTTCCTGATAAATATGATCGACTTCGATGGCCAAAAAGTCCTGATTCTGCCTAACGCGGCTGGTAAGGGCAAAGGCAATGTCGGTACCCTGAAATAGGGGTACCCCCTACTACAGTATGAAGACGCGGTACCCATGCGGCTATCTCTAGTCGCGTGGTAAAGGAGCTGTGCGTGGGACCAGACCATGGCTCGCCCCAGCCTCGGGCGACTACTCTAGGCCAGCAACACCGCCCGACCCCGCCACATGAATGGCTCCGAAGCTGCCATGTGTCCAGAGAAGGTGGCATACCGGACCCCTGGACCCCCACTTGTGCCAGTCGGACCCCTAGAATGGGATCCGAACCCCCTCGTATGGGGTTCGGGCCACCCACAGGGGGGTCCCAAGGTCCCGGGATAGAGAATACCCAGGTCTTGCTCAGGCAGGGGTCCGGTGCCGACATGTGTCCAGGCCCAGCCTGGTGCGGACCTGACCGCATAACGCTACAGCTCCCCGTCCAGGCGGAGACCCGATGCTGCCACGTGGCCTACCACGCGTGACGTAAGCCAGCGGGCGGAGCCTGACGTAAGGCCTCTGGGTTGCGTGGCCCCTGCATTTATTGCAGATAAGGCGCGCCGCCTGACAAGCGATGTGCCGCCTCAGCATTTAATGAGGCTTGCCCACTCTGCTGTCAAGCAGCGACCTGTCCACTCTACTGGCAAGCAGTGTGCCGCCTCAGCATTTAATGAGACCTGTCCATGTCGCTGGCAGGCGGCATGCCTATCCATTCTGACAGCAGGCGATACGCCCATGCTGCCGCGTGCCCTGTGTTCATCATCACTTGTACGTTGCTAGGGAAGCTTCCCCTGCACGCCAATGCTACGCAGATCACGGATATCAGGGCACAAGGAAGATTGCACTAGGGATGAACATTAGACGCTCCAAGTATTGCATCCGTTATGTCCCTGGGCCCACATGTCGGGGCTCAGTACCCTTGTACGTGCCCCCCTTGAGCTATAAAATGGGAGGCATGCAACGTTACAACACAGCTCCAGAGAGAGACACACTTAGACCTAGCTCAGGCTCACAAGGTCATACAAGCTCTCATGCTCAATACATCACACAGTGGAGTAGGGTATTACGCTCCGGCGGCCCGAACCACTCTAAATCCTTGTGTGTTCTTGTGTTCGTTCATCGTTTAGCAGACAGGCAAAACGCTTAGGCCCCTCCTCATCTTAGGACTTAGGGCGGGTGCATTCTGCCACCCGGCCGGAGATTTCCTCTCCGACATTTGGTGCGCCAGGTAGGGGCCTTGGCTTTAGGTTTTTGCTGGTTTTCCTGCTCGACGCCATGGTTCACATCGTCGAGCACCATGACTTCATCCCCGAGGATTTCCCCATGAAGGAGGTTGCCTCTTCCATACCATGGGCCTCTAGCCGACCTGTGCCCGGTGCAGCTGCTACTGAGCGCTCTGCGCGACTGCATACTTCCGCACAGTCAACCAGGGCGTCAAGAGCTGCCCCTGGTGCACTATCCGCGGCCAGGGAGTTATTGCGCCACCCTCCTAGCTCCACGGCCTCACCGGGGGCCATGAAACAGTGGCGTGACAACGTCGACCGGCTACTCGGCATGGCGCATTCTGGCTCAGCCAGGCCTAGGCCTCGGTCATCCCGACATCAACATGAGGCGTCGGTATCGGTGCGTTCGCCTTCAGTGAGGGCAGCGCCGACCGAGGACCTGCGGGCGGAACTCAATCGCGTAAGGAAGCTGGAGAAGGACTTCACGGCCCTGGAACTGCAACATGTTCCTCAGGCTGACAACTCGGCGGCAGATGACCTCTGCGTGAGGGCATCAACTTGGGCACCCGTGCCCGAGGGCGTCTTCGAAAGACGGCTGCTGAGACCCACCGCCCAGCCTGCCGAACTGGGTGAAGGGGGCGAGTCTAGCACCTCGAAGCTAGCGGTGCTGATGGCGTTACCTCTACAGAACCCACCGAAGACTGTGTGTGCTATAGGGAGTCCTGCCTATCCCTTAGCGCCATAGCCAGTATCTCAGAGTGGTCCAGATGCATGGATCTCCGGGATCCAGGACTACCTGAAGGAAAACATCCTTCCTGAAGATCATGTGTCCGCAGAGCGCATAGTGCGGTTGGCAAAACGACACACGATGGTGGAGGGGGATCTCTACCGCCGTGGCGCTAACGACATTCTCATGCGGTGCATTACCGAGGAGGAGGGTCGTGAGTTGCTCACGAAGATCCATGGAGGAGAGTGCGGAAGTCATTCCTCATCCCGCACACTGGTTGGTAAGGCCTTCCGGCATGGATTTTACTGGCCAACCACCCTCCAGGATGCAGCTGAGATGGTAAAGTCCTGCAAGGCATGTCAATTCCACGCAAAGTAGATACACACACCAGCTCAGGCTCTGCAGATGATTTCGCCCTCCTGGCCATTCACCGTATGGGGGGGTGGACATCCTGGGAAAGTTCCCCAGGGCCGTCGACGGGTACCGGCACCTCTTCGTCGCCATCGACAAGTTCACCAAGTGGCCAGAGGCCACCCCTATGGTCAACATCACTTAGGGTGCTGCTGCCGCTTTCCTCAAGTCGATTGTCTGTAGATTTGGGGTCCCAAGCCGTATCATTACAGACAACAGGACCTAGTTTACAAGTCGACTTTTCTAGGAGTATTGCGAGGGCATCGGCACCCAGCTCTGCTTTACGTCCGTGGCTCATCCCAGGAGCAACGGCCTGGTGGAGAGGGCAAACGCAGAGATCCTCAGGGGACTTAAGACACGCACCTACGACTGCTCGAAAAAGCATGGTGCAAATTGGGTCAGTGAGCTTCCGTCCGTGCTATGGGGGAACCGGACTACACCTAGCCAAGCCACCGAGGAGACCCCGTTCTTCCTGGTCTACGGGGGCAAAGCCTGTCTTCCCCCAGAAACCCTTCTGGACTCCCCATGGGTCTAGTCTTTTGATGGGTCTATCTAAGGGCGGCTACAACGCAAGGACGTGGACTCCATCGACGAACTCAAATGACAAGTGGCGACCCGAAATGCACGTCGCAACCAGGCACCCGTGCGCTACGGCCAACGGTTCATGCATAGTAGGGAGCCTAGGGTCGAGACCTAGTCCTACGGCAAGTATCAAACCGAGAAGGGCTCCACAAACTCTCCCCCAGCTAGGAAGGACCCTTCAAGGTGACGGAAATACGCCGACCCGGGTGTGTCCACCTTGCTACAACTAAAGGAGTACCTCTTCCTAACCCCTGGAGCATCTCTGTAAGTTCTATCCATAGGAGCAAGTCTGAGGGGTTGAGTTTTTCTCCCTTTTGTAACTAGGCAATGCATACGTGTATGCCAGCCCGGTGAGGTCCGCCCTCATAAGCCCGGCATGTTGGTCTACACCCATGCATGTCAAGTTATAAAGAGAAGATCTACCCCCTCAGATGCGCTTCTATGATAATTTTATCCTCCTGCTCCATGGTCTTACCATGCAGTTTCCAGATTTTAATTTTTATCTAACCCACTCATACAGTTCCCATCCCGTCTAACATGATGACATCCGAATTGAATAGTCAGGCTTGCAGTTTAGGACCCCTCTACGAAAGCAGGAGGGTCCGACAGCCCAGGGGCCGGTTTTAAAGAACAGGAGCCCATTCCATGGGGTGCTCCGGAGCTGTGTGGCCGCTTAGCCTAGTTCTGTACCCAAAGCCTGCACACTCCACCACTCTATGACGGGTACTGTTGGAACTTGCTTTCAGTTGCAAGGGGATCCAACAAGGGTGAACAGTGACGTCAACAGGGCACTCGTGCTAGATGGCAAAAGCTCTGTTAATTTGGCCTCTCACGGGCACTGTGCAGGGGTATTTATAGGTAGCTGAGCGCACAGCGCCTTGAGCTAAGGACGCATGTGCCCTCAGCTACCTAGGTTATCCCCAGAATATTCCGATAAAGCGGGGTTACAGACCGTAATTACAGGGATGCTTTTACAAATTAGGCCCGTAACGCACGGCGGCCACGCGGGGCCCGTTACGATGGGCCGGATCGCACGTGGGCCTCTGAGCTGGACGAGGCCGCACTGTGGGATGCACTTCGTCGTCGCCGGTCTTCGTCTGCTGCGGAACAAGCGAAGGGTGTCCCTGCCTGTTTTATTTCTGTTAGCTCAGCTGCTGCAGCGAAGGCTTCGAGCGAAGGGTGGCGCCTTTGCCTTCGCCCCAACATTTGCCCTCCGAGGGACCAGTTCGACAAAGTCACCTGGTGCCGAAGACGTCGCTAGATGGCGGAGACGCTGGCCTCGCTCGAAGTGGTTCCGCGGGGGTTTTTGATATGACCGTTGATTGACGGCGTACTGTTGGATTGCGGGTTTCCCGAAGCGCCGCGCCCTGCCTATAAAAGGGGGCGGGGGTCGGCGCTTTTTGAACTTCACCTTCCGCGCTCCGCGAAAACCCTAGCCGCCCTTTCCGCCGTCTTGCTGCTCGTCTGCCCGCCGTGCTCTTGTTCGCCGGAGATCTGGCTCGAGTGAAGCAGACCGCCCACCACCGCCGACGGTACGTAGCAATGTCGTCCTCGTCTTCTTCCGCTGCCGCTACACCACCGGCCGTTCCCTCACCGCCGGCCGCCGCCTCGTCTGAGGAGACGTTGAGTAGTTTAATGGCGGAGGAGTTGCGCGCCGGCGATTCTGTTGATTTTGGCGTATCGCGGATGTCGTCGGTCCGCGTGCAAGATATGCAGCGGTTGGGTTACTTCGGCGGTGGAGTCCCCGAGCCGGAGGGCGAGTTGGTTGTTTTCGAGGCGTTCTTCGCCGCCGGACTCCGCTTGCCTGCGCACCGATTTGTTGGCGAAGTCCTGCGCAGGTTCAACGTTCAAATACATCAGCTGACACCGAATGCCATAGTGGCTCTGTCGAAGTATGTCTGGGCGACGACTTCGTACGGCGGACAGCCATCGGTCGAAGTTTTTGCGAAGTATTATTGTTTGCACTGGCAGAAGAGGATGATTGGAGACGAAGTTGCTCAGTTTGGGTCCTGCACATTCACGCCGAAGACCGGCAAAACCACGATGCAGGTAGTCGAGTTGGTCCCTTGCGCCCGCAACAAGTGGGGCAACTGGAATGAATTTTGGTTTTACGTTGCTGAGGGTACCGTCGAAGGCCATGAGGGATTCCCCGTGTCCGAGATGTGTTCTCATTTTTACTCAGCGTACCCGCCCTTTGAGGTGACGGAGGAGGATGTGGACGAAGGGGCCCTTCGGTGCGCCGCCGGCCTGAGCAGTGGGCGCGACTTGGTTGAAGAATTTGTGGCGTACGGGGTATGGCCCTTGGCGCATGGCTGGGCGTTGGGCGAAGTGTGCTCTCGCCAGATGCCTTTCCATGGGGGAAGGGTGGTGCGGAGTCCCGCCTTCGCCCTGAATCTGCAAAACCGTGATCCGGCCGCCTTTGTGCGTGAGGCGGAAGATGGGGTGGTGCGGCTCATTGGACGTTATGTGCCGAGGAGAGAGGGCCAGCGCAGTTGGGATATCCGCGGGTCGAATGACTGTTTGAACAGGGTTTTTGAATTAAATCAATTGCCATATGACGGCTACCCTGGTCAAGACGATGTGGACCGCCGTGGGAAGAAGCCGGCGGTGGAGACTGGAGACGACCCTGCGCCGGCGTCCGCCCCATCCTCTAAAAAGAGAAAATTAGGTACTGCTATGGGAGGACTTGGGGTTTCTGATGGTTTTGCTAGAGAGTTGATGAGGACGTGCGCGGCCCCGGGGGAAAGGATGTCTTCGCCCGAGCTCCGGGAGTCTTCGGCTCGGATGCTGAGGGTTACCGGGGGTTGTTGGCCTAGGAATGTTCCTATCCCCCGCGCGGCTGGCGAGGACTTTTTTACATCTCGCATGGTTCGTGAATGGAGGGTTTTTCCTTACGGGCGGAATATTGCTGCTGTTGTGTCAGCAGTGATGGACAAGGATCGCCATGGAGCTGCACAGAAGCGCCAGGCGGCTGTCAGGCTCGTTGAGGCCAGGCCGAAGAGGCAGCGGGGGGCTGCGAAGGCTGCAGCCCCCGGCGGAGGCCGGCCGCCGCTGGCGGCGAAGTCGGGCGTCCCTGCATCTAGCAAGGCGCCGGAGGCAGCGGCGGGCGCCGGAGGCTCGAAATCGGCGAAGGCGGTGCCGCTGTCCAGCGGAGTGGCGGAGGTCGCGAAGGCGGCCCGAGCGTTGCCGTTGTCGGGCAAACGTGTCGCCGACTTCGCCACCGATATTAGTGTGGACGACTATCTCGGTGGTAAGTCGTTGGTCTATTTACTTATATATATATATATATTTAAATTTATTCGTTGGTACGTTGCAGGGTCGGGCGAAGGCCAACTTGCTATGGTTGCGCCTGCCGCGGCGACCACGACGGCCGCCGCAGTGCCGAAGGCGAAGGGCGGGGCTCTTAGCGCCGGTGGCGAGGTGTCGGCCCTCGCCGTTGTCATGGATGAGGCGGGCGCTGCGTCCCGCCGGCTGAAGGAGGTGACAAAGGCGCTAAGTCAGGTCCGCTGAGCTGGACTTTGTCCTCCTTTTTTTTTGTCGGCTTGCTGGGGCCGCGGTCTTACGATTGCTCTGCAGGTGGCTGACTTCGCCAGCCGCACTACGTCGGGGGCCCTCACGGCAGCTGTGGCTGCCGAAGTCGAGAGACTTCGGTCACAACATGCTGACGCCGTCCGTGAAAAATCGGCCGCCAACAGCAAGTGTCGCAAGCTGGCGGACAAGGTGGCCACGCTGGAGGGAGAGAAGGCTGCCCTCCGTCGCCAGCTGGCGGGGGAAAGGAGGGAGACCAACGAGGCCCTTGTCAAGGCGCAGGCTGCACAGGCGGAGGCCAACCTGGCGCGGGTGGAGGGAAATCTTGCCAGGGAGCGCGCCGAGCAGCTGCAGGAGCGGCTCACCGCCCTGGAGAGCCGCGTGGAGAGGGCCGAGGCCGCGTCACGCGCGGAGGCAGAGCGGACGCGCCAACTGCTTGTAGATACATACCGCAGGCTGGGCGCGGGGACCGGTGATTTCGAAGTGCCGGACCGAGAGCCCGGACTTCGCTGCCTGGAGTGGGTGCAGGAGGAGTTGCAGGCACTCCCCACTGTCGTGGAGGGGTTTATGGCGTATGCCTCCCTGGTCACCTGCGAGGGGGCGATGAACGCGCTCTCCCGCGAAGGGTGCCGGCACTTCGAGGTCTTCGACCAAGTCGATGAAGATTTTGAGCAAGCTATCTTTAAGGTTGAGGACCCCGTAGTGAAGGAATCCACCGGAGCTATCTACGACCGGATGTGGGGTCCGCACGGTCGCGAGGTGGTCAGGGAGCGGGCCGAGACGGCGAGGGCTCAGGTAACGTTTTCGTTTGTTTGGTGTTTGTTGGATGTGGGCTGTGTGTGTGTTTGATGAATTTTGTGTGTTTTGTCTTAGGCGGCGCGCGGCGAGAGGGTCGACGACTTCGGGGCGTTGAACAGCATGCTGTCTGACCCGGAGCCGACCCCGGCGGAGGCCGTGTCTGGGTCGCCCTGGAGCCGACCCCGGAGACTGCGGGAGACGCGTCGGGTGCCCCCGCATCCGCTGCGGCCGGCGAAGACCTGCCCCCAGAGGTCGCCGAAGGCGCGCCTGATGCCTCCGCAGCTGCTGCGCCGAGTGCTGAAGATCCCGCAGCGGTGGCGGCGGAGACAACAGCGGGAGCAACGGCGGAGCCAACGGCGGAGGCTCCCGCAACGTCAGGGCCGTCGCAGGTGGCGTAGTGGGTGTAAAGGGTTGGGGAAATTTGTATATGTTGCTGAATTTTGGTTGCTGCGCAGGTTCAAGATTTTGGGCCTGCGCACACAACCGGTACTACTAACTTTTTGGCGGCTTCGACCGCGGAAGATGGTAATGAATGTGGTGGATCTGCATCTGAGTTTTTTGATTGTGCTGACTCTGGGAGCTCGGTTGAGTGGACTGAGGAGTCGTCGTCGGAGGACTTGGACTACTTTACGGCCTTGGATGTGGCTGCGGCGGAGGCTTCGCCGCACGTCGCGGACGCAGGAGATGTGCCAGGTTCTAGCACCGGGCGACGACGACGAAGGGCGGTTGCGAAACGTAGAGTTAGTGGGGCGGAGGGGGCTCGGCTTCGTGTGAGTGGGGCTGGCCGGCAGGAACTGTTGTCTTTGCCGGCCACCGTGAATACAGGTGAAGGGGAACTGCGAAGTCCTTTTGCGGGTGAGGAGCTTAGGATATTGTTATTTAATTATAGGGATATGGGAATTATTCCTAAGGTTGAGCCGATGTAGAGTGTGGTGCCCTCGCTTGTATATGTAGAGGCTTGTATGATGAAGTTGTGTGCCCTCGCTTGTATATGTGTGCGAAGGCGTTGTGTAGTTTGTCTGGTTTGTTTTGTTGTGCTGTGCTGGTGTGATTATAGTTGGTCTTGGCGTGGACGGTTTGATGTTGTCGTTTCTGCCTTTGTTGTGCTAGTCCGGTTGCACCCTTAGGTGTCTTCTGCACAGACAGTCTTTGTGGTAGGCTTCGGTTTTTTTTGCACTTGTTGTGCTAATCTGGCTGCACCCTTAGGCGACTTCTGCGTGGATAGTCTTCGCGGTAGACTTTGGTTTTTTGGCACTTGTTGTGCTAATCCGGCTGCACCCTTAGGCGACTTCTGCGCGGATAGTCTTCGCGATAGACTTCGATTTTTTCGCACTTGTTGTGCTAGTCCGGCTGCACCCTTAGGCGACTTCTGCGTGGATAGTCTTCGCGATAGACTTCGATTTTTTCGCACTTGTTGTGCTAATCCGGCTGCACCCTTAGGCGACTTCTGCGCGGATAGTCTTCGCGGTAGACTTTGGTTTTTTGGCACTTGTTGTGCTAATCCGGCTGCACCCTTAGGCGACTTCTGCGCGGATAGTCTTCGCGATAGACTTCGATTTTTTCGCACTTGTTGTGCTAGTCCGGCTGCACCCTTAGGCGACTTCTGCGCGGATTTGTCGCACGCGAGGGTGGCTAGCGCTTAGCCTCGCGGTGACCTCGTGTTGGTCGAATGTCGAAGACCGTCGTCGCGGTCTTTTTTCGACGCATGTTTTTGCGGGGGATTTTTCACACATATATTACATGGCTCCGCCTCGTTAAAAACCTCACCCCCCGGGAGGAAAAGAGTGCGGGCCGGTACAAGATTGTTTTTGTGAATTACAAGGGTGAAGTCAGCCCTGAGGAGTCAAACAAAAAATTTGCGGAGGTTGTCGATGTTCCAGGAGTGCTCCAGGTCCTCGCCGTTTGGCGTTGTGAGCCTGTAACCGCCGGGGGAAGCTTTTGTCTTGACTATAAAGGGGCCCTCCCACCTGGGCTCTAGCTTGCCCTTGGACTCCGTCCGAGCTGTTCGGACGAGTACGAGGTCCCCCTCGCTGAACTCCCTCGGGATGACTGAGTGGTCGCGCCATGCTTTGGTCTGGGCTTGGTATTTGTTCAGGGCCTGTAGGGCGAAGACTCGGTCTCCGTCGATGAGATCCTTTGAAGTTGGCTCATCCACGTCGGGGACGGCTGACGGAACTGTTCGCGGGGACCCATGCTTTATTTCTTGCGGGGACATGGCCTCCGATCCGTATAGAAGGCGGAAGGGAGTAAACCCGGTCGCCCTGCACTCAGTCGTGTTTAGTGCCCAGACTGCCTCAGGTAACAAATCGGTCCATCTGCCCTTTTTTTCATCAAGGAGCATTTTCTTGACAGCTGTGAAGATTTTCCCGTTGGCGCGTTCCACGACCCCGTTGGACTGCGGATGATAGACTGAGGCGAAGGCAAGCTTGGTGCCAATGGAGAAACAAAAATCCTTGAAGTCTTGGTTGTCAAACTGCTTGTCGTTGTCAACTGTTAGTTCAGACGGTACTCCGAAGCGGCAAACAATGTTCTGCCAGAAGAATTTTTGGGCAGTCTTTGATGTTATTGTAGAAACAGCCCGCGCCTCGATCCATTTGGTGAAGTACTCGACCGCGACGAAGGCGAACTTAAGGTTCCCCTGAGCGGTGGGCAGGGGCCCGACAATGTCGAGGCCCCAGCACTGGAGAGGCCATGTATGGGCGATCAGCTTTGTATACTGCGAGGAGCCGCCTGACCGAGGAGAAAACTTCTGGCAGGCTTCGCAGGACCGTGTGACCCGATTTGCGGCGCAGATCATTGTGGGCCAGTAAAAGCCCTGGCGGATCACCTTAGCAGCTAGGGCCCTCGGCCCTGCGTGTGAGCCGCATGTGCCACTATGGACTTCACGTAGGATCTGCATGCCTTCGGCTTCGGTGACGTACTTAAGCATTGGCTGACTGACCCCTTTTTTGTAGAGTTGGCCCTCAATCAGTGCGAAGTCTCGGCTTCGATGTTTGAGGCGCTTGGCCTCACTGATGTCGGCTGGATGATAATACCCCTGTAGGAACAGGGTTATCGGTGCCCGCCAGTCTTCGGTCATGATTAGGTTGACTATGCGGTGGCCCTCGCTGTCATTGGTTATTTGGAGCCCTTCGGGGCTCCGGACGGCTGGCGTGCCGATGACATGAAAGAACACGTCGGAGGGCAGAGTTTCACCCCTGGCGGCAGCCTTGGCCAATGCGTCGGCCTCTTCATTCTTGGCCCGATCCACATGCTGCAAGGTGAACCCCTTGAATTGCCTCTCGAGACTTCGGATGGCTGCAAGGTACTGCATGAGCGCGGGGTCCTTGGCTGCATAGTCTTTCTCGACTTGGCCGGCAACTACCTTGGAGTCTGTTTTGATGATGCAGGTGGTGACTCCGAGGGCCCTTAGCTTGCGGAGGCCGAGGATGACTGCTTCGTATTCTGCTATATTATTTGTGCATCTGTCGGATTCCAGATTGAAGCTGAGTCGTGCTGCATATCTGTGCTTGACCCCGACTGGTGAGGTGATGACTGCAGCGACGCCTGCCCCCGCATGGCACCATGCGCCGTCGCAATGGATCGTCCAAATCTTCTCTGCGGACGGGTCTGGCTGTGTTGTTGGCCCAGTCCAGTCGACGACGAAGTCTGCCAGGACTTGAGACTTGATAGCTGTCCTGGGCTCGAAGCAGATGTGGTAGCCGGAGAGTTCGGCCGCCCACTTGGCAATCCTCACCGATGGCTCCGGGTTTCCGAATAATTCGCCGAGTCCCCTGTTTGAGGTGACTTGGACCTTGAATGCTTCGAAGTAATGGCGCAGTTTGCGCGACGACATGACGACTGCGTAGGCAATCTTCTCCAGCTCTGTCATGTTGCACTTGGACGGTGTCAGCACTTCGGAGACATAGTACACGGGGCACTGCCGGACCACGCCCTCGACAGTCTGCTCCTGCACTAGTGCCGCGCTGACCGCATGTGGCGAAGCCGCGACGTAGAGCAGCAGGGGGAGCGAGGGGTCGGGGCTGGTAAGGACGGCCAACTCTGTCAGGTACTGTTTTAATGAGGCGAAGGCCGCCGCCTGCTCTGGTCCCCAGGCGAAGTCTTTTGCACCACGGAGTGTCTTGAGGAAGGGGAGACTTCGCTCGGCGGACCTGGAGATGAATCTGTTGAGAGCGGCCAATCTGCCTGTCAGGCGCTGGACGTCCCTGACGGACTGCGGAGGCGTCATGTCCAAGATGGCTTGAATCTTGGTTGGGTTGGCCTCGATGCCGCGGTGTGATACCAGGTAGCCCAATATTTTGCCTTGGCGAACGCTGAAGACGCACTTTTCCGGGTTTAGGCGGAGTTGTGCGTCTCGCATGTTCGCGAATGTTTCGGCGAGGTCGGCGAGGTGGTCCTCCTTGCTCTTGCTGGCGACGACAATGTCGTCTACATATGTGAATATGTTTCTGCCAACTTGCCCTTCGAGCACTGTTTTGGTAAGCCTGGAGAAGGTGGACCCGGCGTTCTTGAGTCCCTCCGGCATTCTGATGAAGCAATATGTGCTGAAGGGTGTTATAAAGCTGGTGCTAGCCTTGTCTTCTTCCTTCATATATATCTGGTGGTAACCGGAGAAGCAATCGAGGAGGGACATGACCTCGCATCCGGCCGCGCTATCGACTATTTTGTCGATCCGCGGCAACGGGAAATTGTCCTTTGGGCAGGCTTTATTGAGACTGGTGAAGTCGATGCACATTCGCCACTTCCCGCTCTTTTTCTGCACCATCACGACATTGGAGAGCCATGTGGGGTAAGCCACCGGCTCGATGAATTTGGCTTCCAGGAGGCGGTGCACCTCTGCCTTGGCGGCCTCCGTCTTCTCGTCGGACATCTTGCGAAGCCGCTGCTTTTTCGGCCGTACCGAAGGGTCGATTCCCAGACTGTGCTCAATTATTGAACGGCTAACCCCGACCAGATCGAGGGCCGACCAGGCGAAGACATCTTTGTTTTTGGACAGGCAGCAGAGGAGCTTTTCTTCTTCATGCGAAGTAAGGTCTTCGCTGATAATGACTGTCTGCCTGGGCGTGGCCTGGTCGAGGGGGACAGTCTTGGTCTCGTCGTTGCTCTGCAGCTGTGCCTTGTCGTGTTGCTTATTGGTTGGGCTGGCAGGCGCGGGGACCTTGCGTTGGGCCGTGAGGCAGTGCACGTTTCTTTGACCGGGCACGAAGTCCCGCTCTATGTTGCGCGCAGTCTGTTGATTGCCGAAGACTGTGATGACGCCTAACGGACCTGGTATCTTCATACATAGGTACAATCCGTGAATGGCTGCTTCGAACTTATTGATGGAGCCCCGGCCCATGATGGCATTGTAAGGATATACCATGTCCACAATGTCAAAGGTTATTTGCTCGCTTCGGGCATTGGGTGCTACACCGAAGAAGAGAGGCAGCTCTATTTTGCCGACGGGGAAGGTGCCCTTGCCGCCGAAGCCATACAACGGGTTGTCCGAAGGCTTAAGCAGGCTGTGGCTTATGCCCATGCGATCGAAGGCGTGGAGGAAGATGATGTCCGCCTGACTGCCGTTGTCAACGAGGACTTTGTGCAGGTCCCAGCCTGCCACGCTGCAATTGATAACCATGGCGTCGCAGTGGGGGGCGCTGCGCAAGTCGACGTCCTGTGCGTCGAAGGTTAGCGGTATGTGGGACCACTTTGTCTGCACGACTGGGCCCGTGACGGCGACATGGTTGATGCTGCGGTAGTGGTCCCGCTTCTGCCGCTTGGTGTCGAAGTCAGTGCTGGACCCCCCAGTTATCATGTGGATGACTCCGCGATATGGTTGATCGGCGAAGTCTTCCTGCTTTGGGGCATGGGGGATGTTTTGATGCTGCTGGTGTGGTGGTGGGGGTGGAGGAGGTACGATTTGTACTTCCTGATGGTGTTGGTAAGCGTGGTGCGGTGGATGTGGGGCGGGAGCGTGGATATATGGTGGAGGGGGTTGCTGGTAATTGTGCGCGACAATTCTGGGGTTGTCGGCTGGCTGCGCCCGTGCCATTCTGTCTCTGGTAGCCTTCGTTTTGGGGCAGTCTTTGGTTTGGTGGGCGCAGTCTTCGCCATGGAAGAGGCAGTAGAATCGGCGCGGCGGCTGCGCACGCCCTCGGCCCCTACCACGAGTGCCGTTTCCGCGGCCCTGGGGGGGATATTCCTGGCGATGAGGGGGGTCAGCAGCGGGATGCTGGTTGGCGATGTTGTGCACTTGCTGCTGATTGCGGCCGTCTCGACCGGAGTCTGGCTGCGGAGTCCTTGTCCACGTGCGGCTGGACTGTGGAGCATCTTTTGGCTTCCTTTGGGACTCAATCTTGCGCTGGTGGAGCTCTTCGGATCTGGTGTACTTTTCAAACAGCTGATATAACTCCTGGAGGTTCTTTGGCGGATCTCTGATGCAGTGGCTGTAAAGGACGCCGGCGCGAAGGCCACTGATAGCATAGTGGATGGCAATCTGGTCATCGACTGAGGGTAGCTGTGATTTGAGTGTTAAAAATTTGCGGTAATACTCTCTCAGAGTCTCCTTTTCTAGCTGCTTGCAGAGCGAGAGTTCGGCCAGGGCGTCGGTGTCTGGGCGGTACCCTTGGAAGTTGAGCAGGAACTTGTCCCGGAGACTTCTCCAGGAATCAATGGACAGCGAAGGCAACCTGGTGAACCAGGTGAGTGCTGGGCCCTCGAGGGCGATGATGAAAGACTTCGCCATTGTGGCGTCGTCCCCTCCGGAAGATGCAACGGCGACCTGATAACTCATTATGTATTGAGCCGGGTCGGTGCTGCCGTTGTACTTGGGATAGGCCCTGCCCGGAAGTTAGCTGGCCAAGGCGTCACTTGCAGGTGTGGCGCCAGGGGACTTCGCTCATCGAGATAGTTGACCCCTTGGAATGGCGCGGCATGCGGGAAGGTGTGGTCGCGTTGGGGGAAACGTGGGTTCTCCGGTTGCGCGCGGTGTTGCGGGGGTGGCCCATGCTGCAGGCCGAGGTGGCCTTCGCGTGTGTCTTCGAGTTGTGCGCGCTGCTGGAGGGGTGACTCGTGCTGCAGGCCGAGGTGGCCTTCGCGCTGCATCAGCGCAATCTCCCGCTCGAGTTCCTGGGCCTTCTGCTCTTCGTCGCGTATCATTTGCCGCACTTTGGCTAGTGCGGACACACGCTGGCGCTTAGCCTCCAGTATCTCCTTCTGCCTCTGGAGATTGCGGTTCTTGAGGCACAGGGCGCACAGCTGTAGCTGTTCTTCTGCTGAGACGCCGAGGACTTCACCGTCCTCGGTGAGGTCCGCGCCCTCCGGTGGTGCGAAGCC
Source organism: Zea luxurians (assembly GCA_029449295.1). Taxonomy (NCBI): domain Eukaryota; kingdom Viridiplantae; phylum Streptophyta; class Magnoliopsida; order Poales; family Poaceae; genus Zea; species Zea luxurians. The sequence continues at coordinate 2,262,318 of JAOPSE010000026.1, read as the reverse complement.
TGAGGGTGGCTGCGGTTGTCCCTCAGGGTCGCAGGTGCGGAGGGTGTCGTCTTCGCAGGCGCGAGGAACATCGTCTTCAGTGGCCTCTTGGTGGGTGGATTGGGTGAGGGCGAGGGCCTTGCCCTTTCTTGCGGCGAGCAGTGCTGCCTTCGCAGCCTCGTCAGCCTTCGGGTTAGCTCTCTTGGGTGCCATCGCGGGTGGTTTTCTCGTAGCACGAACGGTGGGCGCCAAATGTTGGAACTTGCTTTCAGTTGCAAGGGGATCCAACAAGGGTGAACAGTGACGTCAACAGGGCACTCGTGCTAGATGGCAAAAGCTCTGTTAATCTGGCCTCTCACGGGCACTATGCAGGGGTATTTATAGGTAGCTGAGTGCACAGCGCCTTGAGCTAAGGACGCATGTGCCCTCAGCTACCTAGGTTATCCCCAGAATATTCCCATAAAGCGGGGTTACAGACCGTAATTACAGGGATGCTTTTACAAATTAGGCCCGTAACGCACGGCGGCCACGCGGGGCCCGTTACGATGGGCCGGATCGCACGTGGGCCTCTGAGCTGGACGAGGCCGCACTGTGGGATGCACTTCGTCGTCGCCGGTCTTCGTCTGCTGCGGAACAAGCGAAGGGTGTCCCTGCCTGTTTTGTTTCTGTTAGCTCAGCTGCTGCAGCGAAGGCTTCGAGCGAAGGGTGGCGCCTTTGCCTTCGCCCCAACAGGTACCCTAGTATTTGGAGCTATAGTCTTATGGGTCTGACAACCTGGGGTCCGGCTCTAGAGAATGGACACTTGTCTCCTAGGGTGGTCCGGAGCCGTGTAGCCGCTCAGCCTGGCCCCGTATCGTGAGCCTGCACGCTCCACCACTCTGCGACGGGTGTCCTAGTATTTAGAACCACGGTCCAGGGGGGTCTAGATGCACAATTTGACTTCCCAGACTAGATCCTTCAGGTCCCGTGCATGTGTCAAAGGATGGCTAATGTCAGACGATGGGTCCTATGGGTGTGCTACTAACGCTCCCTAGCCGAAGCTGTGTACAGGTCCAGGTCCTAGTAGACACTACCTCCTGGGGACCGGGTCACCAAGTCTTTCTTAGGTATACTGGTATCCAGCCTCGACACGTCGGGCCAAGTACCAGGGAGAAGTTGGTTACGATGCACATGGCGAGGGTAAATAACATACAGTTAAGTGTTGTTTGAATAATACTTCTCAAAAGCATCTTACAAAACCAAAAGATACTACAAGCCGCACCCCACTGGAACCCTTGTTTTGTCTCTACAGAATGGACTACTTGTCATCAGCAAGATCCCGCTAGAAGCGCTCGACCACCGGCTTCACGACGTCCTGTACGCCCTCCTGGGCGGCGTCTCCAGTATCAGCCAACGGACCAGCTCCACCGCTGGAAGCTTTGGCCCCACCTGCAGGCTCGCATCCTTCCCTGAGGCGGGCCTGGGGGCCACTGTCGGTACCCTGAAACAGGGGTACCCCCTACTACAGTATGAAGACGCGGTACCCACGCGGCTATCTCTAGTCACGTGGTAAAGGAGCTGTGCGTGGGACCAGACCATGGCTCGCCCCAGCCTCGGGCGACTACTCTGGGCCAGCAACAGCACCCGATCCTGCCACGTGGACGGCTCCGAAGCCGCCATGTGTCCATAGAAGGTGGCATACTAGACCGCTGGACCCCCACTTGTGCCAGTCGGACCCCTGGAATGGGATCCGGACCCCCTCGTATGGGGTCCAGGCCACCCACATGGGGGTCCCAAGGTCCCGGGACAGAGAATACCTAGGCCTTGCTCAGGAAGGGGTCTGGTGCCGACACGTGTCCAGGCCCAGCCTGGTGCGGACCTGACCGCATAACGCTACAGCTCCCCACCTAGGCGGAGACCCGATGCTGCCACGTGGCCTACCGCGTGTGACGTAAGCTAGCGGGTGGAGCCTGACGTAAGGCCTCCGGTTTGCATGGCCCCTGCATTTATTGCAGATAAGGCGCGCCGCCTGACAAGCGATGTGCCGCCTCGGCATTTAATGAGGCCTGCCCACTCTGCTGTCAAGCAGCGACCTGTCCACTCTACTGACAAGCAGTGTGCCGCAACAGCATTTAATGAGACCTGTCCATGTCACTGGCAGGTGGCATGCCTGTCCATTCTGACAGCAGGCGATACGCCCATGATGCCACGTGCCCTGTGTTCATCATCACTTGTACGTGCCCAATCGGCATCAGAATATCCTATTAAATCAAAGGTTGACCCCCTGGGGTACCAAAGCCCAAACTTAGGAGTATAAACTAAGTATCTCATGATTCTTTTCACATCCCTAAGGTGAACTTTCTTAGGATCGGTTTGGAACCTTGCACACATGCATACGGAAAGCATAATATCCGGTCGAGATGCACATAAATAGAGTAAAGATCATATCATCGACCGATATACCTTTTGATCTATGGATTTACCTCCCGTGTCGAGGTCGAGATGCCCATTGGTTCCTGAAAGGGAAATGTGCCCTTGGGCCATTTCTAAGTATTTTGGTGATCAAGTGCCAACACAAATAGTTTAAGTGTGAAACTATGCCAAATGGTGGATGAAGTGAAAATCAACACAAAGGTATGATTCTAGACTTAGTACGTTAGTTTTTGTGTACTAACATATTTGTCTAAGTGCTAGAATCAGAGAAAATACAATTGGAAAAGACTTGGCTCGAGCAGCCAAAACTCTGCTCAGTTTGGGTGCACCGGACGGTGTCCGGTGTGCCAGGCTGGCGTCTGGTCAACTGGCTGCTCTCGGGTCTCGACGGCTGCGTACGGCTATAAATCACCAGACTGTCCGGAGGTGCACCGGACTGTCCGGTGAGTCGGCTGCGGCGAAGTCGCTGCTCTCAGGAACCAAGTCAACAGCGTACGACTATAATTCACCACACTGTCCGGTGAGGCACCGGACTGTCCGGTGAGCCAACGGTCGGGCGCGCCAATGGTCGGCCGCGCAATCCGCGCGTGACGCGTGGCCGAGCCAACGGTCGGATGGGAGCACCGGACTGTCCGGTGTGCACCGGACAGTGTCCGGTGTGCCAACGGCTCCAAGTCTTCAACGGTCGGCTGTGCCAGATTAGGAAAGAAATCCGCACCGGACAGTGTCCGGTGGTGCACTGGACTGTCCGGTGCGCCAGTCGACAGAAGGCAAGAATTGCCTTCCTGGATTGCTCTCAACGGCTCCTAGCTTCCTTGGGGCTATAAAAGGGACCCCTAGGCGCATGGAGGAGAACACCAAGCATACTTTGAGCATTCTTGATCATTCACACTCCGTCTTTGCGCACTCGTTTGACATTCTTAGTGATTTGAGCTCCGTTCTAGTGAGAACTTTGTGATATTCATTTGAGCTCAAGTCTTGGCCGTGTGTGTGCGTTTTGCTGTGGATTTGTGTGTGTTGCTTCCCTCCCTTACTCTATTGCTTTCACTTTGATCCTCATTGTAAGGGCGAGACTCCAAGTTGTGGAGATTCCTCGCAAACGGGAAAGAGTAGAGAAAAGAAGAACACCGTGGTATTCAAGTTGATCATTGGATCACTTGAGAGGAGTTGAGTGCAACTCTCGTCCATTGGGATGCCACAACGTGGAGTAGGCAAGTGTTGTACTTGGCCGAACCACGGGATAAATCCTCGTGTCTCTTGTGCTTGTTCTCACTGTGTCTATTGTGCTTCACAAGAGCTCTCCTTAGCCGCTTGACTTCATTGTGCTAACTCCTAATCAAGTTTTGTGGCTTTAAGTTTCAAGTTTTTAAGATCGGACGGCTCGGGACGGTCTTACCGAAGGAGTATAATGTTTCTAATCCGAACCCTCAATCCAGAGATCGACGACGCCAAACATCATATTCTCACTTCTATTCGTGGCCTTTAATCACGAGATCAACGGTCAGGCGGATAGCTCCCTAGTTCTTCCCCTCCGAGTCCAATCAGACGCTGGCGGCGGCACCAGGCTCCACAGCAGTGCCATGCCTACGCCCAATGCCATCCGCCCTGCCTCTAGCGAGCAAAAGAAAAACTACCACGACCCTAGGACCAAGATGGCGAGCATAGGAGACCAATGCAAGGGTTGACGGACACCGGTGGGGTCACGTTATCCCATCACAGAGACCCAAACTACGCAACGCTGTAGCTACCCTGACGGATTTCTTTCACCAGGCGCAGAGGCACTAAATTGAACGAGATAAATGCACTTGATCGATACCTTGGGTCAACTCACGCCGACTAGCCCATGGACTGGGAGATATGGCGCTAACGTCGAGTAGCGAGGGTGCTCCCCAGTGAGCTTCAGCGGCGATCTTCCCCGCAAGTTCTGGAGCTCGGCGGTGGCGGATGTCCCCACCGATGCCCCCCAGGCCCATCCTCGGACCTGCAGTTGGCACCCAGTGATTCCACGGCCCTCGGCACTCTCTCTCCTCCACTCCAACCGGTCTACACTAGGGCGGCGCTAGGAAGCAATGGTGGCCGGCCCTGGCCGCGCGGGTCTCCTTCTCCCGATTCTCTCTCTGTTGTTTGTGACAAGCACACGGTGTAGCCCTCTTCTTCCTGTGATCCCCGATGCTTCGGTGTTGTGGTAGGAGGGCACGACATGGGCACAGATGGACGGGGAGAGGGGAAGTCTCGACTGGATGCTTTTCGGCCAGGGGCCAGCTACTTATGCGCTAGGGAGCAGGGCCACAACGGCTGGTCAGAGATCTCGGCGGCAAAGAACGCGCGGATTCCGTTCAGGCGAGGGGAAGTGTAATACCCAACTTTGAAAAGTAAGAGAAAGAAATAAATCTTCATGTGTGGTACCTTTTCATTCATGATAATTATTAGTAGGCATAGATAAAGTGGAAAGATCTTCAAATGAATTAGATTATTATTATTTTTAGTTTGAGTGACATTCTTATGGAGGGTAAGTGAAATCACCTTTTAACGAATGATACACATTAGAAGTTACTTTACTAAAATAAATCTTTTCTTATTTATGGCGTGTATGTAGAGAGAGATAATGTTATTGGTCTAAAAAAATAGTTTTAACAATGAGCAAATTAGGTTGATGCTACATATTCTGGAGCAATGTTTGCCTAGATAAATGATTAACATGTGAAACAGATAAACTTGGCATATCAAGCTGGTGTTTTAACTGAACATTTACCCCAAATTATAAACACAGATTTGAATTTAACTTGGATTTGAAATCAAGAACTACAAGGAGGAAAACAGGAAATAGAAAAGGGATAATAAAATAGAACCGTGTTGGGCCAATTCCTCACCAACGGCCCACGCCTACTCCCTCTTCACTTCGCCTGGTGGGCTGAAACGCGCCCCGCCGGCCCAACTCGCGCACCTCGCGTTTTCCCACGTTGCCAGCCTGCTCGGACGCGCGCTTGCTCTGGTGCACTGATTGCTGGGCCCTCCCGAGCGGCCCATCTCTCCAACGCGCCACTGACTGATGGCCACTGACGTGCGGGGTCCACTGGCAGGCCCGTCTTCTCCCCATGCTCGCGCGCCCCGTGAACGAACTCCACGCAACAGTCGGCGGGGTCCTAGCCCCTTTTATCGGATCCAATCTCGCGGGGTTGTTGGGATGTTTCGGCCTCCGTCGGGGATATATAAGTCTGGGCCTCGCCCCTTGAATCCCATGCCGCAGCCATGGTCCCGTACGGGTAGAGCGAACCAAGAGAAGGGAGAGAGAGGAAAACGATGAGGGCCTTACCGCGATCTTTGGCACCTGGGTCAACTCCTCATCCGCGCCGCACGTACTCGAGCATCATCGAGCGGAGAGGAGCGTCCAGGCCCCCGGAGTTGGTGGCCGGAAATCATCATCGTCGTAGGACCGCCGCGCACCGTGGGGTGGTGCCTCTGCTGCCGCCGTCGCGACTTGATCGGGATTTGGTCGGTGAGTTCTTCCACTGTTCGACGTCATGTAGGTTCCGGGTAGTGGCGTTCGGGGCTTCGGGCCGTGGTCTCGGGCTCTGATGGCGAGCTCTGCCAATCTCGCTACCGTGACTATGGCTCGGCTACAGGCGTAAGGTAGGAGAACCCGCGTGCACCGTTGGATCTCTGGCCAATGGATGAGATTCGATTCCAAGGAATCTCTTCGTCAAATAAATCTGAGCCGTAGGATGGTGGGTCAATGATCGAGATTAGATCCCATTTTCATAATACCCTGACCGCAGGATTTTAATCTGAGGGTCCGCGTTGCATACTCATGTGATCTAATCTGGGCCGCCAGATTCTGATCTGATGGACGAGATATCACGATACCCTTTCGTCATGTTCATTTTACTAAAGAGACCCTGCGGTTTTCGGAAAATAACCCGCCGTCCACCTGGGTTGCGGCCTGAGTCTTAGGTACTTTTGCGAGCTAGACCCTGCCTTCTCTGGTAATTGGCGCCCAGTCCTGATAATTAATAAAATCAGGAAAATCATTTAGAAAATAGTTTTTAGCACATATTTAAATGCAGAAACTTGTTTAATTTGTAGAAAATACATATTAAGTCCAAATTGAACCATTCCAGTTTCTAAAATTTTGTAATAATATTCTTCATCATTTTGTGCCTCTGTTTTGGCATGAAAGGCTCATTTAAATTTATCTAATACTTAATCTTGTATTAAACACATAAAACATTAGAAAATCCATAACTTAAAATCCATAACTCCAAAATTAATAATTCTTTTTCCTGTGATCTTATTTTAATATGTAGATTATTAATATGTATTATGCACATATGTTTGGTGTAATGTTAATTTTGCCTATACCATGTTTGTTGAATTGCTACGACTAGCAGTGAGGTCACGAATCATCTGAAGATCATCCTGGTACCTGGATTCGCAAGGCCCAGGCAAGTTGTGCCCTTGATCACTTCTTTTTACCCAACCATGTTCTGATTAATCATAATGATCTGCATAGGTTAATTTTGATGGGACCCAATAGGTTACCCTAGTTTGTCTATCTTTATACCTTGTTTACCACTGAACTTTCTGGGTAGTACTTGCTAGTGCTATATGTGGTTTTGGGTATGGAGATACACTGTTCATGGTTACACTTTTGTTATCAGTTGTTATTTATTGTTCATGATGAGATCATTATGTTAATTGGAACATGGAGAACCACCCGGGAAAACAGTGCTACCACGAGGGTGGAATGGGACGCCCTTGGCTGATTAATTAGGAAAGCTAGTGGAAGACTACCTTACCCGAAAGGGGCAAGGGCAGTAGGGGAGAGGTCAGTGTAGGGAGGCCCTCGGGAGGATTTTGCTGCGATGGCGGTCCTGCAAGGGATTCCTGCACTGGATCTTCCTATAAACTGTAGCGGGTTTTCGGAAGCTAGTGGAACTTTGTAAAGGCCTCGTAGTGGATCCCTAGCCATTCACCTCGGAAGTGTCTAAGGGCCTTGCAAACCCTGGCGACATGGGATACACGACTTGTGGGTAAAGATGCGCAACCTCTGCAGAGTGTAAAACTGGTATACTAGCCGTGCTCACGGTCAAGAGCAGCTCGGACACTCACATGATTAAATTATGGAACTTAAACTCAATTTGTCATATGCATTGCATCGCAGGTGATGTTGTTACTTTTGTTCTATTACTTAATTGGGTTTGGTATTTACTTATACTTAGTAACTGCTAATAAAATTTTGACCAACTTTAAAAGCAATGCTCAGCTCTAACCATCTTCTTTGGTAAGCCTTACACTTCACGTGAGCTCCCACCTTTGGCGAGTTCATGCACATTATTCCCCACAACTTGTTGAGCGATGAACGTATGTGAGCTCACTCTTGCTGTCTCACATACACCACAGGTCAAGACCAGGTACTACAGGATGATGCTCATGGAGGATGCTGCGATGAGTTCGTGAGAGGTCTAGGTCGTCGTCTCCCAGTCAACTTTTGGGTTGCTGGACCGTTGTCTCCTTATAATGTAATTATTTATTTTGTATAGAACTCCTGTTATATATAAAGATGTGACATTCGATCCTGTGCCATGATTCATCATATGTGTGAGACTTGGTCCCAGCACACCTGGTGATTATGTTTACACCCGGGTTTGGACCCCTAAAATCCGGGTGTTACAGGAAGGATCTGACACGGTAGACCCATTTGTCAGCCGACCAGATGAGCGCGCATCTGCAATATTAGGCACTGGCCGAGAGGGCCCGCGAGGCAGTGGAGAGTGCGTACGCGAGGGGGGCTCCAAGGCGCCAGAGGCATGGGTCTACGGGGTAAATGGGCCGTGCGAGATGGGTCATGCGGTGAGTCAGTGGGCCGAAAATGAAGTCTCAAGCCCAGCCAAGCCTTTATTTCTTTTCTGTTTTCTTTTCTATTTTCCTTTTTAAATTTGCAAATTTTCAAATTCAAACACTACTTCAAATATAGGCATTCCAATATCCTACATGTGCTGGTATATTTTATTTTAAATCCAGTTATATAAAAAAATGCTTCACTTATGCTAGCCACTCCTTATTTTCTTATTAGGAAAACATTGTATTTTATTGTGTGATATAAATAAAAGTTACATGAAAACAAACATTAACATATGTTATTTCCCCATAGGTTATTTTATTTCAACTACTTTTAAGGAGTGTGTTTATGTATAGTTTATAATGAGGACAACAAATGGATAAAAGTCTTTCTTGTACGTATGGTTCCAACCTTTAATTCTAAGCTTGATTATTATTATTATTTTCTTATACCAATTTTTAGGCGTTACAAATCCTACCCCCTTAACAGAAATCTCGTCCTCGAGATTTGTAAGGAAAGGGTATATAACCATGTTATCTCAAACATATGCATAGACAAAAATCTCAGCATGATGCATAATTTATTAGCAACATATGGGTCAATTAGACCTTATTATTCCTCCTAAAGTAGTACCATATCATCTACTAATTAAAATAACATTTAGATCTTACAAATAGTAGTAATTTATATATATGTTTATGTAGCTTGGTGGAGCTGGTGGTGGTGGTGGAGGTAGTGGGCGTTGTTGTTGTTGTCTTTCCAACCGTGCTTGCCTTATTTCTTGACGTATCTCCAGACGGACCTGACGTATTTCCTCACGTTCCTGTCTTATCTGATTTTGCATTTCGGTCACCATGTCTGTCAATTGTTGTATTACCAGCCTTTGGGCGGCAACCACTTGATCGATTTCAACAGGTGGGGGATTGGGAGGATTCATTTTTGTTTGCTGTTACCTGATAATATTCTCTTCCTAGTATTGACCATCGAAGTTAGAGACATATGGTAACAATAGTTTTGTAAGGGAAATTATTTGGTAGAATAAATAGGTTAGTAGTTGGTTATGATCTAAGGATTCTTTAGCATGGCTTATCCTTTATTTTATACCAAACTTGGGATAACTGGTCGTATAAGGTGAATATCTAAAGGTATGATAGAATTCTGTCAAGATGAGATAGTCTACATGGTGTAAGTCAAAAGTTTATCTGATGTTAGGTGGGGACAGATAATTAACCAACCCATCATGACACTATTGGTTGGGTTAGCTCTTTTGCTCATGGTCGAGTTGGTCCAAGGTGCTAAGTTAAGGTAACACCCGGTTAGTAGGGTCTGATATCTCCTGCCAGCATCACTAATCTGTTTAAGTAGACCACACTAGTTTAGATCATACTAGATTAGATCACATTAGATTCTATGATTCCATTCAAGAATATCATTTAGTTAAGCATAACAAGCAAATTTTATCATGAAATACTAGTATATATTTTTTCGAGGTGGAACTTCCAATTAGTATGAGATTTTTTTATACACCTAAAATTCTTCATGCCATTAGCAGGTATAGCATAGCAAACCAGGGTACATCAGATTTTAGCTATTAGGTGAGTGTTGACATAGAATGAGTGTACTATGGTATAATCGAGCTTCCTTTAGGGGGTCTGAATTAGGGAACATCGGTCGTGGTGTTAGATGCCCTTAGTTGGGATAATAATTTTGGGTACATGGGGTAGGTAGGTTAATCAAAGTTTTACTTTTCTTTTGGGATAAATAGGTTGGACAATCTATAACATAGGCGAGGTCGTGGTTTCACGGACAAGTTGGTCTAAGACACCAAATTTAGGTTTAAAATCCATTTATAGGAATAGGGTTTAGTTAATACTTGAGGTAGATCAGAATTTTCCATTTAAATTAAAATAGAGGAGTTATGCAACCATCAGATGGTTACGGTAGTTGCATAAGGCCGAGTTGGTCGGTTATTCTTAATTTAGTGCCGATTGAATCACGTTAGAACAGGTGGATAGGGTCTAATCCATGTTACAAGTATTAACTAACCTGTTTGAGTGGGTCACATTAGGTTAGTTCAGATTAGATAGAAACTAGATTAGTTTAGCATAACTAGATTTGACTAAATAAGACCTAATTAATTTTGGATCAGTTTAGGTCGAATGAGGTCTAGGCATGACCAGATTAATCTAGATAAGATCTACTTACTTTATTTTAGAATAGATTATGTCGGTCACACCATTATGAGATAAGCAAGGTGGTGGGGATAAGTATGCTCATTAGGACAAGACGAGTCTCGAAGAATAAGATAGAATCTTTTGAGATTAGTTAGATCTATTGGGATAAGATGAAAATCTTTTCGAGATGAGATGAGTCTATTAATGCAAGAGAGTATCTTTTAAGATAAGATGGATCTATTAAGATAAGAGAGAACTTTCCAAGGTAATATGAATCTATTAAGAAAGAATCTTTTAAGATGAGAGAGAATCCTTCGAGATAAGATAGATCCCTTTAAAATAGATACACTTTAATGGAGGACAACCTAAGTTGTTTAGTTATCTTATGAATTCTATTTATGTCTATATGTATATGCAGATGTAATTGTGGACATTACTCCACAACTCATCACACTCAATCAAATATCCAAATCAAACAAGTACCATAAGAACAAACACTCAAGCGTATAGATACCTATAAAAATAGTTTTGTTTTTGTTCCTAAGAGCAGGTCTCCTATTCCTAAAGGTCACTTTAGGCACATGATTTCAAAGTGTGAAATCCACATTTGTCTTTAGAAAGGAAAGGTAAGAATAATCAGAGCAAAGCGGAAATAGATGAGAAAAGATTAAGATAAGTTTAAAAAGGAATCAGAGTAGCAAAGGTAAGGTTAATCAGAGTAGAACAGTAAAAGGTGAGATAGGATCAAGATAAGTATAGAAAGAATCAGAGTAAGGTAAGTAGTTAAGGGTCTGTCCATTTCTATCTAGGTTTCGTCCTACAGTCAACATTCCTCTGATACCACTTCTGTAACACCCCGGGCTTTCATGAACAAAGTCGGGTGCATCTCATACATGCGCCAAAGAAGACAACATATATAATAACAGAGTGTATAGAGATAAATGTCACAATATAATCAAAGTACTTATTACATAGCGGAAGTCTTACAAAATAAAAGATAAATATAACAGGATCTAAAATCCATCCTTGGCGCCAGAAAGTCAACTGGGAGACGCCACCTAGATCGAATCGAAGTCCTCATTAAGCGACTCCTCCTGAACCACCTGTTCTTCTCCTGTGGGGGGGTGTGAGACAGCAAGGGTGAGCTCACACATGTTCATCGCTCAACAAGTTATGGGGAATAATGTGGCATGAACTCACCAAAGGTGGGAGTTCATGTGGTGTGTAAGGCTGATCAACAAAATAGAGGTTAAAGCTGAGCATTGCTTTTATAAGTTGGTCAAAATTTTATTAGCAATGCATATGACAAATTGAGTTTAAGTTCCATAAATTAATCATGTGAGGGTCCGAGTCGCTCATGACCGTGAGCACGGCTAGTATACCAGTTTTACACTCTGCAGAGGTTGCACATCTTTACCCACAAGCCGTGTTACCCATCTGCCAAGGGGTCATGAATCCCATACACCTCTACTAAGGAAGCGAGGCAGGGTAACACTACGAGGCCTTTACAAAGTTCCAATAGCTTCAGAAAACCCGCTACAGTTTATAGGAAGCTCCAGTGCAGGAATCCTCGCGGTCATCGCAGCAAAATCAACCCAAGGACCTCCCTACACTGACCACTCCCCTACTGCCCTTGCCCCTTTCGGGTAAGGTAGTCATCCACTAGCTTTCCTAATTAATCAGCCAAGGGCGTCCCATTAAACCCTTGTGGTAGCACTGTTTTCCCGGGTGGTCGCTCCATGTTCCAATTAACACAATGATCTTATCATGAACATAAATAAAATAACAGAATAATTGGAACATGGATATAATGAAATATGAACCCGATACCACATAATGCAATAGCATAACTACCCGAGTGAATCAAGGGTGAACAAGGTAAACAGGATAAATAGACTAGGGTGACCTATTGGGTACCATCAAAATTAAACCTATGCATTGAATAGTGATAATAAAGAATATTATTGGGTAACAAAAGTGGATCAAGGGCACAACTTGCCTGGCACTTGAGATTCCAGTTACCAGGGTGATCTTCAGGTGACTCGAAACCTCGCTGCTAGTCGTAGCAACACAAACAAACATGGCATAGACAAAATTAACATCACACCAAACATAAGAACATACTTAATAATAATAATCTATATGTTACTACGGGATCGCGGGTTCGAGAACCACTAGGATTGGAGTTACGATTAAGGAGTTATGATTTATAGAAGCTCTATGTGATTTAAATATTAAACTACATTACAAATTGGTTATTATAAATCGTATGAGAGGTTATTCTATAAATAATTATATCAACTTTAATCTAAGTTATAAATTGATCATAAATTGTATTCTAGTAGATTATAATGGCAAGTAGACTAACCAGACTAACCAATCATAAGTTAAATAAAATCTAATTATAAAGTAATGAGACATGGTATAGTAAATATTGTTATTGCATAGTAAATATTTATACGAGACTAACGCAACTTGAACGGATCAAATCGGAGTTAAAACGGAGGAGTTATGAATTTATAAAGTTTTAAGTGTTAGATAAAAGATTAAGTAGGATATTAATTTTAATATGGCTTTCATGTCAAAACAGTGGCATTAATTGATAAACAATAATATTACAAAATTATAGGAACTAGAATGGGTCAATTTGGACAAGGTATGAATTTTCTAAGGATTAAATAAGTTCCTAGGTTTATTTTAATACTAAAAACCAGTTTCTAGGATTATTTGTTTATTTTCTCTGATCCCTGGACTTCACGCAAATACCAGAAAAACCAGGGGTTACAAAGCAAGAATCCCTGAGACTCAGGGCAACCCAGGGTGGACGGCGGGTTCATTTTCTATAAACTGGAGGTTCTAACTATAAAAGCGCATGGCCGAAGGGGTATCATGATCCCGCAGCCATTGGATTAAAAGTTGATGGCTTAGATTTTATAAACCGAAGGGGTAAGTGGGTTCTAATGTCAGCCGCTAGATCGCCGAACCAAGACATTGATTTAAAACATCTGAGATCGGATCTGGGTCATGGGATTCAGATCGGACGGCTCAGGACGGTCGTACCGAAGGAGTATAATGTTTCTAATCCGAACCCTCAATCCAGAGATCGACGGCGCCAAACATCATATTCTCACTTCTATTCGTGGCCTTTAATCACGAGATCAACGGTCAGGCGGATAGCTCCCTGGTTCTTCCCCTCCCAGTCCAATCAGACGCTGGCGGCGGCACCAGGCTCCACAGCAGTTCCATGCCTGCGCCTAATGCCATCCGCCCCTGCCTCCAGCAAGCAAAAGAAAAACTACCACGACCCTAGGACCAAGATGGTGAGCATAGGAGACCAATGCAAGGGTTGACGGACACCGGCGGGGTCACGTTATCCCATCGCAGAGACCCAAACTACGCAACGCTGTAGCTACCCTGACGGATTTCTTTCACCAGGCACAGAGGCACTAAATTGAACGAGATAAATGCACTTGATCGATACCTTGGGTCAACTCACGCCGACTAGCCCATGGACTGGGAGATATGGCGCTAACGTCGAGTAGCGAGGGTGCTCCCTAGCGAGCTTCAGCGGCGATCTTCCCCTTATGTTCTAGAGCTCGGCGGTGGCGGATGTCCCCACCGATGCCCCCCAGGCCCATCCTCGGACCTGCAGTCGGCACCCAATGATTCCACGGCCCTCGGCACTCTCTCTCCTCCACTCCAACCGGTCTACACCAGGGCGGAGCTAGGAAGCAATGGTGGCCGGCCCTGGCCGCGCGGGTCTCCTTCTCCCGATTCTCTCTCTGTTGTTTGTGACAAGCACACGGTGTAGCCCTCTTCTTCCTGTGATCCCCGATGCTTCGGTGTTGTGGTAGGAGGGCACGACATGGGCACAGATGGACGAGGAGAGGGGAAGTCTCGACTGGATGCTTTTCGGCCAGGGGCCCGCTACTTATGCGCCAGGGAGCAGGGCCACAACGGCTGGTCAGAGATCCCGGCGGCAAAGAACGCGCGGATTCCGTTCAGGCGAGGGGAAGGATCTAACACGGCAGACCCATTTGTCAGCCGACCAGATGAGCGCGCATCTGCAATATTAGGCACTGGCCGAGAGGGCCCGCGAGGCAGTGGAGAGCGCGTACGCGAGGGGGGCTCCAAGGCGCCAGAGGCATGGGTCTACGGGGTAAATGGGTCGTGCGAGATGGGTCATGCGGTGAGTCAGTGGGCCGAAAATGAAGTCTCAAGCCCAGCCAAGCCTTTATTTCTTTTTTGTTTTCTTTTCTGTTTTCCTTTTTAAATTTGCAAATTTTCAAATTCAAACACTACTTCAAATATAGGCATACCAATATCCTACATGTGCTGGTATATTTTATTTTAAATCCAGTTATATAAAAAAATGCTTCACTTATGCTACCCACTCCTTATTTTCTTATTAGGAAAACATTGTATTTTATTGTGTGATATAAATAAAAGTTACATGAAAACAAACATTAACATATGTTATTTCCCCATAGGTTATTTTATTTCAACTACTTTTAAGGAGTGTGTTTATGTATAGTTTATAATGAGGACAATAAATGGATAAAAGTCTTTCTTGTACGTATGGTTCCAACCTTTAATTCTAAGCTTGATTATTATTATTATTTTCTTATACCAATTTTTAGGCTTTACACAAAGGTATGATTCTAGACTTAGTACATTGGTTTTTGTGTACTAACATATTTGTCTAAGTGCTAGAATCAGAGAAAATACAATTGGAAAAGACTTGGCTCGATGTCGGTGTTTAGGGTCCGACCGCACACCCGGGGTTGCCCCTCAAGGTGTTTTAGGAGTAGGAAGGTGTCGACAACTGTAGCAGAATGGTTCGTGCCGATCGCACGAGAGACGGTGGACAAGATTTACAGGTTCGGGCCGCTTAGTGATGCGTAACACCCTACGTCCTGATGAGTATGCTTGGTGGATATGGTTACAAGAGAGCTCTCTGGATCGAGAATACAGAGAGTTGATGTGGGTGGCTAAGTAATGGGTCGATCGTTCTGAAGGGGTGCCCCCTAGGCCTTATATACTCGACCGTGGGGCAGTACACATGGATAAGATAACAACAAATGGCTAAAAGATAGTGAACCTCTCGAGATTATCCTTTACGTAACCCTCGCCGACTTATCCTCACGTGGCTTCGTTGCATGGAGGCCCCGACGCGGGAAAGTCGGATCTCTGTTGCAGCTACTCGCTCAACGCTATGGGCCGTCTGGGTTTGCACCAATCCGGCCTCATGTCGCCCTGCGTTGCTGGTAGTTTTTCCCCAGGCCCACGAAAGAATGACCTTACGATTTATTGGGCCCTTGGGCCTTTCGTGAGGTCCTTTACTCTTTTAGTGGACCCGGGGGATATCTATCCCCCACAAGCCCCCGATCTTTGGGTTAATTTAGAGGTAATCAACCCGAAGATCTCAGGTCCAGCTTGTAGGTGATTTGAAGAAAGATGGCTTCCTGTTGTTCTCTCCTGCTTCGATCACTTGTTGACCAAAATCTAGCTTCGTGCCTGTGCCTTAGAGATCGGCATTCCTGTTTGTAGGATTCTGAACCTTATTGGGTGCACCGGAGGTGCACCCAATGGGTGTAGCCCCCGGGCTTCGAGTAGATTTTAGAAAATAATCTACTCGAAGGTCTTCAGCAGAGATTACTTCCATTTGTGTTCCTTTATTCCAGTTGAGGATTGGCTTCTTAATCTTGTCCCATGCCCTTAGAAATTGGTGCTATCCTGGCTTAGAATGACAATCCATGGGGTGCACCGAAGGTGCACCCAATGGGTGTAGCCCCCGACCTTCAAGTGGATTTTTTGAGGATAATTCGCTTGAAGGTCTTCTTTTTGTGTCCTTTTGCTGAAAATTACTCTTTCTGCTTATAAAAAGTTGGCATGATGTCATCCGTGCTATGTCATCAACATTATGCTTCAGAGGTCAGCATGTGTTTTGTCTTTTGCAGCTGAATTTGCAATCCTTCCATATCTTGCTAGGTAGCATAGTGTATTTGCTCTGCACTTGATTGGACATTCGATGGACGTTCTCTGTCTAGTCTTCAAGTCATGTCTGTCGACCATATTTTGCACTCTGCTGGCTATACTTGGCTTCCCTTTAACTCTTGTTGATATCTCATTTTTGTCTTGAGGCATTCACTGCATGCTCTGTACAGATGTGACCATTTTGAAAAATATACTGACAATTCCTGGGCGTCCCCCCCCAATGGGTGTGGGCAAGGGACGGCTTGGTACGCTGAGTGTTTTAACCGGCTGCTTCTGAGTTGTAATGTGATGGGACGGCGAGTGTAATCATATCCTTTGCGCTGTTGACTGGAGACCCAATGGGTGTAGTGCTGCATGAAACGGCGTCAGCCGCCTGACGTGTCTTTGGACGGGTGGAGGTGTATATTGAATGCCTAGCGACTGTTCAGTGACCGCGGTTGGAAGTGAGCGGTTGCCTTTCTCTTCTATAAATAACGCTGTTGCTCCGCTGGTTTCTTCACATCCCTTCGTTATTCCTTACTGCTTCCTTCTCTTCTCTTCTTCTTGCCTCCATGGGAAAAAACAACAAGCGCAAGCGCGAGCCGACTCCTCCATCAGAGGACTTCGGCGACTCGGAATACTCGGAGGAGGAGTTCTCCTCCGAGTCCGAGAGGTCCCCGGCTCCCGTCTCTCCCCCGGCGTCGTCCGATGACTCGGACGACTCCCAGGGGATAGCCGCGGAGGTCTGGTCGTACATCCGGGCCGTCGAGCGCTCCAGGCTCGAGGGCTCGGATGAGTCTGAGTACTCCTCGGATGAGGAGGACTCGGACGGCGGCGGCGAGGGCGGGGACGACGACGACGACGACGACGATGACGACGACGACGACGACGACGGCAGCAGCGGCAGTGGCGGGGGCGGCGGCAACGGCAGCAGCAAGGGCAGCACCAAGAGCGGTGGCGGCTGGGGCGGCACCAGGGGCGGCGGCAGCAGGGGCGGCACCAAGAGCGGCGGCGGCGGGGGCGGCACCAGGGGCGGCGGCAGGGGCAGGGCCAGTGGCTAGATGCCACTGGTCTTTTTAAATATTAGTATAGATTAGAAGTAGTATAGTTAGATAATGTAGTAGTATTAGTAATGTAAAGTAGTATAGTGTAGCGTAGTAGTAGTAGAAATAGGGAAGTATCAACTTATAATAAGTTGATTTGTAAATATTGCCACTTCCCTTAAATGAAGAACGAATTTGGTTTCCTTTTGATGACTTGTTTCGTTTGACTATAAATCTGAGTCTTGTGAGGCCATAGACGAACAGCTTGATCATTATGCTGACGCTTCCGAGCAATATTGCAGTCTGTATCAATGTTTTTAGAAGTAATGCTGGGCGATTGAAGGTCAACGTTGGCATTTTAGAAGTAATGTCGAACGATTGTATTCGAGATCAACGTTTTAGAGGCAACGCCGAGTAATTAAAGGTCGACGTTGGCATTTTAGAAGTAATGCCGAACGATCGAACTAGAAATCAGTGTTTTAGAGGTACGCCGAGTGACTGAGTAGTGACGTCGGCGTTTTAGAGGCAACGCCGAGTTATTGAACTCGAGGTCAGCGTTTTAGAGGCAACGCCAAGTTATTAAGGGTCGTTGTCGGCATTTTAGAAGTAATGCCGAGCGATTGAGCTCAAGATCGACGTTTTAGAGGCAACGCCGAGTGATTGAGTAGTGACATCGGCATTTTAAAGGCAACGCCGAGTTTTTAAACTCGAGATCAGCGTTTTAGAGGTAACGCCGAGTGATTGAACTTGAGGTCAGCGTTTTAGAGGCAACGCCAAGTTATTAAGGGTCGTTGTCGGCATTTTAGAAGTAATGCCGAGCGATTGAGCTCAAGATCGACGTTTTAGAGGCAACGCCGAGTGATTGAGTAGTGACATCGGCATTTTAAAGGCAACGCCGAGTTTTTAAACTCGAGATCAGCGTTTTAGAGGTAACGCCGAGTGATTGAAGGTCGACGTTGGCATTTTAGAAGTAATGCCGAACGATTGAACTCGAGATCAGCGTTTTAGAGGCAACGCCGAGTGATTGAAGGTCAACGTTGGCATTTTAGAAGTAATGCCGAACGATTGAACTCGAGACCAGCGTTTTAGAGGCAACGCCGAGTGACTGAATAGTGACGTCGGCATTTTAGAGGCAACGCCGAGTTATTGAACTCGAGATCAGCGTTTTAGAGGCAACGCCGAGTGATTGAATAGTGACGTCGGCATTTTAGAGGCAACGCCGAGTTATTTTGAGGATTAACACCCGAGTAAGGAGAGGGCCCACCAGTTTTTTTTGGGAAATAACTGCCGAATGACCACGTGGCCTGCTGGGATTTCGAAAATAACTGCCGAGTGATGACTGGGCACTTTTTGAAACGGTATCTGGTCCGAGAATATCCCATAAGAGTTGCACTTTTAGCCGCCTTTGCTTTCCGCGCCCTAGTTCTTGCATTCCTGCTTCCAAATCCTCTCTGCGCTTGCCTCCAATTTGCTCACTGGTGAAATCGAGATGGCTCCCAAGAGGAAAATCGCGAGTTCTTCCGCTGTGGTGATTCCCCCAATTGATCCCAACAGCCAGTTGCCTTTCGCAGGTAACCACATGTCCATCATCTCTGAAACCGAACTCCTCCACCTCGTGTCCATCGGGGTTCTTCCTCCACGGGAACTCTGTTCTTGGCGGATTTGCCACGGGACTACGGTCCCGACGGAGGACACCCACGAGTCCGTGGTTTACGCTCCCTTTCTTCTTCGCGGCCTTGGCCTTCCTATTTCTCCCTTTTTCCGTGGTCTTCTTGATTTCTACCACATCAACCTAACCCATCTGAACCCTAATTCAATTCTGCAAATTTCTATCTTCGTCCACTTATGTGAGGCCTTTCTTGGCGTGCTGCCGCATTTTGGATTGTGGAAACACCTGTATCATTGTCGCCCTGGGATGGCCGGGGGACAACATCAGTTGGTTGGAGGTGCCAGCTTGGAGATGCGCCGGGGACGGAAAACTGAGTATCTTGAGATCCCCCTTAAAGACAGCATTAAGGGATGGCGCCTGGAATGGTTTATAGTTGATAACTATGGAAATTCTCTCCCCCCCGGTCAGGAAGACAGCCAGATGTTCGCACCCCGAGCTGGACCGAGTCTCCTACAGACGAGGAGGTGGCTGAGGCCAGTGTGCTGCTAGCTGAAGTTGGGCTATTGAAAGAGAGGGGTTTAACCGCTGAAGCTATAGTTGCTGACTTCGTTTTCAAAAACATTCAACCACTGAAAGATAGGGTCCACCCGGCTTATCTGTATCAAGGGCTAGCCGACCCAACTCGAGTTTCCAATAGAAGAATCCCTTCTGCTGATTTGGTGAGCCGACTGGAAATGATTCTCAGAGGCAAAGTATCCAATGTTGGTGCTCCGGTGGCGTATTCAGCCTGGAATCTGCCTCCTGCCAAGGCCTTCACTCGTTTCGTGTCAAACCCACCTACGACTGATGGCAATTTGGGCCTTAGAACGCGGCCCTCTGATGAGGAGGTTAGTGCTTTGGTTGCCTCACTTGGGAAAATCCCTGATGATGAACGACAAATCCATTTCGAGGTGCCTTTGGATCCTACTGATGCTGAAATGAATGTCGTGCTTGACATGTTGGCTGAAGATTCTTCTGACGCTACTCCTGCTGAGACATTGGCAGTGGCACCTCTCCCAGAGGTCGGTATAATCTTGGATATTCAGAGACCTGTCCGTGCTCGCTCGAGGCGTCCCCGCCGAACCAATCAGATTGATCTTTCTGTTGATGAGCAGAAAAAGAAGAAGAGACGTATTCGGCGAGTATCTAGTTTGGATCAGGGTGCTGGTCCCTCGGTTCCTGCCGATGAGGAGGTTCCTGCGCCTGAATTTGCTGATGCTGATCCCAATGGGTGTGGTATGACTGTTGCTGAACCCAATGGGTGTACCCTATCCATCGCTGATCCCAATGGGGGTGTTGCCAGTGTTGCTGATGAAGACGACGAAGAGGAAGAGAATGAGGTTCCTCTGGCTCGGAAGAACAGTCGGCAATTCCTTGCCAGTGGGGAAAGTAGCGGGGTTCCTTCTCCGGCTTTATCTGCTCTTGTTGGTCTGCAAAACATATCCCTGGCCGACTTTGATCAAACTCTCGAGGATATGGTCCCAGAGGACTTGTTATCAGGGCCAGTGGATGATGATGTGACGGAAGCTTGTGGTGCCGTGCCGGACGCTGGGTTGAGGTTATCCCGTGCCTCATCAACCTTAGAGTGCGATCTTGAGGGACGGGATGTTAACTTGGATTGTCCTGATTCCATGGAAGTAGCCGAGGGCCCATCAACCTTAGAGATGGTTACTGCTGAAAGTTTGGACCCCAAGGATGGTGTTGACACATGTCCAGCCCCCGAGGGTGTCGTCGGGGATGACTTAGCCCGGGCGAAGAGTGTGAGCTACTGCCCAGCCCCCGAGGGTGCTGCCGGGGATAATCCAGCTCAAGTGGGCAGTGCCAACTATGGCCCAGTCCCTGAGGGTACCCAAACAGGGTCTCCTTCCGGCACTTCCATGGACGTTCACGCTGGGTCACCTCCTCACTCTGGCTGCATGGTGGTGGCCCAAACTTCAGACCGGGGCGTCGCTTTGGAGGGCAGCGTCCCCGTTGATCGGGTATCCGGCTCTGTTGAAGGAGATGAACTGATTCCCACTGTTCCATTGCATGCTGCTTCGGGTGATGACCTTGCGCCTGGTTATCATCTGATTTCTCCTGACTTGGGGATCCCTTCGTTTTTCTCCAACCTCCAGGTACTGTGCTGTTTCTTAGCTTGACTTTTACATGAACTCTTGCCATTATGCTTATCTGCTCTTCTCATCAGGTTTTGGTGGACGGGATGACCAGCCAGCTGAAATTGCATGGTGCTCCTATCCCAGAAGTAGCTTCATCCTTCTCGTGTTGGAATCCGGTGTCTCTTCATCGCCGTGTATCCGAGTTGGAGGCGACTAACGCTGGTTAGTGCCCCTTTTTTTTCTTTTCTTCGCGCTTGTTGTGGACTGTTTTACCTTCTGACCTCGTTTTGTTTGGTTATCCTTTGCTAGGAATGACTCGACATATTGCGCTTCTTGAGGAAAAACATTCTCAAGATCGGGCTGAACTGTCTCAGCGATGCACTGATCTTGAGGAAAAGTACTCTCAAGGTCAGATCGAGCTGAGTCAGGTCTCTGCCGCCTTGGATGATGCCAATGCGTTAAGTTCTTCACTGCATGCTCAGCTTGACTGTGAAAAGGTGATATACGAAACTGCGCTTTTGTCTTGCTGTACTCCTATTTTTTGCCTGGTTTTCTGAAGGAACTGATTTGTGCTTGCAGGAAGAAAAACGTATCCTCGCTGCTTCTCGTGACAATCTTGATAGGTTGTATCGAGATTCTAGCAACTCGTTGACTATTCTGGAGAGGAGTCATCGCTTTTCCATGGAGGAGTTGAACAATCTTCGCTATAAGCTGCAGGAGTCCTTGGATGATGTGATTCGCCTTCGGGAGTTGATATCGGCTAAAGACGTTGTCATCAAGAATCTGCGTGCTTCCAAGAAATCTGTTACCCAGGAGCTAGAGGCTGCCCAGTTGGCTGTCAAGGTTGCTGAAGAGACTTCCAATACTCTGAGAGCCCAGCGCGATAGGGCCATGGATAAGGCCATTCGAGCGGGACGAATTCTGATGAGGAGACCTGGCGTAGTCGTTCCTGAAGATATAAGGGCTGACGTGAACGCTGCTCCTGATTCCTCGAGTCGTCCTTCTTCGTCAACTGCTCCTGGAAAAGACATCGCAAAATAGAGAAAACATTTCGCGTGCTCCAAGCGCGCAGCTTGCATGATTGAACATTTGTTAGAGGACACCGGTTTATTTGAATAGCATAGTTATTCACTCATTGTATTAGAATTTTTTAGTTAATGAGTTTGGTAGTTATGACGCATGATGACTATGAATTTTGCCTGTGGGATATGGAAATCATCCCCTGAATTAAATAGGCGAGAGTATGTTGCATTGGTCTTAAGTAGGCGCCAACTGGAGTTGATTGCTTCGTTAGCTGGGCATAGTGGTCGCCCTGAGTTAAGTAAAGCGTGAGCATGTTGCACCGCCTTAAGTCGTTGCCGACTTAAGTCGATTGCTCCATTAGCAGGGTATAGTGGTCACCCTGAGTTAAGTAAGCGTGAGCATGTCGCACCGCCTTAAGTCGTTGCCGACTTAAGTCGATTGCTCCGTTAGCAGGGCATAGTGGTCACCCCGAGTTAAGTAAGCGTGAGCATGTCGCACCACCTTAAGTCGTTGCCGACTTAAGTCGATTGCTCCGTTAGCAGGGCATAGTGGTCACCCTGAGTTAAGTAAGAATGCAAGTCAATCGTAAATAAATTGAGTATCCTTGAAACCTTTTCTTTATTGATGACATATTTCCACTTTACAGGGTACATCATCGTTATCCCAGCAGTTTTGAGGTACGGCTAAGGATAAAACTTTCTCAGGTGTTCTATGTTCCAGGAGTTCCCAACTTCCGTGCCATCCATCTGAGTGAGGCGATATGATCCGGGCCGAGTGACTTCTGCTACTATGAAGGGTCCTTCCCATAAGGGTGATAACTTGTGCCGTCCTTCTCCCGTTAGAATTCGGCGAAGGACGAGCTCCCCTACTGAAAAGGATCGTTGCCGCACAGCCTTGTCGTGATAGCGCCTTAGAGTCTGCTGGTATCTTGCTGACTGGATTACTGCGCTTAGCCGTTCTTCCTCGAGCACGTCTATGTCCTCCAGCCTGGTGGTCTCAGCTTCTGCTATGCTTTCAAAAATCAGCCTTGGCGCCCCAAACTTGAGATCAGCGGGCAGCACTGCCTCCGACCCATAGACCATGAAGAAAGGAGTGTTTCCATGCAAAGCTCGGCTAGGTTGGGTTCTTAGGCTCCAAACAACATAAGGTAATTCCCTTATCCACCTTCCTGCGAATTTTTCGTTCTTATCGAAAATCTTTTTCCTGAGTGCATCCAATATCATCCCGTTGGCTCGCTCAACTTGCCCGTTGGCTCTTGGATGGGCTACAGATGCATACTTGATCTGAATGCTTTTTTGCTCGCAGAAGTCAAAGAATTCTGAACTCGTGAAATTGGATCCTAAATCAGTTATGATGCTGTTTGGTATCCCGAATCTGAATATTATGTCTTGTATGAATTCCACGGCCTTAGCAGAAGTTAAGGAGGCAATGGGCTTGAATTCTATCCATTTAGTGAACTTGTCAATTGCTACCAACACATGAGTATATCCCCCTTGAGCTTTCCTGAAAGGTCCAATCATATCCAGCCCCCAACATGCAAAAGGCCAGGTCACTGGTATGGTCTGCAGCTGCTGTGATGGCAGGTGTTGTTGCTTTGACAAGTATTGGCAGGCTTCGCACCTCTGAACTAACTCGGCTGCATCATTCTTTGCCGTTGGCCAATAGAATCCTGACCTGAAGACCTTCCCAACTAGTGTTCTGGAGGCCGCATGTATCCCACATTGTCCAGCGTGGACCTCTTCTAAGAGTTGCTTTCCAGTGGATGGGAGAATGCACTTCATGAAGACGCCTGATGCACCCCTTCTGTATAATGTTTCCCCAATAAGTGTATAGTGAGCTGACTGTCTTGCAATGCGCTCTGCCGAGTTCTTATCATCTGGTTCTTCTTCATTCCTTATGTACTTAATGATTGGCTTTCTCCAGTCATCGGGATCTGACTCGGGTTGATCTATGATGTTGCATTCTTCCATTTGACCTAATGAGATACTTGGCTGCAGAATTTCTTGCACAAAAACCCTGGGTGGGACCTGAGCTCGACTGGACCCTAGCTTGGACAGTACATCGGCTGCCGCGTTCCGATCTCTCTCCACATGATGAAATTCTAGACCCTCGAATTTATCCTCCAGTTTTCGGACGGCAGTGCAGTATCTTCCCATCGAATCATTTGAGCAATCCCACTCCTTATTTATCTGGCTGATGACTACCAGAGAATCCCCATATACCATTAATCTTTTGACGCCCAATGATATGGCAATGTTCAATCCATGGATCAAGGCTTCATACTCGGCTGCATTGTTGGAGGCCGGGAATAGCAGCTGGAGGGCATACTTGAGGTGTTCGCCTCCTGGTGCAGTGAAAAGAATCCCCGCTCCTGCTCCCTGCAGCTTGAGTGAGCCATCAAAATACATTCGCCATACTTCTGCAGTCTCCGGATTGTCTGGTACTTGTTGTTCAGTCCACTCTGATACGAAATCAACCAGTGCTTGGGTTTTGATGGCAGTACGAGGCCGAAACTCGATGTCATGAGATCCCAGCTCACAGGCCCACTTGGCTATTCGACCGATGGCTTCCTTGTTGTGAAGAATATCCCCTATTGGAAAACTTGTGACTACTATGACTTTGTGGTCGTCAAAGTAGTGACGCAGCTTGCGGGCAGTTAGAAGTACTGCATACAATAGTTTCTGAACTTGAGGATACTTTTTCTTTGAGGGGCCGAGGACTTCACTAATGAAGTAGACAGGATGTTGTATTGGATAGGCATGCCCTTCTTCTACTCGCTCGACTACCAACGCGGTGCTCACCACGTGAGTCGTGCAAGAGATGTACAATAGCAAATCTTCGGCTGGTTGAGTTGGTGTGGCTTGCCGAGGTGGTTTCGGTACTGGCGGTGTTGTCAAGAATTTTTTCAGAGCATCTAGAGCTTCTTGTGCTTCTGAAGTCCACTGAAATTTATCCACCTTCTTGAGTAACTTGTAAAACGGCAAACCTTTTTCCCCCAGCCTGGATATAAATCTGCTTAAAGCTGCCATGCATCCAGTAAGTCGCTGAACCTTCTTCTGCGATCGAGGTGCTTCCATCTTCATGATAGCTTCAATCTTATCCGGATTAGCCTCAATTCCTCGGTGGCTGACAATAAATCCGAGCAACTTTCCGGCTGGTACCCCAAAAACACATTTCTCGGGATTAAGCTTCCATCTATACCGCCTCAGGCTGTTGAAAACCATTTGCAAATCTTCGATGAAGTCTTTTGAGTCCTGTGTTTTGATCACCACGTCGTCCACATAAGCCTCCACACGCTTGCCCCAGTGATCGGCTAAGCATGTTTGAATAGCTCTCTGGTAAGTCGCTCCAGCGTTTTTGAGGCCAAACGGCATGGAGGTATAACAGAAAGCGCCAAACGGAGTAATGAATGCCGTCTTTTCTTCATCTTCCTTCGCCAGACTAATCTGATGATATCCAGAATAACAATCCAGGAAAGACAACATAGAACATCCAGCGGTGGAGTCCACCACCTGATCTATCCTCGGGAGCCCGAAAGGATCCTTCGGACAGTGTTTGTTGAGATCAGTATAATCAACACACATGCGCCAGTCCACTTTATTCTTTTTGAGTACAAGAACAGGATTGGCTAACCACTCAGGATGTAATACTTCTCTAATAAATCCAGCCGCGACCAAGCGAGCTAACTCGGCGCGAATGGCTTCCCTCTTATCAGGCGTGAAACGACGTAATTTCTGTCGAATCGGCCTCGCCTGGGGAAAAACCTTCAGTTTGTGCTCGGCCAGTTCTCTCGGGACTCCCGGCATATCCGCAGGTTGCCATGCGAATACATCTCGGTTATCTTGCAGAAACCGGACGAGCGCGCTTTCCTATTTGTCATCCAAACTGGAGCTGATGATGGCCGTCTTGCGCTCATCAGCGAACCCCAGGTTGATTCTCTTGGTTTCTTCAGTCGGCCGCATAGAGGTTGCGGTCTGAGCTTCATTTGCTGGTATTGCGAGGTCCTCCTCAGGCTTAGAGTTCGCCGTTACGGAGGGAGCTGTCGATGGCTTGGCGGTGAGGGCTGCTTGAATAGCCACTCGGAAACATTCTGCGGCGCCTTGGAGGTCGGCGCGCACAATTATGATCCCTTGTGGCCCTGGCATCTTCAGTATCATGTATGTGTAATGCGGAATGGCCATGAACTTGGCCAATCCTGGCCTCCCGATGATGGCGTTGTACCCGCAGTCGAAGTTTGCCACTTCAAACCTTAGGAACTCGGTTCTGTAGTTCTCCGGAGTTCCAAAGGTGACCGGCATGTAGATGTGGCCCAGCGGGTATTCCCCTTCCGTCGGCACGATGCCGAAGAAAGGAGTGTCCGACTCGTGGAGCTCTTTGAGATGAACTCCCAAGCTTTGGAGTGTCCGGGGGAAGGTGATGTTGATGCTGCTCCCCCCATCCACTAACACCTTTTTCACCCGGCTCTCTCGGATCACCGGATCGACGAGAAGCGGGTACTTGCCCGGGTGGTCGAAGTTGAGCCATTGATCCGCCCGAGTGAAGGTGATCGGGTGCTCCGACCATCGGTATGGGGCGGGAGGGCCGATGGTCGCCACCAGTATCTGGCGATCATTGAGCTTTTGCTGTCTTCTGCTCTCCTGCGATCCGTGTCCGCCGAAGATGATGTTGACCTCCCTGTCAACGCGCGGAAAAGCTCCTCCCCCTCCTCCCTCCTCCTGCCGATGGGGTTGTCGTGGTTCATCTGGTCCTCCCCTCGGCGGAGGAGGAGGTAGAGGTTGGAAGGGTCGGCCGTGTCCGACGGAGTGCTTGAAGTCTCGGCAGTTACGAAGAGTGTGGCGCATGTCCTTGTGGTACGGGCACTGGGCGTCGAGGATGTCGTCCAGTGTGCGTTCGCCTCCATGAGGTCCTCCTCGAGCACGAGAGGCAGGTGGTCCGGCGGCGTGTACTTCTTCGCGTGGCCTCTTCTCCCACCGCTTGTCAGGTTGCTGGTTCGTGTCGCGTCGTGGTGCTGCCGGTGCGGGCTTCGCTCCTCCGATGAGATCCTGGGCTCGCTCGTCGGCGGTGATGTAGAGGTCGGCTTCCCGGAACAGCTCCTCCGAGGTGGTCGGCGCCCTTTGTAGTACGGCTCGGACGAAAACCGAATCATTAGATCCTCGGTAGAAGTCCTCGATCACGGCCGCCTCCGTGACATCGGGGATACGATTCCTCATGGTTTGAAACCTCTTGAGGTATGACCGGAGAGTTTCGTCCCCCCGGCGCTTGATAGATTTAAGGTCCCACGGCTGCGCCGGCTTGTCGGAGAGGGACTGGAAGTTGGCGGTGAAACGCCGACTGAAGTCTCCCCAGACGTCGATGCAGTGTCGGGGTAGATGTCGCAACCATTGCAGTGCGTCTTGTCCAAGGACAATGGGCAAGTACGCGGTCATCACGTCTTCGGATGCTCCGGCAGCTCGAGCAGCGGTGGTGTAGACGGCTAGCCAACCCCATGGATCCTGCTTAGGTTCATACTTGTCAACATTGGATACCTTGAAGTTGGGAGGCCACTGGATGGCCCTAAGGCGCGGAGTAAGGGCGGACACTCCGCACGTGTCCTCCTGTCGTCGGGGTCGATGTCTGTCCCGGGGAGGGGAGTTGTGGTTGTGATTCCTCGACCGTCCCCGGGAGGTTCCGCCAGTTGAAGCCGTTGCCGACTCAGTCCTGGTAGCTTGGCTCTGAGTCGGGGCGCCATGATCCCTGTCGTACTCCTCTCGACGACGAATTTCGTTCTCATGCCGCCGTTCCCGCGAAGCATTGATGGAGCTCCGCGCGTCTCGGCGACTGTTGATGGCGTGTCGTAGATCGTTCGGCGGGTGAGCAAGCGGTAGAAGATGGTTGGCCGCCTGGGTGAACAGTCGTCGGTAGCCGTCGGCGTCCGGAGTCCGAGGAAGTCCTTCCACTATCCGAGCCAGCACCCCTTCGACTTCGCTCGGCGTGTTCATGGCTCGGGCGAAGTCGGGGTTCAGATTGCGCCCGAAGAGTGGATTCTCTCGACGTTGCCTTGCATCCTGCTCAGCCTGTTCCTGAGCTCGTCGGCGATCACGTCGTCGGGAGTTCCTTCGCTCTCTGAAGACGCGTTCTTCCGGGGTTTCTCCTACCTCCGAGACCTCGTCTCGCGAGACAGGTTGTTCCGGATTCCGCTCTCCGGCTGCGTGATGTCGCCGAACATTCCTGCGCCGGTTCCTTCGTCGACGGGACTCTCGCTGAGGCGGTTCCTCCCCGGGTATAGTCGGCTCATCGTCGGAGATGGCGGGCGATTCCGCCCTTCCGACGAAGAGGACGTCGGGGTAGAATGGTGCTGCCGCCGTGGTGATCTTCTTTCGGGGAGCCGGAGATTGCACTTCTCCGGTATTTTCGGAGTTTGTTGAGGAAGACTCCTTTTCCGGCGGATCCGCGATACGGTGCAGAATTCCTTCTTTGTCCGCTATGAATGAGATTGTTCCAAAGCAGAACATAGATCCGGGGCGTAGGGCGATCTTGCTGTAGAAGGAGATGGCCATTGAGCTAGCTTGGATTGTCGACACACCCCCTACCTGGCGCGCCAGCTGTCGGTGTTTAGGGTCCGACCGCACACCCGGGGTTGCCCCTCAAGGTGTTTTAGGAGTAGGAAGGTGTCGACAACTGTAGCAGAATGGTTCGTGCCGATCGCACGAGAGACGGTGGACAAGATTTACAGGTTCGAGCCGCTTAGTGATGCGTAACACCCTACGTCCTGATGAGTATGCTTGGTGGATATGGTTACAAGAGAGCTCTCTGGATCGAGAATACAGAGAGTTGATGTGGGTGGCTAAGTAATGGGTCGATCGTTCTGAAGGGGTGCCCCCTAGGCCTTATATACTCGACCGTGGGGCAGTACACATGGATAAGATAACAACAAATGGCTAAAAGATAGTGAACCTCTCGAGATTATCCTTTACGTAACCCTCGCCGACTTATCCTCACGTGGCTTCGTTGCATGGAGGCCCCGACGCGGGAAAGTCGGATCTCTGTTGCAGCTACTCGCTCAACGCTATGGGCCGTCCGGGTTTGCACCAATCCGGCCTCATGTCGCCCTGCGTTGCTGGTAGTTTTTCCCCAGGCCCACGAAAGAATGACCTTACGATTTATTGGGCCCTTGGGCCTTTCGTGAGGTCCTTTACTCTTTTAGTGGACCCGGGGGATATCTATCCCCCACACTCGAGCAGCCAAAACTCTGCTCAGTTTGGGTGCACCGGACTGTCCGGTGGTGCACCGGACAGTGTCCGGTGTGCCAGGCTGGCGTCTGGTCAACTGGCTGCTCTCGGGTCTCGACGACGGCGTACGACTATAAATCACCGGACTGTCCGGAGGTGCATCGGACTGTCCGATGAGTCGGCTACGGCGAAGTCGCTGCTCTCGAGAACCAAGTCAACAACGTACGACTATAATTCACCGGACTGTCCAGTGAGGCACCGGACTGTCCGGTGAGCCAACGGTCGGGCGTGCCAACGATTGGCCGCGCAATCCGCGCGTGACGCGTGGCCGAGCCAACGGTAGGATGGGAGCACCGGACTGTCCGGTGTGCACCGGACAGTGTCCGGTGTGCCAACGGCTCCAAGTATTCAACGGTCGGCTGCGCCATATTAGGAAAGAAATCCGCACCGCACTGTCCGGTGCGCCAGTCAACAGAAGGCAAGAATTGCCTTCCTGGATTGCTCTCAACGGCTCCTAGCTGCCTTGGGGCTATAAAAGGGACCCCTAGGCGCATGGAGGAGAACACCAAGCATACTTTGAGCATTCTTGATCATTCACACTCTGTCTTTGCGCACTCGTTTGACATTCTTAGTGATTAGAGCTCCGTTCTAGTGAGAACTTTGTGATATTCATTTGAGCTCGAGTCTTGGCCGTGTGTGTGCGTATTGCTGTGGATTTGTGTGTGTTGCTTCCCTCCCTTACTCTATTGCTTTCACTTTGATCCTCATTGTAAGGGCGAGAGACTCCAAGTTGTGGAGATTCCTCGCAAACAGGAAAGAGTAGAGAAAAGAAGAACACCGTGGTATTCAAGTTGATCATTGGATCACTTGAGAGGAGTTGAGTGCAACTCTCATCCATTGGGACGCCACAACGTGGAGTAGGCAAGTGTTGTACTTGGTCGAACCACGGGATAAATCCTCGTGTCTCTTGTGCTTGTTTTCACTGTGTCTATTGTGCTTCACAAGAGCTCTCCTTAGCCGCTTGACTTCATTGTGCTAACTCCTAATCAAGTTTTGTGGCTTTAAGTTTCAAGTTTTTACAGGATCACCTATTCACCCCCCTCTAGGTGCTCTCAGTTCCCATGGGTGTCTTGATGGGCTTGGCATCCTTCATTCCAAACTTCTTAAGAATGTCTTGAATGTACTTAGTTTAGCTGATGAAGGTGCCCTCTTGGAGAAAATCCTAAGAAATATCTCAACTCCCCCATCATTGTCATCTCGAATTTTTGAACCATGATCCTACTAAACTCTTCACAAGTTGATTTGTTAGTAGACCCAAATATAATATCATCAACATAAATTTGGCATACAAACAAATCATTTGCAACAGTTTTAGTAAAGAGAGTAGGATCAGCTTTGCCGACTTTGAAGCCATTAGTGATAAGGAAATCTCGCAGGTATTCATACCATGCTCTTGGGGCTTGCTTGAGCCCATAAAGCGCCTTTGAGAGTATATAAACATGGTTAGGATACTCACTATCTTCAAAGCCGGGAGGTTGCTCAACATAGACCTCTTCCTTGATTGGTCCATTGGGGAAGGCACTCTTCACGTCCATTTAATAAAGCTTGAAGCCATGGTATGTAGCGTAGGCAAGTAATATACAAATTGACTCAAGCCTAGCTACGGGTGCATAAGTTTCATCGAAATCCAAACCTTTGACTTGTGAATAGCCCTTGGCCACAAGTCGGGCTTTGTTCCTTATCACCACACCATGCTCATCTTGCTTGTTGCGGAATACCCATTTGGTACCTACAACATTTTGATTAGGACGTGGAACCAAATGCCATACCTCATTTCTTGTGAAGTTGTTGAGCTCCTCTTACATTGCCAACACCCAATCCAAATCTCTTAGTGCATCCTCTATCCTGTAAGGCTCAATAGAGGAAACAAAAGAGTAATGTTCACAAAAATGAGCGACTCGAGATCGAGTAGTTACCCCCTTATGAATATCACCGAGGATGGAGTTCACGGGGTGATCTCTTTGAATCGCCTGGTGGACTCTTGGGTGTGGTGGTCTTTGACCCTGTATTTCTTGATCATCTTCCTTGTCTTGATCAACTTCATCTCCCCCTTGATCATTGCCCTCTTCTTGAGGTGGCTCATCCTCTTGATCTTCTTCTTCATCACCCTGAGCCTGTTCCTCATCTTGAGTTGGTGGAGATGCTTGATTTGAAGATGACGGTCGATCTTGTGCTTGTGGAGGCTCTTCGGATTCCTTAGGACACACATCCCCAATGGACATGTTCCTTAGCGCGACGCACGGAGCCTCTTCATCATCTAACTCATCAAGATCAACTTGCTCCACTTGGGAGCCATTAGTCTCATCAAACACAATGTCACAAGAAACTTCAACTAGTCCAGTGGACTTGTTAAAGACTCTATATGCTCTTGTGTTTGAATCATATCCTAGTAAAAAGCCTTCTACAGCCTTAGGAGCAAATTTAGATTTTCTACCTCTTTTAACAAGAATAAAACATTTGCTACCAAAGACTCTAAAATACGAAACATTGGGCTTTTTACCAGTTAGGAGTTCATAAGATGTCTTCTTGAGGATTCGGTGAAGGTAGAGCCGGTTGATTGAGTACCATGCGGTGTTAATCGCCTCGGCCCAAAACCGGTCCAGTGTCTTGTACTCATCAAGCATGGTTATAACCATGTCAAGTCGAGTTCTATTCTTCCTCTCCACTACAACATTTTGTTGTGGTGTGTAGGGAGAAGAGAACTTATGCTTGATGCCCTCCTCCTCAAGGAAGCCTTCAATTTGTGAATTCTTGAACTCCGTCCCATTGTTGCTTCTAATCTTTTTGATCCTTAAGCCAAACTCATTTTGAGCTCGTCTCAAGAATCCCTTTAAGGTCTCTTGGGTTTGTGATTTATCCTGCAAAAAGAATACCTAAGTGAAGCGAGAATAATCATCCACAATTACTAGACAGTACTTACTCCCGCCGATGCTTATGTAAGCGATCGGGCCGAATAAATCCATGTGGAGTAGTTATAGTGGCCTGTCCGTTGTCATTATGTTCTTGTGTGGATGGTGGACACCAACTTGCTTTCCTGCTTGGCATGCGCTACAAACCCTGTCTTTCTCAAAATGAACATTGGTTAATCCTAAAATGTGTTCTCCCTTTAGAAGTTTGTGGAGATTCTTCATCCCAACATGGGCTAGTCGGCGATGCCAGAGCCAACCCATATTAGTCTTAGTAATTAAGCAAGTGTCGAGTTCAGTTCTATTAAAATCAACTAAGTATAGCTGACCCTCTAACACTCCCTTAAATGCTATTGAATCATCACTCCTTCTAAAGACAGTAACACCTACATTTGTGAATAGACAGTTGTAGCCCATATTGCATAATTGAGAAACAGAAATCAAATTGTAATCTAAAGAGTCTACAAGAAAAACATTGGAAATAGAATCATCAGGTGATATAGCAATTTTACCAAGTCCTTTGACCAAACCTTGATTTCCATCCCCGAATGTGATAGCTCTTTGGGGATCTTCGTTTTTCTCATAGGAGGAGAACATCCTTTTCTCCCCTGTCATGTGGTTTGTGCATCCGCTATCAATGATCCAACTTGAGCCCCCGGATGCATAAACCTGCAAAACAATTTAGGCCATGTTCTTAGGTACCCAAACAATCTTGGGTCCTTTCACATTAGAAACAAGCACCTTGGGCACCCAAACACAAGTCTTTGAGCCCTTGTGTTTGGCCCTAACATATTTGGCAACTACTTTGCCTGATTTGTTAGTCAGCACATAAGAAGCATCAAAAGTCTTAAATGAAATGTTATGATCATTTGATGCAGTAGGAGATTTCTTTTTAGGCAATTTGACATGAGTTGGTTGCCTAGAACTAGATGCCTCATTTTTATACATAAAAGCATGGTGAGTAATATTATGAGGTTTCCTAGCATGAATTCTCCTAATTTTGTGCTCAGGATACCCAGCAGGATATAAAATGTAACCCTCGTTATCTTGAACCATGGGAGCCTTGCCCTTAACAAAGTTAGACAATTTCTTAGGGGCATTAATTTTGACGTTGCTTCTCTGTTGGACACCAATGCCATCCTTAATGCCAGGGCGTCTCCCACTATAGAGCATGCTCATAGCAAATTTAAAATTTTCATTCTCAATTTCATGCTCATTAATTTTTGTAGTAAGTTGAGCTATATGATCATTTTGTTGTTTAATTAAAGCATGGTGATCATGAATATCATCAACATTAACATCTCTACATCTAGTACAAATTGTGACATGATCAACAGTAAATGTAGAGAGTTTGCAAGCATTTAATTCATCAATCTTAGCATGTAAAATGGCATTCTCATTTCTAAGATTGGAAATAGAAACATTGCAAACATTCAAATCTTTAGCCTTAGAAATTAAACTTGCATTTTCAGTTTTAAGGCTAGAAATAGATTCATTCAATTTATCAATCTTAACAATTAATCTAGCATTTTCATTCTTAAGATTGACAATTGAATCATCACAAACATTTAATTTTTCAACCTTAGCAATTAAATTAGCATTCTCGGTTTTAAGGTTGGAAATGGTATCATGGCAAATGCTAAGCTCCTTAGTCAAATTTTCATTTTTCTCTACTTCCTGAGCATAGGCATTCTTCACCTTAACATGTTTTTTATTTCCCTTAATAAGGAATTCCTCTTGGCTATCCAAGAGTTCATCCTTCTCATGAATGGCTCCTATCAATGATCCAACTTGAGCCCCCGGATGCATAAACCTGCAAAACAATTTAGGCCATGTTCTTAGGTACCCAAACAATCTTGGGTCCTTTCACATTAGAAACAAGCACCTTGGGCACCCAAACACAAGTCTTTGAGCCCTTGTGTTTGGCCCTAACATATTTGGCAACTACTTTGCCTGATTTGTTAGTCAGCACATAAGAAGCATCAAAAGTCTTAAATGAAATGTTATGATCATTTGATGCAGTAGGAGATTTCTTTTTAGGCAATTTGACATGAGTTGGTTGCCTAGAACTAGATGCCTCATTTTTATACATAAAAGCATGGTGAGTAATATTATGAGGTTTCCTAGCATGAATTCTCCTAATTTTGTGCTCAGGATACCCAGCAGGATATAAAATGTAACCCTCGTTATCTTGAACCATGGGAGCCTTGCCCTTAACAAAGTTAGACAATTTCTTAGGGGCATTAATTTTGACGTTGCTTCTCTGTTGGACACCAATGCCATCCTTAATGCCAGGGCGTCTCCCACTATAGAGCATGCTCATAGCAAATTTAAAATTTTCATTCTCAATTTCATGCTCATTAATTTTTGTAGTAAGTTGAGCTATATGATCATTTTGTTGTTTAATTAAAGCATGGTGATCATGAATATCATCAACATTAACATCTCTACATCTAGTACAAATTGTGACATGATCAACAGTAAATGTAGAGAGTTTGCAAGCATTTAATTCATCAATCTTAGCATGTAAAATGGCATTCTCATTTCTAAGATTGGAAATAGAAACATTGCAAACATTCAAATCTTTAGCCTTAGAAATTAAACTTGCATTTTCAGTTTTAAGGCTAGAAATAGATTCATTCAATTTATCAATCTTAACAATTAATCTAGCATTTTCATTCTTAAGATTGACAATTGAATCATCACAAACATTTAATTTTTCAACCTTAGCAATTAAATTAGCATTCTCGGTTTTAAGGTTGGAAATGGTATCATGGCAAATGCTAAGCTCCTTAGTCAAATTTTCATTTTTCTCTACTTCCTGAGCATAGGCATTCTTCACCTTAACATGTTTTTTATTTCCCTTAATAAGGAATTCCTCTTGGCTATCCAAGAGTTCATCCTTCTCATGAATGGCTCCTATCAATGATCCAACTTGAGCCCCCGGATGCATAAACCTGCAAAACAATTTAGGCCATGTTCTTAGGTACCCAAACAATCTTGGGTCCTTTCACATTAGAAACAAGCACCTTGGGCACCCAAACACAAGTCTTTGAGCCCTTGTGTTTGGCCCTAACATATTTGGCAACTACTTTGCCTGATTTGTTAGTCAGCACATAAGAAGCATCAAAAGTCTTAAATGAAATGTTATGATCATTTGATGCAGTAGGAGATTTCTTTTTAGGCAATTTGACATGAGTTGGTTGCCTAGAACTAGATGCCTCATTTTTATACATAAAAGCATGGTGAGTAATATTATGAGGTTTCCTAGCATGAATTCTCCTAATTTTGTGCTCAGGATACCCAGCAGGATATAAAATGTAACCCTCGTTATCTTGAACCATGGGAGCCTTGCCCTTAACAAAGTTAGACAATTTCTTAGGGGCATTAATTTTGACGTTGCTTCTCTGTTGGACACCAATGCCATCCTTAATGCCAGGGCGTCTCCCACTATAGAGCATGCTCATAGCAAATTTAAAATTTTCATTCTCAATTTCATGCTCATTAATTTTTGTAGTAAGTTGAGCTATATGATCATTTTGTTGTTTAATTAAAGCATGGTGATCATGAATATCATCAACATTAACATCTCTACATCTAGTACAAATTGTGACATGATCAACAGTAAATGTAGAGAGTTTGCAAGCATTTAATTCATCAATCTTAGCATGTAAAATGGCATTCTCATTTCTAAGATTGGAAATAGAAACATTGCAAACATTCAAATCTTTAGCCTTAGAAATTAAACTTGCATTTTCAGTTTTAAGGCTAGAAATAGATTCATTCAATTTATCAATCTTAACAATTAATCTAGCATTTTCATTCTTAAGATTGACAATTGAATCATCACAAACATTTAATTTTTCAACCTTAGCAATTAAATTAGCATTCTCGGTTTTAAGGTTGGAAATGGTATCATGGCAAATGCTAAGCTCCTTAGTCAAATTTTCATTTTTCTCTACTTCCTGAGCATAGGCATTCTTCACCTTAACATGTTTTTTATTTCCCTTAATAAGGAATTCCTCTTGGCTATCCAAGAGTTCATCCTTCTCATGAATGGCTCCTATCAATTCATTCAATTTTTCTTTTTGTTGCATGTTAAGGTTGGCAAAAAGGGTAAGCAAATTATCCTCATCTTCACTAGAGCTACCCTCATCGCTAGATGTTGTATATTTAGTGGAGGCTCTAGATTTTACCTTCTTCCTTTTGCCGTCCTTTGCCATGAAGCACTTGTGGCCGACGTTGGGGAAGAGAAGTCCCTTGTTGATGGCGATGTTGGCGGCGTCCTCGTCAGAGGAGGAGTCGGTGGAGCTCTCATCGGAGTCCCATTCCCGACACATGTGGGCATCGCCGCCCTTTTTCTTGTAGTATCTCTTCTTTTCCTTCCTCTTTCCCTTCTTGTCGTCGCCCCTGTCACTATCACTAGATAATAGACATTTAGCAATGAAATGACCGGGCTTACCACATTTGTAGCACACCCTTTTGGAACGAGTTTTGTAATCCTTCCCCTTCCTTTGCTTGAGGATTTGGCG
Source organism: Zea luxurians (assembly GCA_029449295.1). Lineage (NCBI taxonomy): Eukaryota > Viridiplantae > Streptophyta > Magnoliopsida > Poales > Poaceae > Zea > Zea luxurians. Next base: position 2,225,422 of record JAOPSE010000026.1, on the reverse strand, counting down.
AAAGCTTTTGATGATAAGCGTCATTTCCTCGTTGTCAAGCTTGGAGGCGTTGATTGGAATCCTACTTGGTGTAGATTCCTTCTTTTCTTCCTCCATCGCCTTAAATGCGTCGGGTTGCACCTCAGGTGTGGAGGTGCCGCCTTGCTCCAAGTTGATGATTTGTTTGGAGCCTTTGATCATCAATTCAAAACTCACAAACTTCCCTATAACCTCCTCGGGAGACATTAGCTTGTATCTAAAATCACCACGTATTAATTGAACTTGAGTAGGATTACAAAATACGAGTGATCTAAGAATAACCTTGACCATTTCATGGTCATCCCATTTTGTGCTCCCGAGGTTGCACACTTGGTTCACCAAGGTCTTGAGCCGGTTGTACATAGCTTATGGCTCCTCTCCTTGGTTGAGGACGAATCGACCGAGCTCCCCCTCGATCGTCTCCTACTTGGTGATCTTGGTCACCTCGTCTCCTTCGTGCGCGGTCTTGAGCACGTCCCAAATCTCTTTGGCACTTGTTGGGGGCCTTCGTCTTCCGAAGGTCCTCAAAAACATGATTTAACAATGTTTCCCAAGTGTAATGAATGTACAAGTACCTTTGGATTCAAAATAAAACTGTACACAATATGAAAAGCATGGCCAAGACGAAGGATGATGCAGCTCTGAAGCTACGCGCAAGGGAGCTTTGGCTCAGCGGCAGAAAGAGGAACCGACTTAAAGGGGAAAAGGCTATCTAGTCCTCGTTGAATTGTCCTTAAGTCAATAGTAAATATAAATGGCATGAATGTAATTTTACACAGGCTGCGCCCTGTGCCTATAAATAGATGAACAGTAGCCCCGTACTGTTCACGCTGACTTGTATTCACTCGTGCATCACGCTTGGATTTATACCTTCTGTCAAGCCGAAGGTACAAATGTAATTCAATATTACTCCTATTTATCCATGATAATATAAAGGAAATATATTAATAATATCATGTGATTACTCATGTTATCTTTTATATTTTATATGCTTCTTCTTTCATTAGCATATGCTGTGATGATGAAGGTAAGTCCTTCATGACCTTCGTGTAAAGATCATTATATCCTAAGGGAAATAATGCTTCAAAGGACGAAAGGTATTAACCTTTAACATCTTTGTGTTGCCTTGTTCTTAACTCATAGCATTTGAGAACAAGTCACCAACATTGGCGCCCACCTCCGGTAAACTCATTCGACCACCTTCGGCAAGCTGTGACCTTTGTCATGCCGCCAAAGAAAGCTTCAGGGCTAGGGGCTGCACTGCAGCCACTAGATGTCAACCAGGATAAGCTGCGCGAAGCCCGAACTCATAAGAGGAAGGCTACAAGTCCAACCCCCCAAGAGGAGGACCTGGACCAGGAGATAAGGGATCTAGAAGCTATCCACCAGCAGGTTGAAAGGAAGAGAGAAAAAGATGCTTCGACTTTTCGATCTCCAGAAGAAGATCGATGAAGCTACTGAGGAAATACGTCATCTTACTCAAGATGACAAGGACCGAAGACCTCCACAGAGAGAGCTTCGTCAGGACAACCCTACAATGATGATGATTGGAATGACGATTTCCATCATGGAAATTTTTCTTTTGATGATGCTTCTCCTCTATCAGCGGAACTGCAGGCCACTCCATGGCCTTCATCATACAAGCCCCCTCAGCTCCCCATGTATGATGGGCACTCAGATCCGAAGCAGTTCTTGATGAGCTACGAAGCAACTATATCTTCGTACAGGGGGCAATACTGCAGTCATGGCGAAGTCTTTCGTTATGGCAGTTTAGAGTGTGGCCCAAACATGGTACTCCTCTCTCCGACCAGGGACAATTACGTCATGGCACAAGCTTAAGGATATGCTAGTCACCAGTTTTCAAGGGTTTCAGACAAAGCCAGTCACTGCTCAGGCCTTGTTCCAGTGCACTCAAGACCATGAGTAGTACCTTCAGGCATATGTCCGAAGGTTCCTGCGCCTGAGAGCACAAGCGCCTACAGTACCCAATGAAATCGTCATTGAAGACATGATAAAAGGTCTTCGACCAGGGCCTACGGCTCAATACTTCGCCAGGAAGCCTCCATAGACTCTAGAGAAGCTGCTTCAGAAAATGGATGAGTACATCCGGGCTGACAACGACTTCCGCCAAAGAAGGGAGGAGGCTTACAGATTTTCTGAGATGACTAGGGGCTTCGGAGGAAGAATCCACCCTAGGCATGTCAGATCAATCCACAGCTCTAGTCAGAATGATGACAAAGGAAGCCAGCTTCAGAGGCCACAGTCTTCGGGACAGCAGCAAAGCTCCTTTAGGCCACCAGCTACAAGGGGCAGAGGTGGCAGGGGCTTCGGAGGGAGATATGGGGATCAACCTAGGAAAATTTATTGTTTATTATGTGGTGAGAACAAGGGCCATACAACAAGAACGTGCCAAATCACCATCCTGAAGCAAAAAGAGATTGCCGAAGCAGAAGCTTGGCAGAACCAGCCGAAGCAGGTCTTACACACTGCTTCGTGCCACTCTCCTTACGTACCAGAATACGTGGGCAACCAACCTACAGCCTCTGTCGCTTCGGCAAGCCACTCACAGGCTTCTTGGCCTCAGCTTCCACCGCCACCTCCACTACAACCTACTTATTCCCGAAGCCAGCAGCCAGAAGGGCGCCAACAACAACAACGTGACTACAGGGAGGAGTCCGAAGCTCGTACAGTCAACAGTACTGTACCAAAGTCCAAGCACATATACTAACCAATATCCTACTTCCTAAATACTTCTATCTTCTACTTTATTTTTGCATTTTTGAATAAAGAACAAGCAATGAAAACTTAGATTTAATTTCTTGTAATGATTTTGTTTTTATCAGAATGAAATATATCTTCTTCACAGATTTACGAAGCTTCAAAAAAAAGTTGTTCCTAAGGGAACGCAGAGCCGAAATTGACGAAGCTACAAAAGTCGTTCCTAAGAGAGCGCAGCGTAAGTTTTCTGCTCAAAAGTCGTTCCAAAAGGAATGTAGAGCCAAATACCGCCAAAATATAAGGCGAAAAGTTCAAAGACGTTCCTAAGGGGATGCAGAACTTATACCGCTGAAATAGAAGGCGAAGAAGTTCAAAAGACGTTCCTAAGGGGATGCAGAACTTGTAGCACCGAAATAGAAGGTGAAGAAGCTCAAAAGACGTTCCTAAGGGGATGCAGAGCTTGGGTGTTCCAGTGTGTGAGTGTCTGTATATCTTCTGCATCCTCATCATTTTGCATCATATCATCACATTATTTCGCATAGCATTACATCATACATCATATTGCATTATCGACGCAAGAATCTGAAAGGGAAATGTGCCTTTGGGACATTTCTAAGTATTTTGGTGATTGAGTGCCAACACAAGTGCTTTTATGCTAATCTATGCAAAGTGGTGGACAAAGTGAAAATCTTGTCAAAAGGTATGTTTCTAGACTTAGTACATTGTTTTTATGGACTAATGTATTGTGTCTAAGTGCTGGAAACAGGAAAGATTGAATCGAAAATGAGATGGCCTTGTTCAGCCAAAGTCTGCTTGGTCTGGGTGCACCGGACTGTCCGGTGGTGCACCGGACAGTGTCCGGTGCGCCAGGCTAGCTCTGGCGAACAGGCTGCTCTCGGAACTTTGACGACAGTGTACGGCTATAATTCACCGGACTGTCCGGTGGTGCACCGGACTGTCTGGTGAGCCATTCACAGGCGAACTCGTCGCTCTCGGGAGATGATTAACGGCGTACGGCTAAAATTCACCGGACTGTCCGGTGGTGCACCGGACTGTCCGGTGAGTCAACGGTCAGCTGAGGCAACGGTCGGCCGAGGATTCCGCGCGTGACGCATGGCCGAGCCAACGGTCACATTGGTGCACCGGACTGTCCGGTGTGCACCGGACAGTGTCCGGTGCGCCAACGGCTCTCAAACTCCAACGGTCGGCTTCACCAAATAAGGAAGGAGATCTGCACCGGACAGTGTCTGGTGGTGCACCGGACTATCCGGTGCGCCAGTCGACAGAAGGCAAGATCTGCCTTCCAGGATTGCTCTCAATGGCTCCTAGCTGCCTTGGGGCTATAAAAGGGACCCCTAGGCACATGGAGGAGTACACCAAGCATTCTTACAACATTCCTAAGCACCAAGACCTCGATTCCGCGCATTTGTTTCTTTGTGATAGCATATAGAGCTCTAGTGGAGTCGTGAACTCATTGGGTTGTGTTGCGAGCTCTTGTTGCGACTTGTGTGCGTGTTAACACTCTGTTTCTTGTGTCTTGTGTGCGTTGCTAATCCCTCCCTTGCTCCGTGCTTCTTTGTGAACTTCAAGTGTAAGGGCGAGAGGCTCCAAGTTGTGGAGATTCCTCGCAAACGGGATTAAGAAAAGCAAGCAAAACACCGTGGTATTCAAGTGGGTCTTTGGACCGCTTGAGAGGGGTTGATTGCAACCCTCGTCCGTTGGGACGCCACAACGTGGAGTAGGCAAGTGTTGGACTTGGCCGAACCACGGGATAACCACCGTGCCATCTCTGTGATTGATCTCTTGTGGTTATTGTGTTTTGACTCCTCTCTAGCCACTTGGCGATTATTGTACTAACACTTAACCAAGTTTTTGTGGCTTAAGTTTCAAGTTTTATAGGATCACCTATTCACCCCCCCTCTAGGTGCTCTCAATTGGTATCGGAGCCATTCTCTTCAAAGGGACTAATCGCCCGAAGAGATGGATCCTAAGGGGAAGGGAATCGTGATCAACGATAAGGAGAAGGAGTCCTTTGTCAACGAGCCGAAGGATGACAAGCCTACCGACTCGGGCTCGGGTCACAGATGCAAAGATGGGAAGAAGAAGAAGACAAGACGCATCAAGGAGATCGTCTACTACGACGACAGCGATGAGTCTACTTCTTCCCAAAATGACGACGACCACAACGACTACGAGAGAAGGAAACCGGTTAATTCGAACTTTTCTTTTGACTACTCTCGTATTCCGCAAAGTACAAATACTCATTTGCTCTCCATTCCACTTGGCAAACCTCCTCACTTTGATGGAGAGGACTACGGATTTTGGAGCCACAAAATGCGTAGTCACCAGTTCTCTCTCCATCCGAGCATATGGGAGATTGTGGAGAGTGGAATGAAATTTGATAGCTCGGAGTCCTATTTTTATTAATGAACAGATTCATAGAAATGCACAAGCTACTACTGTGTTGTTAGCCTCTTTGTGCAGGGACGAGTATCATAAGGTGAGCGGCTTGGACAATGCCAAGCAAATCTGGGACACCCTCAAGATCTCTCACGAGGGGAACGATGTCACCTTGCTCACCAAGATGGAGTTGGTAGAGGGAGAGCTTGGAAGATTTGCAATGATAAGGGGCGAGGAGCCAACTCAAACCTACAACCGGCTCAAGACCCTTATCAACAAAATAAGGAGCTATGGGAGCACGCGATGGACGGACCACGACGTCGTCCGCCTAATGCTAAGGTCCTTTATAGTTCTTGATCCTCATTTGGTGAATAGTATTCGTGAGAATCCCAGGTACACCAAAATGTCGCCCAAAGAAGTCCTTGGAAAATTTGTAAGCGGGCGAATGATGATCAAGGAAGCGAGGTACGTGGACGACGCACTGAATGGTCCAATCAATGAGCCTCAACCCGTTGCTCTCAAGGCAACGAGAAGCAAGGAGGCGTTACCTAGCAAGGTAGCGCAAGTTGAGGCGGCAGGGCTAAATGATGAAGAAATGGCCCTCATCATCAAGCGCTTCAAGACGGCGCTTAAGGGTCGCAAGGGACAGCCAATCAAGACCAAGGCCAAGGGGAAGCGCTCATGCTTCAAATGCGGTAAGATTGGTCATTTCATTGCTAACTGTCCCGATAATGAAAGTGACCAGGAAAAAGGAAACAAGAGAGAGAAGAAGAAGAATTACAAGAAGGCCAAGGGCGAGGCACATCTCGGAAAGGAGTGGGATTCGGATTGCTCCTCCTCCGACTCCGACAATGAAGGACTCGCCGCCACTGCCTTCAACAAGTCATCTCTCTTTCCCCACGAGCATCACACATGTCTCATGGCAAAGGAGAAGAAGGTATGTACTCGAGACAGTACTACTTATGATTCTTCTAGTGATGATGAGTCTAGCGATGAGGAAATAGATTACTCTAGCTTGTTCAAGGGATTGGATAGAAATAAATTTGATAAAATCAATGAATTGATTGATGCCTTAAATGAAAAGGATAGACTTTTAGAAAAGCAAGAGGATTTGTTGTATGAAGAACATGATAAATTTGTTGAGGCACAAAAATCCTATGCTTTAGAAGTTAAAAGAAATGAAATGCTTTCTTATGAACTATCTACTTGTCATGAAACCATTTCTACTTTAAAAGGTGTTAACAATGATTTAAATGCTAAATTAGAAGTAGCAAATAAATCTAATTCTTGTGTAGAACATGTTATGATTTGCACTAGGTGTAAAGATTTTGATATTGATGCTTGTAGTGAACATCTAGTTTCAATTTCTAAATTAAATGATGAATTGGCTAATCTTAATGCCCAACTTAAGACTAGCAAAAGTGATTTCGATAAGCTAAAATTTGCAAGGGATGCCTACACAATTGGTAGACACCCCTCAATTAAGGATGGACTTGGCTTCAAGAGGGAAGCCAAGGACTTAACAAGCCATAAGGCTCCCATCTCCACCAAGGAGAAAGGGAAGGCCCCTATGGCTAGTAGTGCTAAAAAGAATCATGCTTTTATGTATTATGACGGGAGACAATCTAGAAATGCTTATAGGAGTTATAATGCATATAATGCTTTTGATTCTCATGCCATGTTTGCTTCTAGTTCTTCCTATGTGCACGATAGATATGTTAGTAGGAGAAATGTTTTTCATAATATGCCTAGGAGAAATGTTGTTAATATTCCTAGGAAAGTTAATGAACCTTCTACCATATATCATGCTTGCAATGCTTCTTTTGCAATTTATAGAAAAAATAAGAAGGTAATTGCTATGAAGTTAGGAGCCAAATGTAAGGGAGATAAAACTTGCATTTGGGTCCCTAAGACAATTGTAACTAACCTTGTAGGACCCAACAAGAGTTGGGTACCTAAGACCCAAGCCTAAATTTGCCTTGCAGGTTTATGCATCCGGGGGTTCAAGCTGGATTATCGACAGCGGATGCACAAACCACATGACGGGGGAAAAGAGGATGTTCTCTTCCTACGTCAAGAATAAGGATCCCCAAGATTCAATAATATTCGGTGATTGGAACCAAGGCAAGGTAAAAGGGTTAGGTAAAATTGCTATTTCATCCGAGCACTCTATTTCTAATGTGTTTTTAGTTGAGTCGCTTGGATATAATTTGTTATCTGTTAGTCAATTATGCAATATGGGATATAATTGTCTATTTACAAATGTAGATGTGTCTGTCTTTAGAAGATGTGATGGTTCACTAGCTTTTAAGGGTGTACTAGACGGCAAACTTTATTTGGTTGATTTTGCAAAAGAAGAGGCCGGTCTAGATGCATGCTTAATCGCTAAGACTTGCATGGGCTGGCTGTGGCATCGCCGCTTAGCACATGTGGGGATGAAGAACCTCCACAAGCTTCTAAAGGGAGAACACGTGATAGGTCTAACCAATGTACATTTCGAAAAAGATAGACCTTGTGCAGCTTGTCAAGCAGGGAAACAGGTGGGAGGCTCTCATCACACCAAAAATGTGATGACCACATCAAGACCCTTGGAGATGCTTCATATGGACCTCTTCGGACCCGTCGCCTATCTAAGCATAGGAGGAAGTAAGTATGGTCTTGTTATAGTTGATGATTTTTCCCGCTTCACTTGGGTATTCTTTTTGCAGGATAAATCTGAAACCCAAGGGACCCTCAAGCGCTTCCTCAGGAGAGCTCAAAATGAGTTTGAGCTCAAGGTGAAGAAGATAAGAAGCGACAACGGGTCCGAATTCAAGAATCTTCAAGTGGAGGAGTTCCTTGAGGAGGAGGGGATCAAGCACGAGTTCTCTGCTCCCTACACACCTCAGCAAAATGGTGTGGTAGAGAGGAAGAACAGGACGCTCATCGATATGGCGAGGACTATGCTTGGAGAGTTCAAGACCCTCGAGCGCTTTTGGTCGGAAGCCGTGAACATGGCTTGCCACGCCATCAACTGGGTCTACCTTCACCGCCTCCTCAAGAAGACTTCATATGAGCTGCTAACTGGTAACAAACCCAATGTGTCTTATTTTCATGTATTTGGGAGCAAGTGTTATATTCTTGTGAAGAAAGGTAGAACTTCTAAATTTGCTCCCAAAGCTGTAGAAGGGTTTTTATTAGGTTATGACTCAAATACAAAGGCGTATAGGGTCTTCAACAAATCATAGGGTTTGGTTGAAGTCTCTAGCGATGTTGTATTTGATGAGACTAATGGCTCTCCAAGAGAGCTAGTTGTTGATCTTGATGATGTAGATGAAGAAGACGTTCCAACAGCCGCGATACACACCATGGCGATTGGAGATGTGCGGCCTCAGGAACAATTGGAGCAAGATCAACCGTCTTCCTCAACTATGGTGCATCCCCCAACTCAAGACGATGAACAGGTTCATCATGAGGAGGCGCGTGATCAAGGGGGAGCACAAGATGTTCAAGTTGAAGAGGAAGAAGCACCTCAGGCACCTCCAACCCAAGTTCGAGCGACGATTCAAAGGGATCATCCCGTCGACCAAATATTGGGTGATATTAGCAAGGGAGTAACTACTCGTTCAAGATTAGTTAATTTTTGTGAGCATTACTCTTTTGTCTCTTCTATTGAGCCTTTCAGGGTAGAAGAGGCCTTGCTAGATCTGGACTGGGTGTTGGCCATGCAGGAGGAACTCAACAACTTCAAGCGCAATGAAGTTTGGACACTGGTGCCTCGTCCCAAGCAAAACGTTGTGGGAACCAAGTGGGTGTTCCGCAACAAACAGGACGAGCACGGGGTGGTGACGAGGAACAAGGCTCGACTTGTGGCAAAAGGTTATGCCCAAGTCGCAGGTTTGAACTTTGAGGAGACGTTCGCTCCTGTGGCTAGGCTAGAATCAATTCGTATTTTGCTAGCATATGCCGCTCACCATTTTTTCAGGTTGTACCAAATGGATGTGAAGAGCGCTTTCCTCAACGGGCCGACCAAAGAGGAGGTGTATGTGGAGCAACCCCCTGGCTTCGAGGATGAACGGTACCCCGACCACGTGTGTAAGCTCTCTAAGGCGCTCTATGGACTTAAGCAAGCCCCAAGAGCATGGTATGAATGCCTTAGAGACTTTTTAATTGCTAATGCTTTCAAGGTTGGGAAAGCCGATCCAACTCTTTTCACTAAGACTTGCGATGGTGATCTTTTTGTGTGCCAAATTTATGTCGATGACATAATATTTGGTTCTACTAACCAAAAGTCTTGTGAAGAGTTTAGCAGGGTGATGACGCAGAAATTCGAGATGTCGATGATGGGCGAGTTGAACTACTTCCTTGGGTTCCAAGTGAAGCAACTCAAGGATGGCACTTTCATCTCCCAAACAAAGTACACGCAAGACTTGCTAAAGCGGTTTGGGATGAAGGACGCCAAGCCCGCAAAGACTCCGATGGGAACCGACGGACACACCGACCTCAACAAAGGAGGTAAGTCCGTTGATCAAAAGGCATACCAGTCTATGATAGGGTCTTTACTTTATTTGTGTGCTAGTAGACCGGATATTATGCTTAGCGTATGCATGTGTGCTAGATTTCAATTCGATCCTAAGGAGTGTCACTTAGTGGCTGTGAAGCGAATTCTAAGATATTTAGTCGCTACGCCTTGCTTCGGGATCTGGTATCCAAAGGGGTCTAACTTTGACTTGATTGGATACTCAGATTCCAACTATGCTGGATGTAAGGTCGATAGGAAAAGTACATCAGGGACGTGCCAATTCTTAGGAAGGTCCCTGGTGTCATGGAACTCTAAGAAACAAACTTCTGTTGCCCTATCCACCGCTGAGGCCGAGTACGTTGCCGCAGGACAGTGTTGTGCGCAACTACTTTGGATGAGGCAAACCCTCCGGGACTTTGGCTACAATCTGAGCAAAGTCCCACTCCTATGTGACAATGAGAGTGCTATCCGAATAGCGGAAAATCCTGTTGAGCACAGCCGCACAAAGCACATTGACATCCGGCATCACTTTTTGAGAGACCACCAGCAAAAGGGAGATATCGAAGTGTTTCATGTTAGCACCGAGAACCAGCTAGCTGATATCTTCACTAAGCCTTTAGATGAAAAGACCTTTTGCAGGCTGCGTAGTGAGCTAAATGTCCTAGATTCGCGGAACTTGGATTGATTTATAGCATACATGTGTCTATGCCTTTGATCATGTTCCTTCTGCATTTGTTGCTTATGTATGGTGCTCAAGTTGTACAAACACTCCCTGGACCTCACAAGTCCTTTTGCAAGTGATGCACATATTTAGGGGGAGCTGTGCTACAACTTGACCCTTTGAGACTAACCGTGTGCTTGAGTTTGCTTGTTTTAGTCTCAAAGGAGATTTGAAAGGGAAAAGGTGGACTTGGACCATGAAAGACTTCCACTGCACTCCGATGAGAGGGTAATTTATTCCAAGTTCATCTACTCTTATTGCCTTTGTATTCTTATTTGAAGATTTTGGTGAGGCAATGGGGTTAAAGGGCCAAGATTGATCCTGTTTTGATGCTTGATGCCAAAGGGGGAGAAAATAAAGGCCAAAGCAATAGATGGATCAGCTACCACTTGAGAAATTTTGAAAATAGTAGATTAGAGCTTTTGGTTTGTCAAAACTCTTTTATTGTCTCTTTTGTCAAGAGTTGGTCTCTTGTGGGGAGAAGTGTTGATTATGGGAAAAGGGGGAGTTTTTGAAATCCTTGATCAATTTCCTTTGAAATACCTCTCTTTATGTCTCTACAAGTGAATTTGACTTAGAGATAGGAATTTGAGTTTGATTTGAAAAAACAAACCAAGTGGTGGCAAAGAGTGATCCATATATGTCAAAATTGAATCAAAACAATTTTGAGTGTTCATTTGCATTGTTATTGCACTTGTTCTAGTTGCTTTATGTTGTGTTGGCATAAATCACCAAAAAGGGGGAGATTGAAAGGGAAATGTGCCTTTGGGCCATTTCTAAGTATTTTGGTGATTGAGTGCCAACACAAGTGCTTTTATGCTAATCTATGCAAAGTGGTGGACAAAGTGAAAATCTTGTCAAAAGGTATGTTTCTAGACTTAGTACATTGTTTTTATGGACTAATGTATTGTGTCTAAGTGCTGGAAACAGGAAAGATTGAATCGAAAATGAGATGGCCTTGTTCAGCCAAAGTCTGCTCGGTCTGGGTGCACCGGACTGTCCGGTGGTGCACCGGACAGTGTCCGGTGCGCCAGGCTGGCTCTAACGAACATGCTGCTCTCGGAACTTCGACAACGGTGTACGGCTATAATTCACCGGACTATCCGATGGTGCACCGGACTATCCGGTGAGCCGTTCACAGGCGAACTCGTCGCTCTCGGGAGATGATTAACGACGTACGGCTAAAATTCACCGGTCTGTCCGGTGGTGCACCGGACTGTCCGGTGAGTCATCAGTCAGCCGGGGCAACGGTCAGCCGAGGATTCCGCGCGTGACGCATGGCCGAGCCAATGGTCACATTGGTGCACCGGACTGTCCGGTGTGCACCGGACAGTGTCCGGTGCGCCAACGGCTCTCAGACTCCAACGGTCGGCTTCGCCAAATAAGGAAGGAGATCTGCACCGGACAGTGTCCGGTGGTGCACCGGACTGTCCGGTGCGCCAGTCGACAGAAGGCAAGATCTGCCTTCCAGGATTGCTCTCAACGACTCCTAGCTGCCTTGGGGCTATAAAAGGGACCCCCTAGGCGCATGGAGGAGTACACCAAGCATTCTTACAACATTCCTAAGCACCAAGACCTCGATTCCGCGCATTTGTTTCTTTGTGATAGCATATAGAGCTCTAGTGGAGTTGTGAACTCATTGGGTTGTGTTGCGAGCTCTTGTTGCGACTTGTGTGCGTGTTAACACTCTGTTTCTTGTGTCTTGTGTGCGTTGCTAATCCCTCCCTTGCTCCGTGCTTCTTTGTGAACTTCAAGTGTAAGGGCGAGAGGCTCCAAGTTGTGGAGATTCCTCGCAAACGGGATTAAGAAAAGCAAGCAAAACACCGTGGTATTCAAGTGGGTCTTTGGACCGCTTGAGAGGGGTTGATTGCAACCCTCGTCCGTTGGGACGCCACAACATGGAGTAGGCAAGTGTTGGACTTGGCCGAACCACGGGATAACCACCGTGCCATCTCTGTGATTGATCTCTTGTGGTTATTGTGTTTTGACTCCTCTCTAGCCACTTGGCGATTATTGTACTAACACTTAACCAAGTTTTTGTGGCTTAAGTTTCAAGTTTTACAGGATCACCTATTCACCCCCCCTCTAGGTGCTCTTAGAATCGAATACGAAGCCAATCTTCAAGAACATGCTTCGTCAAAATGAAAATGCGCTAAGGCACGAAGCAGGCTTTGGGAAACATAGTGCCAATAGTCTTGTTATAAGAAGGGATCTTTTTCTTTACGAAGCATGAAAAGAAGGGAAGGTGTTTTTTTCGCCGAAGGCTCAAAAATGGTATGTGCATAAATTTCATGCATCACAAAGAAATAAATTACAATAATTTACATATTTGTTTCAATATTACATGTTTCAGGCATTACATAGTTTTGTTACCAAAGAGATCTAATCTTCCTTCAATTGTTTTACACATCAGGCCTCTCAAAATGAATATTACAATAAAATCTATTCCTCTTTAAGGACTTTTTCGGCAATTTTGTTCAGTAATTTATTGACGACTTCGTCAATAATGGATTCAGCCGTGCTTATGATATCCAATGATTTCTTCATCTCCGGATCAGCTAGGGGATCATACGGCTCCGGTGGCGGGGATAGTTCAGCTAAAATAGGTAAACACATAAGTTCGAAGCCTTAAAGAAAGTAACGAAGCTAGGTAATCAAGATATAATACCTATACGCCTTTCGCGTTCTACAGCTTCTTCAGCTTGCTTTGCTTCTGTCCGAGCGTCGTGGGTGTCTTTTTCACTCTTCTTTATAATTTCATGGGCCATCTCTCGACCACCATTCACCTAGATATCATTATAGAATTTCCCGCCCATTAAGGTCGCTTCAGCTGAAGGATCCGTCGTATCATCTACGGAGAAGGCAATTTTGGCCTAGGCTGCGGCTTTAATGTGATCGCATCCGGCCTTCTCCAAGATGGATGAAATCCCTCGCGCACCGGAAAATGCGCAGACATCCCCGCGATCACTTAAAATTTCTTTGAAGGTTTCGGCTTCTCCATTAATCCATTCAATAACGCCTTCGGGGTCGCCTCGTATGAAGTTTTCTTCAGCGGAGTAGGCACCCACTTTGGTGAAGCTAGCTTTTATTTTCTTCATGCAATCCAAGGACTTCTCGAAGCACCTTGCCTTGGATTGGTGAAGTTCTTTAATGCTTTTCTCTAGATAATTTTTCCAGTACTCACTGATCTCTCGGTTGGCCTCTGCGAGTGCGCAATTCTCTTTAGCTTCGGCCAGCTGTTTGCGAAGATCTTCAATTTCTGCTTTCTAGGCTTCAGCTTGAGCTTTATAGTTACCTTCGTCCTCTTTTACTTTATTTACCAAAGAAATCAAAATTTTATCCTTTTCTAAACCTTTGTTTCTTAGTTCAATCACTTCTGAACGAAGGTTATTCAAAGCCATTATATAGCCTTCGTCTTCAATACTCTTATGTGCCCTCAGGGCATTACTAAGAATCAAGCCCTGTAATGAAAGAAAAGAAAGAATTGAGCATGACAAATAAAATATGACCTTCTCAAATTCAAAGCAAAATTCTATACCTTCATACTGTTGTATGCTAGGCTGTCAGCAAGATCATCCTTCGACAAAATTGAAAGGTCATCTTCTAGCTTCGGGAATCCAATGCTTCAAACTATCTCCCGGCAAACGGATATTTCTTTGTTGTCCGAGAGACAGTATAAGAAATCATCTTCATTACTCCCGTTAAAAACTAAGGCTCCTTTCGGATATTTCAGTTTTTGAGCATAATGCCTGGCTTCCGCGATTTTATTTTCGGACAAATTCTTCCCCGAAGCATGTCGGATGATGTAGTCAATAATTTCAATTGGAGCTTTAGGAGCAGGAGTTTCAGGTGCAATATGACTTGCTGATTTTTCCTTAGGCGCGGTAGGCTTCGCTACGACGGGCGCTGAGGACCCAGCTTCGGCTTCAGCCTGAGTTTGCGGAGCTTGTGTAGCTTCGGTTTCTGCATGCCCAGTTTCAGCTTCGGCTGGCGTTTTGACAGCTTCAGCAATTTTCTTTGTAGGAGCAGGGCTCAAAGCCTTTGTAGTCTCCAGCATAGCATCCAACACGTTGGCCATTCTCCTCCTCTTGGGAGTTGCGGCAGAAGCCTTTTGCATCTTCGGTAGTTTTGCCTCTGCTGCTGGGCTTAGGATTTCTAGCTTTTTTACTACTTTCTCCATCTATGGCTCTTCGGTCTTATCATCTTTTGCTTTAGCTGGCCCGACTGTAGGTACTTTCGGCATTACAGTCGGCTCTTCAACGCTCTGCACAATCAAAGCAGTTTTCCTTGTTTCGGCAGTTGAAGAGGGCCCTTCGCCAAGTTCAGGTACTTTGGCCGGTTTAATGTATCACGTCGGGTGGGTCAAAACCTTCAAGTTTTTGCTCTTCGGCACAACTGTGGTGGCCGAAGCGGCAGTCTTCCTCTTCTTCTCTTGCCCTCGTAGCGGATAGCGGTATTCAGGGTATACGAAGCCAATAGCATCGAATACCCTATTTAATCTTTTCTTACCCCGACCTCCAAATGCTGCGGACAAAGCATTATTTTTGGCCTTAGAGTATGCTCCAATTAGATCATCACTGGTAGCTTCTATACACTTCAGCTAGTCGTCATTTGGCTCATCAAACTTCTCCCTAAATCTGAAGGTATACTTCAGTCAGACCAGACCACCTTCACTAGAGTCGGCAGTGGTCTCCTTTGGCATATCCCAACTCTCCACAAGTGGCTATACCCTAAAGGATATGTGCTCTTGAATTAAATCCCTCATGCCAATGTAGGCACATACAGTGTGTCGGCGTTCCGAGACCGGGGGGTCCCCGAGCCGACGAGTGAGAGTGCCGCGTGCCCCAGCCCAGATGGGTCGAGCGCGTGGGCGAGCGCGAAGGGGGGAGTAGAGCGAGAGGTCGGTGGCCGGAGCCGGGTCGCGACGAGGGAGTCGGAGAATTCCCGCGGCCTTCGTGTTCGTCCCGCGCCCAGGTCGGGTGCGCTTGCAGTAGGGGGTTACAAGCGTCCGCGCGAGGTGAGGGGAGCGAGCGGCCCCGAGAGAGCGCCTGCCCCTGCCCTTCGTCCCCGCGAGGCCAACCTTCTCTAAGAAGGCCCTGGTCCTTCCTTTTATAGTCGTAAGGAGAGGATCCAGGTGTACAAAATGGGGGTGTAGCAAGGTGCTACGTGTCTAGCGAGGGAGAGCTAGCGCCCTAAGTACATGCCAAGGTGGCAGCCGGAGAGATCTTGGCACCCTGTTGGTGTGGCGTCGTGGCTGTTGGTGGAGTGACGGAGCCGGACGGAGGGACAGCTGTCGGAGTGGCTGGGCCCTTGCTGACGTCCTCCTGCTTTTGTAAGGGAGCTGGGAGCCGCCGTCATCATGGTCTAGTGAGGCGCCATCATTGCCTATCTGGCGGAGCTGGCCAGATGGGACGCCGGTCTTGTTCTCTGCGACCCAAGTCGGCTCAGGGCAGGGTGATGATGACGCTTCCTGTTGACGTGGCGGTCTTGTGTCCTAGGTCGGGCGTCGTGGAGGCTCCTCCGAAGTCGAGGTCGAGTCCGTCCTGCAAGACAAAGGCCGAGCCCGAACTCCTGGGTCGGGCGAGGCGGAGGTCGTTCGGCAGAGGCCGAGGCGGAGTCCGAGCCCTGGGTCGGGCGAGGCGGAGTTCGTCGTCTTCCGGGGCCTTAGCCCGAGTCCGAGCCCTGGGTCGGGCGGAGCGGAGTTCGCCGTCTTCCGGGGCCTTAGCCCGAGTCCGAGCCCTGGGTCGGGCGGAGCGGAGTTCGCCGTCTTCCGGGGCCTTAGCCCGAGTCCGAGCCCTGGGTCGGGCGGAGCGGAGTTCGCCGTCTTCCGGGGCCTTAGCCCGAGTCCGAGCCCTAGGTCGGGCGGAGCGGAGTTCGCCGTCTTCCGGGGCCTTAGCCCGAGTCCGAGCCCAGGGTCGGGCGGAGCGGAGTTCGCCGTCTTCCGGGGCCTTAGCCCGAGTCCGAGCCCTGGGTCGGGCGGAGCGGAGTTTGGTCGCCCGTCGGTCTTACCTTTTGCGTTAAACGCCCCGGTGACTTGGTCGGTTGGCGCGGTGATTTAGTCAGGGTTACTTCTTATCGAAGGCGGGGCCTCGGGCGAGCCGGTGATGCGTCTGCCGTGAAAGAGGAGACCTCAGGCGAGACGGAGTCATCTTAGGGTCGGCTGCCCTCGCCCGAGGCTAGGCTCGGGCGTGGCGTGATCGAGTCACTCGTATGGACTGATCCCTGACTTAATCAAACCCATCAGGCCTTTGCAGCTTTATGCTGATGGGGGTTACCAGCTGAGAATTAGGCGTCTTGAGGGTACCCCTAATTATGGTCCCCGACAGTAGCCCCCGAGCCTCGAAGAGAGTGTTAACACTCGCTTGGAGGCTTGCGTCGCACTTTTTTGCAAGGGGACCAGCCTTTCTCGGAGGTACTTTGTTCCGGTGGGTGCGCGCGAGCGCACCCGCCGGGTGTAGCCCCCGAGGCCTCGGAGGAGTGGTTTCACTCCTTCGAGGTCTTAATGCCTTGCGTAATGCCTCGGCTGGTCTGGCGGTTCCCTCATGCGAGCAGGGCGTAGCCCAGGTGCACTGTCGGGGCCCAAGTTCTCGGGCTGGTATGTTGACGCTGTCAACGGTTTGGCCGGAGCCGGGTTTGCGAGAGCAGCCCCCGAGCCTCCGCACGGAGCGAGAGGACGATCAGGGACAGACTCGACTTTTTTATATATGCCCCTACGTCGCCTTTCCGCAAGGAGGAGGGGGGGAGTGCGCCATGTTACCCTCGATGGGCACCGAACATGGTGTCTCCGGTGAGCTGCAATCGGGTAATCCGAGTGGACGTCTGTGCCCCGTTCGTTGGGGGTCAGCTAGGGGCCCGGAGGCACGCCCAAAAGTACCTGCGGGTGATCTGCCGGACCCGGTCCCCTAGCGACGGGGTCCGAGGGCTCGTTGCCTCCCTCCGATGGGATTCCGTTACAGAGTCGTTCCCGCTGGTCTCGGAAATGTCCTAGGGTACCTCGGGAGCGCAGCCCGAGCCTTGGTTATGTATCGAACGTACCCCTGGTCATCCCTCGCTCGGCGTCTGAGGCGACTGTGAACCCTTCGACAGGCCAGCCTTCGAACCCCTGATCAGTAGGGGGCACGGAGCCCGAGTAGCCTGAGGCGGTCGTGGGACCTTTCGGGGGCCGACCTTCGAACCCCTGACCAGTAGTGGGTGTCGGGCCCACGCGATCTGAGGCGGCTGTTGAACCCTTCGGGGGGCCAGCCTTCGAACCCCTGATCAGTAAGGAGGCTCGGAGCCTAGTTCCTTCACGGGGAAGGATCCCTTTGGGGTTATCCCCCTTCTCGGTCCCTGTTGCAAGAGATAGAGAAAGAGGAAAAGGGAAAAAAGGATGCGAAATTGAACGTCGTGGCGTACCTTTTTTGGTGTGGTCGTTTTGGCGGAGGCGAAGCGTCGCCAGCTGCCCCTGCCAGAAACGTCACCTGTCCAGCCGCGGAGTTAATGCGCTAGGGTAAGCGGTCGGCGAGGCTGCCGTTGCGTGCGCGAGCCGTTCGAGGAACGGCTGTTTCGCTTCGCGTTTTTTGAACCTCGCGTCCGGTTCGGGCGGTACGTTGGAACCGTCTTGACCTTGGTCTTTATGTACCCCGGAGAGGGTCCGGTGACGGTTCTCGACTCCGCTTCTCGCCTCCCTCTCAGGTCCTTTGCAGCCTGAGAGATCTAGTCAGGAAAGGAAAACCGCCCTCCCCTGCTCTTCACGCCGCCGACCTTTCTGCCTGAGCGATGGCTGACCGGGTGACCATCATCTCGCCGCGCGACCCGTGGCCCTTTTCCACGGTGACGGCGGGTGATCTGGAGGACCTCGTCGGCGAGGGTTTGCTCCGCCCCCTCACCGATAAGGAGCGGCCGGAATGGATTCCTCCCGCGGGCGGAGTCGCTCCATCCCCTCCGCCGGGGTATGTCGTGAGCTTCATCTCCTTCCATGAGCGGGGATTTGGTGTGCCTTCGAGCCGCTTCATGCGGGCCATCCTGCTCCACTACGGGGTGGAACTGCACAACCTCACTCCCAACTCCATCGCGCAAGCCGCTATCTTTGTAGCGGTGTGCGAGGGGTATCTGGGGATTGCCCCCCATTGGGATTTGTGGACTCACCTCTTCTTTGCCGAGCTTTTTGCTTCGTCGACGGGGGAGAGGAAGGTCCGTGCGGCGGTGCGGGCCGGCGGCTGCACCCTCTTGCTGAGGCAGTCGCGGTCGTTGCAGTATATCCCTGCCGTCCTTTCATCCTCAAACAAGGGTTGGCAGCGCCGGTGGTTCTACCTCCGGAATGACGGAGGGTCGCTCCCGCCGTTCTCCCAGCGGGTTGTCACCGCCGCCCCCGATGCCTGGCGCCACGGGACTCCACACAAGAGGCAGAAGAAACTTGAACCTCTTCTCCAGGCCCTGAAAGCGTTGCGGGAGGAAGGGCTCACCGCCGCGGGAGTGGTTGCCGCCATCCACCGCCGGAGGGTGCTCCCCCTGGCGGAGCGGCGGCTGTCGCTTTGGGAGATGACCCAGGAGGCCGACTGGGAGGGGTCACGGATGTCCCCTGATCCTCTTCCCCACGACGCCCTCTACCGGCGGGTGTCGGCCGCGATGGGGAAGCCGGACCCCCACGCCTTCTCCCAGCCTCGAATGCGCCCCGACCAGGGGTGCGTCGCTCTGGTGAGTGTTCGTCTCTTCCTTCTTCACATACCGGGTTACTTCTGATTCTCACGATCGGGTTTCTTTCTCCCCCCTTTTTAGGAGGTGGGGCAGCACAAACCCTCCCTGCCGCCGGTCCCGGAGGACGCGGTGGGTCGGGCGGCGCGGCGGGTCGCCGCGGAGGAGGAGAAGAAGAAAAAGGATGCGGAGAAGGCCCGGGCCCGCAGGCGGAGGCGGGCTCGGGACGCCCTGGAGAAACGCCGTCGCCAGCAGGAGAGGGAAGGACTTCCCAGGGAGCTGTCGCCGGAGACGTCCGATGATGACGACGACGACGAAGAGGAGGAGGACGACATGGCCGCTCGTCTCGGCCTCAGCCCTGACTTGGGATGTGGCCGGGAGCCGTCGAGTCAGCCCCCGAGCGGGCCTACGTCGTCGGTCCCTGGAGCCGAGGCGCCAAATCCCCGACCTGAGGGGCGGGGGCAACCTGAGAGGGTTCTTGACCCCTCGGCTGGAGGAGCTGACGCAACTTCAGGGAGCAGGGCCGAGGGGTCCGTTCCTCGGGAACCGTCGCCCGCGCCGGCAGCATGGGGGAGCGGTCCTCAGGTTGCCATGGCGGCGCCTGGGCAGTCCGCCTCCCGGGCCTCAGGGGCGTCCAAGGTGAGGGCGGCGCCGGGGCCGTTGGCGAGGCGGACCTCGGTGGTGGTTCCAGGAAGCGGGAGCCAAGAGACCTCCCCCCAGGCACAGTGGATCATGGTCCGGAGCGGGTAGGTACCCTGGAAGGCCTCCGTCCGGCGCTTCATTCATACGTCTGGGCCGTGATTTTCCCTTTCTTGTTTTTTCTCAGCAAGCGGAGCCATGGCCCTACCGACCTGGCGCCTCGGAAGGCCCTCAAGACGGCGTTGGTCCAGGCAGCTGGCGCCACCTCGGACCCCGCTGTTCAGCCGACCCCTTTGCGGGGCGCTTTGCCGCACGGGGCTCAGGCGTCGCCTGTTCCGGAGGAGCAGGTCCCCGAAGCGGGCTCCTCTGGCGAGGTGGCCATCGTGATCGGGGAGGCGGCCGGCGCCGACATGGTCCCGGGCTCGCCTGCCTTGTCGGCCGTGCCGGCGTCTGCCGCTACCGCAGTTGGCACCGTCCCAATCGGAGAGCGTACGGTTGCCGCCGGCGCTGAGACGGCCGCAGCGTCAGCGCCCGGAGCCTCGGAAGAGGTGGGCGCGGACGCGCAGTGCTTCCGGGCGGGCGGCAGCCTCGTCGCCGTGCGGCGGAGCCCCGAGGCCCGGGGCCAGTTGCTCCGATTCCGGACCCGCGAGGCTTCGGGCCCTATCTTCGTTCTTGACGACGAAGAGGAGGACCAGTCCTGGGACGAGCTCCGCAAGCGTGCGGAAGCGTCGGTGGGGTTGCTCCGATCGTCGCTGGAGGTTCTCTGCGGGGACGTCCCCAAAATCCTCCAGGTAATGGTTTTGGGCATACCTCCTCCCTTCTGCGAGCGAGGCGTTCGTCGTGATGTCTTGCTTCCCTTTCAGGACCTGATGGACCGGAGCGCTGCCAAGTCGTCGTTCATCCGCCGCGAGGCCGTCGTCTGGGGCTCGCTGCGGTCCCTGAGGACTTCGCTCGCCGGGGCTACCGCGCGCCTTTCTCAGCAGGACGCTAAGATAGCGGACCTCCAGTTGCTCTGCGCTGACCTGAAGGCCGAAGCGGCGGCAGCGCGCGCGGAGGTGCTACAACGGCGGTCGGAGCTCGCCCAGGTTGCCGAGGAGCGGGACCAAACTCGGGGCCGGGCCGTCGAGGCTGAAAACCGGGCCAAGACCCTCGCGGCCGATCTGGCCGCCGCCCAGGTCGCGGCCTCGGAGCAATGCGCCCGAGCCAGAGGTGCGCCTCGTCCGTCCTTGGTTCTCATTCTTGTCCGTTTCTTCCGCTTGAGTTTGAGGTCTTTCTTCTGGTTGTTCGCAGAGCTCGAGTCCGCTCTTGACGAGTCTGCCAAAGCGCTCGCCGAGGCGCTCGTTGGAGCTGCTGAGCAGAGGGAGGTCGATCTCGCGACCATGTCCGAGGCCGTCTCGGAGGTCTATCGGAAACTCGGTCCCGGCGACGTCCCTTCAGGAAGCTCTCCCCAAAGCCGTCTTCAAGCCCTAGGTGATTACGCGCGCGGTAAAGTCCGCGGGGCGCTGCACCACGGCGTCAGGCGGGCCTTCGCCGTGCTCGCTTCCCACTACGTCGTGGACTTGGAGCGGGTCAGTGAGGGGTACTGCCTTCCTGACGAGGACGAGGCGGCCCTGGCGGAAGTTCAGCGGCTCGACGCGGTCGCTGCGGGTCCGAGCGCGGCGCTGGCGACTGTCTTCGAAGCGGAGATTCTTCCTCCTGCGCCGCCGCCGGAAGCGGAGGTGGACCTTACCGACGGCGGGGGTGGAGTTGAGGGCGCGGCGCCTTCCCGAGGCGACGCTTGATTTTTGTTGGGACAATTTCCGTTAGATGTGTGATTTGCCGCGGCCACCGAGGCCTGGACATTTTACTTCTCTTCCGTGAAGTCATGCTCCTTTTCGTTTCGATTTTCGCGCCTGACCCGTAGTGTCGACAACAGGGTGATTTCCCGAGCTGGGTCCTTTTTCGTGGCAGGCGACGAGTGAGGTGTCCCTAGCCCGGAGGCATAGGTGTTCCCCAGCTCAGTCGGTCTCGCCATTTACTCGTACCCAAGTTCGCTCCTCGGGACCCTGCTTCTAACGCATCCGGGAGAACGCGAAAAACCCTTCTTGACCGAAAAAAGAGTTTCTTTGACGCGGAACGGTACGTCCAAACTCGACGAGAGGGGTTCCCCTTTTTAGCCCCCGAGGGAGGGTCGGGCTCTGCCGGGGCGAGGCCGACCCTTCCTTGATGACTGATTCTTATGTGTGAGTGGGGAAAGGGCGCAGCCCCCGGGCGCCGTTCGCGCAGAGGCCGTTTGGCGGGTCGGGCTCTTGCCCAGATATCCGGCGAGTGCTCGGTGACATCCCTCGGTACGCCGGGTATGCCCGAGGGACCCCACGCAAAAATGTCGACGTTTGCGCGAGGAAAGTCGACGAGTACTGCTTCTTATTTGGGACCGAGCCCGAAACCGATCCGGATCTGCTTGGAGGTGTCGCCACAGGGGTCGAGCGGGACGGCCTTAACCGTCTCTGCTGGCTCGAAGTTGCCGGCATGTCGCTTCACGTCCGGCACCTCTCGGGAGAGGCTTTCCAGGTCGGCAATGAGGGCCTCGGACTCGGCGAGGGCCTCGGCGTACTCCACGCACTCCACATCGCATTCGAATGCGTGCTTGTACGTGGGGCCGACGGTGATGACCCCGTTGGGGCCCGGCATCTTGAGCTTTAGGTAGGTGTAGTTGGGGACGGCCATGAACTTCGCGTAGCATGGCCTTCCCAGCACTGCGTGGTAGGTTCCTCGGAACCCGACCACCTCGAACGTCAAGGTCTCCCTTCGGAAGTTGGAGGGCGTTCCGAAGCAGACAGGAAGGTCGAGCTGTCCGAGGGGCTGGACGCGCTTCCCGGGAATGATCCCGTGGAAGGGCGCAGCGCCTGCTCGGACGGATGATAGGTCGACGCGCAGGAGCCTGAGGGTCTCGGCGTAGATGATGTTGAGGCAGCTGCCTCCATCCATCAGGACCTTGGTGAGCCTGACGTCGCCGATGACGGGGTCGACGACGAGCGGGTACTTCCCCGGGCTCGGCACGTGGTCGGGGTGGTCGTCCCGGTCGAAGGTGATGGGCTTGTCGGACCAGTCCAGATAGACTGGCGCCGCCACCTTCACCGAGCAGACCTCCCGACGCTCCTGTTTACGATGCCGAGCCGAGGCGTTTGCCGCATGCCCTCCGTAGATCATGAAGCAGTCGCGGACCTCGGGGAATTCTCCTGCTTGGCGATCCTCCCTTTTGTCGTCGTCGTGAGCCCTGCCACCCTCTGCGGGTGGCCCGGCCCTGTGGAAGTGGCGCCGAAGCATGACGCACTCTTCGAGGGTGTGCTTGACGGGCCCCTGATGGTAGGGGCACGTCTCCTTGAGTGCCTTGTCGAAGAGGTTAGCACCTCCGGGGGGCTTCCGAGGGTTCTTGTGCTCGGCGGCGGCGACAAGGTCTGCATCGGGAACGTCGCGTTTCGCTTGCGACTTCCTCCTGCCTTTCTTCTTGGCGCCGCGCGGAGTAGACGCCTCGGGAGCATCTTCCGACGGGCGGCCCTGGGGCTGCTTGTCCTTTCGGAAGATGGCCTCTACCGCCTCCTGGCCGGAGGCGAACTTGGTGGCGATGTCCATCAGCTCGCTCGCCCTGGTGGGGGTCTTGCGGCCCAACTTGCTCACCAGGTCACGGCAGGTGGTGCCGGCGAGGAACGCGCCGATGACATCGGAGTCGGTGATGTTGGGCAGCTCGGTGCGCTGCTTCGAGAACCGCCGGATGTAGTCCCGGAGAGACTCTCCCGGCAGTTGCCGACAGCTTCGGAGGTCCCAGGAATTCCTGGGGCGCACGTATGTGCCCTGGAAGTTGCCGGCGAAAGCCTGGACCAGATCCTCCCAGTTGGAAATCTGCCCCGGAGGCAGGTGCTCCAACCAGGCACGAGCAGTGTCGGAGAGGAACAGGGGGAGGTTTCGGATGATGAGGTTGTCATCGTCCGTTCCACCCAGTTGACAGGCCAGGCGGTAGTCCGCGAGCCACAATTCCGGTCTTGTTTCCCCCGAGTACTTCGTGATAGTAGTCGGGGGTCGGAATCAGGGCGGAAACGGCGCCCGCCGAATGGTTCGGATGAAGACCTGCGGACCGGGTGGTTCGGGCGAGGGACTCCGATCCTCCCCGCTATCGTAGCGTCCCCCACGCCTGGGGTGATAGCCTCGGCGCACCCTTTCGTCGAGGCGTGCCCGACGGTCACGATGAGGGTGCTCGTCGCCGAGGCGGCCCGGGGCCGCAGGCGCGGTGTTGCGCGTGCGCCCGGTGTAGACCGAGGCTTCCCGCGTGAGTCGGGAAGTCGCGGCACGAGGTTCCGAGGGGTATCCCTGCCTTCGGGAGGCAGAGCTCTCGGCCCGCCGGGCCGCAGCGCCTTCCAGGAGATGCTTGAGTTCTCCCTGGATTCGCCGACCCTCGGTGGTTGATGACTCCGGCATCGCGCGGAGGAGCATCGCTGCAGCGGCCAGGTCCTGACCGGTTCCGCCGGATGCGGGTGGCGGTCTGTCCCTGGCATCGTTAGCGATGCGGTGCTGGAGACCTTGGGGCAGGTGACGTATTCCTCCGGCCGGGGGCTGGCTCGCCCATACCTGCCCGATGTTCTGGCGGATCGCCTCGAGCGCTCCTGCTCCCTCATCGAGCCGGCCTGCGCCCCGCGGACTTGTTCGAGCTGTGGGTCGTAACCCCCCGCCGGAACGGGGACCACAGCTAGCTCCCGCGGGATGTCGGCGCGAGGCGCTGGCCTAGGGGGATCACCATCCTCCGGCATGCCGAGACAGCCGCCTCCGGAGGGATCCCCTAGCTCGATGTGGAAACATTCGCGGCTCGGGCCGCAGTCCTTGTCGCCAAGGCTGCGGCTGCCGTCGGAACAGTCGGAGAGGCAGTAGTCACATGCGGTCATGAAGTCCCGCATGGCACTAGGGTTGCCAGATCCGGAGAAATCCCAGCAGATGCTGGGGTCGTCATCTTCCTCGGACCCAGAGGGTCCGTAGGTCGAGACACCCGTCAATCGGTCCCAAGGCGACCGCACACGAAACCCCAGAGAGGTTGCACTCGCCTCAACATGAGCGCCCGCCAAAGCGAGGTCGCCAGGCGGGTTGAGGCCGAGTCGAAATGACGAAAGATGGGTAGCAGTCGGTACCTTTTTGTCGACGAGGAGCGATGAAGTCACGTCGGGGGCTGATCGCGCCGTCGTCCTGGGTATGAGGGCGACGTCCTGCAGGCCCTTCGCGAGCGTGTTGGCGTCGTCCGCCTGCTCGGGGTCGATGTGCTGCGGGGGGATGCTGCTCGCCTCTGCCTCGAACGCGAGGGCGACGCTTGGCGTGTCCTCCGTCGGGGCGCCGGGGATGTCGATTTGCTCGACAGCCGTCGGAGCGCGGCCTCCCGCTCGGCCCTAGTTGCCCCGCCTCCTCCTCCTCCGATTGCGAGGGAGAGGATGGGGCGAGCTCGAAAGCTGTCCTTCCCACACGCGGGAAAGACGTCGTCGGTTCCGCCGCCGGCGAGCGGGCTGTCTGCCACCATTGTCGCTGTCGCGCGGCGGTGGAAGGAGTATCATGTCGTAGCCGCTGTCGAGAGACATGAACTCGAGACTCCCGAAACGGAGCACCGATCCGGGTTGAAGAGGTCGTTGGAGACTGCCCATCTGGAGCTTGACGGGAAACTGCTCGTCAACACGCAGCGTGCCCCTACCTGGCGCGCCAACTGTCGGCGTTCCAAGACCGGGGGGTCCCCGAGCCGACGAGTGAGAGTGCCGCGTGCCCCAGCCCAGATGGGTCGAGCGCGTGGGCGAGCGCGAAGGGGGGAGTAGAGCGAGAGGTCGGTGGCCGGAGCCGGGTCGCGACGAGGGAGTCGGAGAATTCCCGCGGCCTTCGTGTTCGTCCCGCGCCCAGGTCGGGTGCGCTTGCAGTAGGGGGTTACAAGCGTCCGCGCGAGGTGAGGGGAGCGAGCGGCCCCGAGAGAGCGCCTGCCCCTGCCCTTCGTCCCCGCGAGGCCAACCTTCTCTAAGAAGGCCCTGGTCCTTCCTTTTATAGTCGTAAGGAGAGGATCCAGGTGTACAAAATGGGGGTGTAGCAAGGTGCTACGTGTCTAGCGAGGGAGAGCTAGCGCCCTAAGTACATGCCAAGGTGGCAGCCGGAGAGATCTTGGCACCCTGTTGGTGTGGCGTCGTGGCTGTTGGTGGAGTGACGGAGCCGGACGGAGGGACAGCTGTCGGAGTGGCTGGGCCCTTGCTGACGTCCTCCTGCTTTCGTAAGGGAGCTGGGAGCCGCCGTCGTCATGGTCTAGTGAGGCGCCATCATTGCCTATCTGGCGGAGCTGGCCAGATGGGACGCCGGTCTTGTTCTCTGCGACCCAAGTCGGCTCAGGGCAGGGTGATGATGATGCTTCCTGTTGACGTGGCGGTCTTGTGTCCTAGGTCGGGCGTCGTGGAGGCTCCTCCGAAGTCGAGGTCGAGTCCGTCCTGCAAGACAAAGGCCGAGCCCGAACTCCTGGGTCGGGCGAGGCGGAGGTCGTTCGGCAGAGGCCGAGGCGGAGTCCGAGCCCTGGGTCGGGCGAGGCAGAGTTCGTCGTCTTCCGGGGCCTTAGCCCGAGTCCGAGCCCTGGGTCGGGCGGAGCGGAGTTCGCCGTCTTCCGGGGCCTTAGCCCGAGTCCGAGCCCTGGGTCGCGCGGAGCGGAGTTCGCCGTCTTCCGGGGCCTTAGCCCGAGTCCGAGCCCTGGGTCGGGCGGAGCGGAGTTCGCCGTCTTCCGGGGCCTTAGCCCGAGTCCGAGCCCTGGGTCGGGCGGAGCGGAGTTCGCCGTCTTCCGGGGCCTTAGCCCGAGTCCGAGCCCTGGGTCGGGCGGAGCGGAGTTCGCCGTCTTCCGGGGCCTTAGCCCGAGTCCGAGCCCTGGGTCGGGCGGAGCGGAGTTTGGTCGCCCGTCGGTCTTACCTTTTGCGTTAAACGCCCCGGTGACTTGGTCGGTTGGCGCGGTGATTTAGTCAGGGTTACTTCTTATCGAAGGCGGGGCCTCGGGCGAGCCGGTGATGCGTCTGCCGTGAAAGAGGAGACCTCAGGCGAGACGGAGTCATCTTAGGGTCGGCTGCCCTCGCCCGAGGCTAGGCTCGGGCGTGGCGTGATCGAGTCACTCGTATGGACTGATCCCTGACTTAATCAAACCCATCAGGCCTTTGCAGCTTTATGCTGATGGGGGTTACCAGCTGAGAATTAGGCGTCTTGAGGGTACCCCTAATTATGGTCCCCGACACAGTGCTAAAAGCCCTTTGGCATGCTTCGATAGTGTCATCAACTTCCACCCTCGGCCTTCGAGGGCCGAAGCGAGACCAGATGGGGCGCTGAATGATTTCCTTGATATATTCCCTTAGCTCCAAATCATTCTTAACATAGAACCACTCCTCCATCCAGGCCCCGGGCCACCTTTTCTAGAATGTTGGCACTGGGTGGCTTGCATTAGGATGAGCAATAAATCCATAACAACTGAAGTTGTTGTGATACTGTTCTTTACCAGTAGCCTTCGTCTCATATAAAAGTTCGTGCATATTGCAGAAGCACTTCACGCTTGGCTCCATCCCCTGACTTCTTACAGCCCAGACAAAAATCCCCATCCTCATTATAGCTTCGGGGGTGATCTGATGAAGGAAGATCTGGTATATCTTCAGCACTTCAACTACAAACTTGCTCAAAGGAAATCGAAGACCAGCCTTAAGAAAGCTTTGGTAGATAACAACTTCATTTTTCTCAGGGGCAGGGGCGGTGTTGTCTCTGCCAACTCTCATGATAGACATGTCGCGAAAGTACCTTCCCCTCATGTTGTCAAGATGACTCTGTTTAATAGTCGATTTTCCGAAGATAGTATGGCTTGGTCGCCAGGGCTGATCCTCAGAATCTTTGTCTCCACTCTCCACATCATAACTATCATTATCATCAGTATCTTTAGACAAACATTCTAGAATCTCTTTGGTAATCTTCTCTGTATTTGTTTTTGACATAGACTCGACAAAACCGGCGATAAAAGGATCCACAGATTTCCTTTCTTCAAACAACTTTGTCTCCTCAGTTAGCTTCATTTCTGTAGTCATTTTCTTCTCCTCAGTCATCTTCTCCCTAGACATGATGAAACACGTCCTTAAACCGAAGCTTGAAAAGACTTGAAAATCAGGCGAGAGCTAGAGGGCAAGAGCTAAAAAGTTTAAGAAAATAATGCTACTAGTGGAAATAGCGTATCAAATGATGCTGCTATGGTTTATATTTATATGCCCAGTGTGTTGTCACCTGGTGGGTCCCATTTGTCATTGGCTATTGCTATTCTAGCAAAAGGGAAGGTGTTTTTTTTCGGATCTTCGGCTAAAGGCCTTCGTTCATGTCGCAGTCTAAATTCGTTGTTACAACAAATTAATACTGCGAGGGGCTACTGTTGGGGGCCTTCGTCTTCCGAAGGTCCTCAAAACCATGATTTAACAATGTTTCCCAAGTGTAATGAATGTACAGGTACCTTCAGACTCAAAATAAAACTATACACAATATGAAAAGCATGGCCAAGACGAAGGATGATGCAGCTCCGAAGCTACACGTAAGGGAGCTTCGGCTCAGCGGTAGAAAGAGAAACCGACTTAAAGGGGAAAAGGCTATCTAGTCCTCGTTGAATTGTCCTTAAGTCAATAGTAAACATAAAGGACATGAATGTAATTTTACATAGGCTGCGCCCTGTGCCTATAAATAGATGAACAGTAGCCCCGTACTGTTCACGCTGACTTGTATTCACTCGTGCATCACGCTTGGATTTATACCTTCTATCAAGCCGAAGGTACAAATGTAATTCAATATTACTCCTGTTTATCCATGATAATATAAAGGAAATATATTAATAATATCATGTGATTACTCATGTTATCTTTTATATTTTATATGCTTCTTCTTTCATTAGCATATGCTGTGATGATGAAGGTAAGTCCTTCATGACCATCGTCTGAAGATCATTATATCCTAAGGGAAATAATGCTTCGAAAGACGAAGGGTATTAACCTTTAACATCTTTGTGTTGCCTTGTTCTTAACTCATAGCATTTAAGAACAAGTCCCCAATAGCACTCTTCAACCCTTGCACCTTATTATACTCCTCTCGACATAGAGAGGCGAGGAGTATAGAGTTGCTTGGGAATCAAAGTGCTTGATTTAAGTGACCTCATCCGAATCATAACCTTCGTCCCCTACCAATGGTACCTGCGCTCCAAACTCAACAATGTCCCATATGCTAGCGTGGAGTGAGGTTAGGTGATGCCTCATTTTATCACTCCACATACAATAATCTTCACCATAAAAAACCAGTGGTTTGCCTAGTGGGACAGAAAGTAAAGGAGTGCGTTTAAAAATGCGAGGATAGTGTAGGGGGATCTTACTAAACTTCTTGCGCTCATGGCGCTTAGAAGTGACGGACGGTGCATCAGAGCCGAAGGTGGATGGCGACGAAGAGTCGGTCTCGTAGTAGACCACCTTCTTCATCTTCTTTTTCTTGTTGCCACTCCGATGCGACTTGTGAGAAGGTGATCCCTCCTTTAGCTTGTTGCTGGACTCCTTCGATGGAGCCTTCCCGTGGCTTGTGGCGGGCTTGTCGCCGGTCACGATCTCCCTCTTGGCTTGATCTCCCGACATCACTTCGAGTTGTTAAACTCTTAATGAAGTACCAGACTCTGATACCAATTGAAAGTCGCCTAGAGGGGGGTGAATAGGTGGAATCTGAAATTTATAACTTAAAACACAATCTACAAGCCAAGGTTAGCGTTAGAATTAAAGTCGAGTCCGAAAGAGAGGGCGAAAACAAATCAACCAAGAAATGAAGCGGATGACACAGTGATTTGTTTTACCGAGGTTCGGTTCTTGCAAACCTACTCCCCGTTGAGGTGGTCACAAAGACCGGGTCTCTTTCAACCCTTTCCCTCTCTCAAACATTCACCAAGATCGAGTGAGCTTTCTCCTTAATCAAACGGGTCACTTAGACCCCACAAGGACCACCAAACAATTGGTCTCTCTTGATTTGATTACAAGTCACTTAGAGAACAAGAATGAGGAAGAAGAAAGTGATCCAAGAACAAGAGCTCAAAGAACACGAGCAAAACACTCTCTCTAGTCACTATTTGTTTGGAGTGAATTTGGGACTTGGAGAGGATTTGATTCTATTGAATTGTGTCTTGTATTGATTGCACTAGCTCTTGTATTGAATGAGATGTCTGAGAAACTTGGATGCTTGGAGTGGTGGTGGTTGGAGTTATTTATAGCCCTCAACCACCACATAGCCATTGGGGAGGCTGTCTGTCGATCGGCCCTGGTGCACCGGACACTGTCCGGTGGTGCACCGAACACTGTCAGTCCGGTGCGCCAGACTAGGGTTCCCTTCGGTTTCTTTTGCTCCTTTCTTTTGAACCCTAACTTTGATCTTTTATTGGCTTGTGTTGAACTTTTATGCACCTGTAGAATACATAATCTAGAGCAAACTAGTTAGTCCAATATTTGTGTTGGGCATTCAACCACCAAAATCATTTATAGGAAAAGGTTTGACCCTATTTCCCTTTCAGATGTGCAACCTTTGCAGAGTGTAAAACCGGTATATCAGCCGTGCTCACGGTCATGAGCAGCTCGGACCCTCACATGAGTAATTTATAGGACTAAACTTGATTTGTCATTTGCATTACATCGTGGGTGTTTTTATTAATTTTGATCTCTTACTTATTTGGGTTGGTATCTACTTTTACTTAGTAACTGCTAATAAAATTTTGACCAACTCTAAAAGCAATGCTCAGCTTTAACCATCTCCTTTGGTAAGCCTTACACTTTACGTGAGCTCCCACCTTTGGTGAGTTCATGCATATTATTCCCCACAACTTATTGAGCGATGAACTTATGTGAGCTCACCCTTGTTGTACTTATATCCCCTAGGTCAAGAACAGGTACCACAGGATGAGGCGCATGATGGATGTTGTGATGAGTTCGTGAGTGGTCTAGGTCATCGTCTCCCAGTCAACTATGGTTGCTGGATCATTGTGTCCTTATGATGTAATTATTTATCTATTTTGTACAGAATTCCATTATATATTAATGACGTGACATTCGTTTCTATACCATGAGTCATCATATGTGTGAGACTTGATCATAGCACACTTGGTGATTATTTCGCGCCCGGGTTTTGGTGCCCCTTAAACCCGGGTGTGACAGTAACCTACCTAAGTGAGAGACTGGTGGAAGCTGAAACGAAGTACACTTTCATCAAGAAGTTATGCTTATGCTTGTGTTATGCTTGCACCAAGTGCAGATGTTATTTGCTGTCTAGTCATTGCACCGTTTCTGGTCAAACCGATGTGATCAAATACATTTTGCAAAACCCGATCATTAGTGGTAGAATTGGTAAATGGGCTTATGCACTTATATAATATGACTTGGCCTATGAACCATTAAAATCTATGAAAGGCTAGGTCGTAGCAGATTTTATTGTAGAACATCAGATTGATGATACTCATAAACTAGACATATCATACCTCACTGTTACTCCCTGGACTTTATATTTTCATGGACCGGTTTGCAGTGCAGGACAAGGAATTGGCATCGTGCTTGTTTCACCAAGTAATACCTCCTTCGACTTCTCTTGCCGGTTAAAAACTTGCTCCACTAATAATCAAGTCGAATATGAGGCCCTCTTATTTGGCTTGGAGCTTCTAAACTATATGGGAGTAAAACATGTGAAGGCATTTGGTGATTCTCAGCTGGTTGTCCAACATATATTAGAAGAGTATCAGTGTTTAGATGGTACTCTAAATAGTTATCTTGAAAAATATTAGGGCATAATTAATTCTTTTAGCGAATTCAACATTCGTCACATATCCAGGGTTGAGAATTGCAGAGCTAACAATTTAGCGCAGGATGCATCAGGTTATCAGATAAAACAAGGAAGATTTCACAACACTAAAAATCTGATAACCAGTGCTGCGCTAGATTCACAGGTCTCGGACCGTCCGACGTTGCCGGGAAGGTCCTCCTGATTGATTCGGCTGATAACGGAGCCGATGCAATTGATTGGAGGACACCCATAATTAATTACCTACGAAATCCCAGTGTTAGGACGGATAGGAACGTTCGGCGTACAACTTTCAAGTATGTTTTAATGATTGATGAACTCTACTGCTGGACAGTCAACGATGTCCTGCTTAAATGCTTGGGTCCAGGTGATGCTATATTAGCCATGGCCGAAGTACATGAAGGGATTTGTGGTACCCATCAATCGGCGTCAAAGATGAAGTGGTTATTACGAAGATCTGACTTCTATTGGTCTAACATGATAGCCGATTGTTTCAAGTACTACAAAGGATGCTAAGTATGTTAGAAATTCAGCGACTTACAGTTGATCCCCGCAGCCGAATTACATCCTATCATTAAGCCTTGGCCTTTTAGAGGATGTGGATTGGACTTTATAGGAGAGATTCATCCTTCATCATCAAAAGGGCATCAGTTCGTGTTAGTTACCACTGACTACTTTACCAAATTGACTGACGCCATGGCTTTGAAGAACATGACACATATGAAGGTAATTGAGTTCATAACTGAGCATATTATTCATAGATTCGGCATTTCCTAGACTTTGACTATAGACCAGGGGGCTTCTTTTATGTTAAAGGAGGTACATGAGTTTGCTGAATTATATAGAATTAAATTGCTCAATTCATCCCCATATTATGCTTAGGCCAATGGACAGGCTGAGTCTAGTAATAGGACGTTGATTAGCCTGATAAGAAAGAAGATATCTGATTATCCTAAGCATTGGTATAAGATTTTGTCCGAAGCTTTATCGGCTCATAGAATATCTAAATACCGTGCTACTGAAGTATCTCCGTTTGAGCTTGTCTATGGGCAGGAAGCAGTATTACCTATAGATATAAGTTTAAATGCTATCAGGTTCGCCAAGCAAAATGGTCTAACTGTCGATGATTATTGTAATTCAGGAGAAATAGAAAAGGACAAGATCATTGTCACCAAAACTTACAACATGAAGGTAAATGCTAAATCGTTCTAGGTAGGGGACCTGGTATGGAAGATCGTCTTGCCTCTAAGGAGCAAAGACCGGAAGTTTGGGAAGTGGTTGCCAAGCTGGGAAGGCCCTTACAAGGTCACGCAGGTAATGTCTAGTAATGCCTACTTATTGCAAACATTATAAGACAAAGACTTGCCCAAGGCGTTAAACAGGCGTTTCTTCAAGCAGTACCATCCTAATATGTGGCAAGATGCCTAAGGAAACCGATGTGATCACATCGAGTTAGTTGCTTTTGGTTCGCTCAGTTCCGCCAAAAGGCATAGGGCATATGTTGGGCGCCAAAATAAGCAGTCGGACGGGTCCGCGGTTCGGATGGTCCGCACTGGTAGTGCGAACGGTCAGCGCGCGCAGAATTAGTTAGGGTTCCCAGTTTCTTGCGGTATTTGTTAGCTAAAACCGTGGATTTAGCTCGGGATACGAATTATAACAGGTCCAGGCCTCCCCTCTATATATACATAGAGGACTACGACCGATTAATCATCAACAATCAAATCAATAACCAGTTTACATCTCATTTTTACCTTAGACATTAGGGTGCGAGATTCAGGCGTTGCCAACGAACTCCGCCGTCCCTGCGCACGCGCGGACCGTCTGGCCTTAAGGCATGGACCGTCCGACACATTAGGCAGGAACCCGAGCCCCGCGCCAGGTCGCGGACCGTCCGCGCCTCCGCAAAGAGCATCGCCGCTGGTTCTCAATATAGTTAGCATCCGGTTCTCAACGTAGTGATGCGGCGCGCAGGTTAGGCATGATTGTTTGGTTAGAGCAGACTTACGTTGGCTAATTAACCTCATTGTTTCGTGATTTGACCAGGTTTATGCAAAACGATAAATAGCTTGTTACAGTGGCACTTGGGGTGAGCTGAAGCAGTTAAGTTTGAGCGAGAAAGGAGCAGGACAAGCAAGTTCCCAGAAAGCTGGCCTTTTGAGGGAGGAAGGTCCAAGGATGCAGGTGCAGGTTCATGCACCACCTGTATTTGAGGATGGCTGACCGTGGGGTGCCCTGCACTGGCCGCGGTCACTCTCACTCTAGATCAGCTCATGATATACATTGGTTTGCTTCTTGAGCACTGTCTTGTACCTATGCATGCATACATACAATACAATGAAATTTGTTCCATTTCCATACTAGTTGTTGGAAGAATTTGTTTGTTTATTATTCGGTCCGGTTGTCTACGCATTGCCTGGTAGAGTGCATGCATCTGCATCAACCATGGCCGGCCATGGTCTCACTCACTCACTCACCACGTGACCATTCTATTATCCATCCTATTGTAGTATTCTATTAGTGTAGAGAAATTGGTAGTAGCTTGCTGCATCCAAGAAAAACTACTAACAAGTGAAGTTAATTGCATCTGGTCACTGCACTTGGCATGGTGAATAGCCATGGACGACGACCACGACGGCGGCGGAATAGAAAAGACGTGGAAAAGTAGGTGGATCGGGGTAGCAAGCAGATTCATTGCATTGCACCTTAATTAACAACTTGCCATCGCCAGCACGTGTCTGAATCTAACGCACTTCTACCTTTTCTTGGCTGGCTAGCTGACGGCTTGACCAGGTCATGCCTGCTCTACTTTTTTTTTTTCCTTGGGATTTTCCGTACAAACATTCATCTCTCTCCACATCATGTATGCCACGGTGGATTTCAAATTGGAGGTACAGAGGAGGATATATGAATAAGTGAATGTTGGAGGAAGAGGAGTGTCATGGTAGGAGCTTCAATATGAGGAGGAGCATCATTAATACAATCATCATTGCAATGAGAATAACCCATGGAAGATCGGTACGAATACGAAGGGGGAGGATATGAGTATGGAAACAAAGGTTGCGGAGTGATGGACAAAAATATCCTCTCGACGATGTTGTATGAAAGAAAGACAGAAAGACCATAGAAGATGACTCTCACACTAGTAGAGGTATCATGACGCCGTGGAGATCGGTTGTTGAGCAAGTCGGTAAAGATTTGAAAGTTTATATCATCATGCACTAGGTTACAATATAAAGAAAGATGAGCAAAATAGAGAGTGTGATGTGAATGAATCCAAACCTCCCTCTATTTATAGGATGGATTTCATGCCTTTTTGAAACTTTTTATTTCAAATTATTCAAAACGTCTAATTGACATGGCACACACGTGGACAAAGTTAAACGCCTAGAACTGATCGGTACCACCCAGCTTAGATCAGTATTGACCAATTAGGTCAAACCATGTGCATCGGATCGGTACCGACGATAGACCCACCAATAGGCTGACCAGAACCTCAATATCAAATTTCCAGAGGGGAGAGACCGTTGACCACCTGAAAAAAAGTCAAGTTATGAATTATGATACATGTCTAACATCATTATTCTTGTCCATTATTCTGTACAGGAGTAAGTTAGTGCTTGGTAAATCTCTTGCTTCACTCTCCTTGTAGAAGGAACGTGCATAAGCAAGAATGGCTCAAAACATGTAACCTCAAACTCAAACAAGACCAACCTTACTAGAATCTACTCTAGACCCTTCAAACAAACAAGATGCGTTCTTGACTTGTGCGTGCCTAGGCAGAGGTTCAGATGGAGTGGTGGCTCCGGTGCCAGGACGACGACGAGGAGGGGGACATGGTCTGCTCCTCTGCCTCGGTGGCGGTGGCTCCCAGCAGCTCCTCCAGGTAGTCTGCTCCGAGGTCTTCCAGCTCCATGACCTCGCTCCTTGTCGCCGTCTTGGCCTTGCGGTTCCGGCTGGCTGGCCGCCGCACCCGCATGGAATGCCGTCGCTTGAGCGCCACCACCGGCGAGGCAGAGGCAGAGGCAGAGCCAGGGATTGGCATGCCCATCCCCATCCCCATCCCTTCCAGGGACTGGCGGACCCGCTCCACGGGGAAGTTGAGCACGGCGGCCTCGCCACGCATGGAGAACGCCGCCTGGTCGTACGCCAGCGCCGCCGCCTCGGCGCTGTCGAAGGTGCCCAGCCACACGCGCACGCCGTTGCGCGTGGAGTCCCGGATCTCCGCCGCGAACTTGCCCCACGGACGCTTGCGCACCCCGCGGTAGGGCCGCCCGCCGCCAGCCCCCAAGGACCTTTCTGCTTCTTCCTGCTTCGACGTCGCCCCCTCCTGCCCCTGCCCCTGCACCTGCCCGGTGATCATGTCCAGCAGCGCCATCTCGTCGGTGTCGTTGCCGTCGAATGCGAGCACGGGGGCGGGCGGCGCGCGCTGCTGTTGCTGGGCCCACGTCGGTGCGGAGGAGTCGACGGAGGAGCCTGGCGAGTCGAGCGGTGGCACTGCCACGCGGGGCTGGTGGAACTGGAAGGATGATGGTTGGCGCGTCATGGCGGCACGGCGGGCGAGGAAGCCGACGATGCCAGTGCTGAGGTGCAGAGGCGACGGGGAGCTGTTTGAATTCTGGGAGTGGGAGCTGCTGCTCACCATGAGGATTACAGGTCCAATTCAAACTGGTGTGGAATGGTTGGAGGCAATTTGCACGCGCGCCTCCCTCCTTTTATACTGCCTTTGTTTCCTTGTATATCTTTGACCACCTCAGGTTTCTCATACCATAGTCCTAACTAGCATGCAATAAAATCTCCGTAGCTTTTCTAACCCGTACAAATTGCATTCCCCCCTGACAAGATAGCCCATAAAAATGCTTTTTTATATATAGTGCCATCCAAAATGCATGCATGCAGATGCAGTGTATGTAGGGTTGTAAACGAGTCGAGTCGGCTTACTAGGTGACTGAGCTCGGTTCAGCTCGTCTCATTATCGACTCGCGAACTACAATTTAATAAATAATATTTTATTATATAGTAAAATAATAGTCTATAAATATAAAATAAATAATCATAATGCGACAATATGAGCAATCTAAATTATAAATTATCATATACCCATCACTAAAAACTAACAAATAAGTCGGATATATATAAAATTATCCAATATCCATAATTATTGTGTAGTTTGATTAATCTGATGTAGCTCGCGAGCCAGAGCGGCTCGGCTCGGCTCTCTTGAGGTTCGTGAGCCGTTTCAAGCCAAGCCGAGCCGCTTCAAGCCTTTTTTTTTCCAGCCCTACTGTATATGTTGTTAGAAATATGCCCTAAAGATAATCATAGAGATGAGCATATTTTGTTTGTATCCATTATATATATATATATATATACATAAAGATGTCAAACTAATAATGTGGGCGCATGTATGACATGAGGCTAGACCGACCCAACGTGAGATATTGTAATATAGTTCTCTCTTTGCAACATGTACACTATATCCTTAGACCTGAGATTGTCGCATGTTTTCAAGATATGAATTGACCTACTTAGGGACTGTCAAACGCTACTCCGCAACTGGGTAGTTATAAGTTAGTTTTCAGTTTGTTAGGAAGCATGTTGTGAGGCAT
Organism: Zea luxurians; assembly: GCA_029449295.1. Classification (NCBI taxonomy): domain Eukaryota; kingdom Viridiplantae; phylum Streptophyta; class Magnoliopsida; order Poales; family Poaceae; genus Zea; species Zea luxurians. Next base: position 2,188,299 of record JAOPSE010000026.1, on the reverse strand, counting down.
GGTCAGTCAAGATAAAATTTGTCTCTCTCTTCTTTAGAGAGATATCTCTAGGCCACTTGAGTGATTGGATCAATAAATGCATGGCCATGCTAGGGTTAAATGTTAACCATTGAAATGATTCCAATTCATAGTATCAAGAAAGAGAGGTCATCTTAGAGCCAGACCAAATATCGTGAGACAAAGGGAACAATATGTACGTAATGTTTTAATGGTTCGTTTGATATGATCTTTACGTGCGCATAGGAGTTGACACGTCTTGATAGAGACCGCTGTCAATTATTAGGCCAAGTAAGAGTACTTGAGCCATGTCTATGTGTACATGAATCTATAGGGTCACACACTTAAGGGGAAGGAAGCCTAACTTAGATTGGATCCGAAATTAGACTAGTTGTTAGGGTTGCTAATGAGCCTCGGATTCAAAAGCCCACCAGAACGCCTATATAATGAGGGGCATGGTGCGCTTAGGGTCATCCCTAACTCGTGACCAGCAAACCAGCAGTCTCGCCCCTCTCACCCTCGCCAAGCCGCCGTCACAAACCTAGCAGTTCGGTATGCGGCGCTTCCTTCCTGTACGTGGGGATACCTTGGAGGTGCTGCATTTGGAGCACTGGGACAAACCGTGCGAGGATGTGAAGGACGTCAGTGACTGCACGACACTGCTCGACACGTACGTCTACATTGATAGGCACAAGTAGACTAGCGCTTACGATTCTGTGGCTGGTATGTTACTTTATTGTCTCCTTTTTTGTATGGTATTTCTCATTCTCACACTACATGGACACTCAATATCTCATGTATCATGCCACTGTCATTGTGCTTATCCACGTTGCAGTGACTCTCCATGTGCACGCCACACTAGGTAGTTTGGATGGGTATAAACCCATGGTAGCAAAGATGTCACTTTATTGTCTCCTATGTATGGTATTTCTCATTCTCACACTTGCTACATGGACACTTCATGGCAGGTCAGGTTGCCACCACAAATGTGTGGCTCAAAAATTCTTTAACGATCGCTAACTATTCCATTGCGTGTGCCCTTCCCTTTTTCCACCCCTCGTACATCGCCCTTCGATATTCAACCATTTCTAAGGCTAATAAACGAACCATATGAAATATTATCAACAAGTGTAGCTTAGATGACATGAAACCTATTAGGAAATATGTGTCCTAAACCCATCCGAGAATAGAGGTTGTTACATGCTATTCGTGACTTGTACTATAATGTAAATAAACTTCTGACAACATAATCTCGCTGCTCTCCGAACACACGCTTGATAGTGGTACTACAAAGAATCGTAGGGTTATGCTACCGAAACCTCATTTGGATTGTAGCGCAAGTCATGAATCATATGCAACATTCTCTATTCTTGGTCTGTCAAAAAATGTGAACAATTCTGAAACCGTGCATCTCATGAATCAACACAAAATGTACGGATCTCGAATCGGCGATACCCATATATGGTATGCTATGGTTTAGCGCTTAAACATAAACTTTACAAAATAGACAAAAGTTATATGATATACCAATATAATTAGAGGCATTCACCTACGGTATGCTATGGTTTAGCACTTAAACATAAACTTTACAAAATAGACAAAAAACGAGAATGATATAAAATGGAAAGGAATTTAACATGTATAATCTGATACTTATAAACAAAAGGTATACGATATACAAAAATATAATTAGAGACATTAATACAATTATATTTAATTGCAATTATGAACGATATGAATCATGATTATAGAACCAAAATGAAGAGGTGTTTAGTTTCACCCTTGAATGTTTGAATGATAATTACGGATATTAAATATAGTCTAATTTAATTATAAAAATAATTATACGGACGATTAATAAAAAACGAGACGAATTTATTAAACTTAATTGAGCCTATATTTAATACTCTAAGGAGTCTGAAAGGCATATGAACGCAACACCGAGAAACTCCAGACTTTCTAACAGTATTAAGAGTTAACAATAATTATACAGCTGATGAGTGACTGATGTGTGTGGTCTACTGACTGCAGCTGACGCAACACAATCTCAGGGCGCAGCGCCAGCGCCAGCGCGCACGCACGCACTGACAGAACATTATTGTAATTAATAGCATAATAAGAAGAAAAGCTTTCAAGAAGAAAAAGATGAAGAAAAGCTAGCATGTCTTTTTTGACAGAGAGTAGTTAGGCAAGTCTTGTGGCTTGGACCACCTAGCTATGTAGGCTATGGCTAGTTTCTTGCCTGCCTGGATAGCTTTTGGTCAACGTTCAAGTCTTGCTAGCTAGCTCGGCGGATCAGTAGACATGCATGCATGTTGTTTTGCTTGTTTGTTGCCAATTCATTTTCATTTCATCCAGTCCAGTTTCATCAGTTTATTCTTAATTGCATGATATATATATTGTCAAGTTGATTTCATGCATCATATCCATATAGCTAGCTAGCTAGCTAGGTAATTGTGCCACGAGCTCAAATCTAAGCAAGTGGGTGGCCTTTTAATTTTTACTAGGTGGATGGGATCAACAGCGACGCTGCCTACAGAGAACCTGAACCTCTTTCTGCTCTCCTCGTCTCCTAGCTGCTGCGCAAATGCATGCATGAAGACCTGCCGCCCCCCAGCATTATGCGTATTTTGTTCCCAGTTTATCATTTCATTTCCACCCAACACTCATCCTCAACCATCCATTTCAATTCTCCATTCCTTAGCCAAACGTACAACTATATATATAGTTTATGTATTTAGAGCCCTGTGCTTCCAATAGCTGAGCGAAAGCCCTGACCCGATGTTGTCAATCGATTCAGCCGCACCAGGTCCAAAATATCTATAAAAGAAGCTCCGGATCGCTAGCCGCTAGGGTTCAGTTTTAGCGACGCTGGCAGTTACGCCCCACCCCTGAGAGGCGCGCGCGACGGCGGATCCCTGAGGCGCGCACGGCGGCGAGGTGGGAGCGGCTGCAGCATCGGATCCCGAGGTGGGAGCGGCACACACGTTCGCGGTGGCGGATCCCCATGAGGTGCGCACGACGGTGATGTGTGGCAGCGGCCGCAGCGGCGGATCCCATGGGCTCGGGCGCGACAGCGTCTCCCTGAGGTGCACACGACAGCGACCCCTTGAGGTGCGCACGGCGGTGACGTGGGAGCGGCTACGGCGGCGCGACGGCGGATCTCGGGGGCATGTGAGCAACGATGACACCCCTAAGGCGTGCATGACGGCGAGATGGGAGCGGTTGGTGCAACGGATCTAGGGATTCATGCGCACGAGGGTCGACCCCTAAGCGCGTACGACTACGATGCCATCCAAGGTGGGAGCAGCGATGGCGGATTTTTCTAGGCGCAAGCGACGACGACATCCTCCCCTAGGCACAAACTGGTGCCGCATCCCAGATGCGAGGCGCCGGTTCCGCAGGGCGGCGATCCTATTTTTATGCTATTTTGTATACATATTTATGCCAATGTAAATAGGGTTTTACGACCTATATTTCAGTTCATGGCTCCGCTTCCATCTATTTGTGTGTTTATGATATTTCTATTCATATTTTACGCAAACGATTTATTGATTTTATGCATTATCTCGTTTACTTAATCCAGTGTGTATTGGGTTCCTACCGTTTATGCCATATGTATAAGATATATTTACGATCCACACATTTATGCAACAAAATAGAAATTTAGAAAAAAGGTAACCGCTCTAAGAAATGAGATCATTTGCCACGATTCCATAAATCTCGTGTATGTTGATCCATTTCCTTTTGAACTCACATTATTGTCATCCTAAATTTGTGCACATGCAGTAGAAAACTGATTCTTTACGCGGTCCACCGCAGGGCATAAATAACTTCACCGTGTTGTATAACTAGTATCAGTATATATCATAAACTGGTTATAATGAGCCTTGATGTATGGATGTTGGAGAGATCCTATATTTATGGAGGAAATAAAGCATTTAAATCAATTTTTTTGTTTCCATACATGATTTCGTTATGAAATAGATCGATGATTTACACTAAAATTTATACCCATTTATGTTGTTTTGGTTCACGTTTTATGCTGAAATCCGCCTGAACTCCCACGCACGATCAACTCCATATCTTCTGTTCCGATATATACGGTAACATTCCAGCTTCGTGGGCGCGCTAATCACGATGGTGTGTGGACCCACCTGAACGAACCAATGAAAAGTTCGTTGCCTCTCTCATGTTATGCAAGTCTGAACCATTAAATATGCTAGCATAAACACGAGTAGGAACCAACTACCCGACCAGCGAACACGACGCTGACCCACCTTCGTACATCCCAACTCGACCCCACCACGTGTGCATCTTCTGTTTACGCAAAATATAACACATGTTTACGCATGCATAAACGTGCCCCACTAGCCCGACCTGACCACGCGCGTGACCACTACCCTGGCTAGGGCTTTCCATGTCTATCGGAAGCCCAGGGCTTCTATTACCAACATCATATATATATATATATATATATATATATATATATTGTATTTATATATTACACCTGGGTGCATTCAATATAGAGAATGCACCCAGGCCGAACCTACGCGCTAGGAGCACCTGGTCCGAGCCAACCGCCCACCCAGGCCGAACCGACGCGCAGGCCCTGACAACTTCAGTCTGCACCAAGACCAGCAGTTGCGATCATTGTTTTGTTTAACAGAATTTTGGACATAGTTATATAGCAGTTGTAATCACACCAGACCAGCAGTTGCAATTACATCAGACAGCAGTTGCAATCATTGTTTGTTTAACAGATTTTTGGATATAGTTATATAGAAGTTGCAATCACACCAGACCAGCAGTTGCAATTACACCAGACAGCAGTTGCAATCATTGTTTGTTTAACAGATTTTTGGACATAGTTATATAGAAGTTGCAATTACACCAGACCAGCAATTGCAATCATATTTTTTAACAAAATTTCTCAGAGTTATTCAGTACTTGCAATCACATCAGAGCAACTCAGCAGTTGCATCCACACCACACCAGCAGTTGCAATTACAACACACCAGCAGTTGCAATCATTTTGTTTACATTTTTTAACAGATATTTGGGTAGAATTATACAGCAGTTGCAATCACACCTAATGCGGGGTTGCAATCACACCACACCAGCAGTTGGTAGGACAAGGAGTCTAGGGTATGTGCATCCACAAACTAAAATACACATGGGTGCATTTTAGTGCCGCCGCGCGCGTGTGTATATATATATATATATATATTGTCGGGTACCGTAATTAGGGGTAACCCCAACACTCCTAAACACGGCTGGTAACCACCATCAGCACAAGCTGCAGAGGCTGATGGGCGTGATTCAGGTCAAGACTTCGTCTACTCAAGGGACGCGATCTCGCCTCGCCCGAGCCCAGCCTCGGGTAGGAACAGTAGTCCCAGGCGAATTCACGCCTCGCCCGAGGACCTCCTCAAGCAACGGGTGCACCCTCGACTCGCCCGAAGCCCAGCTCGGACAGGCTTCGTAGTGAAGCAACCTTGGCCAAATTGCCTCACCAACCGACCGCATCGCAGGCGCATTCAATGCGAGGATCGCCTGACACCTTATCCTGACACACGTGCCTCAGTCGGCAAGGTCAAAATGACCGTAGTCACTTCGACCTTCCACTGACCGACCTGACAGGAAAATAGCGCCGCTCGCCCTTCTCCGACTGCTGTGCCACCCGCTAGGGTGAGGCTGGCAACAGCTAAGTTCAGCCTTAGGCGCAACAGGAAGCTCCGCCTCGCCCGACCTTGGGCCTCGGCCTCGGGAGGAGGTCTCCGCCTCGCCCGACCCCAGGGCTCGGCCTCAATCTCGGCCTCGGAAGGTGGTCTCCGCCTCGCCCGACCCCAGGGCTCGGCCTCAACCTCGACCTCGGGAGGAATTGCGTCCTCGCCCGACCCCGGCCTCGGCTTCAGGAGGAGTCTCCGCCTCGCCCGACCTTGGGCTCGGACCGACCGCGCCACAAAGGATGCATCATTACCCTACCTTTAGCTAGCTCAGGCTACAGGGGAACAAGACTGGCGTCCCATCCAGGCTCGCCCCGGTAACAAGTAATGATGGCTCCCCGCACGCGTCCATGACGATGGTGGTTCTCAACCCCTTACGGAAGCAAGGAGACGTCAGCAAGGTCCCAGCAGCCCCGACAGCTGTGCTTCTTAGGGCTCAAGCGCTCCTCCGATGGCCACGATACCGCATGCACAGGGCTCTAGCACCTCTCCGACAACCACGTTGGCATGTACACAGGGCTCAGGCACCTCTCTGCCGGACACGTTAGCGCATAGCTACACCCCCATTGTACACCTGGACCCTCTCCTTGCATCTATAAAAGGAAGGTCCAGGGCCTTCGAGAGGGGGGTTCGCGCAGGGGGACGGTGGGCTGACGGACCGGCTCTCCTCCTCCCTCTCGCGACGCTTGTAACCCCTACTACGAGCGGCACCCCCGGTGCGAGATAATACAAGTTCCCTATTCTGTTTTGTGTTCCTTCTTGCGCCAACCCATCTGGGCTGGGACACGCTGTAACACCCGGTTTTAAAGAACAAAGCCGGGTGCATCTCATACATGCGCCAAGAAGACAACATATATAATAACAGAGTGTATAGAGATAAATGTCATAAAACATCAGAGTATTTATTACATAGCGGAAGACTTATTACAAAATAAAATAATAAACATAAAACGAACTAAGGATCGTCGGCGCCAATGTCAACTGAGAAACGCCACCTAGATCAGATCAAACTCCTCGCCTTGAGGCTCCTCCTGAACCACCTGTTCTTCTCCTGTGGGGGGGTGTGAGACAGCAAGAGTGAGCTCACATACGTTCATAGCTCAACAAGTCGTGGGGAATAATGTGGCATGAACTCACCAAAGGTGGGAGTTCATGTAGTGTAAGGCTGATCAATGAAATAAAGGCTGAAGCTGAGCATCGCTTTTATAAGTTGGTCAAAATTTTATTAGCAATTACTAAGTGTAAGTAAATACCAAACCATAGTAATAATAAGGAACAGTAATAGTAAAATAATCCCAAATGCAATGAAATGACAGATTAAGTTTAAGTTCCATAAATTAATCATGTGAGGGTCCGAGCCGCTCTTGACCGTGAGCACGGCTAGTATACCAGTTTTACACTCTGCAGAGGTTGCGCATCTTTACCCACAAGCCATGTTACCCATCTGCCAAGAGATGGCCAATCCCATACACCTCTACCGAGGAGGCGAGGCAGGGTAACACTACGAGGCCTTTACAAAGTTCCACTAGCTTCAGACTACCCGCTACAGTTTATGGGAAGATCCAGTACAGGGTTCCTGACTGACCGCCATCGCAGCAAAATCAACCAGGGACCTCCCCGCACTGACCTCTCCCCTACTGCCCTTGCCCCTTTCGGGTAAGGTAGCCCTCCCCTAGCTTTCCTAGTTAATCAGCCAAGGGCGTCCCATTCCACCCTTGTGGTAGCACTGTTTTCCCGGGTGGTTCTCCATGTTCCCATTAACATAATGATCTTAACATGAACAAGGAATAATAAAACAGATAACAATAAATAGTATAACAATGAGTGATGAATATCTCTATACCCAAATCCACATAAAGCAATAGCATGTACTACCCAAAACTTTAGTAGTAAAACCAGTGGTGAAGCAAGGTATAAAGATAGTCAAAATCTAGGGCATCCTATTGGGTCCCAGCAAAATTATCCTATGCAGATCATTATGAATAATAAGAACATGAATGGGTAAAAGAGGTGATCAAGGGCACAACTTGCCTTCAATGAGCTCCTGCTCAGCTATCTCTACTTGTTGAAGCTCAGGTTCCACAGTGGGTTGCTCGTCTACTCGCATCAATACAATACATACATGGCATAGCATAAATTAACATCACATCAAACATGCAAATAGAATATACAGAAATAAACTAGACATTAAAATATGATCACAGGAACTGGAATCATTAAATTTAGAGTTATATATTTCAAGTTATGAATTTCTGTAGCTTTTATGTATTTAATACAAGATTAAGTATTAGATGAATTTAAATGAGCCTTTCATGACAAAACAGAGGCACTAATGCGTAGAAAACATTATTACAAAAATTTAGGAACTGGAATGAATTAATTCGGAGTTCATATGAATTTTCTATGATTTATTAAAGTTCTAGCATTTAGTTTCTCATTAAAAATCATTTCCAGATATCATTTATCCATTTCCTATGAACTCTGGATTGGGCGCATTAATACTGAGAAAGGCAGGGGCCTCGGGGTAACTTCTCCAAGACACAGTGCACAATACCCGCAGGACGGCGGGTACTATACTCTAAAATCGTAAGGTCCCTATTGTAAAACGTACCCACGAAGGGGTACGCACTGATCCTGGCCGCACGATCTAAATTCGAAGGTGCAGATTAGATCGGCTTATCAACAACTGTGACTTAACCCCGATCTGATCTATACCGTCCAATACCGAATCGACGCCACAGATCTAATCTTGCGAAACGGTACGCAGTCGTCTAAACCTGGCCGTTCAACTTGGATCGACGGCAGGCGCTCACCCTCTCCCCCTGAGCTATTCCGCGGCGGCGCAGTATCCTGAGCGCGGCGGAGCACACGCCGGTGACGACCGCCCGAGCCGACCAGAGAGCCTATAGCCCGATTAAAACTTCCTACACCGAGCCCGAGTCACGGCGAATCGATCCCACGAATCAATTTTTGCGTAGGATTAGTGAAAACTACGGACCACGGAAGACTGCGGCACGATGGGGAACTCCCAAATTATGGCTACGTTTACTGGCGTTCCCGTGGTGGCGGATTAATGCAAGGAGGTGTTTGTACACACAGGTTAACTAGGCGAATTGGTGAGGTGCCTTCCATACCTGAAATCGGTGGTGTCCTAAGTGATGCCCTGGCTGCGGCGGACTTGCGCGGTGGCGGGCGAGGTCTACGTAGCAATTCTGCCCGACCCCCCAACTGTCCTCGCTCGCCGGTGGTGCCCTGGCAACCCGATGGCGATTTTGCAAAGCGAGGCTACGGTGGGGACGGTGGAATTGGAGCTGGACGCCATGGCGATGACCACCACCACACCAATCTGCGCGCGGGGAAAGCTTACCGCGCGGCCAGGTAGATAGCTGTGAGGGTGCAGGACGAAGCGCACGGGACAGGGAATCGGTGCGGGTCAATATTATGGCTAAGCGCGGACTCACGGGGTTGAGGTTGGGAACGGATTCCCGACGCATGCGGGGAGGTCAATTTGGCGGCGTGGATCCGACCTCTGCGGAGGTGGAAGACGACCCGTGGGTCCCGCATTCAGAGGCTGCGCGCACCCATGCACAGAGGCGCACCCGGACCCGGTCGCTCGGCTCGCCAGCGATCCTGGCAAATGCGCCAGCCCCTCCGTAGCCCTAAGCGCGACACGCTAATCTAGAAAGGACTGAGATGTGAGCCCGAGCTCGACACCGCACGATGCCGAAGTGGCAACCCACGTCGTTCCAATTTGCCGCGCCCCCAATCTCGAGGCTACGCTGAGGAGGAGCAAAGTTTCGTATGGGAAACTTACCGAGTTACGCCGCACAAGTTCTACCGAAGCGCGCCGTCGGCTTCCTGGACTCGAGACGCGACTCCAGTCGCCCACCACTTCGAGCACGCCCTGGTCTGCGACCCAACCGGACGACAGCGCCCGTGCAGTCCTCAACGCCCAGCGAGGAGGCCCAGAACGCTCCACGCCGCAAGCACAGGAAAGTCCCTGGACGTCCAGGGTGCGGCACCGTTGAACACCCTCCCGGCAACGCTCCCGTTCTCTCTCTGCTCTTCCTTTCCTCTCTCTCGACTGCGCGAATACATCGTCAGCGCATACTCATTGGTTTTTTTTCTTCTGGTTAACAGAGACGGCAAACCCCTGGGGTCAATCGAGTTTATAGGGCGAGCAGGGCGCTAGTGCCGGGATTACGGCAAGCCGTTCCGATCAACGCCTAAGACCAGGAAGCAAGCGAACAACAATGCATGGTGGCCCAGCCGTCAGTGACGGTGAAAGGTATACGGATGAGGTCACCCATGACGCCCAGCCGACGTCACCCACGCATGAAACTATTCTTTATTCGGCTGGAGCGGTCCTCGGCGGGAGAATAGTTGCAGGAGGAAGCCACCTGGGCCGGCTGTTACGGAGAGGTGGTTACGGCATGCATGGGTTTGTTACGGGGAGGAAGACATGATTGACATCAGATCCTATAAACCAGTTACCCGCGCAGAGCTTCGTACGTGATTCTATCGTCCACATGTCGGCGACTACGTAGAAGTGGACGTGTGCATGGAAATACGGCTGCATGTGTTGCTTGCTTGATGTCACACTTGTGTCATGCTGACCTCATGTGCGGCAAGAGGATTAAATAAAAGAAAAGAAGAGATGTGGGCTACGGAATACCTTGGGCTGGGTGGGAGGTGATCTGGCCCAAGCGCAGGATTTGCTCTTCTCTTTTCTTTTTATTTTTTTCTATTTTCAATTTCTTAGTTTCCTTCACATTTTCAGATTCCTATTTCAAATTCAAAATTGATTCAACTTCAAATTTCCCAGTGCAAAAGCTAATACTAATGTGACCTCTACCATTTTCAGTAATATTATTTATTTTTTTCCTTGTTATTTATTTAGGGAAGGAATAAATAGCTTCATTAAATCCACCCTTTCTTATTTTCTATTTTATATCTTCATTTATACTTTGAGGTCAAAATTATGTGTTTAATAAAGTACCTCCCACAAAGTCATCAGTGAGAGATGCACTTTTCATTATTTATTTATTGGTTGCTTAATTAATTTAGTACCATTAATTCATTATGAGAAGAAAAGATCCAAATGTATTTTCCAAGGGATTCAACAATTCTCAAAACACTATCATAAATATATTTATTAATTAATTAATTAATTAATTTATTTTCTACAAAATTTTAGGGCCTTACACACGCGACGACGACAAATTCACTTGTTGGTTCGGAGGACCCCCCCGGGTCCGAAACGCCGACAGTTGGCGCGCCAGGTAGGGGCCTGCTGCGTGTTAACGAACTCCTTCCCGTTGAGTTCCAGATGGGGAGTCTTCAGCAACCTCTTCAGCCCGGGACGGTGCTCCGCTTTGGGAGTCTCGAGTTCATGTCCCTCGACGGCAGCTACGACATGGTACTCCTTCCCGCGCGGCACGACGACAACAACGGTCATCGGCCCGCCCGACGGCGGCGAGCTCGATGACGTCTTCCCCCCATGGCGGAAGAGGAACATCCGGGCTTGCCTCACCACCCTCCCCACCGCAGGAGGAGGAGGCGGGGCAACCGTAGCCAGGCAGGAGGCAGCACCTCGTCACCTGTCGCTCCAGAGCGAGTCGACGACACCGGCACCCCAGCGGGGGACATGTCGGGCGTTGTCCTCGCGCCAGAGATAACGACGGGTGTCGTTTCCCCGCCATACGCCGACGATAAGCGGACTAACGATGCCAGCTCCCTCGCGAAGGATTTGCTGGGCGTTGCCCTCGTTCCTGAGATGACGGTGCGCTCCGACGTGACTTCGCCACCGTCCGCCGACCAAGAGGTACCATCCGTTTTCCACCTTGTACCCTTTCGATTTAGCTTCGATCCACCAAGCGACCCCGCTTCGGTGAGAACTTTCGTTAGGGCATATCCCGATGTCCCGGGATACCATATGTGGTCATCCTGGGACCGACTGATGGCCGTCTCAACCTACGGGCCCCCGGGCTCCGAGGAAGAGGACGGCCCCAACTCCGGTTGGGATTTCTCCGGGCTCTGTGATCCCGGCGCCATGTGAGGCTTCATGATCGCATGTGACTACTGCCTCTCCGGATGCTCTGATGATGGCCATAGCCTTGACGACGAGGGTTATGGCCCAAGTCGCGAATGTTTCCACGTTGATCTGGGAGATCTCGACGAAGGCAACCACCTTGGTATGCCGGAGAACGACCCTGGGCCTGCGTCTCGCGTTGACATCCCGTAGGAGCTAGCTATGGTCCCAGTCCCTGCGGGGGGTCAGGACACACAGCTCGAGCAAATCCGCGAGATGCAGGCCAAGCTCGACGAGGAAGCGGCGGCTTGTGCAGCTCCGGCAAAACATCGAGCAGGAGAGGGCAGGCCAGCCACTCGCCGGGGAAGCGCATCATCGGGCCCAGGAAGCCCAGCGCCGTGTCGTTGACAATGCCAGGGCAGCGCTGCCCTCGGCCGTCAGCGAGACCGGCCAGAACCTGGTTGCAGCCGCAATGCTACTCCGAACGATGCTGGAGCCATCCACCACCGAGGGGCGGCGTATCCAGGGCAAACTCAAAAACCTCCTGGAGCACGCCGCGGTCCGACAAGCCGAAAGCTCCGCCTCCCGAAGGCAAGGGTGCTCCTCGGAGCATCGCACAGCATCCTCCCGACTCATGCGGGAGGCCTCGGTTCACATCGGGCGCGCGCGGGACGGGGCGCCTGCCGCCCCGGACCGCCTCGGCAACGCGCAACACCGCCACGACCGTCGAGCCCACCTCGACGAGAAGGTGCGACGAGGCTACCACCGTAGGCGCGGAGGGCGCTACGACAGCGGGGAGGATCGGAGTCCTTCGCCCGAACCGCCAGGTCCGCAAGCCTTCAGCCGGGCCATACGACGGGCGCCGTTCCCGGCCCAGTTTCGAGCCCCTACTACTATCACCAAGTACTCGGGGGAGACGAGACCGGAGCTGTGGCTTGTGGACTACCGGCTGGCCTACCAGCTAGGAGGGATGGACGACGACAACCTCATCATCCGCAACCTCCCCCTGTTCCTCTCCGACGTCGCCCGGGCTTGGCTGGAGCATCTGCCTCCCGCGCAGATCTCCAACTGGGACAACCTGGTCAACGCTTTTGCTGGAAACTTCCAGGGCACGTACGTGCGCCCTGGGAACTCCTGGGATCTCCGAAGCTGTCGCCAGCAGCCGGGAGAGTCTCTACGGGAGTACATCTGGCGGTTCTCGAAGCAGCGTACTGAGCTGCCCAACATCACTGACTCGGACGTCATCGGCGCGTTCCTCGCCGGTACCACTTGCCGCGACCTAGTGAGCAAACTGGGGCGCAAGACTCCCTCCAAGGCGAGCGAATTGATGGACATCGCCACCAAGTTCGCCTCTGGCCAGGAGGCGGTCGAAGTCATCTTCCGGAAGGACAAGCAGCCTCAGGCAAGGCAGCAGGAAGACGTCCCCGAGGCCTCCGCTCAGCGGGGCATGAAGAAGAAGGCCAAGAAGAAGTCGCAAGCGAAACGCGACGCCGCCGATGCAGATCTTGTCGCCGCCGTCGAGCACAGGAACCCTCGGAAGCCTCCCGGAGGGGCCAACCTGTTCGACAAGATGCTCAAGGAGTCGTGCCCCTATCATCAGGATCCTATTAAGCACACCCTTGAGGAATGCGTCATGCTTCGGCGCCATTTCCATAAGGCCGGGCCCCCGGCGGGAGATGACAAAGGCCAAGACAACAACAAGAAAGAGGGCGATAGGGAAGAGGAGTTCCCCGAGGTCCACGGCTACTTCATGATCTACGGTGTGCAAGTGGCGAACGCCTCGGCTCAGCACCGCAAGCAGGAGCACCGGGAGGTCTGCTCTGTCAAGGTGGCGGTGCCAGTCTACCTAGACTGGTCCGACAAGCCCATCACCTTCGACCAAGGCGACCACCCCGACTACGTGCCGAGCCTAGGAAAGTACCCGCTCGTCGTCGACCCCGTCATCGGCAACACCAGGCTCACCAAGGTCCTCATGGACGGAGGCAGCAGCCTCAACATCATCTACGCCGAGACCCTCGGGCTCTTGAGGATCGATCTGTCCACAATCCGGGCCGGTGCAGCGCCCTTTCACGGGATCATCCCTGGGAAGCGCGTTCTGCCCCTCGGGCAAATCGATTTGCCCATCTGCTTCGGGACTCCCTCCAACTTCCGAAAGGAAACCCTCATGTTCGAGGTGGTCGGGTTCCAAGGAACCTACCACGCGGTGCTGGGGAGACCGTGCTACGCTAAGTTCATGGCCGTCCCCAACTACACCTACCTCAAGCTCAAGATGCCAGGCCCCAACGGGGTCATCACCGTCGGATCCACGTACCGACACGCGTACGAATGCGACGTGGAGTGCGTGGAGTACGCTGAGGCCCTCGCCGAGTCCGAGGCCCTCATCGCCGACCTAGAGTGCCTCTCCAAGGAGGTGCCTGATGCGAAGCGCCATGCCGGCGACTTTGAGCTAGCAGAGGCAGTTAAATCCGTCCCTCTCGACCCCAGCAACGACGCCTGCAAGCAAGTTCGGATCGGCTCCGAGCTCGACCCCAATTAGGAAGCAGCGCTCGTCGACTTTCTCCGCGCAAATGCCGAAATCTTTGCGTGGAGTCCCTCGAACATGCCCGACATACCGAGGGATGTCGCCGAGCACTCACTGGATATCCGAGCCAGTGCCCGACCCATGAAGCAGCCTCTGCGCCGTTTCGACGAAGAAAAGCGCAGAGCCATCGGTGAGGAGATCCACAAGCTGATGGCCACAGGATTCATCAAAGAGGTATTCCATCCCGAATGGTTAGCTAACCCTGTGCTTGTGAGAAAAAAGGTGGGAAATGGAGGATGTGTGTAGGCTACACTGGTCTAAACAAGGCATTTCCGAAGGTTCCCTACCCTCTGCCTCGCATCGATCAAATTGTGGATTCCACTGCTGGGTGCGAAACCCTGTCATTCCTCGACGCCTACTCAGGGTATCACCAAATCAAGATGAAAGAGTCCGACCAGCTCGTGACTTCTTTCATCACACCTTTTGGCATGTACTGCTATACTACTATGCCATTTGGTTTGAGGAATGCAGGTGCGACATACCAAAGGTGCATGAACCACGTGTTCGGTGAGCACATCGGCCGAACGGTCGAGGCTTACGTCGATGACATCGTTGTCAAGACGAGGAAAGCCTCCGACCTCCTCTCTGACCTTGAAACGACATTCAAGTGTCTGAGAGCGAATGGCGTGAAACTCAATCCCGAGAAGTGTGTCTTCGAAGTCCCCCGAGGCATGCTCCTGGGGTTCATCGTCTCTGAGCGAGGCATCGAAGCCAACCCGGAGAAGATCGCGGCTATCACCAACATGGGGCCGATCAAAGATTTGAAAGGAGTACAGAGGGTCATGGGATGCCTTGCGGCCCTGAGCCGCTTCATATCGCGCCTTGGCGAGAAAGGCTTGCCTCTGTACCGCCTCTTAAGGAAGGCCGAGCACTTCACTTGGACCCCTGAGGCCGAGGAAGCCCTTGGCAACTTAAAGGCACTCCTTACAAACGCGCCCATCTTGGTGCCCCCGCTGCGGGAGAAGCCCTCTTGATCTACGTAGCCGCAACCACTCAGGTGGTCAGCGCCGCGATCGTAGTCGAGAGACGAGAAGAAGGGCATGCACTACTTGTCTAGAGGCCGGTCTACTTCATCAGCGAAGTGTTGTCCGAGACCAAGATCCGCTACCCACAAATTCAGAAGCTACTGTACGCAGTAATTCTGACGCGGCGAAAGTTGCGACACTACTTCGAGTCTCATCCGGTTACTGTGGTGTCATCCTTCCCCCTGGGGGAGATCATCTAGTGTCGTGAGGCCTTGGGTAGGATAGCAAAGTGGGCAGTGGAACTCATGGGCGAAACGCTTTCATTCGCCCCTCAGAAGGCCATCAAATCTCAAGTCTTGGCAGACTTCCTGGCTGAATGGGCCGACACCCAATTGCCAACAGCTCTGATCCAGGCTGAGCTTTGGACCATGTACTTCGACGGGTCGCTCATGAAGACTGGAGTAGGCGCGGGCCTGCTCTTCATCTCACCCCTCAGAAAGCATCTTCGCTACGCGATACGCCTTCATTTTCCGGCGTCGAACAACGTGGCCGAGTACGAGGCTCTAGTAAACGGGCTGCGCATCGCCGTCGAGCTAGGGGTTCGGCACCTCGACACTCGTGGCGATTCACAGCTTGTCATTGACCAAGTCATGAAGAACTCCCACTGCCGCGACCGGAAGATGGAGGCCTACTGTGACGAAGTTCGGCGCCTGGAGGACAAGTTCTACGGGCTAGAGCTCAACCACGTCGCCCGACGGTACAACGAGACTGCAGATGAGCTAGCCAAAATAGCTTCGGGGCGGACAACGGTTCCCCTGGACGTCTTCTCCAGAGACGTACATCAACCCTCCGTCAAGATCGACGACACGCCCGAGCCCAAGGAGGCCTCGGCCCAGCCCGAGGTACCCTCGGCCGCCGAGGGTGAGGCCCTGCGCGTCCAGGGAGAACGGGATGGGGTCGCGCCAATCCCGAACTGGCAGACCCCGTACCTAGAATATCTCCTCCGAGGAGAGCTACCCCTCGACAAGGCCGAAGCTCGGCGATTGGCTCGGTGCTCCAAGTCGTTCGTCTTACTGGGTGATGAAAAGGAGCTCTATCACCGCAGCCCCTCAGGCATCCTCCAACGATGCATATCCGTCACCCAAGGACAAGAGCTGCTGCAAGAAGTACACTCGGGGGCTTGCGGTCACCACACAACACCTCGAGCCCTCGTGGGGAACACCTTCCGACAAGGTTTCTACTGGCCAACCGCGGTGGCCGACGCCACTAGAATTGTACGCTCCTGCCAAGGGTGTTAATTCTACGCAAGACAGACGCACCTGCCCGCTCAGGCCCTGCAGACAATACCCATCACCTGGCTGTTTGCGGTCTAGGGCCTGGACCTCGTCGATCCCTTGCAGAAGGCACCCGGGGGCTTCTCACACCTGCTGGTCGCCATCGACAAATTCTCCAAGTGGATCGAGGTCCGACCCCTGACCAGCATCAGGTCCGAGCAGGCGGTGGCGTTCTTCACCAACATCATCTATCGCTTCGGGGTCCCAAACTCCATCATTACCGACAATGGCACGTAGTTCACCGGGCAGAAGTTCCTGAACTTTTGCAAGGTCCACCACATCCGTGTGGACTGGGCCGCCGTAGCTCACCCCATGACAAATGGGCAGGTGGAGCGTGCCAACGGTATGATTTTGCAGGGACTTAAACCGAGGATCTACAACGACCTCAACAAGTTCGGCAAGCGGTGGATGAAGGAGCTACCCTCGGTGGTCTAGAGTCTGAGGACGACGCCGAGCCGAGCCACGGGGTTCTCGCCGTTCTTTCTAGTCTATGGGGCCGAGGCCATCCTCCCCACAGACTTAGAATACGGTTCCCCGAGGACAAGGGCGTATGACAACCGAAGCAACCAGATCAGCCGAGAGGACTCGCTGGACCAGCTCGAAGAAGCTCAGGACGTTGCCTTACTGCGTTCGGCACGGTACCAGCAGTCGCTGTGACGCTACCACGCCCGAAGCATTCGGCCCCGAGGCTTCCAAGTGGGTGACTTGGTGCTTCGGCTACGACAAGATGCCCGAGGACGCCACAAGCTCACTCCTCCCTGGGAAGGGCCCTTCATCATCACCAAGATTTTGAAGCCCGGAACATACAAGCTGGCCAACGATCAAGGCGAGGTCTATAGCAACGCTTGGAACATCCAACAGCTACGTCACTTCTACCCTTAAGATGTTTCAAGTTGTTCGTATACCTCGCTTTCTTTACATAAAGTCTAACCGTCAAGGAAGGATCAGCCTTGCCCCGGCAAAGCCCGACCCTCCCTCGGGGGCTAGAAGGGGGGGGGAACCCCCTCTGCGACAAAAAATTTCCTCGGAAAAGTTTTCTACCAAAACGACTTTCATGCTTTCGACTTCTGTATCGATAACGGGATCCTAAAAACGACGAGAGTACATGTAAACGGCAGGGCTGACCGAGCCGAGGGACTCCTACGCCTCCTGGATACGGATACCTCACTCGTCACCCTCCGTGAGAAGTAACTCACGCTCGGATAAGCGATCCTGCTACCGAACAAGTCGTTATACTCGAAACAAGGGGAAATAAAACGCAACTTTATAACATGATGACAAAGTGTTTGGGCCTCAGCGGCCGCGAAAAAACGTATGCATACTATAGATAAACTGCTCCGGCAGGATCAGGCATCGGCAGGGGAAGCAGTTGCGCCCTCGGCGCCGTTTCCGCCTTCGGCGAGATCTGGCCCAGCATGAGACGGCGACGCGGGCGGAAGGATCTCCACCTCGAAGGAGGATGCCAGCACCGCGCTCGGGCCCTCGGCGACCGCGTCAAGCCTCTGGACCTCGACTAAGGCAGCCTCGTCTTCGTCAGGTAGACAGTACCCCTCGCTGACCCGTTCCAAGTCCACGTCGTAGTGGGAAGCGAGCACGGCGAAGGCCCGCCTAACACCGTGGTGCAGCGCCCCATGGAGTCTACTGCGCACATGGCCGCCCAAGGCTCGCAGATGACTCTGGGGGGAGCTACCCGAGGGGACGTCGTCAAGGTCAAAGGCTCGACAGAAGGCCGAGATAGCCTCGAACATAGCCGCGCGGTCGGCCTCACTCTACTCAGCCGCCCAGGTGTGCGCTCTGACGGACTCATTAAGAGCCGTCTCGAGCTCTACAGACAGCCGATCAAAATTCTTCAGACACAAGTTGAAGAATGAAGCTGAATTGAAGTCGCAAAGCGGGTGAAACATACCTTCATCCCGGGCATGCTCCTTCGAGGCCATGACTTGGGCGGACTGGGCAGACCGGGCAGCCACGGCCAGGTCCTCTGCAAGGGCCCCAGCCCGAGCAGACACCTCGGCCAGCTAGCCCTCAAGGGCCTCAGCTCGGCCCACGGCCTCGGCAGCTTGGCTCCGAGATTGGTCCCGTTCACCGATGACCTGGCCAAGCTCCAGCTGTCGTAGCTGCGCCTCTGCCCGCGCCACCGCTGCCTCCGAATTCATATCATCGCAGAGCAGCCGGAGGTCCCCCACCTCGGTGCTCTATTGGTCAAGGCGCTCATTAGCCTGGGCAAGCGCGGCCCTCTGGGACCGCAGCAAACCCCAGATGCCGCTCTCTCGACGGATGAACAACGACTTGGCGGTGCTCACATCCGCCAGTTCCTAAGCAAGGAAAACAAGGTATTACAAAGAATGCCCTAGCCACGCAAGGTGTGCGCCTGAAATCCTTACCTGGAGGACCCTAGGAACGTCCCGGGAAAGGATCTCCATGGTCGACCGAAGCGACGCCATCGCCGCCTCGGCATACTCACAGAGCTCATCTCGAGACTGCTCCTCCCGTTCATCATTGAGGACGAGGAGGGGTTCCGAGGCGCCGTGGCTCCAGAACTGGAACGCCTGCCCGCACCACTCATTGGGGTTGTGCTACGCGGGGATGAGGACGCCGCCCCCCAAGATGGGCCGCGGTTTCGCGCGCCCCTCCACCAAGGCGTCGGCTCCCCCCGCAGTCAACACGTCGGGCACCATCGCCGTCGACGCGCTGGGCTTCCCCTCAGCTAAGGTAGCGGGTTTCCGATCACCAACCTCGGCAGCAGCGTTCGCCCTCTCCTTATAGCCAGGAACGGGGAGGTCGGGGACGACCGCGAGCGGCGACGCCTCAACCATCCTGACGTCGGGAGCAATGGACGGCTCCACGGGCGAATCAGCGACGACCACGGCGGGAGTCGACGCTGGCACCGGCAACCCGTCAGGCGGGCTCGGGGCCGCGGCCACGTCAGCAACCTCCCTCGGCACGATGGCCACCCCGAGGGAGGGGTCAGCCTGGGAGGCTTGCCCCATGGCAACTCGTGCCGCCTGGGCCCCCCGCCCGAAGGCGTCTTGAGCGGAGGTCAGCCCCCCGGCATGGCGCGCCGCGGCACCGGCGGCAGAAGCCGACGCCGTCTTAAGGGCCTTGCTGGGGGCCAGAGCGGTCAAGCCCTGCCTCCGCTTGCTGAAAGGAGGAGAAGCAAGATCAGGAGACGCTGAGAAAAAGCCAAAACAGAAGCGCCCTCAGATACTTACCCACTCCGGACCAAGGCCAGTCGTGTCTGCGGGGAGGCCCCTCGGGCCCCGGTCTTCGCAGGCACGGCCGAGGGTTTCCCCGCTACCGCCTCCGGCGCCACCTCCACCTCAGGCGTCCGAGGCGCCAAAGGGACGGTCCGCCCAGGCGTCGCCACGACGGCCGAGGGACCAACCTCCCGCACCGCCGGCGCAGGCGCTTGCTCTTGGGAGACAGGCAGGTTGGCCCAACTCCCCGTAGTCACCTCAGTTACCTCGGCCGAGGGGTCAAGTACCCCCTCGGCCTGCATCCGCTCCTCGGACTGGGACCTCGACGTCCTGGCCCCGGGCACTGATGGTACCAGCTCACGTGGAGGCTGGCTCGGCGACCCCTGGCCCGACCTCGGGCCCGGACTAAGGCCAAGATGGGCCGCCATGTCGTCGTCCTCATCATCATCATCCTCGTCATCATCGTCGGACGTCTCCGGTGACGGCTCCCTCGGGAGCCCGTCCCTCTCCTACCTCTGACGACGCCTCTCTAAGGCGTCACGAGCTCGTGCCCGCTCGCGAGCCCGAGCCTTCTCCGCGTCTTTCTTCTCCTTTTTATTCTCTGCGGCGACTCTTCGCGCGGCTCGGTCCACCGTGTCCTCTGGGACTGGTGGCAAGGCGGGTTTATAAAAACTCAAACCCTAGGGAAGAGCAAAGATCCCAACAGTAAGAATCGAAGGCGGCCCAACGCAAAACAGGAGAAGGATCGGATACTTACCGGGGAAACGTACCCCTGGTCGGGACACATCGCGGGCTGGGTAAGGGCGCCGGCATCCAGCCTCCCTACCATACCCGCTACCCGCTTGCGAAGCTCATCGTCGGGGAGGGAGGCCGAGGACATCCGTGAGCCCTCCAAATCATCCCCCGGTCTCATCTCCGAGAGCTGCAACCGCTGCTCTGCCAAAGGGAGCACCCTCCGGCGATGAATGGCGGCAACAACCCCCACAGCGGTAAGGCCCCCATCTCGTAACTTCTGCAAAGCCTGCAGAATAGGCTGGAGCTTCTCCTGTCTCTCGCGCGTGGCCCCCCAGCGCCAGTTGCTGCCGGCGGCGGTCACCACTCGTTGAGAAAACGACGGGAGCCTCCCGTCGTCATTCCGGAGATAAAACCACCGGCGCTGCCACCCCTTGTTCGAAGACACAAGGGTGGCAGGGATGTACTGCTGCGTGCATCCCTGCCTCAGCTGGAGGGTGCAGCCACCAGCCCGCACCGCCATACGAACCTTCTTTGCATCCGTCGTCAAGGCAAAGAGCTCCGCGAAGAAGAGATGGGTCCACAGATCCCAGTGAACCTCAATCCCCAAGAAACCGTCGCAAACCACCACGAAGATGGCCGCTTGCGCAATGGAGTTGGGGTTGAGGTTGTGCAGCTCCACCCCGTAGTGGTGCAGGAGCGCCCGCATAAAGCGGCTCGCTGGCACTCCAAACCCCCGCTCATGGAAGGGGATAAAACTAACCACGTACCCTGGCGGCGGGGTAGGGACGGCCTCGCTCGGGGCCATCCACTCCGGCTGCTCCCCATCGGAGAGGGGACGAAGCAGACCATCGGCGATGAGGGCCTCCAGATCCTTCACAACGACGGTGGAGGAAGGCCACGGGTCGCGCGGCGGGACGATGGACGCCTTGTCAGCCATCACTGAACGAAGGTGGTGGAGGTGGAGGGGATGAGGTGCGCGGTTTCCTTTTCCCTGGCTATTCTCTTAGGTTGCGAAAACCAAAGCAGAAGGCAGGCGCAGATGGCGGAGTGACGAACCACCGCCGGCCCCCTTTTGGGCATATAAAGGCCCGAACGAGAACCGTTCAAAACTTCGCCCGAACTCACCGCAAAGTTCAAAACTCGAGGGTGAAATGGTCTTTCCGTCCCCCGAACGGCTCGCGCACGCGCAACGGGCGCCACGCGAATCGCCCGTCTCATCGCATTTACTCCCCGGCAGAGCAAGCGACATCTCTAGCGGGCGAAGCGGGCGTCGTTTCACCTCCGACGTGACGACCGCGTCAAAAAAGGTGCGCCACCTTATTTAAATTCACATCCTTTTCCTCTTCCTCCTTCTCTCTCTTGCTACAGGGGCCGGGAAAGGGGATGTTTTGGAAAGGATCCTTCTCGGCGAAGGAAGCGGGCCCCAAGCCCATTACTGATCAGGGGTTCGAAGGCTGGCCTCTCGGAAGGGTTCGACAGCCGCGCCAGAGCGCCCGGGCTCTACGCCCATTACTGATCAGGGGTTCGAAGGCTGGCCCCTCGGAAGGGTTCGACAGCCACCCTAGAGCGCCCGGGCTCTACAACCATTACTAATCAGGGGTTCGAAGGCTGGCCCCTCGAAAGGGTTCGACAGCCACCCTAGAGCACTCGGGCTCCGCGCCCACTACTGATCAGGGGTTCGAAGGCTGGCCCCTCGGAAGGGTTCGACAGCCGCCCTAGAGCACGCAGAGCGAGGGATGACTCTAGGTACGTCCGATACATGGCCGAGGCTCGGGCTACGCTCTCGAGGTACCCTAGGACATTTCCGAGACCAGCAGGAGCGATTTTGTAACGGAATCCCATCAGAGGGAGGCATCGAGCCCTCGGACCCTATCGAATGGGACCGGGTCCGGCAAATCACCTGAAGGTACTTTTGGAGCGCGCCTCTGGGCCACTAGCCGACCCTTATTGAACGGGGCACGGGCGTCCACTCGGATCATCCGTTAGCAACTCACTGGAGACACCATGTTCGGCGCCCTCTGAGGGCAACATGGCGCTTCCCCCCCTCCTTGCGGAAAGGCGACGAAGGGGCGTATGATAAAAGTCGAGACAGTCCTTGATCGTCCTCTCGCTCCGTGCAGAGGCTCGGGGGCTACTCTCGCAAACTCGGCTACGGCCAAACCGTTGACAGCGTCAACAAACCAGCCTAAAAACTTGGAACCCGACCATGCACCCGAGCTACGATCAGGTCGCATGAGGGAACAACCAGGCCAGCCAAGGCCTCACAAAAGGCATTAAGACCTCAGAGGAGTCAAACCACTCCTCCGAGGCCTCGGGGGCTACACCCGGCGGGTGCTCTCGCGCGCACCCACCGGAACAAAGTGTAACCGAGAAAGGCCGGTCCCCTTACAAAAAAGTGCGACAAAGCCTCCAAGCGAGTACCAACACTCCCTTTGAGGCTCGGGGGCTACTATTGGGTACCGTAATTAGGGGTACCCCCAACACTCCTAAACACGGATGGTAACCACCATCAGCACAAGCTGCAGAGGCTGATGGGCGTGATTTAGGTCAAGACTTCGTCTACTCAAGGGACACGATCTCGCCTCGCCCGAGCCCAGCCTCGGGTAGGAACAGTAGTCCCAGACGAATTCACGCCTCGCCCGAGGACCTCCTCAAGCAACGGGCGCACCCTCGACTCGCCCGAAGCCCAGCTCGGGCAGGCTTCGTAGTGAAGCAACCTTGGCCAAATCGCCTCACCAACCGACCGCATCGCAGGCGCATTCAATGCGAGGATCACCTAACACCTTATCCTGACACACGTGCCTCAGTCGGCAAGGTCGAAATGACCGCAGTCACTTCGACCTTCCACTGACTGACCTAACAGGAAAACAGCGCCGCTCGCCCTTCTCCGACTGCTGTGCCACCCGCCAGGGTGAGGCTGGCAACAGCTAAGTTCAGCCTCAGGCGCAACAGGAAGCTTCGCCTCGCCCGACCTTGGGCCTCGGCCTCGGGAGGAGGTCTCTGCCTCGCCCGACCCCAGGGCTCGGCCTCAATCTCGGCCTCGGAAGGTGGTCTCCGCCTCGCCCGACCCCAGGGCTCGGCCTCAACCTCGACCTCGGGAGGAATCGCGTCCTCGCCCGACCCCGACCTCGGCTTCAGGAGGAGTCTCCGCCTCGCCCAACCTCGGGCTTGGACCGACCACGCCACGAAGGATGCATCATTACCCTACCTTTAGCTAGCTCAGGCTGTGGGGGAACAAGACCGGCGTCCCATCCAGGCTCGCCCCGGTAACAAGTAATGATGGCTCCCCGCACGCGTCCATGACGACGGTGGTTCTCAGCCCCTTACGGAAGCAAGGAGACGTCAGCAAGGTCCCAGTAGCCCCGACAGCTGTGCTTCTACAGGGCTCAAGCGCTCCTCCAACGGCCATGATACCGCATGCACAGGGCTCTAGCACCTCTCCAACAGCCACGTTGGCATGTACATAGGGCTCAGGCACCTCTCTGCCGGACACGTTAGCGCATAGCTACACCCCCATTGTACACCTGGACCCTCTCCTTGCATCTATAAAAGGAAGGTCCAGGGCCTTCGAGAGGGGGGTTCGCGCAGGGGGACGGCGGGCTGACGGACCGACTCTCCTCCTCCCTCTCGCGACGCTTGTAACCCCTACTACGAGCGGCACCCCCGGTGCGAGATAATACAAGTTCCCTATTCCGTTTTGTGTTCCTTCTCGCGCCAACCCATCTGGGCTGGGACACGCGGCGACGACAAATTCACTTGTTGGTTCGGAGGACCCCCCCGGGTCCGAAACGCCGACATATATATATATATATATATATATATATATATATATATATATATATATATATATATATATATATATATATATATATATATATATATATATATATATATATATATAGTCGGTTGCTCGTGTGTTGCGACGGCTTACAACACGACCAATGAAGTGAGCGATTAGAAGAAAGTTCACAACGACTGACTGAACGAACAGAGATTATATAATGACATAATTCCACTATACAGAGACCAAATATGAGAAAGTTTATGAGCTCAAGTTTCTAAAATAAGTCACATGAACTCAAACTTATAAAAAAAGATAGATCAAAATATGGAGTGATTGCTAAAGTCAGGCATAAAAAAAACTGGATGCGCTCCATAAAAATTATGCTACTTCGTAGCAATTACTACTTTTTAAAACCAACAAATAACCTTTCATTTTACTGTTAGTGTGACAAATCATTGCTGCTCCATCCAATTCAGCAACCTCAAACATCATGGAGTCCATTGTGTTAATGTGGTCTCAGAAACGATCTAATGCTTGCAAGAGTCAAGAACGTCGTGCCGTACTTGGGCTGTAGCCTCGGCTCGTAGTGCTGGTCCAGCCTAGCACGATTATTTTTTTTATTTTACAAAAAACGTATATATATAATTTATATTCAATATTAAAAACATCTGAGCATGATGTTCTACTGGTTAGACAGTTTTACCCAGTGGTTCGAACCCCACCTCTTGCACTGTTTTTAACATTTTACGCTGATTTAATCAAATGGGCCGACAGGCTAATGGGCTGGTCCGGCACAGTAGGCCGGCATGACGTGCCTGGGCCAGAGTTGTGGCCCGCGGGTGTCTGGCCCGTGCAGGGCCGCCGTTTGGCCATTTATAGGCGTGCAGCGGGTTAATTTGAAATAGCTGTAAGGGGTTATTTGTAAAAAGATGACGCTGGACGACTGTTGAAACTGGTGCTTTAAGTATAGTATAGTATAATATAGTGTGTGTATATATATATCAAGGATCGAGGAAGTTGGATGAGAGCCTAACCCAATTTTCTTTCAATTTCAGTCAATATAATAACACCGTCTAATTAACGAAACGATTGCAAATCGAATACTCTCTAAAATAAGTTGCACATACCAATACGTTACAAGATGCACTTAAGAAACCATAGTAGAGACGCATTGGATAAGTCTCCATCAAAACTTATTTACAAAGCTTCTAATTTGACAAGTTGGAAGGGTTTTTGGAGGCGTCGGATACTGCGTTTAAGGGTCTGGCGTCGAGTAGGTACATGTAGTCCTCTATGTTTCAGTGAGGATACGCCGCGATATCAAGACCTCGATTGAGACACAAAGAACTCTAAGTCTGTGTGTGTGATGCACACGAGACAATGATCTATGAGAGGTTTAGACTGTTGGAGCGTAATACCCTATGTTCTCTTATTTGTATTGATTGGATGTGAAAATGACTATGTAAAAGAGTCTCCCCTATGAAGGGGCCCTCTTTCTCCCTTTAGCATAGTTTTCTGCACGCCGTGGACGTCAAGGCCTAGCCCACATCACTCGTGTGTCAACCCACAATGGCATATTGGTGCCATACCTAGGATGACTAGGCCTGGCAACCAGTGTGTCGACACACTATGGCCACAATCATGCCTATTCTACCGTCATATAGGCATATCAACTTTATGACTCCATAAAAGGGAAATGTGCTATGTGCCATTTCTAGCTAAGTTTTGGTGATTAGTGACCAACACAACCTCGTGATCTAAGTAGTTTGTTAAGTGTGCACTCGCAGGTTCACAAAAGTCGAACTGTGACATTCAACTTGCTATCTTGCTCAAAAAGAGGCAAAATAGGGCAAATCATAAAGGAGTTGAACCATGAGTGGTTCTAAGGTTAGAATAAGTTTTAACTGCCCTTAGGAACGTTTTTTAGCACTTTACATTGTCAAATAACACATATTTTGGCGGAAGTGCTTGTTTTTGAGAGCACCTAGAGGGGGGTGAATAGGTGATCCTATAGAAATCAATACTAAATAGCACAAACTTGGTTTAAAGACGTTAGTGCAATTAAAACCAAGTTGCTAAAGTGAGAACTCTAGAATAAAAACAATCACAATAAATAGGGACACGAGACACATTGATTTTTATCCCGTGGTTCGGCCAAAGCCTATTCCACGTTGTGGTGACCTCCTTCGGTCAAGGATTGCACTCAATCCCTCTCAAGTGATCCAATGATCAACTTTGAGTACCATGGTTTCCTTCCTTTGTAGCCTTTTCTTGTTTGCGAGGAATCTCCACAAATTGGAGCCTCTCGCCCTTACAATCTTTGATCACAAGAGAAGCACAAGAGTAAGGGAGGGAAAGCAACACGTGCAAGACTCAATTCACAGCAAACACACGCACACAAGACAAGATGTGAGCACAAAACACGGCGCAGGGAGTTCACAACTCAAAAGGTGCTCAAATCTCTAACGCAACAATCCAAATGCATGGTGGTAGAGTCTAGGCGTCTTAGAATGATCAGAGAATACTTGGTGTACTGCTCCATGCGCCTAGGGGTCCCTTTTATAGCTCCAAGGCGGCTAGGAGTCGTTGGAGTTCCAATTGGAAGGCATTTCTTGCCTTCTGTCGGGTGGTGCACCGGACAGTCCGGTGCACCACCGGACTTGAACAGTGGTTGTCCGGTACCTGATCTCCTTCCTTATCGGGCGCACCCGACCGTTGGAACTTTGGTCCCGTTGGTGCACACCGAACAGTCTGGTGTGACCAACTGATCGTTGGCGCGGGCCACGCGTCACCAGCTGATTGCGCTGCCGACCGTCGGCCGCGGGCGCCGTTGGCTCACCGTGTTCGGTGAATTTTACCCGCGGCACCTTCGCTTTTTCCCAAGAGCGACGAGTTCGTCGCCGGGCTAGCCTGGGCACCGGACACTGTCCGGTGCGCCACAAGCTAGTGCTGGTTTGGCTGAACTCAGCCAAAACTTCTCCAATCCGATTCCAATTTTCTTGGCAATGTTCCTAGTACTTAGAGAGATATGTTAGTGTCCAAACGCAATTTACTAAGTCTATAAACGTACCTTGATTCTTGATTTTGCACTTTGCAACCCCTTAGCACATATTAACTAAAACCATGTGTTGGGCATCTAATCACCAAAATATTTATAGAAATGGCTTAAGGGCACATTTCCCTTTTAGTTTTGAGCTGGAACACGTTTTTTAGTTCAAGAAAGGGCTATAAGTATGAATCTATGATTTAGACAAGTTGAAGATTCTCTAAATATGTTTGTCTAAGTCATATGAAAGCTCTCAAGTACAGCTAATTTGAGTTGGAAAAGAAAAGTGCAAAGTTGCATTTTTTCCAGCTATATTGTGGCGCACCGGACCGTTTATCCAGAGAGCCTTGAAGAACTGTCGACTTGGTGCGTTGGACCATGGTCCAGTGGCGCACCATACCGTGATCAGTGAACATGATGCTCTCGGCCTTAGATACTAAAAATCACCAGACCATGGGTCGGTGGTGCACCGGACCTTGGTCCAACGATTACTTTGGCTCCACCAGTAACCGCAACACCTAGCTGACGTGGGAGGCGGTCCGGTGGCAGATCGGACTAGTTCGATGTCAGCTTCAGTTGGAGGGTCCCAGTCAGGATCCTGTAGACGACGACATTGTTGGAATCCGGTGGTGCACCTGACTGGTCTGGTGCGCCCACATAGAGCAGATTTCTAACAAGTTTTCCAATGGCTATTTTGGCTATTTGGGGCTATAAAGACCTCCATCAGCCATGTCGAGTACCCAAGCATCCTTAGAGCAAAGGAACATTCCCATACACATGCACAACACCTATGATTCATTCTAGAGAGATCTAAGCACCCGTTTGTGAAGAACAATACATCCTAGCGAGAGTGTGCTCTTGAGATCTTTTTGGTGTTGTGTGCTATGTTCTTTCTATTTGTGTTGTGTTCCACTCCTCTTGCTTCTATTAAAGTTATGGCTTCCATTCATTATGTACAGTTGCAAGGGACTCCGATATGTGGATATCCTTGTGAGGAGAAAACTATAAGGAATACATGTGGCCTCAAGTTTGATCTTTGGGTCACTTGAGAAGGGTTGGGAGCAACCCTTGTCCTTTAGGACACCACAATGGGGACGTAGGCTCTTCGGAGTTGAACCTCGGTCAAACAAATTGCTGCATCTTGTTGTTCTTGCTTTTTGTAATTTGTTTTTCCTTTTCCTCACTCCAAGTTCTTGTTATCATCTTCACTTGTGATATTGCTCGCATATTTATTCTGTAATCAAGAAAGAGCATAAAGTGCAAGAACTTTTTTCTCTTCTACTCTTCTGGATCTAGATTTTGATCTAACCGGTAATTTGGAATCCAGTCACCACATTGGATAGCCTTGCAACATCTACTCTAGCTTAGGCCTCTAGATAGGGTCTTGGAAACCCCAACCCCCATGGCAAAGTTTGAGGCGTGCTCTCGCACGCTCTGCAACCCATAAGTTTCACACAACCTCACTGAGCATGTCAACAAAGCTGAAAACCCCGGTGGCAGACAAAAGTAAGAGAAAGGGGGCTTAGCCATCTTAATAGGCATGTCAATTCCTTCTTCACCATGCTAGCGACTACATGATAAAATTGTAACCCTCCCTCTCTTGATATATAAAAGGGAGAGGAGGCCTCCCTTTAGAGGGGAAGAAAAAGAAAGAACAAGAATACAGAGTATGATAGAAGCACTCACACCTTAGAGACTTGGGAACTTTCCCTCTCTCACCCGTTTGTAATCCCCTACTACAAAGAATCAGGTGCCAGTAACACGAGCCACCAAAGACTGAAGTAGGGACATTCAGCTCGAACTAGGATAACCCTTGTGTCCACCATGCACACCATCCGAGCCTAAAAACGTATACACAAATTTACTTGGCGGTGCTTGTTCAAAACACTATCAAGTGTGTACTCATTAATCTTATAGAGCTTGCTATAATCAAGTGAGAGTTTATGTTTATTACTCTTGGTGATCACCATCACCTAGACAATATGGTGGCGTTGAGAGTATAGTGATCACCCATAGAGTTTGTCGGTGACCTAGTTAGGAACTTGTACACGATTGTGAGCTATTCACCATGTTAGAGCGGTAAAGAAACAACTCATAGACAGCATGTGGTAGCACATGTATCTATTGTTGCACTTATAGCATAGCACCACTTATAGCATATTTACCTTCTGTTTGTTATACTCCTAAAGCTCTTGCACTTTTTGCATTCCTTTTTGCTCTCATGCACATCACAAGGGGAGACTGCTTTTTGAGGGGGCTGCAGTGCATATGGACGATGTTTGTTGAGTGCATTTATCAACAAGGAGGGGAATTATACACATACATAAACATCTTATTGAGAGTGCATCCATTTGTGAGGCTTTAAGTACTTCATGGGATATGTTTTTATCAGAGAGAGTTTATAGGGAGATGTTTTTGCTAGTTATATTGAGCCTTTGGCTCTTTCTAGAGGGACTAGTTTTGATTTAGTGTTTTGGCGTTTTTTGCCTTTTTTCTCTGATCATTGGCTAGTGGCGTTGAGCTGTTTTCTGCCTCTTCTTGAGGGCTAGCCATTTTTGTTTGGTTGTGTTGAGCCATTGCCCGTGTCTTTAAGAACCAAACTTTGCTCACTTCTAATGACTGATTTGGCTTTTGTCTGGCCTTTTGTTATTTAAGTGAGTTCTTCCTTCTCCCGTCTCCGATGATATGTGTGAACACAAGGTTGATATGTGTGAAAGTCGCCTAGAGGGGGGTGAATAGGCAAAACCTGAATTTATCAACTTTAAAAACACACTAAGGCCGATGTTAGCGTTAGAATTGAATTCAAGTCAAAAGAATGTTTCTCTTGCTAAGAGTTGCTCAAGGAATGCGGATAACGTATGGGAGCCAACTCAAATCAATACTAGCAAGGGAATGTTAGACAGGGAAAACAAATCAAACGAGAATCAAAGCGAGTGAACACGATGATTTGTTTTACCGAGGTTCGGTTCCAAAGAACCTAGTCCGCGTTGAGGAGGTCACAAAGATCGGGTCTATTTCAACCCTTTCCCTCTCTCAAACGGTCACTTAGACTGAGTGAGCCTTTTCCTTAATCTCACGGGTCACTTAGACCTCGCAAGGACCACCACACACTTAGGTGTCCCTTGCCTCACTTGCAAAGCACTTGAGAATAAAAATGGGAAAAAGAAAAGGCCAATCCAAACGACAAGAGCAACAAAAGAACACAAGTGATCCTCTCACAAGCCCTAATGCACTAGAGTTGATTTTGGAGCTTTGAGAGGATTGATTGCTTTGATTGTGTCTTAGAGTGTTGGGCTTTTGCTCTTGCAATGAATGAGAACTCAGAAATGCTTGGATGGGAGTGAATGAGGTGGTTGGGGGTATTTATAGCCTCCCAACCACTTCTAGCCGTTGGCTTATTTCTGTTGGCGATGCGCGCACTGGACAGTTGAAAGGGAAATAGGCTTACACCTTTTCCTAATTGATTTTGGTGGTTGAATTGCCCAACACAAATAATTGGACTAACTAGTTTGCTCTAGATTATAAGTTTTACAGGTGCCAAAGGTTCACAACAAACCAATAAAAAGACCAAGAAAGGGTTCAAATAAAGAGAGCAAAAGACAACCGAAGTGTGCCCTGGTCTGGCGCACCGGACTGTCCGGTATGCCATCGGACAGTGTCCGGTGCACCACCGGACATTGTCCGGTGCACCAGGGAACTCAACTCCAAACTGCTCACCTTCGGGAATTCTGGGAGCCGCTCCGCTATAATTCACTGGACTATCCGGTGTAGCACCGGACTGTCTAGGGCGCCAGCAGAGTAACGGCTACACAGCGCCAACGGTCGTCTGCAACGGGGTGTTAATGCGCTACAGTGCGCGCCTGCGCGCGCAGAAGTTAGAGCAGCGCCAGAAGGCGCACTGGACAGTCTACAGGACCTGTCCGGTGCACCACCAGACTGTCCGGTGGCCCAGAAGACAGAAGCTCCAACGGTCGAACCCTAATGGTCGGGTGACGTGGCCGGCGCACCGGACTGTCCGGTGCGCCATGCGACAGCAGCCTCCACCAAACGGCTAGTTTGGTGGTTGGGGCTATAAATGCCCCCAACCACCCACCATTTATAGCATCCAAGTTTTCAGCCTTCACACCTCATACAAGAGCTATAGCATTCAATACAAGACACAACCAAAGAGATCAAATCCTCTCCCAAGTCCAAAGACAATTCCAATCAAATAGTGACTAGTGAGAGAGAGATTCTTGTGTTCATTTGAGCTATTGCACTTGGATTGCTTTTCTTCTTCCTTCTTTCTTGTGTTCAACTCAATTGTAACCAAGGCAAGAGACACTAATTGTGTGGTGGTCCTTGTGGGGACTTAGTGTCCCGTTTGATTGAGAAGAGAAGCTCACTCGGTCTAAGTGACTGTTTGAGAGAGGGAAAGGGTTGAAAGAGACCCGGTCTTTGTGACCACCTCAACAGGGAGTAGGTTTGCAAGAACCGAACCTCGGTAAAACAAATCACCGTGTCATCCGCCTTATTTGCTTGTGATTTGTTTTTCGCGTGTCATCCGCCTTATTTGCTTGTGATTTGTTTTTCGCCCTCTCTTTCGGACTCGAATTTAATTCTAACGCTAACACCGGCTTGTAGTGTGTGCTTAAGTTTGTAAATTTTAGATTCACCCTATTCACCCCCCTCTAGGCAACTTTCAATTGGTATCAGAGCCCGGTGCTTCATTAGAGCCTAATCGCTCGAAGTGATGTCGGGAGCATCCGCCAATAGGGAGATCGGAACCGGCGACAAGTCCGCAAGCTCGGGGAGAACGCACTCAAGGGAGTCCGCCCACAAGCACAAGGAGGAATCCTCTTCCTCCATCAAGTCCCAACGGAAGGGTGACAAGAAGAAGAAGATGAAGAAGGTGGTCTACTATGAGACCGACTCTTCGTCACCCTCCACCTCCGACTCGGAATCGGCATCCGTCACTTCTAAGCGCCATGAGCGCAAGAAGTATAGTAAGATGCCCCTTCGCTATCCTCGCATTTCAAAACGCACTCCATTACTTTCCGTCCCATTAGGCAAACCACCTATGTTTGATGGTGAAGATTATTCTATGTGGAGTGATAAAATGAGGCATCACCTGACCTCACTCCACAAAAGTATATGGGATATTGTTGAGTATGGAGCGCAGGTACCAAAGGAAGGGGACAAGGATTATGATTCGGAGGAGGTCGAACAAATCCAACACTTGAACTCCCAAGCCACTACTATACTCCTCGCCTCTCTAAGTCGAGAGGAGTATAATAAGGTGCAAGGGTTGAAGAGCACAAAGGAGATTTGGGACATGCTCAAGACCGCACACGAAGGAGACGAGGTGACCAAGATCACCAAGAGGGAGACGATCGAGGGGGAGCTCGGTCGGTTCATGCTTCACCAAGGGGAGGAGCCACAAGCGATGTACAACCGGCTCAAGACCCTGGTGAACCAAGTGCACAACCTCGAGAGCACCAAATGGGATGACCATGAGATGGTCAAGGTTATTTTAAGATCACTTGTATTTCTTAATCTCACTTGTCGGGTACCGTAATTAGGGGTAGCCCCAATACTCCTAAGCATGGCTGGAAAACATCTTCAAAACAGACCGTAAAGACTGGTAAGCACAACTCAAAGTTAAAGCCTCATCTACCAAGGGACGCGATCTCATCTCGCCCGAGCCCGACCTCGGGCAAGAACAGTAGTCCCGGACGGATTCACGCCTCGCCCGAGGACCTCCTCAGGCAGTGGGCGCACCCCTTCTTGCCCGAGGCCAAGCTCGGGCAAAACTTTGTCGTACAGCAACCTCGGCCAAATCGCCTTACCACCGACCGCATCGCATGCGCATTTAATGCGGGGGTCACCTGACACCTTATCCTGACACGCGCGCCTCAGTTGGCAAGGTCGAAATGACCGCAGTCACTTCGCCCCTTTACTGATTGTTCTGACAGGAAAACAACACTATTCACCCCATTCCGACTACTGTGCCAACCACCAGGGTAAAACTAACGACAGTAAGTCACGACCTCCCCCGAGTTCAGCCTCGGGCGCAACAGGGAGCTCCGCCTCGCCCGACCCCAGGCCTCGGCCTCAGCCTCGGCCTCGGGAGAAGGTCTCCACCTCGCCCAACCCCAGGCCTCGGCCTCAGCCTTAGCCTCAGGAGAAGGTCTCCGCCTCGCCCGACTTTAGGCCTCGGCCTCAGCCTCGGCCTCGGGAGAAGTCACCGCCTCACCCGACCTTGGCCTCGGACCGACCACGCCACAGGGGATACATCATTACCCTACCCCTAGGTAGCTGCCTCAGGCTACGAAAGAACAAGACCAGTGTCCCATCTAGATTACTCCGGCAACAGGTAATGATGGTTCCCTGCATGCGTCCATGACGTCGATTGTTCTCAACTCTCTACGAAGGCAAAGAAACGTCAGCAGGACCCAGGGCGGCACCGCTAGCTATGCTTCTACAGGGCTCAAGCACTTCTCCGCCTCCCACGTTAGCACATAGCTACACCCCCATATGTACAGCTGGATCATCTCCTTGTATCTATAAAAGGGGATGTCCAGGGCCTTCCCAGGGAGCGAGGAGGGCAGACGCGAAGGAGGCCAACTCAGACGGCTCACTCCAAGGCCAAGCCCTCTCCCGCGAAGCTTGTAACCCCTACTACGAGCACCCCGGTGCAAGATAATATAAGCCTCATCCCCCCTCTCATGTTTCATATTGCATCAACCCATCTGGGCAGGGACACGCAACATCAAATTCACTAGTCGGTTGAGGGTCCTCGCGGGTCCAAAACGCCGACAGTTGGCGCGCCAGGTAGGGGCCCAGCTGCGTGTTGACAATACTTTCCTGTTGAGTTCCAGATGGATAATCTTCAGCAACCTCTTTGGCCCGGGACGGTGCTCCGCTTTGTGAGTCTCGAGTTCATGTCCCCCGACGGCAGCTATGACATGGTACTCCTCCCCCCGCAGCGCGACAACAACGATGGTCGTCGGCTCACCCGGCGGAGGCGAACTCGACGACGATATCTCCTCGTGGCGGAAGAGGAACACCTGGGTTTGCCCCACCACCCTCCTCGCCGAAGGAGGAGGAGACCGAGCAACCATGGCCAGGCAAGAGGCGGCACCTCGTCGGCTGTCGGATCAGAGCGAGTCGATGACACCGGCACCCCTGTCGGAGACATGTCGGGTGTTATCCTCGCACCTGGGACAACGACGGGTGTCGCTTCCCAGCAACATGCCAACCCCAGGCGGACTAACGACGCCAGCACCCTTGCAAGGGACTTGTCGGGCATTAGTCTCGCACCTGAGATAACGGCGCATTCCATCCCTGATGCGACTTCACCACCGTCCATCAACCAAGAGGTACCATCCGTTTCCCATCCTGTTCCTTTTAGATTCAGCTTCGATCCACCAAGCGACCCCACTTCGACGAGCGCTTTCGCAAGGGCATATCCTGACCTTCTGGGGTACCATATGTGGTCAACTTGGGACCTATTGACGGCCGTCTCAACCTCCGGACCCGCGGGTTCCGAGGAAGAGGACGATCCCGACTTCAGTTGGGATTTCTCCAGACTCCGTGATCCCAGTGCCATGCGAGACTTCATGTCCGCATGTGACCACTGCCTCTCTGGCTACTCTGACGATAGCCACAGCCTTGACGATGAGGGTTACAACCCAAGTCACGAGTGTTTCCACATCGATCAAGAGGATCACGACGAAGACAACCACCTCGGCATGCCAGGAAATGACGACACCCCTGTGCCTGCGTCTCGCGTTGAGATCCCGCGGGAGCTAGCTGTGGTCCGAGTCCCTGCGGGGGGGTCAGGGCACACAGCTCGAGCAACTCCGCGAGATGCAGGCCAAGCTCAACGAAGAAACGGGGTGACTTGTGCAGCTCCGACAAAACATCGAGCAGGAGTGGGTGGGCCGAGTACTCGCCGGAGGAGCGCGTCATCGGGCCCAGGACGTCCAGCGCCGTATCATTGACGATGCCAGGGCAAGGCTGCCCTCGGCCTTCAGCGGGGCCGGCCAGAACCTAGCTGCAGCGGTGATGTTACTTCAAACAATGCAGGAGCCATCCACCACTGAGGGACGACGTATCCAGGGCGAACTCAAGGACCTCTTGGAAAATGCCGCTGTCCGACGAGCCGAGAGCTCTGCCTCCCGAAGGCGAGGAGGCCCCTCGGAGCATCACGCAGCGTCCTCCCGATGCATGTGCGAGGCCTCGGTCCACACTGAGCACACAGGAGATAGGACACCTGTCACCCGGGATCGCCTCGGCGACGAGCAACACCGCCGCGACCGCCGAGCCCGCCTCGAGGAGAAGGTGCGTCGAGGCTACCGCCCCAGGCGCGGGGGACGCTACGATAGTGAGGAGGATCGGAGCCCCACGCCCGAACCACCAGGTTCGCGGGTCTTCAGCCGGGCCATACGACGGGCGCCGTTCCGGCCCGATTTCGAGCCCCAACTACCATTACCAAGTACTCAAGGGAGATGAGGCCGGAGTTGTGGCTCGCGGATTACCGGCTGGCATGCCAGTTGGGAGGGACGGACGACGACAACCTCATCATCCGCAACCTCCCCCTATTCCTCTCCGACGCTGCCCGGGCCTGGCTGGAGCATCTGCCTCCTGTGCAGATCTTCGGCTGGGACGACCTAGTCAAGGCCTTCGCTAGAAATTTCCAAGGTACGTACGTGCACCCTAGGAACTCATGGGATCTCCAGAGCTGCCACCAGCAGCCAGGGGAATCCCTGCGAGAGTACATCCGACAGTTTTCAAAGCAGTGCACCGAGTTACCTAACATCACCGACTCGGATGTCATCGGAGCATTCCTCGTCGGCACCACTTTCCGAGACCTGGTAAGCAAACTAAGACGCAAGACTCCCACCAAGGCGAGCGAATTGATGGACATAGCCACCAAGTTTGCCTCTGGTCAGGAGGCGGTCAAAGCCATCTTCCAGAAGGACAAGCAGCCTCAGGAGAGACAGAAGGAAGACGTCCCCGAGGCGTCCGTCCAACATGGCACGAAGAAGAAGACCAGGAAGAAGGCGCAAGCAAAACGCAAAGCCATTGACGCGGATCTCGTCGCTGCTACCGAGCACAGGAATCCTCGGAAACCTCCCGAAGGGGCCAACGTGTTCGACAAGATGCTCAAGTAGTTGTGCCCCTATCACAGGGGTCCCGTCAAGCACACCCTTGAAGAGTGTGACATGCTCCGGCGTTACTTCAATAAGGCCGGGCCCCCGGCAGAAGGTGGCAAGGACCAAGGCAACAACAAGAAGGGGGGTGACAAGGAAGAGGAGTTCCCGGAGGTCCACAACTGCTTCATGATCTACGGTGGGCAAGTAGCGAATGCCTCGGCTCGACACCGCAAGTAGCGAATGCGGGTGCAACATACCAAAGGTGCATGAACCATGTGTTCAGAGAACACATCGGTAGAACGGTCGAGGCTTACGTCGATGACATCGTTGTCAAAACAAGGAAAGCCTCCAACCTCATCTCTGACCTTGAAGTGACATTCAGGTGCCTAAAAGCGAAGAGCGTGAAACTCAATCCCGAGAAGTGTGTCTTTGGAGTCCCCCGAGGCATGCTCCTAGGGTTCATCGTCTCCGAACGAGGCATCAAGGCCAACCCGGAGAAAATCGCGGCCATCACCAACATGGGACCCATCAAAGATTTAAAAGGAGTACAAAGGATCATGGGATGCCTTGCGGCTTTGAGCCGTTTCATCTCGCGCCTTGGCGAGAAAGGATTGCCCTTGTACCGCCTCTTAAGGAAGGCCGAGCGCTTCACTTGGACTCCCGAGGCCGAAGAAGCCCTCGGAAACTTAAAGGCACTTCTTACCAATGCGCCCATCTTGGTACCCCCTGCTGTGGGAGAGAATCTCTTGATTTACGTAGCCGCAACCACTCAGGTGGTCAGCGCTGCGGTCGTAGTCGAGAGACGAGAAGAGGGGCATGCACTGCTCATCCAGAGGCCAGTCTACTTCATCAGCGAGGTGCTATCCGAGACCAAAATCCGCTACCCACAAATCCAGAAGCTACTGTACACGGTGATTCTAACATGGCAAAAGCTACGACACCACTTCGAGTCTCATCCGGTGACTGTGGTGTCATCCTTCCCCCTGGGAGAGATCATCCAGTGCCAAGAGGCCTCGGGTAGGATATCAAAATGGGCAGTGGAACTCATGGGGGAAACACTTTCATTCGCTCCTCGGAAGGCCATAAAATCCCAAGTCTTGGCAGACTTCCTGGCTGAATGGGTCGACACCCAATTGCCGATAGCTCCAATCTAGGCCGAACTTTGGACCATGTACTTCGATGGGTCGCTTATGAAAACCGGAGCAGGTGCTGGCTTGCTCTTCATCTCACCCCTCGGGAAACATGTGCGCTACGTACTACGCCTCCATTTTCCAGCGTCAAACAACGTGGCCGAGTACGAGGCCTTGGTTAATGGATTGCGCATCGCCGTCGAGCTAGGGGTTCGGCGCCTCGACGCTCGTGGCAACTCGCAGCTCGTTATTGACCAAGTCATAAAGAACTCTCACTGCCGCGATCAAAAAATGGAGGCCTACTGCGACGAAGTTCGGCGCTTGGAGGATAAGTTCTATGGGCTGGAACTCAACCATGTTGCTCGATGGTTCAACGAGACCGCGGATGAGCTGGCTAAAATAGCCTCGGGACGAACGACTGTTCCCCCAAATGTCTTGTCCAGGGACATATATCAACCATCCGTTTCAACGACGCACCTGAGCCCGAGGAGACCCCGTACCGGGAATGTCTCCTCCGAGGAGAGCTGCCCCTCGACAAGACCGAAGCTCGGCGACTGGCTCGGCGCGCCAAGTCGTTCGTTTTACTGGGTGATGAAAAAGAGTTGTACCACCGCAGCCCCTGAGGCATTCTCCAACGATGCATATTCGTCGCCCAAGGACAAGAGCTGTTACAAGAAATACACTCGGGGGCTTGCGGTCACCATGCAGCACCTCGAGCCCTCGTAGGAAACGCTTTTCGACAAGGTTTCTACTAGCCGACCGCAGTGGCCGACGCCACTAGGATTGTACGCTCCTGCCGAGGGTGTCAATTCTACGCGAGACAGACACACCTGCCCGCTCAGGCCCTACAGACAATACCTATCACTTGGCCGTTTGCCGTATGGGGTCTAGACCTCGTCGGTCCCTTGCAGAAGGCACCCGGAGGCTTCACGCACCTGCTGGTCGCCATCGACAAATTCTCCAAATGGATCGAAGTCCGACCCCTAACCAGCATCAGGTCCGAGCAGGCGGTGGCGTTCTTTACAAATATCATCCACCGCTTTGGGATCCCAAACTCCATCATCACCGACAATGGCACGCAATTCACTGGGAAAAAGTTTCTAGACTTCTGCGAAGGCCACCACATCCGTGTGGACTGGGCCGCCATAGCTCACCCAATGACAAACGGGCAGGTGGAGCACGCCAATGGCATGACTTTGCTGGGACTAAAACCAAGGATCTACAACGACCTCAACAAGTTTGGCAAGCGGTGGATAAAAGAGCTACCCTCGGTGGTTTGGAGTCTGAGGACGACGCCGAGCCGGGCCACGGGTTTCTCGCCGTTTTTTTTCTAGTCTATGGGGCCGAGGCCATCCTACCCACGGACTTAGAATATGGTTCCCTGAGGACAAAGGCATACGATGACCAAAACAACCAGACCAGCCGAGAAGATTCACTGGACCAGCTGGAAGAGGCTCGGGACGTAGCCTTACTACACTCGGCGCGGTATCAGCAGTCTCTGCGACGCTACCACGCCCGAAGGATTCGGCCCCGAGGCTTCCAAGTGGGAGATCTGGTGCTTCGGCTTCGACAAGACGCCCGAGGGCGCCACAAGCTTACTCCTCCCTGGGAAGGGCTGTTCATCATCGCCAAAATTTTGAAGCCCGGGACATACAAGCTGGCCA
This sequence comes from Zea luxurians, assembly GCA_029449295.1. NCBI lineage: Eukaryota > Viridiplantae > Streptophyta > Magnoliopsida > Poales > Poaceae > Zea > Zea luxurians. The sequence goes on along the minus strand of JAOPSE010000026.1, from coordinate 2,148,966 downwards.
ACGATCAAGGCGAGGTCTACAACAACGCTTGGAACATCGAACAGCTACGTCGCTTTTACCCTTAAAGTGTTTCAAGTCGTTCATGTATCTCGATCCCTTTACATGTATAAATAAAAAGTCTAACCGTCAAGGGAGGATCGACCTTGCCTTAGCAAAAACTGAACCTCCCTCGGGGGCTAGAAGGGGGGAACCCCCCCCTCTGCGTCAAAATTTTCCTCGGAAAAGTTTTCTACCAAAACAACTTTCGTGCCTTTTGACTATATCGATAACGGAATCCTAAAAACGAGCTAGAGGGACCTTGAATGGCTAGGCCGACCGAGCCGAGGGACTCCTACGCCTCCGGGATACGGATACCTCACTCATCACCTTCCGCGAAAAGTAACTCACGCTCGGATAAGTGATTCTGCTACCGAACAAGTCCTAATGCTCGAAACAAGAGGAAAGAAAATGCAGCTTTATACTCTGACACTAAAAAAAGTTTAGGCCTCAGCGGCCGCAAGAAACATACACATACTTAAAACAAACTGTTCCCTACAGGCTCAGGTGTCGGCAGGGGAAGGGGCAGCACCCTCGGCATCTTTCCCGCCCGCGGCAGAATCTGGCTCGGCCTCGGATGGCGACACAGGCGGAAGGATCTCCACCTTGAAGAAGGAAGCCAACGCCGCGCCTGGGCCCTTGGCAACCGCGTCAAGCCTTTGGACCTCGGATAGGGCGGCCTCCTCTTCATCGGGTAAGCAGTAGCCCTCGCTGACCCGCTCCAAATCCACGTCATAGTGGGAAGCGAGGACGGCGAAGGCCCGCCTAACGCCGTGGTGCAGCGCCCCGCGGAGTCTGCTGCGCACGTGGCCGCCCAAGGCTCGCAGGCGACTCTGGGGGAGCTGCCCGAGGGAACGTCGCCGAGACCAAAGGTCCGGCAGAAGGCCGAGATGGCCTCGGACATGGCCACGCGGTCGACCTCCTTCTGCTCAGCCGCCTGAGCAAGCGCCTTGCAGTTCTTGACGGACTCGTTAAGAGCCGTCTCGAACCCTGAAGACAGCCGGACAATATCCTTCAGACGCGAGGAGAAAAATGAAGACAAAAACAAAATCACAAAGCAGACAAAACAGACCTTCAGTACGGGCACGCTGCTGTGAGGCCATGGCTTGGGCGGACTGGGCAGACCCGACAGCCACGACCAGGCCCTCCGCAAGGGTCCCAGCCCGAGCGGTCGCCTCGGCTAGCCGCTCCGTAACCTCAGCTAGCTGTCCCCTAAGGGCCTCAGCCCGGCTCACGGCCTCGGCAGCTCGGCTCCGGAATTGGTCCCGCTCGCTGGTGACCTGGCCAAGCTCCAGCTGCCACTGCTGCATCTCCTCGGCCTGGGAAGCCACCTGCTCCCGGGCCAACGAAGCCTCCGTTCGTGCCGACGTCGCCTCTGTCCGCGCCGCCGCTGCCTCCGACTTCAGCTCATCACAGAGCAGTCGAAGGTCCGCCACCTCGGCGCTCCGTTGGGCAAGGCGCTCATTGGCCTCGGTAAGCGCGGCCCACTGGGACCACAGCGACTCCCAAACGTCGCTTTCGCGGCGGATGAACAACGACTTAGCGGTGCTCACGTCCGCAAGCTCCTGAGAGAGGAAAACAGGATATCACAAAAAATGCCCTGATCACGTGAGGTGTACGTCTAAAACCTTACCTAGAAGACCCTGGGAACGTCCCTGGAAAGGATTTCCACGGTCGACCGAAGCGACCTCATCGCCGCCTCGGTATATTTACGAAAATTATCCCGAAACTGCTCCTCCAACTCATCGTTGAGGGAGAGGAGGGGCTCCGAGGTGTCGCGGCTCCAGAACAGGAGCGACTGCCCACACCACTCATTGGGATTGAGCTGCGTGGGGATAAAGCCGCTGCTCCCCAAGACGGGCCACGGTTCTGCGTGCCCCTCGGCCGAGGCGTCGGGTCCCCCTACAGTCGGTGCATCGGGTACCACCGCAGTCGACGTCTCGGGCCTCTCCTCGGCCAAGGTGATAGGCCTCCGCTCACCGACCTCGGCAACGACGGCCGCCCCCTCCTCGTGGTCAAAAATGGTGAGATCGGGGATGACCAAGGGTGGAGGCGCCTCAGCCGTCTCAACATCGGCGGTGACGGGCGGCTCCACAGGCGAACCAGCGACGACCCCGGCAGGAATCGATGCCAGCACCGGCAACAAGACAGGCGGACTCGGGGCCGCGGCTGCGTCAATGGCCTCCCCCGGTATGACGGCCGCTCCAACAGGGGGCTCGACCTGGGAGGCTTGCCCCATGGCAGCCTGTGCCGCCTGGACCCCCCATCGGAGGGTGCCTTGCGCGGAGGCCAACCAAGCAGCGTGGCGCGCCGCAACCCCGGCTGCAGAGGCCGGCCCTGTCTTAAGGGCCTTCGAGGGGGCCAGACCAGCCGATCCCTGCCTCCGCTTGCTGAAAAGGAGAAGGGGCAAATTCAAGACACACAGCAAAATAACTGAAACAGGGGTACCCTCATATACTTACCCGCTCCGGGGCAAGGCCAATCATGCCTGCGGGGAGACCCCTCGGGCCCCGATCTCCGCAGGCGCTGCCGAGGGTTGTCCCATGGCCGGCTTCGATGCCGCTTCCACCTCAGACGCTCGAGGCGCAGAGGGGGCGGCCTGCCCAGGTGACATCGCGACAGCCGGGGGACCAACTTCCCGTACGGCCGGCACGGGCACCTGCTCTTGGGGGACATGCAGTTCGGTCTGACCTCCCGGAGTCACCCCAATTATCTTAGCCAAGGGGTCAAGTACCCCCTTGGCCCGCCTCCGCTCTTCGGACCGGGACCCCGGCGCCCCGGCCCCGAACGTTGGTGACGCCAGCCCACCTGGGAGCTGGCTCGACGACCTCTGGCCTAGCCTCGGATCCGGACTGAGGCCAAGCCGGGCCACCATGTCATCGTCTTCATCATCATCATCATCATCATCATCATCATCATCGTCGTCGTCGTCAGGCGTGTCCAACGACGGCTCCAATGGGAGCCCATCCCTTGCTTGCCTCCGACGACGCTTCTCCAAAGCTTCCCGAGCTCGCATCCTCTCGCGAGCTCGGGCCTTTTCCGCGTCCTTCTTCTCCTTGTCCTTCTCCGCGGCGAGCCTACGCGCGGTCCAGCCCGCCGCGTCCTCCAGGACCGGTGGCCGGGAGAGTTTAAAATTCCTCAACCCCTGGGGACGAACGAAAATCCCAACAGTAAGAACTAAAGATGTAAGAAACACGGCACAAAACAGAAGGAGGGTCGGACACTTACCAGGGACACATACCCATGCTCAGGACGCATCGGGGGTTGGCTAAGGACGCCAGCGTTCAGCCTCCCTACTGTGCCCGCTACCCGTCTGAGGAGGTCGTCGGCGGAGAGGGAGGTCGAGGACATCCGTGAACCCTCCAAATCAACCCCCGGCTTCATCTCCGAAAGCCGCAACTGCCGCTCTGCCAATGGGAGCACCCTCCAGCGGTGGATAGCGGCGACGACCCCCGCGGCGGTAAGTCCCTCGGTTTGTAACTTCTGCAGGGCACGGATAATGGGCTGGAGCTTCTCCTGGTTTTCGCGTGTGGCCCCCCAACGCCAGTTGTTGCCGGCGGCGGCACCACTCGTTGAGAAAACGGCGGGAGCATCCCGTCGTCATTCCGGAGATAAAACCACCGGTTCTGCCACCCCTTGTTCGAAGACACAAGGGAGGCAGGGATGTACTGCGATGCCCGCCCCGACCTCAGCTGGAGGGTGCAACCACCAGCCCGCACCGCCATACGGACCTTCTTCACGTCCGTCGATGCGGCGAAGAACTCCGCGGAGAAGAGATGGGTCCACAAGTCCCAGTGGGGGTCAATCCCCAGAAACCCCTCACAAACCGCCACGAAAATAGCCACCTGCGCGATGGAGTTGGGGTTGAAGTTATGCAGCTCCACCCCGTAGTAGTGCGGGAGCGCCCGCATGAAGCGACATGCCGGCATCCCAAACCCCCGCTCATGGAAGGGGGTAAAACTGACCATGTACCCCGGCGGCAGAGTCGGGTCGGCCTCGCTCCCGGGGGCCAACCACTCAGGCTGCGGCTCGTTGGAGAGAGGACGGAGCAAACCCTCGGTAACAAGGGCCTGCAAATCCTCCACAGTGACTGTGGAGAAAGGCCACGGGTCGCGCGGCGGAATGACGGTCGCCTTATCAGCCATCACCGAACGGGAGCGGTGGGAGAAGAGGGGACGAGGTGCGCGGTTTTCTCTTCTCTGTCTACTCCCTCAGGTTGCGAAAACAAAGGCAGAAGGCAAGCGCAAATGGCAGGGTAAGAAACAACTGTCGGCCCCTCTTCCGAGTATATAAAGGCTCGGGCGAGGTCCACCCAAAACTTTGCCCGAACCCTTCGTGAATTTCAAACTCGAAGGCAAAGCGGTTCTTTCCATCCCTCGAACGACTCGCACACGCGTAATAGATACCCCGCGAGTCGCCTGTCCCATCGCATTAACTCCCTGGCAGGGCACGCGACACCTCTGGCAGGCGAAGCGAGCGCCGTTTCGCCTCCGTCATGATGACCGCCTCAAAAAAGGTGCGCCACATTGTTTAAATTTATATCCTTTTTCCTTTTTCCTCTCTCTCTTGCCACAGGGATCAGGAAAGGGGATATTTCGAAAGGATCCTTCTCAGCGAAGGAAACGGGCCTGAGCCCTCCTACTGATTAGGGGTTCGAAGGTTGCGCCCTGTGGGGTTCGGCAACCGCCCTATAGCACTCGGGCTCCGAGCCCTTTACTGATCAGAGGGTCGAAGGCTGGCCCCTCGGAAGGGTTCAACAGCCGCCCAAAGCATGCAGAGTCAGGGATGACCCTGGGTACGCCCGTTACATGGCCGAGGCTTGGGCTACGCTCCCGAGGTACCCTAGGACATTTCCGAGACCAGCGGGAACGGTTTGTAATGGAATCCCACCGAAGGGAGGCACCGAGCCCTCGGACCCTATCAAATGGGTCCGGGTCCAGCAAATCACCCACAGGTACTTTTGGAACGCGCCTCCGGGCCACTAGCCGACCCTTATCGAACAGGGCTCGGGCGTCCGCTCGGATTACCTAATAGCAACTCACTGGAAACACCATGTTCAGCGCCCACCGAGGGTAACATGGCGCGTTCCCCCCTCCTCCTTGCGAAAAGGCGATGAAGGGGCGTACAATAAAAAGCCGAGATGGTCCTCGATCGTCCTCTCGCTCCGTGCAGAGGCTCGAGGGCTGCTCTCACACCAGGCTACAGCCAAATTGTTGACCACGTCGACAAACCAGCTTAAAAACTCGGAGCCTGAACATGCACCCGGGCTGCGGCCAGGCCGCATGAGGGAACAACAAGGCCGACCGAGGAATCACAAAAAGAATTAAGACCTCAGAGGAGTCAAACCACTCCTCTGAGGCCTCGGGGGCTACACCCGACGGGTGCGCTCGCGCGCACCCATCGGAACAAAATATAACCGAGAAAGGTTGGTCCCCTTGCAAAAAATCCGGCAGAACCTCCAAGCGAGTGCCTACACTCCCTTTGAGGCTCGGGGGCTACTGTCGGGTACCGTAATTAGGGGGTACCCCCAATACTCCTAAGCATGGCTGGAAAACATCTTCAAAACAGACTGTAAAGACTGGTAAGCACAGCTCAAAGTTAAAGCCTCATCTACCAAGGGACGCGATCTCGTCTCGCCCGAGCCCAACCTCGGGCAAGAATAGTAGTCCCGGATGGATTCACGCCTTGCCCGAGGACCTCCTCAGGCAGTGGGAACACCCCCGGCTCGCCTGAGGCCAAGCTCGGGCAAAACTTTGTCGTACAGCAACCTCGGCCAAATCGCCTTACCACCGACCGCATCGCATGCACATTTAATGTGAGGGTCACTTGACACCTTATCCTGACACGCGCGCCTCAGTTGGCAAGGTCGAAATGACCGCAGTCACTTCACCCCTTTACTGATCATTTTGACAGGAAAACAACACTATTCACCCTGTTCCGACTACTGTGCCAACCACCAGGGTAAAACTAACGACAGTAAGTCACGACCTCCCCCGAGTTCAGCCTCGGGCGCAACAGGGAGCTCCGCCTCGCCCGACCCCAGGCCTCGGCCTCAGCCTCGGCCTCGGGAGAAGGTCTCCGCCTCGCCCGACCCCAGGCCTCGGCCTCAGCCTCGGCCTCGGGAGAAGGTCTCCGCCTCGCCCGACCGCAGGCCACGGCCTCAGCCTCGGCCTCGGGAGAAGTCACCGCCTCGCCCGACCTCGGCCTCGGACCGACCATGCCACAGGGGATACATCATTACCCTACCCCTAGCTAGCTGCCTCAGGCTACAAAAGAACAAGACCGGTGTCCCATCTAGATTACTCCGGCAACAGGTAATGATGGTTCCCTGCATGCGTCCATGACGTCGATTGTTCTCAACTCTCTACGAAGGCAAAGAAACGTCAGCAGGACCCAGGGCCGCACCGCCAGCTACGCTTCTACAGGGTTCAAGCACTTCTCGGCCTGCCACATTAGCGCATAGCTACACCCCCATATGTACAGCTGGATCATCTCCTTGTATCTATAAAAGGGGATGTCTAGGGCCTTCCCAGGGAGAGAGGAGGGCAGACGTGAAGGAGGCCAACTCAGACGACTCACTCCAAGGTCAAGCCCTCTCCCGTGAAGCTTGTAACCCCTACTACGAGCACCCCGGTGCAAGATAATATAAGCCTCATCCCCCCTCTCATGTTTCATCTTGCATCAACCCATCTGGGCAGGGACACGCAGCATCAAATTCACTAGTCGGTTGAGGGTCCTCGCGGGTCCAAAACGCCGACACCACTCAAGTTCAATTAATTCGTGGTAATCCTAGATACAAGCTAATGTCTCTCGAGGAAGTGATAGGAAAATTTGTGAGCTTTGAATTGATGATCAAAGGCTCCAAGAAAATCATCGAGCAAGGCGCCTCCTCCACACCCGATGTGCAACCCGTAGCATTCAAGGCAACGGAGGAGAAGAAAGAAGACTCTACACCGAGTAGGGTCCCCATCGACGCCTCCAAGCTCGACAACGAGGAGATGGCGCTCATCATCAAGAGCTTTCGCCAAATCCTCAAGCAAAGGAGGGGGAAGGACTACAAGCCCCGCTCCAAGAAAGTTTGCTACAAGTGTGGTAAGCCCGGTCATTTTATTGCAAAATGTCCATTATCAAGTGATAGTGACAGGGGCGACGACAAGAAGGGAAAGAGAAGAGAAAAGAAGAAGTACTACAAGAAGAAGGGCGGCGATGCCCATGTTTGCCGGGAGTGGGACTCCGACGAGAGCTCCACCGACTCCTCCTCCGACGAGGACGCCGCAAACATCGCCATCACCAAAGGGCTTCTCTTCCCCAACGTCGTCCACAAGTGCCTCATGGCAAAGGACGGCAAGAAGAAGAAGGTAAAAATCTAAATCCTCCACTAAGTATGCAACATCTAGTGATGAAGCTAGCTCTAGTGATGATGAGGATGATTTATTAACACTTTTTGCAAACTTAAACATGCAACAAAAGGAAAAATTAAATGAATTGATTAGTGCTATTCATGAAAAGGATGAACTCTTGGATAGCCAAGAGGGCTTCCTAATTAAAGAAAACAAATGTTAAAGTTAAAAATGCTTATGCTCTAGAAGTAGAAAAATGTGAAAAATTATCTAGTGAGCTAAGCACTTGCCATGATGTTATTTCCAACCTTAGAAATGAAAATGCCAAATTAATTGCTAAGGTTGAGAAATCAAATGTTTGTGATGATTCAATTGACAATCTTAGAAATGATAATGCTTGTTCAATTGCTAAGATTGAAAAATTAAATGCCTCTCTTGCTAGCCTTAGAAATGAAAATGAAAAATTAATTGCTAAGGCTAAGGAATTAGATGTTTGCAATATTTCTATTTCCAATCTTAGAGATGAGAATGACATTTTACATGCTAAGATTGTTGAACTAAATTCTTGCAAACCCTCTACATCTACCGTTGAGCATGTTACTATTTGCACTAGATGTAGAGATGTTAACATTGATGCTATTCATGATCACATGACTATGATTAAACAACAAAATGATCATATAGCTAAATTAGATGCTAAAATTGCCGATCATGAATTAGAAAATGAAAAATTTAAATTTGCTCGTAGCATGCTTTATAGTGGGAGACGCCCTGGCATTAAGGATGGCATTGGCTTCCAACAGGGAGGCAATGTCAAACTTAATGCCCCTCCTAAAAGATTATCTAACTTTGTTAAGGGCAAGGCTCCCATGCCTCAGGATAACGAGGGTTACATTTTGTACCCTACCGGTTATCCCGAGCACAAAATTAGGAGAATTCATTCTAGGAAGTCTCACTCTAGCTCTAATCATGCCTTTATGTATAAGAGTGAGGCATCTAGCTCTATGCAATCAACCCGTGCTAAATTGCCTAAAAAGAAAACTCCTATTGCATCAAATGATCATAACATTTCATTTAAGACTTTTGATGCATCTTATGTGCTTACTAACAAATCAAGCAAAGTAGTTACCAAATATGTTGGGGGGCAAACACAAGGGGTCAAAGACTTGTGTTTGGGTACCCAAGGTGCTTGTTTCTAATGTCAAAGGACCCAAGACCGTTTGGGTACCTAAGAACAAGGCCTAAACTTGTTTTGTAGGTTTATGCATCTGGGGGCTCAAGTTGGATCATCGATAGCGGGTGCACAAACCACATGACAGGGGAGAAGAAGATGTTCTCCTCCTATGAGAAAAACCATGATCCCCAAAGAGCGATCACATTCGGGGATGGGAATCAAGGTTTGGTCAAAGGATTGGGTAAAATTGCTATATCACCTGACCATTCTATTTCCAATGTTTTTCTTGTAGATTCTTTAGATTACAATTTACTTTCCGTTTCTCAATTGTGTAAAATGGGCTACAACTGTCTTTTTACAGATTTAGGTGTTACTGTCTTTAGAAGAAGTGATGATTCAGTAGCATTTAAGGGAGTGTTAGAGGGTCAGCTATACTTAGTAGATTTTGATAGAGCTGAACTCGACACTTGCTTAATTGCTAAGACTAACATGGGTTGGCTCTGGCATCGCCGACTAGCCCATGTTGGGATGAAGAATCTTCATAAGCTTCTAAAGGGAGAGCAAATTTTGGGACTAACCAATGTTCATTTTGAGAAAGACAGGGTTTGTAGTGCATGTCAAGCAGGGAAGCAAATTGGAGCCCATCATCCACACAAGAACATCATGACGACCGACAGGCCGCTTGAGCTACTCCACATGGACCTATTCGGCCCGATCGCTTACATAAGCATCGACGGGAGTAAGTATTGTCTTGTAATTGTGGATGATTATTCTCGCTTCACTTGGGTGTTCTTTTTGCAGGATAAATCTCAAACCCAAGAGACTTTAAAGGGATTCTTGAGACGAGCTCAAAATGAGTTCGGCTTAAGGATCAAAAAGATTAGAAGCGACAATAGGACGGAGTTCAAGAACTCACGAATCGAAAGCTTTCTTGAGGAGGAGGGCATCAAGCATGAGTTCTCTTCTCCCTACACGCCACAACAAAATGGTGTAGTGGAGAGGAAGAATAGAACTCTATTGGACATGGCAAGAACCATGCTTGATGAGTACAAGACTTCGGATCGGTTTTGGGCCGAGGCGGTTAACACCGCTTGCTACGCCATCAACCGGTTATATCTACACCGAATCCTCAAGAAGACATTGTATGAAATCCTCACCGAATATGATTCAAACACAAGGGCATATAGAGTCTTTAACAAGTGTTGGGGCGAAGGCAAAGACGCCACCCTTCGCTCGAAGTCTTCGCTGTAGCCGCCGGTCTGACAGAGACAAAACAGGCAGGGACACCCTTCGCTGATTCGGCACCAGACGAAGACCTGCGATGAAGTCATCCCACAGTGCGGCCTCGTCCAGCTCAGAGGCCCGCGTGCGATCCGGCCCATTGTAACGGGCCCTGCGTGGCCGCCGTCTGTTACGGGCCTAATTTGTAAAGGCATCCCTGTAATTACAGTCTGTAACCCCACTTTATGGGAATATTCTGGGGATAACCTAGGTAGCTGAGGGCACATGCGTCCTTAGCACAAGGCGCTGGGCGCTCAGGTACCTATAAATACCCCTGCACAGTGCCCGTGGGAGGCCAGATTAATAGAGCTATTGCCTTCTAGCACGTAACCCTGTTGTCACCACTGTTCACCCTTGTTGGCCTCCTTGCGATTGAGAGCAAGTTCCAACATTTGGCACCCATCGTTTGTGCTACGACAAAACCACCCGCGATGGCACCCAAGAGAGCTAACCCGAAGGCTGACGAGGCTGCGAAGGCAGCATTCCTCGCCGCAAGAAAGGGCAAGGCCCTCGCCCTCACCCAATCCACCCACCAAGAGCCCACTGAAGACAATGTTCCCCGCACCTGTGAAGACGACACCTTCCGCACCTGCGGCCCCAAAGGACAATCGCAGCCGCCCCCAGGCTTCGCCCCACTGGAAGGCGCGGACCTCACCGAGGACGGTGAAGTCCTCGGCGTCTCAGCGGAAGAACAGCTACAGCTGCGCGCCTTGCACCTCAAGAACCGCAATCTCCAGAGGCAGAAAGAGATACTGGAGGCCAAGCGCCAGCGTGTGTCCGCACTAGCCAAAGTGCGGCAAATGATACGCGACGAAGAGCAGAAGGCCCAAGACCTCGAGCGCGAGATCGCGCTGATGCAGCGCGAAGGCCACCTTGGCCTGCAGCAAGGGCCACCCCTCCAGCAGCGCGCACAACCGGAAGACACGCGCGAAGGCCACCTCGGCCTGCAGCATGGGCCACCCCTGCAACACCGAGCACAGCCAGAAGACCCGCGTTTCCCCCAGCGTGACTACACCTTCCAGCACGCCGCGCCATTCCAAGGGGTCAATTATCTCGACGAGCGAAGTCCCCTGGCGCCACACCTGCAAGTGACGCCTTGGCCAGCTAACTTCCGAGCAGGGACCTATCCCAAGTACAATGGCAGCACCGACCCGGCGCAATACATAATGAGTTATCAGGTCGCCATTGCATCCGCCGGAGGGGACGACGCCACAATGGCGAAGTCTTTCATCATCGCCCTAGAGGGCCCAGCTCTCACTTGGTTCACCAGATTGCCTCCGCTGTCCATTGATTCATGGAGAAGTCTCAGGGACAAGTTCCTGCTCAACTTCCAAGGGTACCACCCAGACACCGACGCCTTGGCCGAGCTCTCGCTTTGCAAGCAGCTGGAAAAGGAGACTCTGTGGGAGTATTACCGCAAATTTTTAACACTCAAGTCACAGCTGCCCTCCGTTGATGATCAGATCGCTATCCACTACGCCATCAGTGGCCTTCGTGCCGGCGTCCTCTACAGCCACTGTATCAGAGATCCGCCCAAGAACCTCCAGGAGCTATATCAGCTCTTTGAAAAATATGCCAAATCCGAAGAGCTCCACCAGCGCAAGGTTGAGTCACAGCGGAAACCCAAAGATGCCCCGCAGTCCAGCCGCACGTGGACGAGGACTCCGCAGCCAGACTCCGGTCGAGACGGCCGCAGTCAGCAGCAAGTGCACAACATCGCCAACCAGCATCCCGCTGCTGACCCCCCTCGTCGCCAGGAATATCCCCCCCAGGGCCGCGGAAATGGAACTCGTGGCAGGGGCCGAGGGCGCGCACAGCCGCCGCGCCGATTCTACTGCCTTTTCCACGGCGAAGACTGCGCCCACCAAACCAAAGACTGCCCCAAAACGAAGGCCACCAGAGACAGAATGGCACGGGCGCAGCCAGCCGACAACCCCATAATTGTCGCGCACAATTACCAGCAACCCCCTCCACCATATATCCACGCTCCCGCCCCACATCCACCGCACCACGCTTACCAACACCATCAGGAAGTACAAATCGTACCTCCTCCACCCCCACCACCACACCAGCAACATCAAAACATCCCCCATGCCCCAAAGCAGGAAGACTTCGCCGACCAACCATATCGCGGAGTCATTCACATGATAACTGGGGGTCCAGCACTGACTTCGACACCAAGCGGCAGAAGCGGGACCACTACCGCATCATCAACCATGTCGCCGTCACTGGCCCAGTCGTGCAGACAAAGTGGTCCCACATACCGCTAACCTTCGACGCACGAGACGTCGACCTGCGCAGCGCCCCCCACATCGACGCTATGGTCATCAATTGCAGCGTGGCAGGCTGGGACTTACACAAAGTCCTAGTCGACAACGGCAGTCAGGCGGACATCATCTTCCTCCACGCCTTCGACCGCATGGGTATAAGCCACAGCCTGCTCAAGCCTTCGGACAACCCGTTGTATGGCTTCGGCGGCAAGGGCACCTTTCCCGTTGGCAAAATAGAGTTGCCCCTCTCCTTCGGTGTAGCACCCAATGCCCGAAGTGAGCAAGTGACCTTCGATATCGTGGATATGGTATATCCATACAACGCCATCATGGGCCGGGGCTCCATCAATAAGTTCAAAGCCGCCATCCACGGACTATACCTATGTATGAAGATACCAGGTCCGCTAGGCGCCATTACGGTCTACGGCAACCAGCAGACGACGCGCAACATAGAGCGGGACTTCGTGCCCGGTCAGAGGAACGTGCACTGCCTCACGACCCAGCGCGAGGTCCCTGCGCCCGCCAGCCCAACCGATAAACAGCACGACAAGGCACAGCTGCAGAGCCAAGACGGGACCAAGACTGTCCCCCTCGATCAGGCCATGCCCAAGCAGACAGTCACTATCAGCGAAGACCTTACCTCGCATGAAGAAGAGAAGCTCCTCTACTGCCTGTCCAAGAATAAAGATGTCTTCGCCTGGTCCGCTCTCGACCTGGTCGGAGTCAGCCAATCCATAATTGAGCACAGCTTGGGAATTGACCCTTCGGTGCGACCAAAAAAGCAGAGGCTTCGCAAAATGTCCGACGAAAAGACAGAGGCCGCCAAGGCGGAGGTGCACCGCCTCCTAGAGGCTAAATTCATCGAGCCAGTGGCTTACCCCACGTGGCTCTCCAATGTTGTAATGGTGCAGAAAAAAGTGGGAAATGGCGAATGTGCATAGACTTCACCAGTCTCAATAAGGCCTGCCCAAAGGACAATTTCCCGTTGCCGCGGATCGACAAAATAGTCGATAGCGCGGCCGGATGCGAGGTCATGTCACTCCTCGACTGCTTCTCCGGTTATCACCAGATATACATGAAGGAGGAAGACAAGGCTAGCACCAGCTTTATAACACCCTTCGGCACATATTGCTTCATCAGAATGCCGGAGGGACTCAAGAATGCCGGGTCCACCTTCTCCAGACTCACCAAAACAGTACTCGAAGGGCAGGTTGGCAGAAATATATTTACATATGTGGACGACATCGTCGTCGCCAGCAAGAATAAGGAGGACCATCTCGCCGACCTCGCCGAGACATTCGCGAACATGCGAGATGCACGACTCCGCCTAAACCCGGAAAAGTGCGTCTTCGGTGTTCGCCAGGGCAACATATTGGGCTACCTGGTATCACACCGCGGCATCGAGGCCAACCCAACCAAGATCCAGGCCATCGTAGACATGTCGCCTCCGCAGTCCGCCAGGGACGTCCAGCGTCTGACAGGCAGATTGGCCGCTCTCAACAGATTCATCTCCAGGTCCGCCGAGCGAAGTCTCCCCTTCCTCAAAACACTCCGCGGTGCAAAGGACTTCGCCTGGGGACCGGAGCAAGCAGCGGCCTTCGCCTCACTAAAACAGTACCTGTCGGAGCTGGCCATCCTCACAAGCCCCGACTCCTCGCTCCCCCTATTGCTCTACGTCGCGGCTTCGCCGCACGCGGTCAGCGCGGCACTAGTGCAGGAGCAGACAGTTGAGGGCGTGGTCAGGCAGTGCCCTGTTTACCATGTCTCCGAGGTACTGACACCGTCCAAGTGCAACATGACAGAACTGGAAAAGATTGCCTACGCAGTCGTTATGTCTTCGCGCAAACTGCGCCATTACTTTGAGGCATTCAAGGTCCGAGTCACCTCAGACAGGGGACTCGGCGAATTATTCAGAAACCTGGAGGCATCGGTGAGGATTGCCAAGTGGGCAGCCGAACTATCCGGCTACCACATCAGCTTCGAGCCCAGGACAACCATCAAGTCACAAGTCCTGGCATACTTCATCGTCGACTGGACTGGGCCAATAACATAGCCAGACCCGTCCACAGAGAAGGTTTGGACTATCCATTGCAACGGCGCATGGTGCCATGCGGGGGCAGGCGCCGCTGCAGTCGTCACCTCACCAGCCGGGGTCAAGCACAGATATGCAGCATGCCTCAGCTTCGCTCTGGAATCTGACAGATGCACAAACAATATAGCAGAATATGAAGCAGTTATCCTCGGCCTCCGCAAGCTAAGGGCCCTCGGAGTCACCACATGTATCATCAAAACAGACTCCAAGATAGTCGCCGGCCAGGTCGAGAAAGACTACGCAGCAAAAGACCCCGCCCTTATGCAATACCTCGCGGCCATCCAAAGTCTCGAGAGACAATTCAAGGGATTCACCCTGCAGCATGTGGATAGGGCCAAGAACGAGGAGGCCGACGCATTGGCCAAGGCCACCGCCAGGGGCGAGTCCTTGCCCTCCGATGTGTTTTTTCATATCATCGGCACGCCAGCCGTCCGGAGCCCCGAAGGGCTCCAAATAACTAATGACAGCGAGGGCCACCGCATAGTCAACCTAATCATGACCGAGGACTGGCGGGCACCAATAACCCTGTTCCTACAGGGGTACTATCATCCAACCGACGTCAGCGAGGCCAAGCGCCTCAAACATTGAAGCCGGGACTTCGCACTGATTGAGGGCCAACTCTACAAGAAAGGGGTCAGTCAGCCAATGCTTAAGTGCGTCACCGAAACCGAAGGCATGCAGATCCTACGTGAAGTCCACAGTGGCACGTGTGGCTCACACGCAGGGCCAAGGGCCCTAGCTGCCAAGGTGATCCGCCAAGGGTTTTACTGGCCCGCAATGATCTGCGCCGCAAATCGGGTCACAAGGTCCTGCGAAGCCTGCCAGAAGTTTTCTCCTCGGTCAGGCAGCCCCTCGCAGTATACAAAGCTGATTGACCATACATGGCCTCTCCAGCGCTGGGGCCTGGATATTGTCGGGCCCCTGCCCACCGCTCAGGGGAACCTTAAGTTCGCCTTCGTCGCCGTCGAGTACTTCACCAAATGGATCGAGGCGAGGGATGTTTCCACAATAACATCAAAGACTGCCCAAAAATTCTTCTGGCAAAACATTGTTTGCCGCTTCGGAGTACCGTCCGAACTAACAGTTGACAACGGCAAGCAGTTTGACAGCCAAGATTTCAAGGATTTTTGTTTCTCCATCGGCACTAAGCTTGCCTTTGCTTCAGTTTATCATCCGCAATCCAACGGGGTCGTGGAACGCGCCAATGGGAAAATCTTCACATCTGTCAAGAAGATGCTCCTTGATGAAAAAAGGGCAGATGGACTGATTTGTTACCTGAGGCAGTCTGGGCACTGAACACGACTGAGTGCAGGGCGACTGGGTTTACTC
The DNA here is from genome assembly GCA_029449295.1 of Zea luxurians. Classification (NCBI taxonomy): domain Eukaryota; kingdom Viridiplantae; phylum Streptophyta; class Magnoliopsida; order Poales; family Poaceae; genus Zea; species Zea luxurians. Next base: position 2,133,444 of record JAOPSE010000026.1, on the reverse strand, counting down.
CCTTCCGCCTTCTGTACGGATCGGAGGCCATGACCCCGCAAGAAATAAAGCATGGGTCCCCGCGAACAGTTTCGTCAGCCGTCCCCGACGTGGACGAGCCAACTTCAAAGGACCTCATTGACGGAGACCGAGTCTTCGCCCTACAGGCCCTAAACAAATACCAAGCCCAGACCAAAGCATGGCGCGACCACACAGTCATCCCGAGGGAGTTCAGCGAAGGGGACCTCGTACTCGTCCGGACAGCTCGGACGGAGTCCAGGGGCAAGCTGGAGCCCAAGTGGGAGGGCCCCTTTATAGTCAAGACAAAAGCTTCCCCCAGCGCTTACAGGCTCACAACGCCAAACGGCGAGGACCTGGAGCACTCCTGGAACATCGACAACCTCCGCAAATTTTTTGTTTGACTCATCAGGGCTGATTTCGCCCTTGTAATTCGCCAAAAACAATCTTGTACCGGCCCGCACTCTTTTCCTCCCGGGGGGTGAGGTTTTTAACGACGCGGAGCCATGTAATATATGAGAGAAAAATCCCCCGCAAAAACATGCGTCGAAAAAAGACCGCGACGACGGTCTTCGACATTCGACCAATTCGAGGTCACCGCGAGGCTAAGCGCTAGCCACCCTCGCGTGCGACAAATCCGCGCAGAAGTCGCCTAAAGGTGCAGCCGAACTAGCACAACAAGTGCGAAAAAAAAACCGAAGTCTACCACGAAGACTATCCGCGCAGAAGTCGCCTAAGGGTGCAGCCGGACTAGCACAACAAGTGCGAAAAAACCGAAGTCTACCGTGAAGACTATCCGCGCAGAAGTCGCCTAAGGGTGCAGCCGGACTAGCACAACAAGTGCGAAAAAACCGAAGTCTACCGCGAAGACTATCCGCGCAGAAGTCGCCTAAGGGCGCAGCCGGACCAGCACAACAAAAGCAGAAACGACAACATCAAACCGTCCGCGCCAAGACCGACTATAATCGCACCAGCTCAGCATAACAAAACACACCAGACAAAGTACACAACGCCTTCGCAGGCACGGACAAGCGAGAGCACACGACTTCATCATACAAGCCTTTACACATATACAAGCGAGGGCGCCACACTCTACATCGGCTCAACCTTAGGAATAATTCCCATCTGCCTATAATTAAATAACATTATCCTAAGCTCCTCACCCGCAAAAAGACTTCGCAGTTCCCCTTCCCCTGTACTCGCAGCGGCCGGCAAAGACAACAGTTCCTGCCGACCAGCCCTACTCACACGAAGCCGAGCCCCCTCCTCCCCACTAACCCTACGCTTTGCAACCGCCCTTCGTCGTCGGCGCCCGGTGCTAGGACCTGGCACATCTTGTGCGTCCACGGCGTGTGGCAAGGCCTCCGCCGCAGCCACATCCAAGGCCGCAAAATAATCCAAGTCCTCCTCCGACGACTCCTCAGTCCACTCAACCGAGCTCCCAGAGTCAGTAAAATCAAAAAACTCAGATGCAGATCCACCACATTCATTACCACCTTCCGCGGTCGAAGCCGCCAAAAATTCAGTAGTAGCGGTTGCGTGCGCAGGCCCAAAATCTTGAACCTGCGCAGCAACCAAAATTCAGCAACATATCCAAAATTCTCCAACCCTATACACCCACTACGCCACCTGCGAAGGTCCTGACGTTGCGGGAGCCTCCGCCGTTGGCCCCGCCGTCGCTTCCACTGTTGTTTCCGCCGCCACCGCCGCGGGATCTTCAGCACTCGGCGCAGCAGCTGCGGGGGCATCAGGCGCGCCTTCGGCCACCTTTGGGGGCAGGTCTTCGCTGGCCGCGGCGGATGTGGGGGCATCCGGCGCAGTCTCCAGGGTTGGCTCCGGGGCGACCCCAGACACGGCCTCCGCCGGGGTCGGCTCCGGGTCAGGAAGCGCGCTGTTCAACGCCCCGAAGTCGTCCACCCGCTCGCCACGCGCCGCCTAAGACAAAACACACAAAATTCAGCAAACACACGCACAGCCCACATCCAACAAACGCCAAACAAACGAAGACATTACCTGAGCCCTCGCCGTCTCGGCCCGCTCCCTGACCACCTCGCGACCGTGCGGACCCCACATCCGGTCATAGATGGCCCCGGCGGACTCCTTCACTACGGGGTCTTCGACCTTATAGATATCTCGATCAAAATCTTCATCAGCCTGGTTGAAGACCTCGAAGTGCCGGCACCCTTCGCGAGAGAGCGCGTTCATCGCCCCCTCGCAGGTGACCAGGGAGGCGTACGACATAAACCCCCCCACGACAGTGGGGAGTTCCTGCAGCTCCTCCTGCACCCATTCCAGACAGCGAAGCCCGGGCTCTCGGTCCGGTACTTCGAAGTCACTGGTCCGCGCACCCAGCTCACGATATGTATCCATAAGCTGTGTGCACGTCCGTTCGGCCTCCGCGCGCATCGCGGCCTCGGCCCGCTCCACGCGGCTCTCCAGGGCGATGAGCCGCTCCTGCAGCTGCTCGGCGCGCTCCCTGGCAAGATTGCCCTCCGCCCGGGCCAGCTTGGCCTCCGCCTGCGCAGCCTGCGCCTGGACGAGGGCCTCGTTGGTCTCCCTCCTCTCCCCCGCCAATTGGCGCCGGAGGTCAGCCTTCTCTCCTTCCAACGCGGCCACCCTGTCCACCAGCTTGCGGCACTTGCTGTCGGTGGCCGATTTCTCTCAGACGGCGTCAGCATGTTGTGTCCGAAGTCTCTCTACTTCGGCAGACACAACTGTCGTGAGGGCCCCTGACGCCGTGCGGTTGGTGAAGTTAGCCACCTGCACAACACACATAAGACCGCGGCCAAAAAAAAAGCGAAGTCTGGCTCAGCGGACCTGACTCAGCGACTCCACCACCCCCTTCAGCCGGCAGGACACAGCGCCCGCCTCATCCCTCACAGCCGCGAGGACCACCACCTCGCCTCCGGCGCTAAGAGCCCCGCCCTTCGCCTTCGGCGGTACGGCAGCCATCGTTGTCACCGCGGCAGGCGCAACTATAGCAAGTTGGCCTTCGTCCGACCCTGCGACGTAACGACGAATAAGTAACAATAATAATAAACAAAAAAGAGAGAGAGGAGCCAACGACTTACCACCGAGATAGTCCTCCACACTAATATTGGTGGCGAAGTCGGCGACACGCTTGCCTGCCGACGGCAACGCTCGGGCCGCCTTCGTGACCTCCGCCACTCCGCTGAGCGGCGGCACCACCTTCGTCGATTTGGAGCCTCCAGCGCCTGCCGTCGCCTCCGGCGCCTTGCTAGATGCAGAGGCGCCCGACTTCGCCGCCAGCGGCGGCTTGCCTCCGCCAGAGGCCGCAGCCTTCGCAGACCCCCGCTGCCTCTTCAGCTTAGCTTCAACGAGCCTGACAGCCGCCTGGCGCTTTTGTGCTGCTCCCTGGCGGTCCTTGTCCATCACTGCCGACACAACAGCAGCAATATTCCGCCCGTAAGGAAAAACTCTCCATTCGCGAACCATGCGAGATGTAAAAAAGTCCTCGCCAACCGCGCGGGGGATAGGAACATTCCTAGGCCAGCAACCCCCGGTAACCCTCAGCATCCGAGCCGAATACTCCCGGAGCTCGGGCGAAGACATCCTTCCCCCCGGGGCCGCGCACGTCCTCATCAACTCTCTAGCAAAACTATCAGAAACCCCAAGTCCTCCCATAGCAGTACCTAATTTTCTCTTTTTGGAGGATGGGGCGGCCACCGGCGCAGGGTCGTCTCCAGTCTCCACCACTGGCTTCTTCCCACGGCGGTCCACGTCGTCTTGACCAGGATAGCCGTCATACGGCAATCGATTTAATTCGAAAACCCTGTTCAAATGGTCATTCGACCCGCGGATATCAAAGCTGCGCTGGCCCTCTGTCCTCGGCATGTAGCGTCCAACGAGCCGCACCGCCCCATCCTCCGCATCACGCACAAAGGCGGCCGGGTCGCGGTTTCGCAGATTCAGTGTGAAGGCAGGACTTCGCACCACCCTTCCACCGTGAAAAGGCATCTGGCGAGGGCACACTTCGCCCAACGCCCAGCCATGCGCCAAGGGCCACACCCCGTACGCCACAAACTCTTCAACTAAATCGCGCCCACTGCTCTGACCGGCGGCGCACCGAAGGGCCCCTTCGTCCACATCCTCCTCTGCCACTTCAAAAGACGGGTACGCTGAGTAATAATGAGAACACATCTCGGACACGGGGAGTCCCTCATGGCCTTCGACGGTACCCTCAGCAACGTAAAACCAAAATTCATTCCAGTTGCCCCACTTGTTGCGGGCGCAAGGAACCAACTCGACTACTTGCATCGTGGTCTTGCCGGTCTTCGGCGTGAATGTGCAGGACCCAAACTGAGCAACTTCGTCCCCAATCATCCTCTTCTGCCAGTGCAAACAATAATACTTCGCAAAAACTTCAACCGATGGCTGTCCGCCGTACGAAGTCGTCGCCAAGACATACTTCGACAGAGCCACCACGGCATTCGGTGTCAGCTGATGTATTTGAACATTGAACCTGCGCAGGACTTCGCCAACAAACCGGTGCGCAGGCAAGCAGAGACCGGCGGCGAAGAACGCCTCGAAAACAACCAACTCACCCTCCGGCTCGGGGACTTCCTCCGTCCCTAGGGCACGAGCAACTCCGCCGCCGAAGTAACCCAACCGCTGCATATCTTGCACGCGGGCCGATGACATCCGCGACACGCCAAAATTAACAGAATCGTCGGCGCGCAACTCCTCCGCCATCAAACTACTCAGCGTCTCCTCAGACGAGGCAGCGGCCGGCGGCGAGGAATCGGCCGGCGGCGTAGCGGCAGCGGAAGAAGAAGAGGACGGCATCGCTACGTACCGTCGGCGGCGGCGGGCGGTCTGCTTCACTCTTGCTAGATCTCCGGCGAACAAGAGCACGGCGGGCAGACGAGCAGAAAGACGGCGGGCGGCTAGGGTTTTCACGGAGCGCGGAAAGTGAAGTTCAAAAAGCGCCGACCCCCGCCCCCTTTTATAGGCAGGGCGCGGCTCTTCGGGAAACCCGCAATCCGACAGGGCGCAGCGCTTCGGGAAACCCGCAATCCAACAGTATGCCGTCAATCAACGGTCACATCAAAAAACCCCGCGGAACTACTTCGAGCGAGGGCAGCGTCTCCGCCATCTAGCGACGTCTTCGGCACCAGGTGACTTTGTCGAACTGGTCCCTCGGAGGGCAAATGCTGGGGCGAAGGCAAAGACGCCACCCTTCGCTCGAAGTCTTCGCTGCAGCCGCCGGTCTGACAGAGACAAAACAGGCAGGGACACCCTTCACTGATTCGGCACCAGACGAAGACCTGCGACGAAGTCATCCCACAGTGCGGCCTCGTCCAGCTCAGAGGCCCGCGTGCGATCCGGCCCATTGTAACGGGCCCTGCGTGGCCGCCGTCTGTTACGGGCCTAATTTGTAAAGGCATCCCTGTAATTACAGTCTGTAACCCCACTTTATGGGAATATTCTGGGGATAACCTAGGTAGCTGAGGGCACATGCGTCCTTAGCACAAGGCGCTGGGCGCTCAGGTACCTATAAATACCCCTGCACAGTGCCCGTGGGAGGCCAGATTAACAGAGCTATTGCCTTCTAGCACGTAACCCTGTTGTCACCACTGTTCACCCTTGTTGGCCTCCTTGCGATTGAGAGCAAGTTCCAACAACAAGTCCACTAGACTAGTTGAAGTTTCTTGTGACATTGTGTTTGATGAGACTAATGGCTCTCAAATAGAGCAAGTTGATCTTGATGAGCTAGATGATGAAGAGGCTCTGTGCGTCGCGCTAAGGAACATGTCCATTAGGGATGTGTGTCCTAAGGAATTCGAAGAGCCTCCACAAGCACAAGATCAACCATCTTCCTCCATGCAAGCATCTCCACCAACTCAAGACGAGGATGAGGCTCAAGATGATGAAGGAGAAGATCAAGAAGATGAGCCACCTCAAGAAGACGGCAATGATCAAGGGGGAGATGCAAATGATCAAGACAAGGAAGATGAACAAGATCCAAGACCACCACACCCAAGAGTCCACCAAGCAATTCAACGAGATCACCCCGTGAACACCATCCTCGGCGGTATTCATAAAGGGGTAACCACTTGATCTAGTGTTGCTCATTTTTGTGAACATTACTCTTTTGTTTCCTCTATTGAGCCACACAGGGTAGAGGAAGCACTTCAAGATTCGGATTGGGTGCTGGCGATGCAAGAGGAGCTCAACAACTTCACGAGGAATGAGGTATGGCATTTAGTTCCACGTCCTAACCAAAATGTTGTAGGAACCAAGTGGGTCTTCCGCAACAAGCAAGATGAGCATGGTGTGGTGACAAGGAACAAAGCCCGACTTGTGGCCAAGGGATATTCACAAGTCGAAGGTTTGGATTTCGGTGAAACCTATGCACCCGTAGCTAGGCTTGAGTCAATTTGCATTTTATTTGCCTATGCTACTTACCATGGCTTTAAGCTTTATCAAATGGATGTGAAAAGTGATTTCCTCAATGGACCAATCAAGGAAGAGGTCTATGTTGAGCAACCTCCCGGCTTTGAAGATAGTGAGTACCCTAACCATGTCTATAAACTCTCTAAGGCGCTTTATGGGCTCAAGCAAGCCCCAAGAGCATGGTATGAAAGCCTAAGAGATTTTCTTATCGCTAATGGCTTCAAAGTCGGAAAAGCCAATCCTACTCTCTTTACTAAAACACTTGCAAATGATTTGTTTGTATGCCAAATTTATGTTGATGGTATTATTTTTGGGTCTACTAACGAATCTACATGTGAAGAGTTTAGTAGGATCATGACTCAAAAGTTCGAGATGTCTATGATGGGGGAGTTGAAGTATTTCTTAGGATTTCAAGTGAAGCAACTCCAAGAGGGCACCTTCATTAGCTAAACAAAGTACATTCAAGACATTCTTGCCAAGTTTGGGATGAAGGATGCCAAGCCCATCAAGACACCCATGGGAACCAATGGGCATATCGACCTCGACACGGGAGGTAAATCCGTAGATCAAAAGGTATACCGGTCGATGATAGGTTCTTTACTCTATTTATGTGCTTCTCGACCGGACATTATGCTTTCCATATGCTTGTGTGCAAGATTCCAAGCCGATCCTAAGGAAGTTCACCTTAGGGCCGTAAAACGAATCTTGAGATATTTAGTTTATACTCCTAAGTTTGGCCTTTGGTACCCCAGGGGATCCACATTTGATTTAATTGGTTATTCCGATGCTGATTGGGCATGGTGTAAAATTAATAGAAAGAGCACATCAGGGACTTGCCAGTTCTTGGGAAGATCTCTGGTGTCTTGGGCTTCAAAGAAGCAAAATTCTGTCGCTCTTTCTACCGCCGAAGCCGAGTATATTGCCGCAGGTCATTGTTGCGCATAATTGCTTTGGATGAGGCAAACCCTCAGGGACTATGGTTACAAATTAACCAAAGTTCCTCTTCTATGTGATAATGAGAGTGCAATCTGCATGGCGGATAATCCCGTTGAGCATAGCCGCACTAAACACATAGCCATTCGGTATCATTTCTTAAGGGATCACCAACAAAAGGGGGATATCGAGATTGCATATGTTAACACCAAAGAACAATTAGCCGATATCTTTACCAAGCCATTAGATGAGCAAACTTTTACCAAACTTAGGCATGAGCTAAATATTCTTGATTCTAGGAATTTTGATTGATATTTTGCACACATTGCTCATTTGTATACCTTTGATCATATCTCTTTCTTTGCTATGACTAATGTGGTTTTCAAGTGTATTTCAAGCTAAGTCATAGATTGAAAGGGAAAAGGAGTCTTCGGCGAAGACAAGGCTTCCACTCCACTCCATCGATTATTCATCCTTCGCCATCACTCCGCAACACACTCTCCAATTTGGTATAATCTTCACTTATATATTATTTACCATAGGGGGAGAAAGTAGTTAAAAGGGATTATATTTCACTCACAAGTATCCGTTTTTGGCGATTCATGCCAAAGGGGGAGAAAGTATTAGCCCAAAGCAAAAGGACCGCACCACCACCAATTTCAAAAATGTAGTCTTTCAAATATGGATCAAGAAAAGATTTTTCAATGGGTATGTTCTTTAATATGTTTTTTAATTGGTATCTTATTTTTGATATAATTTCTATATCTAAAACCCTCTTGAACACTAAGAGGAGGATTTCATTAAGGGGGAGTTTTGTTTAGTCAAAGGAAAAGCATTTGAAACAGGGGGAGAAAATTTCAAATCTTGAAAATGCTTCTCAAAATTCTATTCATATACCTTTGACTATTTGCAAAATATTTTTGAAAAAGAATTTCCAAAACATTGCAAAACAAAACAAGTGGTGCAAGCGTGGTCCAAAATTTTAAAATTAGAAGAAAGCCATCCATGCATATCTAGTAGAAATAGTTATTGGTTTCATTCCAAGCAACCTTTGCACTTACATTATGCAAACTAGTTCAATTCTACAGTTTTATATTTGCTTTGGTTTGTGTTGGCATCAATCACCAAAAAGGGGGAGATTGAAAGGGAAATAGGCTTACACCTTTTCCTAATTGATTTTGGTGGTTGAATTGCCCAACACAAATAATTGGACTAACTAGTTTGCTCTAAATTATAAGTTTTGCAGGTGCCAAAGGTTCACAACAAACTAATAAAAAGACCAAGAAAGGGTTCAAATAAAGAGAGCAAAAGACAACCGAAGTGTGCTCTGGTATGGCGCACCGGACTGTCCGATATGCCACCGGACAGTGTCCGGTGCACCAGGGAACTCAACTCCAAACTGCTCACCTTCGGGAATTCTGGGAGCCGCTCTGCTATAATTCACCGGACTGTCCGGTGCGCCAGTGGAGTAACGGCTACACAGCGCCAACGGTTGTTTGCAACGGGGAGTTAATGCGCTACAGTGCGCGCCTGCGCGCGCAGAAGTCAGAGCAGTGCCAGAAGGCGCACCGGACAGTCTACAGGACCTGTCCGGTGCACCACCGGACTGTCCGGTGGCCCAGAAGACAGAAGCTCCAACGGTCGAACCCTAACGGTCGGGTGACGTGGCCGGCGCACCGGACAGTGTCCGGTGGCGCACCAGACTGTCCGGTGCGCCATGCGACAGCAGCCTCCACCAAACGACTAGTTTGGTGGTTGGGGCTATAAATACCCCCAACCATCCACCATTCATAGCATCCAAGTTTTCAGCCTTCACACCTCATACAAGAGCTATAGCATTCAATACAAGACACAACCAAAGAGATCAAATCCTCTCCCAAGTCCAAAGACAATTCCAATCAAATAGTGACTAGTGAGAGAGAGATTCTTGTGTTCATTTGAGCTCTTGCGCTTGGATTGCTTTTCTTCTTCTTTCTTTCTTGTGTTCAACTCAATTATAACCAAGGCAAGAGACACCAATTGTGTGGTGGTCCTTGTGGGGACTTAGTGTCCCGTTTGATTGAGAAGAGAAGCTCACTCGGTCTAAGTGACCGTTTGAGAGAGGGAAATGGTTGAAAGAGACCCGGTCTTTGTGACCACCTCAACGGGGAGTAGGTTTGCAAGAACCGAACCTCGGTAAAACAAATCACCGTGTCATCCGCCTTATTTGCTTGTGATTTGTTTTTCGCGTGTCATCCGCCTTATTTGCTTGTGATTTGTTTTTCGCCCTCTCTTTCGGACTCGAATTTAATTCTAACGCTAACCCCGGCTTGTAGTGTGTGCTTAAGTTTGTAAATTTCAGATTTGCCCTATTCACCCCCCCTCTAGGCGACTTTCAACAGTCCGGTGCGCCACTGGACAATCACTATGCACTGTCCGATGTGTGCCACGTCATCGCAACCGTTAGGGTTCTAAGCAGTTGACCGTTGGGGCGCCTTGTCCTCTTGCTGCACCGGACAGTCTGGTGCCACACTGGACAGTCCGGTGCCCTCTGACTTCTGCGCTTCTGACTTTCTGCGCAGCACTGTTCCGCTCTGACATCTCCCCAGTCGACCATTGGATGAGCAGGGAGCCGTTGCTCTGCTAGCACACCGGACAGTCCGGTGAATTATAGCGGAGTGCGCCCTGGAATTCCCGAGAGTGGCTGGTTCGGAGTTGTACGGTCCTGGTGCACCGGACAGTGTCTGGTGCACCAAAACTCAACACACTCAAGTCCTTTTGCTCCAAATGAATCGTGACCCCTAACTAATTTCTTTCTTTGTTTGTGTTGAACCTTATGCACCTGTAATACATGAATTCTAGACAAACTAGTTAGTCCATGTGTTTGTGTTGATCATCAACCACCAAAATTAATTATAGGAAGTGGTTAACCCAATTTCCCTTTCAATGTGCGCTTGTGATTTGGGTTTATGATAAGTGATTGTCAACGTAGTAGCGTCTTGAGTTGAGTCATGTGGACTAACCGAGCATGGATGTGACTATGCAACTTGTATCTTGGGTTGTGGTGCATAGATGTGGAGTCTGAAGACAGTGGTCGTCAATGAAGGTAAAGGTCATGTGGTTCCATTTCGATGGACCGAGAGCGGTGAAGGATGAGCGCTAGGTCTCGATCGAGGTCCGGAGAAGCCGGATGTGTTCGGTGTGGTTATACTAGACTTATCTAGTATGAGCCTCGGTACCATGTTCAATTTGGAATTTTTAGGGTGTTGTCCTTGAATTTTCTATGAGAGGATGCTCTCTTGTTTCGACCTTCTAAACTAGAATTTCTAGGCATGATGCTCGAAATTTCTAAGGTGAGTTCTATGCGAGGCCAAAGGTGCACTATAATGCATACCAGACATGTTGATTATATGTATTAGACTTGTCCAGTATGACCTAGCAATGCCTTAATAGCCACAAATGGCTAGTTTCGAGCGAGTGGGGTATTATGGAGGCTGTTGATTCTAGTATTCCCCATATATATTCTAAAGCCTTTGAGCCACTCGCCACACTTCTCTTGACGAGAATAATTGAGCCCTAAAGTTGAATCTATTTTGTGGATTAGAGTGAAATACAAATAGAGAGCAACGACAACACTTATGCACTTGAGGCATTCGACGATCTCATGATTTGCATTTGTTATTCTTGGAGCTTAGATCCTAGACGACTAGGAATATATAACAACAACTATTACTACTACTAACAACAAATATCAGTCGACATTATCATCAACATCAACACATTTCGCCACAGTGCAAGAACTGAAGCTCTATCAAAGAGTCTGAGTTACTACATTGACATAAAAAAAAAACTTAATCCTCTATGCCTTTGAAACTAGAAGTGCCCTTTTCCCTTCATTATATTATATGCAGCTTTTTTTTTACCATTAATTCAAGTTCCCATGCAAAGAGCCCAAATTTATTATAGATGAATGCGTTTTAGCTAAGTAAAAAAACCTATCTCATTTATTTACTAATAATAACAAGAAGAAATAAAAATATATTTTAGAGCCTTACTACTTATCTAAGATGTCACAAAAATCCACAAGGCCCTCAAGTAGTAGGTACTCTAGTTAGCACGAACTGGATAGATCATGCGAGGGCGTTGACGACCACGGGGCTTCTGACATAGTGGATCCCGTCTGTCCAGACGAGCCTCCCAAAGACGTAGCCCATCCCGAGCTTGTCCTGCTGCGACGTCACCGTCACCTTGAACTCCTTCTCCTCACCGACCTTGCTGAACTCAAGCACCCTCGGCTTCACCTCCATAGTGATCCCAACCGGCGCGCGCCAGGACGCGAGGTACTTGGCCGGACGGCCGACGTTCTTCAGCCGCCGCGTCACCGTCTGCGTGCCGCGCAGCGACGGCACCACGATGGACGGGTAGTTGAGGTCCTCCATGGCGGGCGCCTCCTTAGCGCTATTAGCTGGGCACGCGAACTTGCCGGCGCTGAGCCGCTTCATGTCTGCCGCGGAGATGCCCATGGCGCAGATGAAGGTGAAGTAGTCGTCGGGGCCGGCGTCGTACACGAGGCCCGGGTCGACGGCGCGGTTGGGGTGCACGTTGCCGGCGCCGTAGGCGAAGGCGTTGGCCTCCTTGCCGTCGTGGTCGCGCATGGGCGCTCCCGTGTTGTCCTGGGTGCGCGCCGTGGTCATGATCGCGGAGCGCATCGCGGCGGGGCTCCACTCGGGGCGCGCCGCCTTGAGGAGAGCGATGACGCCGGAGACGTGTGGGCACGCCATGGACGTGCCGGACAGGATGGCGTACTCGGAGCGGCGCTTGTCGGAGGCGAGCTCCGTGGGGCCGACGTACTCGGTGAAGGCGGCCAGGATGTCGACCCCCGGCGCGGCGATGTCGGGCTTGAGCACGTACGGCAGAGTCCCGCTGGGCCCGCGGGAGGAGAAGCCCGCCACGGACGGCGAGTTCTTGACGCCCACCTCCGTCTTGGCGGGCGAGATGTTGGCGACGGGGTTGCTGGTGGACCCCATGTAGCCGTACAGAGAGACGGCCTCGCTGTAGGTGATCATGGTGGCCGGGAGCACGTGCGGGTCGGCGACGATGTCGTCACCGTCCATCCTGTCGTTGGCGAGGATCATCCCGGCTCCCCCGGCCTCGAGCACGGCCATCCCCTTGGTGACTCGGGAGACGTCGCCTCCGCCTCCGCCTCCGCCGCCGCGGCGGCACACGACGATCTTGCCCCTGATGGCAGCAGGGTCGAGGGTGCCGAGCCCGCAGCTGGCCGCGTCGTACGGGTTGGAGGTGGTGCGCGCGGCGCGCGCGGCGTCGATCATCGGGTAGAGCACGCTGGAGTGCAGCGTAGTAGACTCGAGGCTCATTCCCCTAAGGCGCACGCTATTGCCGAGGGTGAGAACGTTGGGGAAGTCTCTGTCGACGGTGGTGGCGGCGACTGTGGTGACCCATGGCGCGGCATTGACGACGGTGTCATCGTACGGGCCGGAGTTGCCGGCGGAGCAGACGACGGAGACACCGTGGATGGCGGCGTGGAGCGAGCCGAGCATGACAGGCTCGTGGAAGAGTGACTTGACGTCATCGGCGAGGGGCGCGTCCTGACCGAAGGAGACGGAAATGACATCGGCGCCGTCATGGATGGCGGACTCGAAGCCCGCGAGGACGTCGGCGGCGGCGCACTCTCCCGACCAGCACACCTTATAAGCGGCGACGCGCGCACGCGGCGCGCCGCCTTTGGCTGTGCCAGTGGCATAGCCGAAGAGACTGGCACGGGGCACAAAGCCACCGGCGGCGGTGGAGAGCGTGTGGGTGCCGTGGCCCTCGGTGTCGCGCGTCCAGTTGGCGTTCACCACGGCTGGGTTACTAAGGAGCATGTCTTTATTGAAGAACCTAGCGCCGATGAGTTTGCGGTTGCAGGCGACACCGTACTTAACGGTGTCTTGACAGGAGCCCTTCCAGCGAGCTGGCACTTGGCCACCGTCGTCTTGGAAGCTGTGGGACTCGGGCCACACTCCGCTGTCGAGACTGGCGATGATGACGTCCTGTCCGAACCTAGCGTGGTTCCAGATGGAGCCAGGGAGGACGTGACCGTCGCGCTCCAGGTCCATGAAGTCCCAGGACCGCGTGGTGTGCAGCTTGAGCATCTTGCTCTCCAGCACCGCCACCACCTCAGGGTGCTCCGCGATCTGCTGCGCGACCGACTCCTCCAGGTGCGCCGCGAAGCCATTGATGCTGCTCTTGGTGTAGGAGTAGAAGATGGACTGCCGCGCCGTCTCATGGTGGAGGTGGTCGTCGCCGCCGAGGATCGATGCCAGGAGGTGGTGGTGAGACTGGGTTGCGCGAGCATGCTCCTCCGCCGACGCATCACGGCCATATGCATGTGATCCCAGATACACAATGTAGGACTGCATTGCATTATTATTATTATTATTATTATAAGGGGATTTTAAAAAAAAAAGAATTCCTCCTAGCTATATCCTGCTACAAGATCGCAAGCAACAAAGCGATATTTCATATTGCCTTTTTGTATGCTTCCACTACAAGATGCTCGGCGACGCACAGGGTCAGGAACTGGACGACGGCGACCCAGAGCAGCGACCTCCTCCGCCTCGTCGCCATGGCCTGGGCTGGGATCGATAATAAGCAGCAGCTAGCTTTGCTCCTCAAGATATATATGATGCGGCTGTCTGGTGCAGGTTTCAGGGGCCTAAATTTGGCTATGCTTTGACTTGACTGCGAGCAAGGGATCGATCGCCATTCATTCATTCATTCATTCAATTCATCACCAAGCTGCAAGCTGGATCTATCGAGAAAGTTTCAACACCGGATGAGGAAACTCATCTCAGGATCTGACCTGCATGCCTACTAACCAAAGGGGAGTACTGCACTGCCAACCAAACCGGACGGAAATGTCGGCATGTCAGTCAGTCGATCGAAGCCCCCAAAGCCAACCACTATCATAGTTGTATTGTCAATTACGGTCTTTTTTTGGGGTTGAACGTTACAACAAGAGTAAAACATACTACTACTCCCTAAACTTAGACAGTTTTGTCATCTCGGCCCTAGACCCTCAAAATGCACATCTACGTTTCTAAATTTGTGAAGTGTATCGATCCCTAAACTTTCAACATGCACGTTGTAGCCCATATACTTTTATGATTGTGTCATATGGATTTATAAACTTGTTTTCGATGTTATTGTTGGAGGTCTTCGTCTTTCAAAGGTCCTAAAAACACACTTAATTATCGGTTGCCAGCATGTTTTTAAGCATCACAGGAGCCTCGGTGTCGAATACCTTCAGAATAGGATGAGGATAAAGACGAAGATGTTAAGCTTCGTCGCAACAGCATATGGAAACGGAGATGAACAATGCTGGGAGAAGGTGTCTACGATTCTGTGCCCAAGATGCTATAGGCAGAAGTCAATATTGCCCTCGCATCGCTTTTTAAATCATACGTACATGTCTTGTGAGTATATTTGTAATTTCATACGAAGCTGTACGATCTCCTATAAATAGATGAACAGTGCCCTGCATAAGACACCTTTGATCGGGCTGGATCATTGCATCATGTAATCTCTCTCCCAAAGCATCTTCGTTCTAATTCACTTTGTAGAACCGAATGTACGATTGTAAATTTATCATACAAAGGGAAAGGAATGAAATATCGAAATATCCAAGATGAGTCATCATGTTTAACTTCTTTACATTCCTTATAAATTCGTTTACATACGGATATACAATTTATTTAATTAAAACCTCAACCTTCGTTTTTGAAGGAGTCATTTCGAAGAGGTAGCTGCTCGAAGACGAAGGCTTGTTATCTTTTTAACATTGTGTTGCCTTGTTTTCAATTGTATATAGCAATCGAGAACAAGTGACCAACAGTCATAACAGGTCTAAATATTATGGACCTTTCATGATACCATAAACAATTTTAAATACCTAGATGATACCCCATATAAGTATAAGGACTGAAATGTGCACGTTGAAAGTTTATAGATCGATGTGATACCATTTTACAAGTTTAGAGACTTGGATGTGCATTTGATGAGTTTAGAAACTCGGATGATACAACGCTACAAGTTTAGAAGACTGCATTGTATTTTACTCTCACAACAAACTACACATGCATAATGCTTGAAGTAACCAAGCATTCTCTAAGCATACTAAGGCATCCAGACTCCGCTCCCACGCATTTGATTCGTTGTGTTAGTGATTTGAGCTCCACTCGAGTTGTGAACTCCCTGTGTTGTCCTTTGAGCTCAAGTCTTCATTTGTGTGCGTGGTTGTGCTGCGTATTTGAGTCTTGTGTGTGTTGCTCTCCTCCCTTACTTCTGTGTTTCTTTTGTGATCATCATTATAAGGGCGAGAGGCTCCAAATTGTGGAGATTCCTCGCAAACGGGAGAAAGACTATAAGGAAGAAAGCTGTGGTATTCAAGTTGATCATCGGATCGCTTGAAAGGGGTTGAGTGCAACCCTCGTCCATTGGGACGCCACAACGTGGAAGTAGGCAAGTGTTACTTGGCCGAACCACGGGATAAAAATCACGTGTCTCGTGTGTTGCTTCTTGTGATTGTTTTGTTCGCACAAGCGTGTTCCATAGCCACTTGATTTAACTAACACTTTAATAATCAAGTTAGTGGCTATTTAGTGTTTGATTTTACAGGATCACCTATTCACCCCCCTCTAGGTGCTCTCAATTGGTATTAGAATCGTACTCTTCATCTAAGGGACTAACCGCCCGAAGAGATGGATCCTAAGGGAAAGGGGATGGTGGTCAACGACAAGGAGAAGGAGTCCCTCTTCAACGAGCGAAGAGACGACAAACCCACTGACTCAGGCTCGAGTCATAAGAAGAGGGACGGGAAAAAGAAGAGGCGCATCAAGAAGATCATCTACTACGACAGTGATGCCTCATCTTCTTCACCAAGGGACGATGACGACGACGACTCTTCGTCAAAGAAAAAGACGGTTAATCAAAATTAT
The DNA here is from genome assembly GCA_029449295.1 of Zea luxurians. Classification (NCBI taxonomy): domain Eukaryota; kingdom Viridiplantae; phylum Streptophyta; class Magnoliopsida; order Poales; family Poaceae; genus Zea; species Zea luxurians. The sequence continues at coordinate 2,117,122 of JAOPSE010000026.1, read as the reverse complement.
TCTTTTGATTTTTCTCGCATTCCCTATAATTCAAATGCACATTTACTATCAATTCCCCTTGGAAAACCTCCACACTTTGATGGAGAGGACTATTCGTTTTGGAGTCATAAAATGCGTAGTCATCTATTCTCTCTCCATCCTAGCATATGGGAAATTGTAGAAAATGGGATGCATTTTGATAGTACCGATAATCCTGTGAGTATTAATGAGCAAATCCACAAAAATGCCCAATCTACTACTGCTTTGTTAGCATCTCTTTGCAGGGACGAATATAATAAAGTGAGTGGCTTGGACAATGCCAAACAAATCTAGGATACCCTCAAGATATCACATGAGGGAAATGATGCCACTATGATCACAAAGATGGAACTAGTGGAAGGCGAGCTGGGGAGGTTCGCGATGATCAGGGGAGAGGAGCCAACTCAGACCTACAACAGGCTCATGACCCTGGTCAAAAAGATCTGAAGCTATGGAAGCACAAGATGGGCGGATCATGATGTCGTCCGACTCATGCTAAGGTCATTTACTGTAATTGACCCCCATCTTGTCAATCTTATTCGTGAAAACCCCAGGTACACCAAGATGACGCCCGAGGAGATCCTCGGAAAATTTGTGAGCGGGCGCATGATGGTGAAGGAGGCGCGATATGTGGATGATGCGCTAAATGGTCCACTGCCCAACTACGAGCCACAGCCCGTTGCCCTCAAAGCAACGAGCAGCAGGGAGACACTACCGAGCAAGGTAGCACAAGTGGAGGCTGTCGGGCTCAACGTGGACGAAATGACGCTCATCATCAAGCGCTTCAAAACCGCCTTGAAAGGATGCAAGGAATACCCCAACAAAAATAAAACAAGGGGAAAGCGCTCCTGCTTCAAATGTTGTAAGACTGGTCATTTCGTAGCACAGTGCCCCGATAATGATAATGACCAGGGACAACAAAAGCACGGGAAGAGGGAGAAGAAGAAGAACTACAAGAAGGCAAAGGGTGAGGCACACCTTGGAAAGGAATGGTATTCTGACTGCTCTTCATCTGACTCCGACGATGAAGGATTGGCTGCCTCAGCCTTCAACAAGTCTTCACTCTTCCCCAACGAACGTCATACATGTCTTATGGCTAAGGAGAAGAAGGTATGTATTCGAGATACTCCTAAGTACTCTTCTTCTAGTGATGAGGAATCTTCTGATGATGAAGTAGATTACTCTGAATTGTTTAAGGGTTTAGATAGAGCTAAGGTAGAGAAAATTAATGAATTAATCGATGCTCTAAATGAAAAAGGATAGACTTCTAGAAAAGCAAGAGGACATTTTATATGAGGAACATGACAAGTTTGTTAGTCTTCAAAAATCCCTTGCTTTAGAAATTAAAAGAAATGAAATGCTATCCTCTGAGTTGTCTGCTTGCCGTGAATCTGTCTCTAGTTAAAGAAGTTAAATGATGAATTAATTGCTAAGCTAGAGGAAGTTAACAAAGCTAGTTCATGTATAGAGCATGTTGTTATTTGTAATAGATGTAAGGATTTTGATGTTGATGCTTGTAATGAACATCTTTCTTCTATTACCAAATTAAATAATGAGGTGGCAAGTCTTAATGCTCAACTTAAGACTTGCAAGGTTGATTTTGATAAATTGAAATTTGCTAGGGATGCCTACACTATCGGTAGACACCCTTCAATTAAAGATGGACTTGGTTTTCGAAAGGAAACCAAGAACTTAACAAGCCAAAGGACTCTCGTTCCCAACAAGGAGAAAGGCAAGCCCCCTATGGCGAGTAGTCCTCAAAGGAACCATGCTTTTATTTATGATAAGAAAATTGCTAGCCGTTCTCATTATAATAAGAGTTATGTTCATGCTGCTTATAATGATTCACATGCTATGTTTGCCTCTAGCTCCACTTTTGTTCATGGTAGAAGTAGGCCTAGGAGAAATCATGTTGTGTCTCATGCGCCTAGGAGAATGTGTAATGAACCTTCTACCATTTATCATGCGTGCAATACTTCATTTGTACTTTCATGTAAAAATGCAAAAGTAGTTGCTAAGAAGCTGGGATCCAAATGCAAGGGAGACAAGACTTGTATTTGGGTTCCGAAAACTATTGTGACTAACCTTGTAGGACCCAACAAGAGTTGGGTACCTAAAACCCAAGCTTAAATTCCTTGCAGGTTTATGCATCCAGGGCTCAAGCTGGATAATCGATAGCGGATGCACAAACCACATGACGGGGGAGAAGAAGATGTTCACCTCCTACGTCAAGAACAAGGATTCCCAGGATACATCATCTTTGGAGATGGGAACCAAGGCAAGGTCAAAGGCTTGGGCAAGATAGCCATTACTAACGAGCACTCAATATCGAATGTATTTTTAGTAGAGTCGCTCGAGTACAATCTTCTGTCTGTAAGTCAATTGTGTCACATGGGTTACAATTGCTTGTTTACAAACATTGATGTATCTATCTTTAGAAGAAGTGATGGTTCATTAGCTTTTAAGGGCGTATTAGACGGCAAGCTCTACTTAGTTGATTTTTCGAAAGAGAATGCCGGTCTAGATGCATGCTTAATAGCTAAGACTAATATGAGCTGGCTGTGGCATCGCCGTCTAGCACATGTTGGGATGAAGAACCTTCATAAGCTTCTAAAGGGAGATCATGTGTTAGTACTAACCGATGTCTGTTTTGAGAAAGACAGACCATGTGCATCATGTCAGGCATGGAAACAGGTGGGAAGCACACATCACGGCAAGAATGTGATGACAACATCAAGACCACTGGAGCTCCTTCACATGGATCTTTTCGGACCTGTTGCCTATCTAAGCATCGGGGGAAGTAAGTATGGTCTTGTAATTGTTGATGATTTTTCCCGCTTCAATTGGGTGTTCTTTCTACAGGATAAGTTAGAAACCCAAGGGACCCTAAAGCGCTTCTTAAGGAGAGCTCAAAATGAGTTTGAGCTTAAAGTGAAAAAGATAAGGAGCGACAATGGGTCCGAGTTCAAGAATACATAAGTTGAAGAGTTTCTTGAGGAGGAAGGCATCAAGCACGAGTTCTCCGCTCCGTACACACCACAACAAAATGGTGTGGTAGAGAGGAAGAACATGATGCTTATCGACATGGCGAGAATGATGCTTGGAGAGTTCAAGACACCCGAGCGGTTTTGGTCGGAAGCTGTGAACACAGCCTGCCACGCCATAAACCGGCTCTATCTACATCGCCTCCTCAAGAAGACCTCCTACGAACTCCTTACCGGTAACAAACTCAATGTCTCTTACTTTCGTGTATTTGGGAGCAAATGCTACATTCTGGTGAAGAAAGGTAGACATTCTAAATTTGCTCCCAAGGCAGTAGAAGGGTTTTTACTAGGGTATGACTCAAACACAAAGGCGTATAGGGTCTTCAACAAATCATCAGGATTAGTTGAAGTCTCTAGCAACGTTGTATTTGATGAGACTAATGGCTCTCTAAGAGAGCAAGTTGATCTTGATGACATAGATGAGGATGAAGTTCCGACGGCCGTAATGCGCACGATGGCGATAGGCGATTTGTAACCATAGGAACTACATGAACAAGATCAACCATCTTCCTCTACAATGGTGCATCCACCAACTCAAGATGATGGACAGGTACCTCAAGAAGAGGAGCGTGATCAAGGGGGAGCACAGGAAGAACATGCTATGGAGGAAGAAGCACCACGGATCCCTCCAACTCAAGTCCGAGCGACGATCCAAAGACATCACCCCGTCGATCAGATTTTGGGTGACATCAACAAGGGAGTAACCACTCGCTCACAATTAGCTACTTTTTGTGAGCATTACTCGTTTGTTTCTTCTATTGAGCCTTTCAGGGTAGAAGAAGCCTTGCAGGATCCGAACTGGGTGTTGGCCATGCAGGAAGAGCTCAACAACTTCAAAAGGAATGAAGTCTGGAGTCTGGTGCCACGTCCAAAGCAAAATGTTGTGGGAACCAAGTGGGTGTTCCGCAACAAGCAAGATGAGCATGGGGTGGTGACAAGAAACAAAGCTCGACTTGTGGCAAAAGGTTATGCCCAAGTCGCAGGTTTGGATTTTGAGGAGACTTTTGCTCCTATGGATAAGCTAGAGTCAATTCGAATTTTATTAGCCTATGCCGCTCACCACTCTTTTAGGCTATTTCAAATGGACGTGAAGAGCGCTTTCCTCAATGGGCCAATCAAGGAGGAGGTATACGTGGAACAACCCCCTGGCTTTGAGGATGACAGGTATCCCGACCACGTGTATAAGCTCTCTAAGGCGCTCTATGGACTTAAGCAAGCCCCAATAGCATGGTATGAATGCCTTAGAGATTTCCTTATTTCGAATGCTTTCAAGGTTGACATGTAATGGTGATCTCTTTGTTTGCCAAATTTATGTCGATGACATAATATTTGGTTCTACTAATCAAAAGTCTTGTGAGGAGTTTAGCAGGGTGATGACGCAAAAGTTCGAGATGTCAATGATGGGCAAGTTAACATACTTCCTTGGGTTTCAAGTGAAGCAACTAAAAGACGTCACCTTCATCTCCCAAACAAAGTACACTCAGGATCTTCTCAAGAGGTTTGGGATGAAGGACGCCAAGCCCGCGAAGACACCGATGGGAACTGACGGGCATGTTGACCTCAACAAAGGAGGTAAGTCCGTTGATCAAAAGGCATACCGGTCCATGATAGGTTCATTACTTTATCTTTGTGCTAGTAGACCGAACATTATGCTTAGTGTATGCATGTGTGCTAGATATCAATCCGACCCCAAGGAGTGTCACCTTGTGGATGTTAAGCGAATTCTTAGTTATTTAGTTTCTACGCCTTGCTTCGGGATCTGGTATCCAAAGGGGTCTACCTTTGACTTGATTGGATACTCAGACGCCGACTATGCTGGGTGCAAGGTTGATAAGAAGAGTACATCAGGGACATGCCAATTTCTAGGAAGGTCCCTGGTGTTCTGGAGCTCCAAGAAACAGACATCCATTGCCCTATCCACTGCTGAGGCCGAGTACGTTGCTGCAGGTCACTGTTGCGCGCAGCTACTATGGATGAGGCAAACCCTCCGGGACTTTGGCTACAATCTGAGCAAAGTCCCACTCCTATGTGACAATGAGAGTGCAATTCGCTTGGCGGATAATCCTGTTGAACACAGTCGCACTAAGCACATAGACATCCGGCATCACTTCCTGAGGGACCACCAGCAAAAGGGAGATATTGATATTTATCATATTAGCACCGAGAACCAGCTAGCCGATATCTTCACCAAGTTGTTGGATGAGAAAACATTTTGCAGGTTGCGGAGTGAGCTAAATGTCTTAGATTCACGTAACTTGGATTGATCTATAGCATACATGTGTTCCATGCCTTTGATCATGTTACTTTGAGCATTTACATTATTCGTTGTATATTTATGGTGCTCAAGTTGTACAAGTCTTCCCCGGACCTCACAAGTCCATATGCAAATGGTGCACATATTTAGGGGGAGATGTGCTACAACTTGACCCTTTGAGACTAACATGTTTGTTTAAGTACACCTGATGTAGTCTCAAAGGTACATTGAAAGGGAAACTGAACTTGGACGATGCAAAGACTTCCACTGTACTCCGGTATTAGTGTATTTAATTCCAAGTTCATACTTATGCTCTCATTGCCTTTTTGCTATTAATTGACATTTTTTGGTGAGACAATGGGGTTAAAGGGCAAAAAATGATCCCGTTTTGGTGCTTAATGCCAAAGGGGGAGAAATTAAGGCCAAAGCAAAATGGATCAGCCAACCACTTGTGAATTTTGAAAATAGTAGAGTAAGAATTTGTGATTTGCTCAAAATACTCTTATTGCAAAATTTGGTCTCTTGTGGGGGAGAATTATTGATTATGGGAAAATGGGGGAGTTTTTGGCACTTGATTAATTTTACTCTTGGAATATCTCTCTATGTGCCCAAACAACCGTGTTTAACTTAGAGATATAAAAATGAATCTGATTTGTAAAAACAAACCAAGTGGTGGCAAAGAATGATCCAAATATGCCAAATCCTAAGTAAAGAGAATTTGGTCTTCATTTGCATTGATGTTGCACTTCTTTTTGTTGCTTTTTGATGTGTTGGCATGAATCACCAAAAAGGGGGAGATTGAAAGGGAAATATGCCTTTGGGCCATTTCTATAATGTTTTGGTTATTAAATACCCAACTCGATTGATTAAGTTCTTATAAAGAGAGAAATACAAATCATATTACAAGGTATGTTTCTAGACTTAGTACATTGTTTTTGAATACTAATGTGTCTGTCTAAGTGCTAGAAACAGTGACAAAAGAAGGAGAAAAGAAATGGGAAAGAGGTGGTTGTGTGCATCCAACTCCAGCTCAGCCTGGCACACCGGACTGTCCGGTGCCCTAGGCTGGCTGACGGTGAACCAGCTGCTCTCAGGAATCGACAGAGTTGTATGGCTATAAATCACCGGACTGTCCGGTGAGTCATCCATGACGAACTCGTCGGTCTCGGGAAATGAAAAAGGCGACATGGCTAAAATTCATCGGACTGTCCGGTGGTGCACCAGACTGTCCGGTGAGTCAACTGCGCCAGCGGCCTACGGTCGTTCGCGCGATCAACGCGCGACATGTGGACAGCTCCAACGGTCGGCTGGGTGCACCGGACTGTCCGGTGCGCCAACCAGCCCCAAGGAGCAACGGTCGGATGCGCCAGATATGGAAGGAGATCGCGCACCGGACTGCTACAGTTACTGTCCGGTGGTGCACCGGACTGTCCGGTGCACCACTCGACAGAAGGCAAGAAATGCCTTCCAAATTGATCTCCAACGGCTCCTAGCTGCCTTGGGGATGTAAAAGGGATCCCTAGGCGCATGGAGGAAATAACCAAGCATTCTCTAAGCATACTAAGACATCCAGACTCCGCTCCCACGCATTTGATTCGTTGTGTTAGTGATTTGAGCTCCATTCGAGTTGTGAACTCCCTGTGTTGTCCTTTGAGCTCAAGTCTTCACTTGTGTGCGTGGTTGTGCTGCGTATTTGAGTCTTGTGTGTGTTGCTCTCTTCCCTTACTTCTGTGTTTCTTTTGTGATCATCATTGTAAGGGCAAGAGGCTCCAAATTATGGAGATTCCTCGCAAACGGGAGAAAGACTATAAGGAAGAAAGCCGTGGTATTCAAGTTGATCATCGGATCGCTTGAAAGGGGTTGAGTGCAACCCTCGTCCATTGGGACGCCACAACGTGGAAGTAGGCAAGTGTTACTTGGCCGAACCACGGGATAAAAATCACGTGTCTCGTGTGTTGCTTCTTGTGATTGTTTTGTTCGCACGAGCGTGTTCCATAGCCACTTGATTTAACTAACACTTTAATAATCAAGTCAGTGGCTATTTAGTGTTTGATTTTACAGGATCACCTATTCACCCCCCTCTAGGTGCTCTCAAGAGTCCGTGAGGCGGGTCGATGGTGAGTTCCGACCCATGATTCTCGGCGTTAGCTTCGGTAATCCAGTTCGTGCGCGCGGCAGGTTCTGAGAGGGAGACAGGAACACCGCTGACCATGCGAGGATACGAGCGCGTGGGGAGGGTGAGTCCGCAGCCGCGAGAGATTAGGACGAGCCATGACAGAAATCTAGGGCGGATCGAGTTTCTATTGAGAGATCCCAACGCCCACGGCGCCCGGTCTTCATTTACGCGAAATCTGCGTTATGAACGGAGGTGGGTGATGGGTCTTACACGATGGCCCCACACGTCAGTCAGCGACCAGGTGAGCGCGTAGTGGAATCTGGCATGACAGGCTGCCCGTGGGCCCCGCATGGAAGTGGCCCAGTGTTAAGGTGGTAATGGGCTGCGCGGGAGTAATTCCCTAGTGGGCCGAAAAGCGGGATCTCAGCTCATTCAGGTATTTCTCCTTTTCTTTTTCTTCTATTTTCTATTTTTCTTTATTCATAATTATTTTGAATCCAAATTTGAATTTTGAATATGAGTTCCACCTTTGAGTCAATTATACAAATTCAAACTCTAGTATAGGAATAATATATTTTTATTTACTTATTTTTATCCACATAGTATTTATTTTCTTCCCTTTTCTAACTTCTAGAATTTCCTTTTCTAATTCAAAGTTCTCCCTTCAAATTCAATTCAAATTCAAACACATGTTTTGAACTTCAACTTTTCAAGTGTCAAAATAATTCCTAATATAAAATCTATTGTTTACAATTATGAAGCAGTAGATATATATTTATTTTAATTGATTTATTTGTTTGGTAGATGTTTGAAGTATGAGGAACACTCATATTACTTTCTTTCTTTTTCTGAAAAATAGTGTTTTGAAGGTGGGATAAGAAGTAAAAGTTACTTCAAAATTAGGTATTCATGTAAATAAATGTGTATGGTGCATAATTTAATGTTATGTATAATTATTTAGTTGAATAGAAAACTTTTCTATTACCTCTTTTCTAAAATAATTCTTGGTTTTCAAAATTCAGTCCTCAATCTTTCAATACTCAAGTATAATTTGAGATATCTGAATTTGCTATTTTATCTCTTCATATATTTATTTTATTATTAATAATAATTTTTTTCTTATACAGATTTTGGGACTTACATTAGCAAACTCTTCTAGGTCTTGAGAGCTCATTAAGTCATCTTCACTCTCATTGAAGTCATCCTCTTCCTTACCCAAGTTATCATCATAAGTTTTATCGTGAACAGCAGGAATATCAGCATCTTCTCCTTCTATCACCTCAGAAAATCTCAAAGTATTTTTGCCTTGAGAAGCATAATCTTCTATGTTTTCATTTAACATAATATCCATACCAGATAGATCTTCCTCATTTTTGGTTTTTTCCCAGATATTTCAAAAGTAGGTCATCAAAACCATGTCTCTCAATAGAGGCTCTCTTACCAAGATTAATGGAATCATCATTCCATCCTTCTTCAGTTATAGAATCAATTTTAAGATATATGTCATAGAGAAAGGGTTTAACGCCCACCTAAACAATTGGGGGAATCATAGCCACACTTTTAACATGCACCTTGAACCTCACAATATCCTTAATATCTAAGGATAATATGTCCACTTCTTCCACTGCCCCAATTGTGGAACCAAGTTCGCAAATGGCTTGATAATTTTGTAGTTCCTCTGGAACATTGTCTGCAACCATCCATACAATATGCAGTTTTGACTTTGGTTTAGCCTGTGAGCTCCAAGGAGTCACATCAATTTTAGCACCAGACAATTTCATTTTGAGTTCAGGGAAATTTATCATATCATCCAACCTCTCCTGAGAGGGGAATTGCATAAGGAAACCAGAATGACATTTAGTGGCCTTCCAAGTTTTACCTCAAGGGAAATGGAATCCAAAGTCCTTTTAAAGATCTTCAGCAGTGACCAAACCTTCTACAACCTTCACCAGACCGATAAAGCTTCTTTTTGGTTTTTAGACAAAGGTTTTGCAAAGTGAGATGAATAAAACCTTAAACCGTCAACCGCCATTCCAACTACAGGTATACATGGTTTGCTCTGTTTGGGAAGAGCACATCTAGCAGTCATGTGAGTTTCTTTGCGATAAATATCACACCACAGGGACTTCAAGCAATCCCTAGCATGGTGACCCTCCACGCCACATTTTTTACAGAAAATACGGCGAATGATTTCGTTTTATTTTTTCAAAATGGATAGGGGGATTTAGGGTTACTTGAGTGACCACCATCTCCAGAGGAAGAAGTCATGATATCATCTTTGGAATCCGATTTCCGTGGAGCGGGCTTCAGCCTCCAACTGAGATTTTGGTTCTTTCCCCACGACTGCTGTTAGAAGGATAACGCCTAGATTAAGTGGGCTAACCCTAGGGGTGGCTATATAGGGTATATACATGGGCCACATGGGCTTAGCCTCATGGGCCTCATCCACATATTTTAACACCCCCCGCAGTCTGAACTTCCGTTGCAGCGGAGTTTACAGACTGGACTCGAAAAGAAGAAGTACATCACACACAATAGGATCCCCCCACAGACTTAACTAGCCACTACTGATGTTGAGGCTAGAGCGAAACTCGGCGAAGGTCGAGGATGGAAGACCCTTGGTGAAGATGTCGGAAAACTGGGAGGTGGTCGGGATGTGGAGGACCCAAACAACACCAGCGGCGACATAATCGCGAACGAAGTGTAGATCGATCTCTACATGCTTGGTCCGCTGGTGCTGCACTGGGTTGGTGGAGAGGTAGACCGCGCTGACGTTATCGCAGTAGACCAGTGTGCTCCTGGAGAGGGGACGGTGAAGCTCAGCGAGGAGCTGCCGTAGCCAGGCAGCCTGCGCCACGCCGTTGGCCATGGCACGGTACTCCGCCTTGGCACTCGAGCGGGAAACGACCGGCTGGCGCTTCGACGACCAGGACACCAGGTTGCCGCCTAAGAAGACGGCGTAGCCGGAGGTGGAGCACCGAGTGTCTAGGCACCCAGCCCAGTCAGCATCGGTGTAGATGACCAGCTCGTCGGAGGTAGACCGATGAAGAAGCAGCCCGTAGTCGATGGTGCCCCGAAGATAGCGGAGGAGGCGTTTGAGAGCCGCAAGGTGGGGCTCCCGGGGATCGTGCATATGGAGACAGACCTGCTGCACGGCGTAAGAGATGTCTGGCCTGGTGAAAGTGAGGTACTGAAGGGCACCTGCAAGACTCCTGTAGCCAGTGGGGTCCGCGACTGGGTCACCAACGGCCTCAGAGAGCTTGGCCTGCGTGTCAACTGGGGTGGAGCAGGGCTTGCAGTCACTCATCTGGGCCCGCTCCAGAATGTCAAGAGTGTATTGTCACTGGTGAAGGAGTCCTGAGGGGCGAGGCTCAGCAGTAACCCCCAGGAAATGGTGAAGCACGCCCAGATCCTTGACCGGAAACTCTCGCTGAAGTGCGTCGATGAGGCGGCGAAGAAGTGACGGGCTGGAGGCGGTGAGGACAATGTCATCCATGTAGAGAAGCAAGTAGGCAGTCTCTGCTCCATGATGGTGGACGAACAGAGACGTGTCTTACTTGGCCTCCACGAAGCCCAGGGTCACCAGGAACGTAGCCAGTCTGGAGTGCCACGCCCGGGGGGCCTGCTTGAGGCCGTAGAGGGACCTGTTGAGCCGGTAGACCAGGTCAGGGCGAGAAGAGTCCACGAACCCCACCGGCTGACAGCAGTAGACGGTCTCGGTGAGGCGCCGTGCAGGAAGGCGTTCTTGACGTCGAGCTGGTGAATTGGCCAGGAGCGAGCGAGGGCCAGGGAGAGCACCGTGCGGACGGTGGCCGGCTTCACAACCGGGCTGAAGGTCTCATCGTAGTCGACTCCGGGGCGCTGAGTGAAGCCCTAAAGGACCCAGCGAGCCTTGTACCGCTCCAGGGTACCATCGGCCCGCCGCTTTTACGTCCAGATCCACTTGCCGGTGACGACGTTGGTACCGGGCAGACGGGGCACCAGATCCCACGTCTGGTTGGCGACGAGCGCCGCGTACTCCTCCTCCATCGCCCGACACTAGTGGGGGTCCAGCAGAGCGGTGCGGACGGAGGAGGGTACCGGAGAAACCTGGGAGTCTCTGGGCATGGTCGCTAGGACACGGGGCGGCAGGGTACTAGCCGCGTGCCGCGTCACCATCGGGTGGACGTGCCACGGGTCGCGGTGAAGGAGCGGTGGGTGGTACACCGGTGTCTCGACACGAGCCGCGGATGGTTACGACGGAGGTGTAGGTGTCCCTGGCGGGGACGGTGCCACCGGCGGTGCCGCCAGAGGAGAGGTCACCGGTGGGGACGGCGGTGGTGGTGGCGACGGTGGAGGTGCCAACCCCGGTGGCGACAGCCGGCGCTGGTAGACGCGCACCGGCTGGGCGAAGCGGGCCGGAGGGGTCAAAACCGACGGCCCCGCAGGCGGTGCTGTCCCACCACCCCCGCTCGACCCGGGGGCGATCGGAGACGGGACCCCACGGAGAGGCGACACCACCGTAGGCGACACCAATGGACCCAGGCAAGGCACCGGGCCGTGAGGAGGACCGACAGGCGGTGAGCGAGTACCTGCAGAGAGAGGAAGGATAGGTAGCTCGACCACCGCGTAAGTCGAAAGGAGAGTGAAGAGGTCAAGGTCAAGGTCAGAGGAGGGTGGTGTGGTGGTGGAGGAGTAGGGGAATATGGACTCATCAAACACCACATGGCGAGAGATGAGGACCCGACGAGAGGAGAGGTCAAAGCAGCGGTAGCCCTTGTGGTCCGGGGAGTACCCGAGAAACACACAGAGGGTGGAACGAGGTGCAAGCTTGTGAGGAGCAGTGGCGGCGGTGTTCGGGTAGCAAGCACACCCGAAAACACGGAGGTGGTCATAGCGCTGAGGGGTACCGAAGAGTGCCTGGTGAGGAGTAGGGGTCGGGCACGTAGTGGAAGGGAGACGGTTGAGGAGGTAGGTGGAGGTGTGGAGGCCCTCGGCCCAGAAGCATGCCGGAAGGTGCGCTTGGAGAAGAGTGCGGATGGTGTCATTGGTCGTGCGGATCATGCGCTCAGCCTTGTCGTTCTGGGAGGAGGTATACGGGCAAGACATCCGCAATTGCATCCCGTGGGAGAGAAAGAAGGCACGGGAGGTAGAGTTATCGAACTCCCAACCATTGTCACACTGGACGACCTTAATGGTGAGGCCGAACTGAGTGGACACCCAGATGAAGAAGTGGCGGAGGGCGGGGAAAGCTTCAGACTTGGCACGCAAAGGGAAAGTCCACACATAATAAGAAAAATCATCAAGCACCACAAGATAGTATTTGTTGCCTGACATACTGGTAATAGGTGAAGTCCACAAATCGCAGTGTACAAGATCAAATGCATGAGTAGCATGCGAGGAAGAAGAAGAAAAAGGAAGACGAACATGGCTGCCTAACTGACACACATGACAAAGGTGCTCATCATGTGATCTAGTACATGGGATAGTGGCACTACGAGTAAGCTGCATCAAGGCTTCGCGTCCAGGGTGACCAAGGCGATGATGCCAGGTGGTAGGAGACGTAGTGGCAGCAAAAACAGCAGCAGTGGCAGGTGACGAAGACGAAGAAGAGGTGGCGTGCGGAAGCCGAAGGGTGTAGAGGGGGTCGGTGTTGTCACATCTGAGGAGGGGGCACCGAGTTGTCGAGTCCTTCACAGTAAGACCAGAAGAGTCAAACTCGACAGAACAAGAATTATCAGTAGTAAAACGGCAAATAGAAAGAAGATTGTGGACCAAAGAAGGAGCGACAAGAACATCTGGAATACGAAAGAGCCGGGAGGGCCGGCGGCACCCACAGATGTGACAGGAAGACACGAGTCATTCGCTACCATGATGGACGAAGGGAGAGAGGAAGAAGGAGGGCGAACAGAGGTGAGTATACCAGGGTCGGGAGTGGTGTGGTAGGTAGCACCAGTGTCCGTAATCCACTCGGGACCCATCAGCGGAGTCAGAGTGGGAGTCTGGAAGGCAACCAGGGCGGTCGCGTCCCAACCAACCAGCCCGGACGGTGGAGCAGCCGACAGTGTGGGCCACGACGAAGCGGTAGGCGTCGAGGTCCAGGGCGACGGAGAGGCGAAGGCGAACCCCGGCGGCGAGGTGAACCCCGGCTGCGCACCAGCAAACATGGCCGCCGGGGGACGAGCCTCAGAACCTGGCCCCGGGAATGGCCACATGGAGATGCGTCCTGACCACGTGTGGTGGAAAGTAGGCCAAGGCGCACCCTGCTGGGGTCCCGGCGTTGGTACGTTGCCACCACCACCACCGCGGCCAGCACGGCGGCGGCGGCCACCACCGCCCCCGCCTGCGCCACCACGACCCCCGCCGCCCCTGCTCGGCCCGTGTGGATGAGGGCCAAGGGCAGAGTGGGACGGAGGAGGTGGACGGGTCGGGGTGACAGCCGCCAGTGCCGTCGAGGAAGACGAGGACCCTGGGCCGGAGAGTGATGCAGCCTGAGCACCCAGAGTGATCTCCTCCAGGGCAAGGTCGTCGCGGACCTGGAGGAAGGTAGGGAAGGGATGCTGGCGCATGATCAACGACCGGAGGTGGGTGTAGCGATCGCTGAGGCCACGGAGGACGTTGAGGACGAGCATGCGGTCCTCCACGGGACAGCCCATATCGCCAAGTGAGTCCGCCATGGCCTTCATCTTGTGGCAGTACTCACCGACGCTGAGGTCCCCCTGGACGAAGGTGCGGAAGGTCGCGTCGAGGCATAGATCCCGAGCTTCGGCGTTGCCCAGGAACTGGCCCTCGATGGCTAGCCAGAGAGCCCGAGCATGAGGAAGATTCCGGAGGAGGCTGTGGAGGTCGACGGAGATCGTCCCCACGATCCAGGTGAGTACGATGCTGTCGAGGCGAACCCACGCGGCAGTCGGTGCCACGCCGGTGAGGTCGCAGAGGACGTGGTCATCCAGGGCGTAGCGGCAAAGGGTAAGGAGGAGTAAGTCCCGCCAGCGTGCGTAGGACGGCGACTCTGGCTCGAGGACGACAGGAACCATGGGACGAATATTCTGGACACTCCCAGCTTGAAGGTGGAGCTGAGCCACGAGCGGGTCAGTCGGGTCATGCCAGAGCACCGTGGGGATGGTGCGGGGTCCGGCGCCGACGGTCGGTGCGGTCAGGACGCCGTATGCGCCGCCCACGGGTGCAGAGGAGGTGGCCCCGCCGTCGTGAGCAACAGGTGAGGCGAGGAGCTGTTCTGTCGCGGCAATCTGAGCAGCAATAGCGTCGGCTGCCTCGCGCTCGCGCTCCCACACGAGGGTCGCGTCCCGCAGACGTGTCTGCCGCGCTGCGTGCTCCGCGCGGGCAGCGGCGAGGGCGGCGATGGTGTATCCCTGATGGGCGACCAGTGGAGGAGGCGGTTGATCGACGACAGGGGGTGGATCGACGACCAGCGACGGGGGGATTGGCGGCGGAGGGTCCTCCAGATCTGCAACCCCCGCGGGAACCGCAGTCGCCACAACAGTAAGGGTAGAGGCGGTACTCGCGGCGGTGAGGGCCCCATTGGTGGCGCGCGGTCCTGACCCCCATGCTGGCCCAAGTGCATAGGAGACGGTCCTGCCCGCGGGTCCGGGAGAAGCGGCACGGGGCGGACCAGCAGCAGTAATGCGCGGGCCAGGGGCGGCAGCACGGGCCCAAGAGGAGAGGGGAGGGAAGACGGAAGGGGAAGGCAGCTGCTCAGCCATGGAGGGATGGATGGCGGCGCATCAGCGCGGAGCGGCGACACCGGCGAGCAGAGGAGGTTGCGGCCGGATCGGGCACGGGGCCCACGGACCTGAGGAGTCGACGGAGGTCGGCGGGCCGCCAGAGGATGGCACGGCCAGCGACAGAGGAAAGCGCGACGCGGCGGCCTGGGGCGCGGGGGCGGACGACGGCGTGGGAGAAGGCCGCCTGGGCGCGGTCCGCCAGAGGAGAGCGGGCGCGGGTCCGGGGCAGCGGCGACTGGAGGAGCAGAGGAAACCCTAGCCGCCGGCTGAGAGCGCGCGTACGGCGACGCGGGGAAGAGACAGCCGCCTGGGCGCAGCGCTAGAGGAGAGTGGGCGCGGGTCCGGGGTAGCGGCGACGCTTGGCGGCGACTGGAGGAGCAGAGGAAACCCTATCCGTCGGCTGAGGGGAGAGAAAACCTAGCTCCGATACCATGTTAGAAGGATAACGCTTAGATTAACTGGGCCAACCCTAGGGGTGGCTATATAGGGTATATACATGGGCCACATGGGCTTAGCCTCATGGGCCTCATCCATATATTCTAACAACTTCGATCCTTGGGCCATATCCTTCTAGCCCCAACGATTCAAATTAGGGTTTCTGCTCTTCTGGTCCATCAACAGCGATGTGGAGCAGCGACCCGGACGTGGCCACTCTTTATCCACCACAGGTGGACGCAAAGGAGATGAGTACCAGCCACCCCGAAAGCTGGAGCGGGAGGAGGTCGGGAGGGACCAGAGACGAGAGAGAAATGCGGCGAAGTGGGGAAAAGAATGGGAACCAACACGATCTAAGGGAAACCCTAACTCTCCTCAAAGTCGAGCGACGAGGAGGCTCCCAGCGGACGGGCCTAGGACGAGGAAGACGCTGGATCACAGAGTGAATCCATGCCTGGGTTCCAACCCATGGCGAGCGCGCGAGAGCAGGATTTCCCTTCACTGTGTGTGATGGAAACCGATTACTTGCATGGACTGTGTGCCGCACACTAGGACGGGGAGAGCTCGGCCCATAGAGGGAGAAGACGAGATGACCTATGACCGCTTCTTTTTTCCCGACCCATTCTCTCTCAGATCCTTACATATATATGAAAAACATTTGAATCCAATTCTTTTTTGGATTCTTTTTCTAAATGCAAAGTGCATGTTTCGTGCTTTTATTGACGTATTTCTGTTGTAGAAATCAACATTATTAACACGCACACATCATGCAAATGATGCAATCACAGCAACCGGAGCCACTCCATCCCGTCTGCAACGCTCTGTCGGAAGCGGTCCATGTCACCCGACGCCACCGGCAGAGAGATACCCACCTCCACGCCTCCACCTCCAAGACGCGCGTCCGCCACGGAGATGGCGCCGGTCTTGGCCACCGACACCATGTCCACCTTCTCCGGCCGGCCGAATCCAAAGTCGAGGTCGTAGACGCGGAACCTGGGCGATCCGGCCACGGACAGCATCCCCTTGGCCGCGGCCTCCTTCACCCGCGCCACGCACGTGTCCCACCGCTCCTGCGCCCCCTCGCGCACCTCCTCCTCCAACGCCGCCGCCACCGCCGCGCACGCCGCGAACAGCCCCGCGATGCCCCCGGCGGACACCTCGTCCGCCCGCGCCCTCGCGATGGCCGGGCAGCAGCAGTTGCCCAAGTACTTGTCCGGGACGGCGGCCGGCTTCAGGCGAGAGCGCTGGTCCACGGAGAAGAGGAAGTAGCTCCTCTCTGCCGCGGCCGCCGCCCCTCGGGCTCGGCAGTAGCAGGACCAGATGAAGCCGTAGGTGGCGAGGATCGACGAGCACCGGGGCGGCGTCACCATGCCACGCCGCGCCGCCTCGTGGGCGACCGCGCTCTTGATGCTCTGCAGCAGGCGCTGTGACAGCGTGAACGTGGCCAGGGCCTTGTCCTCGCCGGGATCCTGAGGCTTGCCCAGCACGAACTCAAAGTCGTCCTGGGACACCATGGGCGGCATGCTTCTGAGGTACACGTCGTACAGGCCCCTGGGGTCCGGGATGAGTTCCCGGTCGATGACGGGGGGCCGCGGGGGGATGATGTCTGCTCTTGCGGCTGCGGCGGCGGCCCATGTGTGGAGGAAGTGCGTGGACCCTGCGCCGTCGCAGGTGGTGTGGTGGACGGTGACGCCGACCGCGAGGCCCCGGCGGCCGAGCAGCAGCGTGGCCTGCACGGCGAGCACGGCGCGGCCCTTGGGCAGGTGCGGCGCGAGAGGGGCGAGCTGGGCCACCTGCACGGGGACGGAGTCGTCGGCGATGAGGTGGTCGATGTCCACGTCGTACTCCGCGGTGGTGAAGGGGACGGCGTCGCCGGGGCGGTAGCACAGCTCGTGGCGGCGGTTATTGGTGGCCGGCATGCGGACGTGGCCGGCCATCGGGTAGAAGGCGCGGAGGGCCTGGGAGAGGGAGGTCCTGAGACCGGAGAGAATGGCGGGGACGTCGGCGTCCGGGGAGAGGCGGTACAAGAGGACGCGCTCCACGGGCGGGAGGTGCAGCCACTTGACGTCGAAGAAGGTGAGCGGGATGGAGCGCGGCGGCAGTGCGGCGGGAGCAGCTGCAGGCGCCACCAGGGCCGTGTCGACGACGCGGAAACGCTGGTGGTGGTGGCCGGCAGCCTCCGTTGCAGTTGCGGTTGCTGCCGCCATTGATTGATCGATTGAGCTAACCAGCAGGCGGCAGCAGCTAGCTAGATTCGGATGGACATGGAATGGAGAGATCACGAGACCCTCCCGATACATGAGTGGATTATATACAATAGTAGTACAACCGCCAACGACCAAAATAGAATAATGCACAGCTACCCGCACGTGCTTACCAAAATCGCTCACTGGTGGGTGCTGCACTATCGTCATTTGTTTGGCTCTTCGTTAGTTAGGTACATACACATGGACCCTCCAGTCCTGCATGCGTGCTTCATCTACACCCACATGTTACTTTTTAGTCTTTACTAGTCATATGTCGTCCGAGTGTTATCACGGCAGCCTATTATTGTCAATATATACAATAATACGGAATCAAGAATCACTAGATATTGGGACTGCACAAAATAATACGGAATCAATATATACTGAGATTGGGAATTATGCTAGTCAAAATGTGCAAGACAATCCCAATGTTATGCTCAATCAAAACAATATTGTTAGTGATCCTGGACTTCGAAAACCAATTGAAGAGTTAGATGTGAACATTTGAGATGTTGTTAGAAGAGAGTATTTATTGTTAGGCCCTTGTCATCCAAAAGGTCACATATTTTCCAAGAAGCAAATAGGAGATATAGACAAAGAAGTTTTCAGGAATCCTGGTTCAAAAGGCATGAATGGTTGGAATACAGTGTTGTTAAAGATGCGGCCTTTTGCTTTTATTGTTTTCTTTTCAAGCAACCAAGAAGGGAAAACTTTGGTGTTGAAAGCTACACTGGTGCGACAGGGTATAACAATTGGAAGAATGTGATTAAGTCATTTGATGTACATGTGAGTAACATTGATAGTGCTCATAATAAGGCTAGAAGATGTTGTGATGATTTTAAAAACCAAAGATACAGTGTGCCATATGTAATGTCACAAGTGAGTAAGAAACAAGAAGAAGAATATTTGGGACGTCTTATTATTGTCTTAGGTGTTATCAGATTTCCTCTATTTCAAGGTCTAGCTTTTCGTGGTCATGATGAGTGTACTAGCTCAAATAATAGAGGCAACTTCTTATAAATGTTTGAATGGTACAAAATGAAGGATTCAAGTGCTAAGAAATTTTTTGATAGCACTCCTAAAAATTGTATGTTGACTTCACGAATGTAATGTCCGCAGTGCACGATGTGTTTCACGTGTCTCGGTTAAAGAAATGCTTGCGAGTACCAGAAGAGCAGTTGCCAACGGAAGACCTTGAAGTTCAGGAAGATCTGACGTATATTGAGAAGCCAACCCAAATTCTAGAGACAGTAGATCGGGTCACTTGGAAAACACCATCAGGATGTGTAAAGTCAAATGGAGCCATCACTCAGAAGAAGAAGCAACCTGGGAAAGAGAAGATGATATGAGAGCCAAGTACCCCGAACTCTTTGCTAGCCAACCCTGAATCTCGAGGGCGAGATTCTTTTAAGGGGGATAGGTCTGTAACACCCTGAATTTGAGGGTATAAAATTTCTTTCTCATTATCATCCAAATTCAGGTGTTACTCTTTTCTATCTCACTCTAGTTTCTCTCTCTCTCTAGTTTCTCTCCCTCTCTTCCTATTTTGATTAGGTGGTAGAAAAGCAATTAGAAATTCCCTAGAAAAAGGAAAACATATTTCAGCCCAAACTGGCCCACTAAGCCCAGCCCGCGCGCCCTCGGTGCCTAATAGGCGGGCCCCGCCTGTCGGCGCTGTTCCTTTTCCCCGTGCTCGCTCTCTCTCTCTGTCTGTCCCGCCGACCCCACCCGTCAGCCATCCCTAACCTCCCGCCCACGATCCCCCGCCGTGGACGCGCCCACGTCCGCGCGTTCTCCGGCCACGTCCCCGCGCCCGCGCCCCTTTTGAGCCCGCGCCCTGCTCGCCCACCTCCCCTCGCTCACTTGCGCCCTCAGCCGAACCCCCTCGCCCTCTCTCTCTCGCTCTGCGCACGTGACCAGAGCCCTGCCATCGCCCACCAACGTCCGCCGCCCGTTCTTCGGTCGTCGTGGAACTCCCCGTCGCGTATGTTGCCTCGGTAAGCTCCGCCCTATCCCCCGCCACCTGGAACACCCTTCGGTTCACCCCTAATCCCTCTGGTCCGCCCAGTCCAAGCTCACCGGAGTTCCCCCTGTGCAGCCGAGCTCTGCCACCATCGCCCCGTCACGTCCCTGCGCCTCCACCGTTGCCCCGTGACTCCAACGCTTCCCCTCGAGGTGAGCAACCTGCCCGCACCCTTATTTTGGTCGTTACTGCCCTGGTTAGTATGCGATTGTTCGCTAGAGTTGCCCCACGACACCGTTAGCCCGCTCCGCTGTGTGCAGCTCCCTCTGGTGCTTCCGCGCCGGCGTGATGCCCATGACAGAGTCCGCCAGACCGCCCTGAACGCGCCCGAGCTAGCCCCCAAGCCTCTGGAGCCCCGCCGTGGCCAGCCCCCTCGTCTCCAGCGAGCCCTCACCGCGGGACCGAGTGGCGCCACCGCGCTTATGTCCGCCCCCAGCCATTAGATCTCAGGCGTCCGTCCGAGATCGGGTGGTTTAGATTTAACCAGAGCGGATCTGATCGTAGCCCTCCGATCTAGATCCAACCGCCCTTCTCTCTTCCCCCTCACCCACGCCTTTACCCCTGGGCCCAGCTGGTTAGTCCGCCCTAGCTTGCTGACGCCCAGACCCTGCCTGTCAGCCGCGTCCGCGCGCTAGTGCCCGCGCGCGCGTCCGTGCGATCTAATCCTGGCCGTTGATCTCTGATCTGACAGTTGAAGTTACCCCGTACCCCTTCGCGGGTGCGTTTTACTTAAGAGACCCCCAGGTTTTAGGAAATCAACCCGTCATCCTCTGTTTTAGCGCGCAGGCCCCTGGTTTATTTTAAATAGCCCCCTGTGCTTTCGTTTAATCATAGATTTAGCCCTAATTTCATATTTCAAACTTCAAAACTTGTTTGTTTCATATCTTTTTCTTATGAGCTCTAAATTTAATGGTTCAAATTGCAAAATGTTCATGCTCTGCCCAAATAAAATATGTCCATCTGTAGTCTGTATACTTTAATTTTTCACTTAGAATATAGGATTAAAGTATATGTTGATTTATTTATTTAATGAAATAAATAAAAGGAAAGCCCTAGGAGTTAAAATATATTTAATCTTGTGAGATTAGTGACATGCATTACATGGATTCATTTTTGGTTTAACTTTTAGGCCTCAATGAAATGAATAAAATTAGGTATGTAATTATGGATAACACTTAAAGAATAATTAAATTCCTAAATGAGATTAGTCCATCTTATGATTTAATCTCTTTCTTGTTTAAATTACTACTTTACCTTTTGTGGTATGTTCCAAACACTTAGAGAGTAATCAACTCCTAATTAGGATTAGTTCATTTTATAACTTGACCTCATTCTCCTTTATTTAATACTACATCTTTTGAATTGTGTTCCAATGTTTGTACATGTTTGATGTGCTGTTCATTTGTACTTTCCAAATGTATTGAATGTATGATCGCTTTATTTAGACAACGAGCAACTCGTGGTTCCTGAGTGTGTTGCCGAAGATCCCTCTGAGCAACAACCTGGTGAAGGCAAGTGTCCTCAGACCTATCATGTCCTACTTTACTTTATAATTCACTGTCCCGCATTATATTATTGAAACTTAAGGATTGACTAGTCTGTATTTACCTTTCTCTTGTTTACCTTTTTGGGTTAATCATGGTTAGCTTATGCTATTGCTTTAACTTAATCGATGAACATGATGTGATTATTTATGATACGATGATGTTATCCCGATGAGGTTCTTGTGATTATTTTAGGGGGCTCAGGCTGTTTCCTGAGTACCTCTCCGTAAGGACCTGTTTGGGGAGTGACAACCCGGGATAACAGTGCAACCATGAGGGTGGAATGGAATGCCCTTAGCTGATTAATTAGAGGAACTAGAGGAGTAGTTGGCTTCGTCGTAGGGCCATCAATGGGGTCCGGGCACAGTACTTGCTCTGCCGAGGCTGGTTGTAGAGGTTCTTTGATTTGGTTTTGTTAGTCACCCTTCCTTTGGGGAGATGTACTGTGTTTATCAAACTGGAGAAACCTAACGGGCGACTATGGCCTCTGGGAAATCTTTGTAAAGGCTACATAGTGAGACCCTGCTAGGTCACCTTAGTAGTGATCAATGGGGAGGCTAGAACCCCAGGCAGAATGGGAATCACGGCTTGTGGGTAAAGTGTGCAACCTCTGCAGAGTGTTAGAAACTGGTATATCAGCCGTGCTCACGAATAAGAGCAGCCTTAGGATCCTCTTTGATTAGAAGAACTTTGATTACTCTTATGATGATGGTCAGCAATGATAGTTATACTTTTTAACTCTGGTATTTCCTCTTGGAGGGTGTGCCTCTGGGTAATAACTGGGTTTATTACTAAAATTTGGCTCTAGTTGTAGTAATAAAACTTGACCAACTAAAAGCAACTGCTTAACCTTAACTCCACATACAGCTAGTCCACTTTTAGCCAAATGGGACATTTGCTGAGTACGTTGATGTGTACTCACCCTTGCTTTACAAACCACCCCACCCTAGGTTGTCCCCACTGTGCTCAGTGCTCAGGAGGAGATGTTGGTAGCATGGAGGACTTTGAGGAGTTCTAGGACTACGACGAGTTCTAGTTTACTTTAGTGGCAAACCCCCAGTTATCTGCCTGTGTAGGCTTATCTTCTTCATTTTGTTTCTCCGCACTTTTATATTAATGTTAAAGACAATGGATATGTTTTAGACTCTGTGGATGTCTTGGACATCTTGATGTAATTAAAGTACCTTTCTGCTATTTATTACGAGCATTGTGTGATGATGTCCAATTATGTAATCGTGTGTACGTGAGTTCTGATCCTAGCACGTACATGGTTCGCATTCAGTTTACCTTCCAAAATCGGGTGTGACATAAGTGGTATCAAAGCCTTGCTGACTATAGGACCGCTAACCTAGACTAGAATGGTCGCCCTAAGGACTATAGACCCCTACCCTTACCTTGGCCTTAGTGTCCTTTCAAAAGTTGGTTACCTTGGCCAACTCTATGTTATTTACTTATCTCAAAAGTTTTATCTCACTTTTCTTTATGTTTATTTTCTAGTCTTATAGTTCTACTCTCACTCTTGTGCTTACGATGTCTTTTGTAGATGGCTCGTATTAGGTGCACTGCACGTAAGTCTGTGATCCCCTTTTTGCCTTCTCGCCTGGCGGAGCGTCCACTATGTCGTACGGTGCCAGGTCAGTCCAATCATCTGGAGAGATTGCATCATCGCCTGCATGAGGAGCAGGAGCGTCGACGCCAGGAGCAGGAGCAGGAGAAGCAGGACTCTTCCCCCTCGCCTTAGCAGGAGGTGGAGTTTGGGAGGCCGCTTTCCCCTGCACCATCACAGGGCATCCCAGCTGTCGGAGGAGACCCTGATGGAGATGAAGACGATGACACCGGTGGCAGTTCGAGCCATGGCATGGAGCTCTCAGAGGAGCAGGAGCCGGAGGGATGGATCGCCAAACCCATCACTCGCGACGCCGCTCACGGGTGTCACTTCCACGACACTCTCGATACCCTGTTGCGTTGGGCCTTCGACCGACACTCTTGGTCTATCGAGTATCGTTGTGTAGTCTACCAGCATCGTCGCGGGTTGTACCCAGACCAGTGGGAGGCTACTTGCTTGGTGCGCCGTCCGGACGATGATCTCCGGGATGTAGAGGCCTTCTCAGAGCACTATTCTATTACTAAGAGGGATACTGCCGAGGCAGCCATGTAGGATGCAGCATGACGGGCACTTTCTCAGTATTGCTCGTTGTTCAGTGGGGTAGCTGACGGCCTTGACCTGAAGTACTACCCTCACCGTTCGACCGGCAGTGCTGGAGGAGTGATTGTCTCGCCAGTTGGTGAGGGCAATCCCAGGCTGAACAGCATGGTCAACCTTGTCGCTGTGCTCAACACAGAGTTGGACCATGCCCTTGACGAATTGGGCAAGGTTCGGGCAGAGGTTGCGGAATTGCGTGCTAAGTGCGCAGCACACCACTATTTGGATGGTGGTTCTCCCGCCCCTGTCGGGATTCAGCACCCTTACCACTCACCCGCCCCGTGGTCGCTTCGACTATGGTACCCTAGACTACAGAACCCGGATAGATTTAGATCCATAGATCAACGGAGTCGGAGCCTATAATAATGCTTAATTCAGTGTCTTAGTCTAGTCAGTCTTAGTTAGAATTAGTTTGCTATTCATATGTTGGAATGCTTGTTATGATGGACATGTATTGAATTTGGATCTTTGTAATGATTGTCACCAAGGTGTGGGTATCCCCTGCAACTTGGTGTAGTTATTAATAAAGTCAGTTATTTAGTTGGGTAATCCATTTATTTCCACTTTCCTCTTTATCTGAGAAGCTGTCAGTGAAGATGATCAATTATTCAGTGTTATGAAGATTTCCGTATATCTTTTCTTATGCTGAAAGACTGCAGAGTCAGATCTGATATGTGTGTGGTTTCTACAGATGTCTGAGAACAAGCGCAAAGGTGCAAGGCATGCTCAGCCAGAACAGCAGGCACCCCAAGAAGAGGCAGCACCGCAGCAGCATTTGCCACCGCCACCCCCGATGGCCATTGAGCAAATGTTCCTGATGCAGACCCAAGCAGTCCAAGCAATTGGTCAGACCTTAGCAGTGATGCAGCAGGTGCAGCAGCAACCACCCCTGCCTCAGCCTCAGGTGCAAGTCCAGATGCCTCAAGTGCCTAGAGACAAGTTGGCAGAGTTCATGAGGGGCCATCCCCCTGTCTTTGCCCACTCTGCTGATCCCATGGATGCTGAAGATTGGTTGCATACCGTGGAGCGTGAGTTGCACACTACCCAATGCAACAATCGTGAGAAGGTGTTGTATGGTCCCCGTCAGCTGAGGGGAGCAGCATAGTCTTGGTGGGAGTCTTACCTCGCCACGCATGCCAACCCTGAAGCCATCACTTGGGAGGAGTTCAGGGACAACTTCCGTCACTACCATGTGCCCGAGGGACTGATGATAGTGAGGAAGGAGGAGTTTCTCGCCCTAAAGCAAGGTCCCCTATCCGTCAGCGAGTACAGGGATAAGTTTCTACAGTCGTCACGTTATGCCCCAGAAGATATCAACACGGATGCCAAGAGGCAGTACCGCTTTATGAGAGGATTGGTTGATCCCCTCCACTACCAGCTGATGAACCACACTTTCCCTACCTTCCAGCACTTGGTCGACAGAGCGATCGTGACTGAAAGGAAGCATCGGGAGATGGAGGACAGGAAACGCAAGATTGGTGGATCTCAGGCCAGGAGTAGCAGTCGTCTCTGCTACTCAGGCAACTCACCATAGCAATTCAAGCAAGGTCACCAGCATCAGCGTCAGAACCAACAGCACCAGTACCAGAGGCAGTTTCCTCAGCAGCAGCAGCAGCAGTACCATCAGAACACCCAACCTAGAGGAAATCAGTACCAGCGTCAGAACAATCAGGTAGCTCGCCTTCCTGCCCCAACACCCAACCAGAATGGTCAAGTAGACCCAGTGCAAGTAGGAGGTCGTGCATGCTTCTACTATGGAGAACAAAACCATTGGGCGAAGAACTGTCCAAAGAAAGCAGCTCAGCAGCCACCAGCAGTCAATGCCCGAGCAAGACAAGGAGCGCCACAACAAGCACTAGGAGGCCATGGTCAGGTCTACAACCGTGGAAGGGTGAACCACCTGGAGGCCGAAGCAATCCAGGATGCTTAGGACATGGCAGTAGGTATGTTTCCAGTCGAATCCTACCCAACAAAAGTACTATTTGATACTGGTGCCACACATTCTTTTGTTTCTACATCTTGGGTAGAATCACATAACATCCCCATAGAACCAATGATCCCGCCTTTAAGAGTTAATTCAGTTGGGGGAAAAGTTCTGTCCAATAGGATTTGTCCGAATCTAAGGATTGAAATAAGGGAGATAGACTTCCCCGCTAGCCTAGTAGTAATGGGAACTCAAGGGTTAGATGTCATCCTAGGGATGAATTGGCTACACAGAAATCAAGCCACTGTCAGTTGTGACAAGAGAACAGTTAAGTTGGTGTCCCCATCCGGAAAGGAAGTGATAACTAAGCTGTACTTGCCTAAACTAGAAGAAGGAGCCTGTCACCATTTATCAGTAGATGACAGGGAGCCCAATCCGACTGAGGCAATTAGGATTGTGTCAGAATTCCCTGATGTATTCCCTGAGGAGTTACCAGGTATGCCACCAGAAAGGAAGGTTGAATTTGCCAAAGAGCTTATCCCAGGCACCGCCCCTATTTCCAAGAGAGCCTATTGAGTGTCCGGGCCAGAGTTGGTAGAACTCAAGAAGCAGATTGATGAGTTGTTAGAGAAAGGTTACATCAGACCAAGTACCTCGCCTTAGGCAACCCCAGTGCTGTTTTTGGAGAAGAAGGATGGTACGAAGAGGATGTGCATTGATAACAGAGCTTTGAATGAAGTCACTATCAAGAACAAGTATCCTTTGCCTTGAATTGAAGACCTATTTGATCAGTTAAGAGGAGCCAGTGTGTTCTCAAAGATAGATCTGAGGTCAGGTTACCATCAGCTCAGAATCCGACCTTCAGATATACCGAAGACCGCATTCATCACCAAGTATGGGATATATGAGTTCATGGTTATGTCATTCGGATTGACGAATGAGCCAACTTACTTCATGTTGGGGGCCTTCTTCTCCACCGAAGGTCCTCTAAGCAAAAACACCTTCAGCAAGATAGCAAGGAAGCAGGTGTGACATGAAGATGTATGCCGAAGCTACAACTAAAAAAGCTTCGGCATGATGACACGCTTGAGACAAAGGATGGCACTGACTTAAAGAGGAAAAGACTGCATAGTCCCTGACAGTTTGTGTTATAGTCGTGATTAGTTATCAAGGGCATGAATGTAATTTGTCCGGGCTATGTACCGTGCCTATAAATAGATGAACAGTACCCCCGTACTGTTCACGCTGACTTGTAATCGCCCGCACGTCGCTCTTTGAGTTTTACCTTCTATCAAGCCGAAGGTACAAATGTAATTCAATGTCATTACTGTTTGTTCATGATCATATAATAAGAATAAAGATAATCTAATGATTTAAGATGGTTATTCATGTCCCTTTCATATTTCATACGCCCCTGTTCTTATTCTTATATATTGAGATGATGAAGGTATGCCCTTCATAACCTTCATCCGAAGATCATTATATCGTAAGGGAAATAATGTTTCGAAGGACGAAGGTCTTTAACCATTAACATTTGTGTTGCCTTGTTCTTAACTCGTAGCATTTGAGAACAAGTGACCAACATTGGCGCCCACCTCCGGTGAACTCACTTCCACCATTGAGACGATGGCTTTGTTCAACAACCAAGCTGCAGCACCTTCGGTCATGAAGCTGGTGTTTCCAATCACAGGTGGTTCAAGCTCAGAGCCAGCCAACAAGAAGCAGAGGAAGGAAGCACAGAGAAGAGTGCAACACATTGGGGTGCAAGGACCCTTCATCAGATCCAAGTGGTCTCACATCCCAATCACCTTCTCCCAGGAGGATCTTCAGCTTAAAGACTATCCTCACAATGATGCCATGGTTATATCTTGTGTCATCAAGGGATTTCTGGTCCACAATGTTCTGGTTGACACAGGCAGTGCGGCGGACATCATATTTGCAAAGGCTTTCAGACAGATGCAAGAACCAAAAGACAAGATTCATGATGCTACACACCCTCTTTGTGGCATCGGAGGAATAAAGATTGTGGCATTTGGCAAAATAACAATGTCAGTTACCTTCGGTTACGTCCACAACACAAGGTCTGAACAAATTGTCTTTGACATCGTTGACATGGAATACCCATACAATGCAATTATTAGTCGAGGGACGCTTAATGCCTTCGAAGCCATACTTCACCCAGCGTACTTATGCATGAAGATACCTTCGGAACAAGGGCCTATTGCTGTTCACGGGAGTTAGAAGCTGCCAGGAGGGCTGAAGGGAGTTGGACGGATTCAAAGGTGATCCATAACATAGATGAAACCGAAGCTTGTCAATAATATAAGCACAAAAGAGAGAAGGCCGCTTCGGTAGATCAACCAAAGCCTATGCTCCTATGTGAAGATATAGCAGATCAAAGGGTACTGCTGGGATCTCAATTATCTAATGAACAAGAAAAGACTCTGCTAAGATTTTTGTTCAACAACAAAGATGTCTTCGCTTGGATAGCTAATGATCTTTGTGGTGTTAACAGAGATGTCATTGAACATTCACTCAATGTAGATCCATCTTTCAGGCCAAGGAAGCAAAGACTTCGGAAAATGTCTGATGATAAAGCCGAAGGTGCTCGGAATGAAGTAAAGAGACTTCTCAGTGCTAGTGTTATCAGAGAAGTAACATATCCAGAGTGGCTAGCCAACACTATTATGGTGAAGAAGGTCAATGGGAAATGGAGAATGTGTATTGATTTCACAGATCTCAACAAGGCATGTCCGAAGGACGAGTTTCCTTTACCAAGAATAGACTCCCTTGTAGATGTAGTAGCTTCTTCGGAACTCATGAGTCTATTGGACTGCTACTCAGGCTATCACCAAATTTGATGAAGAAAGAAGATGAGCCAAAGACAAGCTTCATATATAACTCCTAGTGGTACTTATTGTTACCTTCGGATGCCTGAGGGGCTCAAGAATGCTGGAGGAAGCTTCAGCATAATGACAGCCAAGGTTCTTCACTCTCAAATAGGCAGGAATGTGCTGACTTATGTTGATGACATCATAGTGAAAAGCACGAAGCAAGAGAATCATATTGCTGACTTACAAGAGACGTTTGCCAATTTCAGGCAAGCTGGTCTTAAATTAAATCCAAAAAAGTGTGTTTTGGAGTAAAGAAGGGCAAGTTCCTTGTCTGTCTGGTATCAACGAAGGGAATCAAAGCTAACCCAAGTAAGATCAAAGTTATCATTTAGATGGAGCCGCCAAATTCAAAGAAGGGGCTCAATGATTGGCAGGAAGACTGGCATTGTTAAATAGATTTATATCAAGATCAGCATAAAGGAATCTGCCATTCTTTGAAATACTGAAGTCAGCCGAAGTTTTTCAATGGGGTCTGGCTCAACAAAAGGCTTTCGAAGAGCTAAAGCAATACTTGATAGACTTGACAACTCTAACTCCACCTTCATCAGGGACTCAATTACTCATGTATGTGGTAGCCTCTCATTCTGCAGTCAGTGCGGCACTTGTACAGGAGAAGCAAGATGGCCAAGTCAAAATACAAGCACTAGTATACTTCATCTCCGAAGTACTCAGTTTATAAAAGAAAAATTACACAGAATTGGAGAAGGTGTTGTATGCTGTGCTAATGGCCTCCAGAAAGCTTCGCCATTACTTTCAAGCCTATCATATAATAGTCCCCTCATCACAACCTCTGAAAGACATAATGAGAAACAGAGAAGCTACAAGAAGAATTGGAAAATGGGCTGCGGAACTCAATGAATTCACTATTGATTATGTACATAGATCCTTAATTTAGTATCAGACGTTAGCAGATTTCATTGCTGATTGGACGCCAGGGGCTCAGGGAGAAGAAGCAACAAAAGACGCTGAAGCCTAGACAGTATTCTATGATGGTTCTTGGGGGACCTTCAGCACAGGAGCGGCTGCTGTTCTAGTAGCGCCCTCTAAAGTCAGGACATGCTACGCAACAAGGCTAGACTTCAGTTGTACAAATAATATTGCTGAATATAAAGCTATTCTGTTAGGGCTTCGGAAGCTAAAAGCAATGGGAATAAGAAGGGCAATCCTTAAAACTGACTCTCAAGTTATTTCTAGTCACATAGACAAAAGTAGAAAGACAAGGGATCCGAAGCTTGAAAAATATTTGGAGGCCTCTTTCGAAGGATTTTCTGTAAAAAAATATTCCAAGAGGAGAAAATGAACATGCAGATTTGCTAGCTAAATCAGTGGCATAGGGGCTCCCTCTGCCTTCGGAAGTGTTCTTTGAAACAATAAAAGCTCCTTCGGTTGAACTTATGGAGAGAGCAGTGCTTGCAATATCACATGTACATAGCGAAGATTGGAGGACTGAAATTATATCTTTCCTCCAAGGTAACTGTCTTTCGGATGACGAAGTGTATAATAAAAGAATGGAAGCAAGGACAAGTCCATATGTGATAATAGAAGGGGAGTTATACAAACATGGAGTCTGCTCTCCACTAGTCAAGTGTTTATCCAGAATCGAAGGTCAAGAGCTGATGAAGGAAATACATGCAGGTTTATGTGGATCTCATATTGGGTCTAGGCCTTTGCTGGGGAAGGTTTTCAGACAAGGATTTTATTGGCCGAAGGCAGCTTCAGATGCAGCACATCTGGTTCAAAAGTGTGAAAATTGTCAAAGATATGCAAGAGACTAGAAACAACCTTCATCTCTAACCTAGTTAATAAAACCAACTTGGCCACTGCAAAGGTGGGGTCTGGATTTGTTAGGTCCACTTCCACCTGCATAAGGAAATTTGAAATATGTCGTTGTAGCAGTGGAATATTTTTCTAAGTGGATCGAAGCAAAACCTTTAGCCACAATAACTTTGGCCACAGTACAAAAATTCTTTTGGCAAAACATTGTTTGCCGCTTTGGTGTGCCGAAGGCAATAACTGTGGACAATAGAACACAATTTGATGCCTAAACATTCAAAGATTTTTGTGACCGAATTGGTACAAAGATTCATTTTGCATCAGTAAGGCATCCAGAATCAAATGGGCTGGTAGAAAGAGCAAATGGTATTATAATGATAGGAATAATGAAGTTAATCTTCAATCAGCCCAGAGGAAAGTGGCCAGATGAGTTGATTAAAGTGGTGTGGAGCCACAACACAACCGTGTCAAGGTCAACAGGGTTTACACCCTTCAAGCTCCTGTTTGGTGACGAAGCAATAACACCAGAAGAAGCAAAGACAAGATCAATAAGAACAACAGCTTCGGTAAAAGACGGAGCTGATTATCAAATAACAAAAGATACTATAGAAGGGACCAGACTTCAAGCTATAGAACACATCAATAAATATCAGGCCGAAACAATAAGGTGGCGTGATAGGAGAGTTCGATTGAAAAACATCAAGCCAGGGCATCTGGTGCTTCGGAGAGTGGCCAACCCAGATATAGTGGGCAAGTTACAACTGAAGTGGGAAGGTCCTTTTCTGGTAGTATCTTCGTCAAGACCCGGTTCTTACAGATTGAAGGATATGGAAGGCAACGACATACCCAGATCTTGGAATGCAGATGAGCTTCGGCGGTACTATGTGTAATTTGATGTAATCTTTTTTCATTTTTTCTATGGCACCCTTTTCCTTTCAAGAGGGGAGAAAGGTTTTTAATGGGGCCATAGTTTGTAATTTTCGTTCTTTTTTAGCCCTTCTCTCCGAGAGGCCCAAAGCCAGAAGAGGAAGGCCACTAGCCCAACACTTCAGGAGGAAGAGTTGGACCAAGAAATCAGAAACATGGAGATACTTCATCATCAAGTACAAAGGAAGAAGGAGAAGATGGCCCGACTAGCTGATCTTCAAAGGCAGATTGACGAAGCCACTGAAGAAGTACGCCATCTTGCTCAAGACAAACAAGAACGAAGGCCCCAACATAGGGAGCTTCATCAAGAAGGCTTCTTCAACGAGGATGGATGGTATGATGATTTCCATCATGGAAATTTTGCTTTTGATAATGCTTCTCCTCTGTCAACAGAACTGCAGGCTACCTCATGGCCCCCGTCATACAAACCACCCTAGCTCCCCATGTATGATGGGCACTCAGATCCGAAGCAGTTTTTGATGAGCTACGAAGCAACCATATCTTCATATGGGGGCAATATCGCAGTCATGGCGAAATCTTTCGTCATGGCAGTCAGGAATGTTGCGCAAACCTGGTACTCCTCTCTTTGACCAAGAACAATCACATCATGGAAGAAGCTGAAGGACATGCTGATCACCAGTTTCCAAGGGTTTCAGACGAAGCCGGTTACTGCTCAAGCTTTGTTCCAGTGCACGCAAGATCACGAAGAATACCTCCAGGCGTATGTCCGAAGGTTCTTGCGCTTAAGGGCACAAGCGCCAACTGTGCCCAATGAAATCGTCATTGAGGCCATGATCAAAGGGCTTCAGTCAGGACCTGTGGCCCAATACTTCGCCAGGAAGCCCCCTCAGACCTTGGAGAAGTTGCTCCAAAAGATGGATGAATACATCCGGGCTGACGATGACTTTCACCAAAGAAGGGAGGAAGCCTACAGATTCTCCGAGATGACCAGGGGCTTCGGAAGAAGAATCCACCCAAGGCATGTCAGGTCAATTCACTCCACTCAGAATGATGACAGAGGAAGTCAGCTGCAGAAGTCACAATATACTTCACAATCTTCGGGGCAGCAACAAAGCTCTTTCCGGTCGACAGCTCCAAGAGGCAGAGGCGCCAGGGGCTTCGAAGGAAGGTTTGGGGATCAGCCCAGAAAAATTTATTGCTTATTCTGTGGTGAGGACAAGGGCCATACTACAAGGATGTGCCATGTCACCATTCAGAAACAAAAGGAAATAGCAGAAGCTGCAGCTCAGCAGAACCAGCAGAAGCAGGTCATGCACACCGCCTCGTATCACTCACCCTACATACCAGAGTATGTGGGTAACCATCCTGCAGCTTCTGTTGCTTCGGCTAGCCAGCCACAGGCGTCTTGGCCACAGCTTCCACCTCCGCCACCACTACAGCCTGTGTATTCACGAGGCCAGCAGCTAGAAGGGAGCCAACAGACCCATCAGCAGCGAGATTTCAGGGAGGAGTCCGAAGCTCGCACAGTCAACAGTACTGTGCCAGAATCGAAGCATATCTATTGAGAGATATCCTACTCCTGAAACAGTTTTTACATTCATTGTCATTTTCTTTTTTTAATAAGGAACAATTATTGAAAACCTAGTTCTCTTGTCATTTTCAATTTCCTGTAATAGCTTCGTTCTTGTCATAGCGAAATATATCTTCTCCACAGACTCACAAAGTCCAAAATGTCGCTGAAGCACAAAAGTCGTTCCTAAGGGAACGCAGGCCTAAAAATCACATTGCAAGTATCCCCGAAGCTACAAAAAGTCGTTCTAAGGAACGCAGCGTAAGTTTGCCGAAGATACAAAAAGTCGTTCTAAGGAACACAGCGTAAGTTTGCCGAAGATATAAAAAGTCGTTCCTAAGGGAGCGTAGCGTAAGTTTTCTGCTCAAAAGTCATTTCAAAGGGAATACAGAGCCAAATACTGCCGAAATATAAGGCGAAGTGCGAAAAGTCAACGCGAATACCGCTGAAATAGAAGGCGAAGAAGTTTAAAAGACGTTCCTAAGGGAATGCAGAACTTACAGCGAAAAGTTAGTGCTGATACACCAAAAAATAAGCGGTGAAGCCGAAAAATAAGCGGCAAAGAGATTGTGTATTCCACTATGGGGTATGAGTGTGTGTCTTCGGCATAAATATCATTTTGCACAACATAACATCATCACATCATTTCGCATAACATAACATCATACATCATATTGCATCAATGGCACAAGAAGGGGATACAAAGTTGACCTTCGGAGAATGCTTCAAAAAAATGAAATTGTGCTAAGGCACAAAATAAGTTTGAAGAAATACAGCTTCATCAGCTCTGATGTGGAGGAACAAATCTATTGTTGACAAAGCATTAATGTTTTTGCGACGCTTGGAGGATTTTTCACGAAGCATAGAAGCTTTTCTTTATGAAGCATGAAAAGAAGGGAAGGTGTTTTTTCGCCAAAGGCTCAAAAACGGTATGTACATAAAAGTTTCATGCATCGCAAAGAAATAAATTGCAAAACCATTCATATATTACATTCAAAACCTACGATCACCAAATATTACAAGCATGTTCCAGCAAATGTTACATTAATATTCTAGCAATGTTTTTACAAATAGCTATTCTTTTTCCTTCAGGACTCCTTCTGCAGCTTCGGTTAATAATTTCGTGACAACTTCGTCCACAATAGCTTCGGTCATATTAATAATTTCTACTGACTTCTTTGTCTCTGGGTCGGCCAGCGGGTCGAAGGGCTCTGGGGGAGGAGATAGTTCAGCTGCAATAGAAGATATAAATTAGTTCGAAATCACAAAAATAAGCAATAAAGTTAAAAGCCATTAAGTAATACCTATCCGTTTTTCAAGTTCCGCAGCTTTTTCAGCTGCTTTTGTTGCTTCTCGAGCATCATGAATGTCTTTTTCACTCTTTTTCATTATTTCATGCGCCATTCCTCGGCCGCCATTTTCCCAAATATCAGTGAAAATTTTTCCACCTATTAAGCTTGCTTCGGCCGATGAGTCCTTCGTATCATCAATAGACAAAGCAACTTCAGCTTGGACCAAAGTTTTAACATGATCGCACCCTGCTTTCTCCAAAATAGCTGCAACTCCCCTCGCACCAGAGAACGTGCATATGTCCCCGCGGTCGCTCAGAATTTCTTCAAAAGCTTCGGCTTCGCTGCTGATCCACTCAATTACGCCCTCAGGGTCGCCTCTTATGAAGTTGTTTCGCTTGAATATGTGCCCACAATGGCGAAGCTAGTTTTATCTTTTTGACGCATTCTACAGATTTTTCAAAACATCTTTCTTTCGATGAGCGAAGCTCTGCAACTGTTTTTTCAAAATAATTTTTCCAGTACTCACTGGCATCTCGGTCAGCTTCGGCAATAGCGCATTTCAATTTGGCTTCGGTCAGTTGTTTTTGAAGGTTTTCAATTTCATTCCTTTGGATTTCAGATTGAGCCTTGAAGTTAGCTTCATCCCCCTTTACTTTGCCCACCAATGTAAGTAGAATTTTGTCTTTTTCCAAAGCTTCGTTCATCAGCTTGATAACCTCTGATCGAAGGTTGTTGAGAGCAATAGTGCAATTCTCGTCTTCGGCATTCTTTTGCGCCCTTAAGGCGTTGCTAAGTATTAACCCTATATGAAAAAATGAATGGGTTGATATAAGAACAAAAGAATAATTCAGAAATTCATAAACTTCCAAATACACAATTTTTGTACCTTCAGACTGTTATATGCAAGGCTATCCGCAAGATCGTCCTTTGTCATGGCGCAGAGGCCAGCATCAAGCTTCGAGAACCCCATACTCCTGGCCATCTCCCGACAGACAGATAATTCCTTGTTCTCTGGGAGGCAATACAAGAAGTCATCTTCATCTGTGCCATTAAACACTAAGGCCCCTTTTGGGTACTTCAGTTCTCGAGCATAGTGTTTAGCTTCAAAAATTTCTTCTTCAGATAATCTTTTTCCCGAAGCGTGTCGAATAATATAATCAAGGACTTCGGAAGATGCTTCAGGAGTAGATGCGACAACTTTTTCAAAAAAAATCTGTTTTATAGCTTCTTTTCCCGCTGCCTTTTCTCCAGTTTCCGAGGATTTCTCTTTGACGGGCTCTGAAGGCCCAGCTTTGGCATTGGCCTGGCTCATTGTAGCTTCGGCTTCGGTTACCTTTGCCTCGGTTTCAATCTGCGCCTTCGAAGCCTTGGCAATTTTCACTAGAGTAGAGCTTGAAGATTTTATTATCTCCAGCACATCTAGTACACTAGCCATCCTTTTTCTCTTGGGGGTCGCTGCCAGACCTTTTTGTGTCTTCGGCACCTCCAATCCTGCCGAAGGGCTTAGAACTTCTAATGTTTTCATCTCTTCGACTCTCGGTTCTTCAATTTTGTCAGTCTTCGGCATTGCAGCTGGCTATTCAATCCTCTGCGTAAGAGCAGGTTCTTTGGCTTCAATAGCTGAAGAAGTCTCACCGCCAAATTCAGGCACCATGGCCGGTTCAATGTAGCGCGGTCGGTGAGTAAGGACCTTCAACTTTTTCCTCTTCGGTGCCGGCTCGCTTGAGGTAGCCGAAGCAGCAGCCTTCCCAGAGGTTGCACCCTTTCTTTTCTGCCCCCGTGGCGGGTAGCGATAGTCAGGGTACACAAATCCGATAGCATCAAAAACTCTATTTAGCTTTTTCTTTTTTTGGCTCCCAAAGGCCGCAGATAGTGCATTATCTTCAGACTTGGAGTATGTTCCAAGTAGTTCATCACTAGTATTTTCAACACAATTCAGCCAGTCATCGTCTGGTTCGATAAATTGGTCTCCAAACCTGAAAGTATATTTCAATTCGAACTAAACCACCTTCGCTAGGGTTAGTGATGGTTTCTCTTGGCATTTCCCAGCTGTCTATCAGTGGCCATATTCTGAAGGCTATATGCTCTTGAAGCAAGTCCCTTGTCCCAACAAAAGAGCAAACTGTGCTGAAAGCCCTTCGGCATGCTTCGGCTGCCTCGTCAATTTCAACCTTCGGCTTCTGGAGGCCGAAGCGGGACCAAATGGGGCGCATGATGATCTCTTTAATATCTTCTCTCACCTTTAAATCATTCTTTACATAGAACCATTCTTTCATCCAGTCTCCGGGCCACCTCTTCTAGAATGTTGGCACTGGGTAACTTGCGCCGGAGCGGGCAACAAAGTTGTAGCAGCCGAAATTGTTGTGATATTGTTCTTTACCCCAGGCCTTCATCTCATACGAGAGCTCGTGCATACTGCAAAAACATCTTGCGCTTGGCTCTAGACCTTGACTTTTCACAGCCCAGACAAAAATCCCCATCCTAATAATCGCTTCAGGAGTAATCTGATGAAGGTAGATCTGGTATGTCTTCAAAACTTCAACCACAAATCTACTCAACGGGAACCGAAGTCCGGCTTTGAGGAAGCTTCGGAAGATCACAATTTCATTTTCTTCGGGAGCAGGAATGGCCCTGTCTACGTCAGCCCTCACAATAGAAATATCTCGAAAGTACCTTCCTCTCATATTATCAAGATGACTCTATTTGATAGTTGATTTCCCAAAGATTGTGACTTGGTCGCCAAGGACGATCTTCCAAGTCTTCGCCTCCACTCTCCATATCATAGCTGTCACTATCATCAATATCTTCAGACAAGCCTTCTAATATCTCTTTAGTTATCTTCTCTGTGTTTGTTTTTGCAATTGACTCAATAAATCCAGCAGTCTTCTCCTCAAGGAGCTTCTCCTCCTCGCTCAGCTTCGTCTCAACAGCAACCTTTTTGTCTTGAGACATCTCTTCTTCGCAAATAGCAAAAATGTGTCCTTAGAACCGAAGCTTAGAAAATCTAAGAAACTAAGCAACTGTTAGTAAGCAAGAGCTAAGAAATTGAGCAAAGCAAAGCAGGCGGCAAGTAACGTACCAAATGTGCTTGGGTGAGTTCTTATTTATACGCCCAGCACGCTCTAAGTTGGAGGGCCCCGACTGTCATTGACTGTTGCTATTCTAGCAAAGGGAAGGTGTTTTTTCGGACCTTCGGCTTAGGGCCTTCGTCCATATCGCAATCTGAATTCGTTATTCTAACAAATTAACCTTGCGAGGGGCTACTGTTGGGGGCCTTCATCTTCTGAAGGTCCTCAAAAACATGATTTAACAATGTTTCCGGAGTTGTAATACATGAACAGGTACCTTCGGATTCGAATCAGAACCATAGTGGGAGAAGCATGAACAGTACGAAGATTGATGCAACGCCGAAGCTACGCGCAAGGGAGCTTCGGCATGACAGCAGGAAAGGGAACCGACTTAAAGGGAAAAAGGCTATTTAGACCCCGATGAGTTACCTTATAGTCATTAGCAAATGTAAAGGAAATGAATGTAATTTCACGTGGGCTGTGTCCCATGCCTATAAATAGATGAACAGTGCCCCCATACTGTGGGGGCTGACTTGGCATTTGCTTTTGCATCACGCTCGTACCTTTGCTGTCTATCAAGTCGAAGGTATCAAATGTAATTCAATATTGTTTTTATTTTCTCATGATAATATAATGGAGATGAATTTATAATGATATATGATTGTTTATGTCATCTTTTGTATTTTACACGCTTCTTCTATTACCATCTTACCTTCGATATTCGAAGGTATGTCTTTCATGACCTTCGTCTGAAGATCATTATATCCTAAGGGAAATAATGTTTCAAAGGACGAAGGGCGTTAATATTTAACATTTTATGTTGCCTTGTTCTTGATTCATAGCATTTGAGAACAAGTCACCAACAGATGTAATATGTAAAATCAGAGCCTGCACCATCGAGTGCAAAAAGAAAATAGGGAGAAGCTCAAAAGACGTCCCCAAGGGGATGCAGAGCTCTAATCATCAAAAAAAGATGACGAAGTTACAAAAAGTCGTTCCTAAGGGAGCGCAGAGTAAGTTTTCTAAGCTCAGAAGTCGTTCCTAAGGGGATGCAGAGCAAAAAATTCCATCGAAATAGAAGGTGAAGAAGCTCCAAAGTCGTTCCTAAGGGGATGCAGAGCTTAAATGCCACCGAAATATAAGGTGAAGAAGCTCCAAAGTCGTTCCTAAGGCGATGTAGAGCTTAAAGACTCTAAAGTCGTTCCTAAGGGGATGCAGAGTCTGGGTGTGGCTTTGTGTGTGTGTTTGGGGTATTCATTTGCATATTACATTACATCATTCATTGCATTCATACAGACATTCATTTAGATATTCGTAGGATCATCATCATCATAACATGAAGCACAAACAGAAATACTCTAGCTTTGATGACAATGCTTTGATGAACACGAAGAAGCTTCGTTTCAAATGTATACATGTGACGCAACAACATGCTTCGTTGTGTACGAAAAGAAGGGAAGGTGTTTTTCGCCTTCGGCTCAAAAAATACAAGTTTCGTCCACATCAAAGCAACTTATACATGGATGAAAAGGTAAAAATATATTACAAGGTATGGACAGTTATACATAGCATTGTTCAATCCTCGATTACAGTTTTTTCTACAAGATTAATACAAATGTTACTAAGCTCTACACAGGCAGGCCTAAAGAGAAGCTTCAACAGCCTTCGGAACGTGCTTCGGATTATTAATCTTCGGCACCACCATCCTGCAGATGAACAAACGGTATGAGGTAAAAAAGAAAAATTACAAGACATAAAGCAAGCAACAAGTATAAGTTCTATACCGGCTTAAGCAAGCTTCGGGCTTCGTCACCAACCAACTCTCGCCCACCCTTTGCCCAAATCTGAGTTATAAACTTGTTCCCGATGCTCCAGGCTTCGCTGGGGATATCAACCAAATCTGTTGGAGACAGACTGAAGGTTGGTCTGTTTACCGTTTTTGCGTGTGTGCAACCAGCCTTCATAAATGCTGCAGCTGTGCCGCGAGAAGCTAGCAAGGCACAGAAGTCACCGTGCCCGGCTATCACATCATCAAGCGCCTCAACTTCATTTTTAATATGTTCGAAGGTGTTTGGTATGTCCTCAGCCGAAGGGGTAATGTTTTTGGAGCTGGCCCCAATTGAGCTGGAGACCTTGTCCAACCGTTGCACGCAACGACCACCGAATTCTAGGCACTTATTCTGAAGCTCTTTCAAAGACTCCTGCAACTTCGTATTTTTATCAGCTTTGGCTTTGCATTTTGTTTGCAATTTTTGTTTCTCTTGCTCGAAGCATTCTAAATTTTTCCTTAAAGTTTCTTGAGCCTAGAGAAGCTCCTCGTTTAAGCTGGCATTTTCAGTTTGAAGTTCCACAAGGGAACCCTCCGTTGCCTGAAGCAGGAAGTCTTTCTTCTCAAGAGAAGTTTTGTAGTCTTTAATTTTGTTTTCCAAGCCCTCGATTATGATTTCGTTCTTCTTGTCTTCGAGGTCTTGTTGCATCCTCAATGCCTTACTTAGCAGCATACTCTGTAGAAATAGGCCGACATCAGAAAACCTTGCTTCAACACAAAAATAAAAGAAATCCAGCCAATAGAATTTTACCTTGAAATTGGAGTAGAACAGACTGTCGACAATATGTTGTCGCCGGTAGCCGCTGATGTCAGCTTCAAGCTTCGGGAAACTGATACTCTTCGATAGAGTGCCGATTATCTTTGCCCCCGTGCAGTCTCGAATACATCCTAAGGACCCTTCGTCGATTCCACCAAAGAGCATAGCTCCTGGCTGGTAGCCACAGGATATCCCATATTCCTGTAGATCCTTCTTTTCGGCCTCGGATAATTCTTGACCGACCAGGTTTCGAAGATCGAATTCCTTTTCTTCCAAAGCAGCATCGGCAATATTTTTTCCTTCGTCGCGCACTGTGGCCATGATCTTCTCCGAAGCGGCAGCTGCCTCTTCCACAGCCATATCCGAAAGAAGTTTATCGTTTCCTAACAATGTACTTCCAAGGTTGGCAGCTTCGGCATAAGTTTCAGCTTCGGCATAAGTTTTAGCTTCGGCACAAGCTTCAGCTTCGGCAGTGGCCTCGGCACTTGCAATAGGCATTATCTTGGCTGAGGGTGGTGTTCGTTCAATGGCTTGCATGACATTAATGATTCTTTGTTTTTTCTGCCTGACAGCCTTCTTCTTTGTAGCCAAAGGCTCATCTTTCTTCTGTAAAAGTTTCGTCAGTTCCGACCCTAGAGGACTTAGTAGCTTGATAGATAGGGATTCAGTCATTACCTTTAAAATTTCTGCTACTTCAGCAGCTGGAGGCATCGAAGGAGTCTTCTCTGTTGCCTCAGGTATCTTCGGCTCTAGAGTTTCAGCTTTTCTCTTCTTTGAAGCTGCCACCTTCGGCTTAGGAGTGGATGTTCTCTTCTTTACCTTTTCATCCTCCACCATTCTGGCAGCTTGTCTATTCAGAATGCTCACAATTCTTTTCCTTTTTACCCCTTCGGCACCTTTGTCAAGTCTCTCATAATCAGGGTATTCAAATTTTAGGGCATCCATCACCTGGTTTAACCTTCATTTTGGCCGCGTGCCGAAGGCTGCTGTCATCAGTTGATCTTCTTTCTTGGTGTAATTCCCAAGTATTTTGTTACACATAGTTTCAATCATCTCTATCCATTCTTGGCAAGGCTCTTTGAACTATTTTTCAAACTTGAAATGATAAGCTAATCGAACAAGTTCATGCTTCTTCTTCGTTTCTTTCATCTTCGGCATTCCCCAGCCACTTGACGTTGGATACGTCCGGTTGGCAAGATATTCCTGCACCAGGTCCCTGGTACTGATTTGCTCGGCCACCACTCTGAACTCTACTTCGGCCGGCTGGCATGGTGACCCCAGTTGCATGTTGCACAGGGGTCTGGTCATTTCGAAGTTTAAAGACAGCGGGCTCATGACCATGGTCATCAACTTCTCCCTATTTTTCTCATCAGCCTTCATATAAAACCATTCATTTTTCTAGCCAGTTGGCCACTTTGTGCGGTAGCTGAGGACTGGTGCCTTCGTATCCTTATGATACGCAAAACTATAACAACCAAAATTATTGTGAAGACCATCTACCCTGGCCTTCATCTTATAGTGCAACTCATGCACATGGCAAAAAACTTTGGCATTCGAGCCCATCCCTTGGCTTCAAAGGGCCCAGATAAAGACGCTGAGCCTAACGATAGCATTAGGGGTTAGCTAATGAAGATATATTTCAAAGTTCTTTAGAACTTACCCTATCATCTCGTTCAGAGGAAATCATAGTCCTGCTCTGAAGAAGCTCTTGAAAACCACAACTTCATCCTTCCTTGGTTCTTGGGTAGTTTCTTCTCCGGCAAATCGAACAAGTTTGCTTTCAGCTTCTCCAAAATAGCCTAGCTTCATCATCACGGGCATGTCGTCCTCAGATACAGTAGATTTTTCAAAATCTAGGTGACTGGGCTTTGTCGAGATCAAAATATTATAATCTTCTTTGCTCTCATCAACATTTTCTTCCTCAGCAATAGTTTGCTCAGCTTCGACATCAGGAGCACCTTCGTCAGCAGCTCCCTCTGTCACAACTAGACCAGATCGTTCCATCACTTTTGAAATTGGTGCTGTTTCAGTAGCCTCGATTTCTTCTCCCTCTCGAGACACCCTTGCGGTTGATCGCACTCTGGCCATTTGATGGATTTTTACAGTTTGATGAAGCTAACCCGTTTGATGAAGTTAACTTTAAATGATGAAGTGTTCGCTTGAAAGCGCAGGGTAGGAAGCTTCGGCTATGGTTAAATTTTTTAACAGCAAAACGGTGCAATGGCAATGAATGCTGTGGTAACTCTTCACCAACTCGTCTGTTTATATAGTGTTGTAGGTGGGAAGGCGAACCACCAGATTGTCTGCACTCGCTGAACGGTGGACCACTCGACGCTTGGAATATTATAATCGTTTCTCGGTAACGAGCTCAGGGAAGGTGTTTTTTGGACCTTTGGCTTTCCGAAGCCTTCGAGTTTTTCGCGGATTGAGCTCGTTACGAAAAACAATCTAGCACCGCGAAGGGGCTACTGTTGGGGGCCTCCTTCTTCGCCAAAGGTCCTCTAAGCAAAAACACCTTCGGCAAGACAACAAGGAAGTAGGTGTGACATGAAGATGTATGCCGAAGCTACAACTGAAAAAGCTTCGGCATGATGACACGCTTGAGACGAAGGGTGGCACCGACTTAAAGAGGAAAAGACTGCATAGTCCCTGACAGTTTGTGTTATAGTCGTGATTAGTTATCAAGGGCATGAATGTAATTTGTCCGGGCTATGTACCGTGCCTATAAATAGATGAACAGTACCCTCGTACTGTTCACGCTGACTTGTAATCGCCCGCACGTCACTCTTTGAGTTTTACCTTCTATCAAGCCAAAGGTACAAATGTAATTCAATGTCATTAATGTTTGTTCATGATCATATAATAAGAATAAAGATAATCTAATGATTTAAGATGGTTATTCACGTCCCTTTCATATTTCATACGCCCCTATTCTTATTCTTATATATTGAGATGATGAAGGTATGCCCTT
This sequence comes from Zea luxurians, assembly GCA_029449295.1. Taxonomy (NCBI): domain Eukaryota; kingdom Viridiplantae; phylum Streptophyta; class Magnoliopsida; order Poales; family Poaceae; genus Zea; species Zea luxurians. Next base: position 2,074,550 of record JAOPSE010000026.1, on the reverse strand, counting down.
CATAACCTTCGTCCGAAGATCATTATATCCTAAGGGAAATAATGCTTTGAAGGACAAAGGTCTTTAACCATTAACATTTGTGTTGTCTTGTTCTTAACTCGTAGCATTTGAGAACAAGTGACCAACACTTCATGTACCTGATGAACAGTGTGTTCATGGACTACCTCGACAAGTTCATAGTAGTGTTCATTGATGATATTCTTGTATATTCCCAGAATGAGCAAGAGCATGAGGAACATTTGAGGAAGGTACTGCAGAGGCTACGAGATTGCCAGTTGTATGCCAAGCTTAGCAAGTGCGAGTTCTGGATCAACGAAGTTCTGTTCTTGGGTCATATTATAAACCAAGATGGACTAGCTATGGATCCAAAGAAGGTAGCAGCGATTCTGGACTAGAAAGCACCAAAAGATGTCCGAGTAATCAAGAGTTTCATTGGAATGGCCGGTTACTATCGGTGTTTCATTGAAGGTTTCTCCAAGATTGCCAGACCAATGACAGCCTTGCTAGCAAAGAAGGTTGATTTCAAGTGGACCCCAGCGTGCCAAGAATCATTTGAGATGTTGAAGCAGAAGTTGACAACAGCACCGGTATTGGTTCTGCCAGATGTTCACAAGCCGTTCTCAGTATATTGTGATGCTTCGTACACCGAACTGGGATGTGTGTTAATGCAGGAAGGGAAAGTAGTGTCATACTCGTCCCGACAGTTGAAAGTTCATGAGAAGAATTACCCCACTCATGATCTAGAGTTAGCAGCAGTGGTTCATGCACTAAAGACCTAGAGACACTATCTCTATGGGCAGAAGTGTGATATCTACATGGACCACAAGAGCCTCAAGTACATATTCACTCAGTCAGAGTTAAACATGAGGCAACGAAGATGGCTAGAATTAATCAAAGACTATGAGCTGGAGATTCATTATCACCCAGGCAAAGCAAATGTGGTTGCAGATGCTGTGAGCAGAAAGAGTCAAGTAAATTTGTTGGCTGCTCACCCAATGCTGTTCGAGCTAGCAAAGGAATTCGATAGGCTAAGCCTCAGATTTCTGAATAACACTCAAGGCATGACAATTGAGCTAGAACCCACCCTAGAACAAGACATCAGGAAAGGTCAGAAAGATGACGAGAAGATCAACAAGATCCGACAGCTAATCATCGATGGGAAAGGTCCAAATTTTCGTGAAGATGTCGAAGGAGTGGTATGGTTCAAGGATAGGCTGTGCGTTCCCGACATCACATCGATCCGAGAACTGATTCTCAAGGAAGCTCATGAGACAGCATATTCTATACACCCTGGTAGCGAGAAAATGTACCAAGACCTGAAGAAGAGATTCTGGTGGTACGGTATGAAGAGAGAAATAACAGAGTATGTGGCCAGATGCGACAGTTGTCAGAGGATCAAGGCAGAACATCAGAGGCCCGCAGGTTTGTTGCAGCCATTACACATTCCTCAGTGGAAATGGGATGAGATTGGAATGAACTTTATAGTCAATCTGCCCCACACTCGAGCTGGTTATGACTCCATTTGGGTAGTAGTGGACCGTTTAACAAAGATGGCCCATTTCATACCAGTCAAGACCACCTATAACAGTGCGGTGTTGGCAGAATTATACATGTCTCGGATTGTGTGTTTGCATGGTATTTCAAAGAAGATAGTATCGGACAGAGGCACCCAGTTTACTTCTCATTTTTGGCAGCAGTTACATGAAGCCTTGGGCACACACTTGAAGTTCAGTTCAGCTTATCACTCGCAGATAGATGGTCAGACTGAGAGAACCAACCAGATTCTTGAGGATATGTTGAGAGCTTGTGCTTTGCAAGACAAGTTAGGTTGGGACAATAGGCTACCATATGTAGAATTCTCCTACAACAACAGCTATCAGGCCAGTCTGAAGATGTCACCATTCGAAGCGCTTTATGGGAGGAATTGCAGAACTCCGTTGCATTGGGACCAACCCGGCGAAAGGCAGGTATTCGGTCCAGAGATTTTGCTTGAAGCTGAAGAGAATATCAGGATGGTCCGAGAAAATCTGAAGGCAGCACAGTCCAGACAGCGAAGCTATGCTGACACCAGAAGAAGGGAACTCAGTTTTGAAGTGGGAGACTATGTTTACTTGAAGGTGTCACCCATTAGAGGAACCAAAAGGTTTGGAGTCAAAGGCAAGCTAGCACCTTGCTATATCAGGTCGTATCAGATTCAAGCAAGATGTGGAGAAGTGGCTTATCAACTCAGCTTACCAGAGAATCTGTCCGAAGTGCACGATGTGTTTCATGTGTCTCAGTTAAAGAAATGCTTGCGAGTACCAGAAGAGCAGTTGCCAACAGAAGACCTTGAAGTTCAGGAAGATCTGACATATATTGAGAAGCCAACCCAAATTCTGGAGACAGCAGATCGGGTCACTTGGAGAAACACCATCAGGATGTGTAAAGTCAAATGGGGCCATCACTCAGAAGAAGAAGCAACCTAGGAAAGAGAAGATGATAAGAGAGCCAAGTACCCCGAACTCTTTGCTAGCCAACCTTGAATCTCGAGGGCGAGATTCTTTTAAGGGGGATAGGTTTGTAACACCCTGAATTTGGGGATATAAAATTACTTTCTCATTATCATCCAAATTCAGGTGTTACTCTTTTCTATCTCACTCTAGTTTCTCTCTCTCTCTAGTTTCTCTCCCTCTCTTCCTCTTTTGATTAGGGTTAGTTTAATTAGTGAAGGATTATTTATTTTATTTTGCCCAAAACATATGAGTCATGGAATGTTGCATCATATTGAGCCTAAATATTCTTTGAATTGTTGCACATATTTGATTTGGTTTGAATTTGAAACTTGAATTGAATTTGAATTGAAAACCCTAGAGAAAATAAATAGAAAAGCAATTAGAAATTCCTTGGAAAAAGGAAAACCTATTTCAGCCCAAACCGGCCCACTAAGCCCAGCCCGCACGCCCTCGGTGCCTGACAAGCGGGCCTCGCCTGTCGGCGCCGTTTCTTTTCCCACGCTCGCTCTCTCTCTGTGTCCCGCCAACCCCACCCGTCAGCCGTCCCTAACCTCCCGCCCATGATCCTCCGCCGTGGACGCGCCCACGTCTGCGTGTTCTTCGGCCACGTCCCCGCGCCCACGCCCCTTTTGAGCCCCGCGTCCTGCTCGCCCACCCCCCTTGCTCACTTGCGCCCTCAGCCGAACCTCCTCGCCCTCTCTCTCTGCGCGCGACCAGAGCCCCGCCACCGCCCACCGACGTCCGCCGCCCGTTCTTCGGTCACCGTGGAACTCCCCACCGCGTATATTGCCCTGGTAAGCTCCGCCCTATCCCCCGCCACTTGGAACACCCTTCGGTTCGCCCCTAATCCCTCTGGTCCGCCCGGTCCGCGCTCACCGGAGTTCCTCCTGTGCAGCCGGAGCTCCACCACCGTCGCCCCGTCGCGTCCCTGCGCCTCCGCCGTTGCCCCGTGACTCTAGTGCTTCCCCTCGAGGTGAGCAACCTGTCCGCACCCTTATTTTGGTCGTTACTGCCCTGGTTAGCGCGCGATTGTTCGCCGGAGTTGCCCCGCGCTGCCGTGTGCAGCGCCCTCTGGTGCTTCCGCGCCGGCGTGACGCCCATGACTGAGTCTGCCAGACCGCCCTGAACATGCCCGAGCTAGCCCCAAAGCCTCTGGAGCCCCACCGTGGCCAGCCCCCTCGCCTCCGCCGAGCCCTCACCGCGGGACCGAGCGGCGCCACCACGCCTATGTCTGCCCCCAGCCGTTAGATCTCGGGCGTCCATTCGAGATCGGGCGGTTTAGATTTAACCAGAGCGGATCTGATCGCAGCCCTCCGATCCAGATCCAACCGCCCTTCTCTCTTCCCCCTCACCCGCGCCTCTACCCCTGGACCTGGCTGGTCAGTCCGCCCTGGCTCGCTAATGCCCTGACCCTGCCTGTCAGCCGCGTCCGCACGCTCGCGCCGGCACGATCTAATCCTGCCCGTTGATCTCTGATCTGACGGTTGAAGTTACCCTGTACCCCTTCGCGGGTGCTTTTTACTTAAGAGACCCCCAGGTTTTAGGAAATCAACTTGCCATCCTCTGTTTTAGCGCGCAGGCCCCTGGTTTATTTTAAATAGCCCCCTGTGCTTTCATTTAATCACAATTTAGCCCTAATTTCATATTTCAAACTTCAAAACTTGTTTATTTCATATCTTTTTTCATATGAACTCTAAATTTAATGGTTAAAATTGCAAAATGTTCATGCTCTGCCCAAATAAAATATGTCCATCTGTAGTCTGTACACTTTAATTTTACACTTAGAATATAGGATTAAAGTATATGTTGATTTATTCATTTAATGAAATAAATAAAAGGAAAGCCCTAGGAGTTAAAATATATTTAATCTTGTGAGATTAGTGACATGCATTACATGGATTCATTTTTGGTTTAACTTTTAGGCCTCAATGAAATGAATAAAATTAGGTATGTAATTATGGATAACACTTAAAGAATAATTAAATTCCTAAATGAGATAAGTCCATCTTATGATTTAATCTCTTTCTTGTTTAAATTACTACTTTACCTTTTGTGGTATGTTCCAAACACTTAGAGAGTAATCAACTCCTAATTAGGATTAGTTCATTTTATAACTTGACCTCATTCTCCTTTATTTAATACTACATCTTTTGAATTGTGTTCCAATGTTTGTACATGTTTGATGTGCTGTTCATTTATACTTTCCAAATGTATTGAATGTATGATCGCTTTATTTAGACAACGAGCAACTCGTGGTTCCTGAGTGTGTTGCCGAAGATCCCTCTAAGCAACAACCTGGTGAAGACAAGTGTCCTCAGACCTATCATGTTCTACTTTACTTTATAATTCACTGTCCCGCATTACATTATTGAAACTTAAGGATTGACTAGTCTGTATTTACCTTACCCTTGTTTACCTTTTTGGGTTAATCATGGTTAGCTTATGCTATTACTTTAACTTAATCAATGAACATGATGTGATTATTTATGATACGATGATGTTATCCCGATGAGGTTCTTGTGATTATTTTAGGGGGCTCAGGCTATTTCCTGAGTACCTCTCCGTAAGGACCTGTTTGGGGAGTGACAACCTGGGATAACAGTGCAACCATGAGGGTGGAATGGGACGCCCTTAGCTGATTAATTAGAGGAACCAGAGGAGTAGTTGGCTTCATCGTAGGGCCATCAATGGGGTCCGAGCATAGTACTTGCTCTGTCGAGGCTGGTTGCAGAGGTTCTTTGATTTGGTTTTGTTAGTCACCCTTCCTTTGGGGAGATGTACTGTGTTTATCAAACTGGAGAAACCTTACGAGCGACTATGGCCTCTGGGGAATCTTTGTAAAGGCTACGTAGTGAGACCCTGCTAGGTCACCTTGGTAGTGATCAATGAGGAGGCTAGAATCCCGAGCAGAATGGGAATCATGACTTGTGGGTAAAGTGTGCAACCTCTGCAGAGTGTTAGAAACTGGTATATCAGCCATGCTCACGGTTAAGAGCAGCCTTGGGATCCTCTTTGATTAGAAGAACTTTGATTACTCTTATGATGATGGTCAGCAATGATGGTTATACTTTTTAACTCTGGTATTTCCTCTTGGAGGGAGTGCCTCTGGGTAATAACTGGGTTTATTACTAAAATTTGGCTCTAGTTGTAGTAATAAAAATTGACCAACTAAAAGAAACTGCTTAACCTTAACTCCACATACAGCTAGTCCACTTTTAGCCAAACGGGACATTTGCTTAGTACGTTGATGTGTACTCACCCTTGCTTTATAAACCACCCCACCTAGGTTGTCCTCACTGTACTCAGTGCTCAGGAGGAGATGTTAGTAGCATGGAGGACTTTGAGGAGTTTCGGGACTATGACGAGTTCTAATTTACTTTAGTGGCAAACCCTCAGTCAGCTGCCTGTGTAGGCTTATCTTCTACGTTTCGTTTCTCCGCACTTTGATATTAATGTTAAAGACAATGGATATGTATTAGACTCTGTGGATGTCTTGGACATCTTGATGTAATTAAAGTACCTTTCCGCTATTTATTTCGAGCATTGTGTGATGATGTCCAATTATGTAATCGCTGTGTATGTGAGTTCTGATCCTGGCACGTACATGGTTTGCATTCGGTTTACCTTCCAAAACTGGGTGTGACACCGTAGAGGACAACTGGTTACTTATCATGAGCATCTTCATCATGAAATATTCAATGTGGTGTTGGATCAAATTATAGTTGAGTTTAACAATCGTTTTGCTAAAAGGTCTACTCAACTCTTGAGATGTGTTGCTTGTCTTGATCCCAGTAATTATTTTGCCAATTATAATGAAGATAAGCTTGTTGAACTTGCACAAATTTATGTTGATGACTTCATAGAATATGATTGTATAGTTCTTAGAGACCAACTTGATACATTCATTACTAAAGGAAGAGAAGATTCAAGTTTCCTATCATGTTGTGATCTTGGTAATCTTGCTATGGAGATGGTTAAGACAGATAGACATACTGTATTCTCATTGGTTTATCATCTAATTGAATTGGCTTTGATTTTGCCTGTTGCAACTGCAACTATAGAAAGAGCATTTTCAGCAATGAAAATCATCAAGACAAATTTGCGAAATAAGATGGGTGATGAATGGATGAGTAATTGTATGATTTGTTATATCGAGAGGGATATATTTGTAAGTATTGAAGATCGTCAAATTATAGAGCATTATTAAGCCATGAGAACACGAAGGGAGCAAATACCAAAGACAAGTAAGAGTGGTACATTTAGTTAGTACAATTCTATACTTTGTAGTTTGTTTTTTATTACTCATGTAATAACGTAATGTCATCCAATTTCAGGAAGTGTTTCTATTATTGATTAAAGCAACCTAAGTAATTGATGATCTGGTCATTGAGACAAAGATCTATCATTTTCTTAATTAGGTAACCACTTGTTTTAGTAAATTTTACGTTAAATTACAATTGTTGTGTTCATATAAAGTTATATGTGTCATTATCTATGTATTTTTATGGTTTAAAATTTTTAGCTGATACGAATATTTTTTAGTGTTATCTCCGGCTCTACCTTTAGAAGTATCCTGGCTCTGCCACTGCACCACGACACAAGCCACCACCGTCGGTCGTCGCGCCTAGTGTTGGGAATATAAACGGGGGTTTTTGGTCCAGCACAAGCATGACTCGAAAATAGGAGCCCAAAGCATAGTCCGACACGAAATAATATGGGGCGGGCTAGCACGGCCCGAAGGCAGGCCTAGGCCGGGCCTCAAATTCCGGCCTGTCGGGCCTCCAGCACGTCCCGCAAAGATGGGCCAGGCTTGGACCGGCACGACCTAATTAAGCACAATCTATTTAATTTCTTTAATTTAGTAAGATATCGAGTTTATATTGTTATTATATTTCGGGCCTGGGTCGGGCCTCAAATTCCGGCCCGTCGAGCATCCGGCACGTTTCGCAAAGATGGGCCGGGTTTGGGCCGACACGACCCAACTAAGCCCAATCTGTTTAATTTCTTTAATTTAGTAAGTTATTGACTTTATATTTTTGTTATATTTGGAGTTTGTGTGGTCAAATGATGATAGAATTGTTTAATATCTTTAATTTAGTAAGTTATGAACTTTATATGGTCGTAATATTTTTGTTTTATGTGGTCAAATATACGGGTCGTGCGTGGGCTGGCACGGTCCAACAAAGGTACGACATAGTTTAGGATCAGACTGAGCCACTATTTTTACAATTCGAACTGGCACGACACGACAAAAAATTTTATAGTCTTGCACAAAGCACGATGGGCCGTGCCCGACCTAGGCCAATTGCCAGCACTAGTCGCGCCCGGAGACTCGCCCCCACACGCTGCCGCGCCTAGCCACTCCCATGCCCCGCACTGCCCAGCCGCCACACCTACCACACTGCCCTTGTCGCCGCCTCTGCCCCCGCCCCAAGCCTCACCGTCGCGTCAATGCCATGCCAGCAGTCTGGGGGCGAGCAAGCCGACTGATGAGCGCACAAGATCGGACGAAGCTGTGGAGCCCAACCGGCCAACCGCTGTCCGCTCTAGGGCAAGCCTTTGTGGGAGGTCGGCGTCACCACCGCTGGCCCCGACACCGTTCAAGTACGATAGATTCAGTTTGTTCATTCACCGGCGCGACCGTCTTCATTCATTCTCTTCTTTGTCTTTCTGGAGTAGCATTAACTATTCTGCGTGCCCGGATTCTCTAACAGTATGTCCAGTTCGAGTTCATGTTGACGTGCGCCGGTAAGTACGCCGACGTGGCGACGTGTCATGGATGCCGGTGTTCCCGCCGGGCAGGGGGCGGAGGTGTTCCAGGGGCAGGTGATGCACTCTGTGGACTACTGCAAGCTCGGCGAGGAGGAGATCATGGAGCTGATGAGTAGGAAGAAGGTGGTGGTCATCAGGTACAAGAAGAGCACCATGGTGAGTTGGTGACCTAGGATCGTGAGTGGATTCGCTTGTGCTTAGTTTTGCAATTTGGGTTTAGACATATCTGCGCTCTTGTACCGCAGTTTGTTTGATTATGATCGTCATTATTATTGTTCTTATGGCATTACATGTGATATGTTATATGTGAAATGGTGTGGTTGTTCGTATATTTGTTATATCGTGAAATGTGCTATATAATAAAAATGAAACAACATTTGTAAGCAGTACTACAATGCATGATGTGTCGACTCTCACATGATGGCCTCTGTCATTAATTTGGTTAATTATTCAAATAAATATTTTGTACTTTATGTAGTCTGTATTTTTTTTGAGCTTTGTCCCACTAACAGCATATATATTCACGACAAGAGGCAGTATTTGCATAGATACTTCTTCATCCATTCCTATTTATTTTTATTAGGGGTGTATTATTTTTCGTCACCCTTCCCAGAGTTGCGGTTATTTTTATTTCGTGACTTATTTTTATATTAAATATTTAATTTAATTTAATATGATATAAATATAAATATATATATATTTAAAAAATTGCGCCGGGCAAAAATTGGTGTCAACATACCCATGAGCTGTGATTCGAGAATCATAACTTTCATTTGATCACTTCCAAGATAAACTGACAAGGTTTCACTATGAAGTCTTCTCTAAGGCGGTGACTAATAATATAAAACAAATAAGTAGATATCAGCACAGATTGTTGGCAGAATGAGGACTATGCCTCAGAATGTTTCTCACACAAGTAATTTTTTGAGGAGCAAACGTTTTCTTGCCCTTGTTTGGTGCATAGCCTTGAACTTCCTTATCCAAATAAAATATTTCACTACTTAGACGTTATCCCAACTTAGCCTCACCAATACATCACTTGCCTAGTGTATGTGTGAGCTTATCCACCCCTCAATCCTCAAACTCCATCCATCCATTCCTCCTTCATTGTTCCAGGTTGACAGTGTCATATAATGCTGCTGATGGCATGGCCTCACTTGTGAACATCGCAAAAATATATGAGGACATCACACCTAATGACGACACAAAGTGTGTGGCAAATAACATACCGCGTGTTTGGTTACCCATATCAGGAGAATCAGGCTCCCTATATGCATTGATCATAGCTCGGCTCGTGTTTGCATCTGAGCACACATGAACTAGGGTAACCTAGTGTTATTTAGATAGTCAACAATATGGTACGGTCAAGGATTGTCTCTTTCTCCTCCGATGAGGATTTGGCATACACTATTGATGGACAATAGCGAAACCAAGATTGGCTAAAGCCCTAGGCCAACTTGTGACAGAAGCACGTCGAAAAAACCTAGTTTAGATGTTACATTACAACATAACGTGAGGATAGATAACACATAAAATTGCCAATATAAAGCAATATAGTCATTCTTCTTCATCAATTATTTTAAGTCCAGGGATGAAACAAATACTTGAAATATGTAATAAATCAAGATTTAAAACATAGAGTATGTAAATATCATTAGCACATAAATATCTCTCTCATATGACGACATAATATTATGACCAACAGTGGTACACAAATATATTCCGTATAAAATCATATTAGTTTGATTGATCTATACCTAATTATAATTATTACAATGGAATTCAATTCTAAGAATCTAAACGAGACCTAGGGAATTGTCAATCGAAAATTCGAAAATCTCTCAGCATTCCCATTAAGAGCAGCTGGAATTTACCAGGGCATAAAATCACACTGATAAAGCTTCAAAATTACAGAAAACATTTATCCAACATCAACTAATTAAAATCACCACCTATATGTAGGTCCAACGAAATCAAACCACCAGCTTAAACCAGAAAAAAGAGGATATTTTCAAACGGTTACCGAGTTACATGTTTCTGACATGGACATCCCCTATCCTAACCCGCTAACCAACATATGTTTGGTTGCAATGACAGGACGGAATAAGATGAGACAATCTCTTAAATAAGTTTGTTTGGTTTAAGGTTGAGATATGACTATTCCAGTGTTGTCCTTAGTTATACCTCAAAATTAGAGAGACGAGAGAGGAAGTCAGAGGACGTCCCTAACCTCGCTGTCCCGCAACCAAACGCTAGCGCAATGCCACACAACGCCAGAACTCCACATAACTTCTCCGTTGCGACGGTGGTGTCTTCTTCTCCGTTGCGATCACTGACTCAGCCTTCTTCCTCTGGCCGCCACACATCTTCTCCGGCTGCTGCTTGTACGACGTGACCTCCTCCTCCTCCCCCATGGGGGCGTGGGGTTAACGTCCATGGGGTCAACGACGGGTGGATCCGCGACGGCTTGGCGACGTCGGTGAAGTGGCTCCTCCGCTCAGCGCACACTATCTAAATTTACAAGGCTCATACGTGAAGCGAGAATGGCCAAGAATTTCATTTCAAAAGGCTACATGGACCGACCAAACTATCTGAATTTACAGCACCTAGCTAAGGGGGACACCGGGCATTTCTATCTATCTGTATCTTCTATCTATGCCTGCCTCCCTGTCTTTCTCATCCTCAGCTTCTCAAGAACTGGAATGCAGCGTTGTCAAGGAGTTCCTGCGGTGGACTCACATTCTGAAATTCCTTGGCATCCATAGAGTTGGCAATCTCCTCCAGAGATAGAGGCAAGCTGTTTGTTTGTTTGTTTGTTTGTGACAGGAAAGAAAATTCAAAATCAACATCATCTCATATTCCTTACTTTCACGTTCCAATACAAATTTTAGAAGAAGACGAAAAATCACCTTATCTCCTCATTTAGCAAAAATGTATTGTCTGATGAAGTGCCTTGGCCAGATCCCTCGTTCACCACTTTTTTCATCTCATCAAGGACCTATATCCAACCAACAAGTCAATTTAATTCCGCGGCAATTACCTTTCTCCATCTTGCACATATTTGCTTCTTACCTCTTCAGATACACTCTCGGTATTATATTTATCATCCCAGTACTGAGTGCAGATTTTGTAAATTTGCTGGACACTCAATACCTGCATCAACGCAGTGCAAATGATGAGCATTTTTTTTTGCGTGCGTGTGCATGTGGTGGTAGTGGGCAGCTTACTGGGCACAAATCACTGATGATTTCATCATACGAGATCCTGAACTTTTTGAAAATGACCTGCAGATCAACGCAGAAGGTATAGTATTATACAATTTGGCCCTGAAATACTAAAACTCCATTACACATAATATGAAAGGAGAAAAGCAGGGCAAACTGCAAATTCAATTTATCACAAAGTTTCTCTTTTTTCGCCATTAACGAAAGGGAAATGAATGAAGTATACCAACAGCCTGTTTTTTTTCCCCAACTTTCAATTTATCACAAACTTTCCCAATTCTCTGTTGCTTAAAACTAAGTAGTTACGTACCAGGAAACCAACAGCCTGGCATATGTGCTTAAGTTCATCCCATGCAGATCCTGCGTACTGTAGTATTTGACAGTTAGTAAAAGGGAAATGAATGAAGGATACCAATGCTGGAACTGTACTGCCATTTTAATTGATACCTTTCTTCTGTTTTACCTTTTTAGGGAAACACCATCCTGGATTTATTACGAAAAAACCAATACTACTACGAAATAAACCTGGGTTTACCAGGCAACCATGGCCAACCTTACAAAAGAAGTTCAAACAGAAACCAAACACAAAACTTTTGTTTTGTTTTACTTTATAGAAGAGACGCAATGGTAAATAAGGGGCCATGCAAGATGGTCATACAGCATCATTTTGCACGAGAAGGGTTTGTAGTTATTTAGGTAGCACTGCATTTCCAGTGTACATGACAGGGAGAAAAAAAAAGACTATACAGGGGCTATTTGCTCCATGTTTGGAATTTCAAGGTATAATACTTGAACGGATGAAGTATAAATGTCACATCGGTGATGTAATCATTTTTCCATTTATTTACCTCTGGCTTGGCCACTGTGCACCAAGTCTCAAGTTCGTCCAACCCTTGTTTCACATATTCCCCATTGCTAAAGGAACAGCACTCCCGACGCACGAGAAGACTAGAACGTTACAAGAGAAGAAAACATTAACATTAGAAAAACTATGTCACGCTGAATTATAGACTAAAAGGTTGTACCTATTTAAGAGTTGAGCATTGATGAATGAGAAAATCTGTGTAAAGATCTTCCGAGCAAAAATTGTCGGTACCTAGAATTTCAGCACAATGATCAGAAACCAGAACACCATGTAACCAAATGCAATGCAAGTACACAGAAAGCAGTAACACTTACACAATTTTCTTGCAAAATTTCTAAGAGGTCATTCAAATGTTTGACTATTGTCTGCCAATAGCTACCTTGATCTGTAATCAAACCAGCTTTTGCATTTCTTGGTGCCTTGAGAATCAATAAGGATATAACAAGGCATTAGACTAGAGAAGTGCAGCTATAGAAGTGGCATGCAATTTTTTTTATAAAAAAAACTACAGCCTTATAAAAACAAGAAGACATGCATAGTAGAAGGAACATCTTAATTTCGTCACAGAGCACTCAAGAGTGTTCAGCATTTCAGTGGGAAAGGTAAGTTACTGAGTGAATGACAGTTATGATTAGTTGTTGTTAATTTGGAAAGCTCTTGCAAGTGTGCATGTGTGTGGAGCCAGCCAACATTGGTCAGTAACGCTACTCCCTCCAGTCACAAATACTCACACACTTTGACCAAAATCTAGTCAAGCTTTTAATTCTGGGCGATCAATAACTTTCACAAAAAAAATAGTTTGGAAACAAAAAAACCATGTGCAGATTTGTCCTGAAAGCACTTCCATAGATATGACAACTATATTCTTCTATAAAAATAGTGGTTAAAATTTGCACCATGGAAATCATAAGTCAAAAGCGTTAATTATTTTTGACTGGATTGGAGAGACTATCCAACAATTGCTCATCTCGTGTGTCTTTACCTGGCAAGTGTGGTCCTTGATCCTACAGCGACTGACTGAATTTTGACGTTGTTGCACTCTTGACAACAAATGTTCACTTCTCTAGCTGGTGGAAGAAGGCTATTAGAGTTCCTAAAGATATGCTCAAAGGGCTGAATTCATTCATCATTTTAGTATACTGGGAGGTGTGGAAACACCAGAATTCGTGTGTGCTTGAAGGAGCGATGCCTAGTGTTAATTTGCTTCTTCAGACCGATGAACTTCTCATGAGGTCACTGGCTCACCGCTCCCAGGTGCTTAGGCCCTAGGGATCATTGGTCTTGTTTGGTCTGTGTGTTTTTTCACTCCAGTCCATGGAGCTTTTGTGACTTCGTGTTCAGGGTGTGTGGGAGGTGCCCCCTCTCGAGTTGGTCTATGTTAACTTGACCCGTTATCTTTCTCTCTTAATGAAATAATACACAGCTCTCCTATTTCATTCAAAAAAATGGATGTTAGTACTTGAAAATATTTTTGCTGAATATATATTCTGGAGATATGTTGGGTTTTTTAAAGGAAATCTCAAATAAGCAGGAGAGCTACATATCATCCCTACAACGCACACCTACAACGTACCTACGGTCCTCCAACATGCTTATTTTAAACATTGTACTAATCCTGCTGGAACAATCAAAAATATGAAATGATATTCAACCTGAGGATCACTTTCGATAGATGGGGTAACCTGAATGACTAGTGAAATTACTGAAGATATTTCTTTCTTCACATTGTCTCGGATCATTCCATATAAGCCTTCCACAAAAGCTGTAAGCTGCTGCTTAAAAAGGAGAGCAGGATACTTGGCCTCAACTTGGCGGACAAGATCCATATCAACAGTAATACTTGAAGCACGAAATCCCTGGGGACCATATTCCATCAAAGAAAAAAAAAATCAACCAATAACATTTTGTGACCCATCCCAATTTTTTTAACAAATTACAGCTGCTAGACACAGGATCAAAGTTCAGAGAGACCAACGGATTAAATAATAATAAAAAAGTCTCAATGATTCCATCGAATGGAAAGGAAAATCATATGCTGCCCTTGTTAACTAAAATACCACGTTATAATGTTTCAAAAATCATCACAAATTTCATGTGTGTAGTATACCTAAAGTTAAGTTTCAAAATTCATCACAAGAGCAAACAGGCAGCTCTATTCGTCAAGCTAGACATATCAAAAGCCTTCGATTCCCTTAATTGGGCATATCTCCTAGATGTCCTAAGAGTTCTTGGCTTCCCCCAAAAGTGGAGAGATTGGATAGCCACCATCCTTGGTTCATCTTCTTCCAAAATCATTATTAATGGTTAACAAACTGAAGCAATCAAGCACATGCGAGGGGTACGTCAGGGAGATCCACTATCGCCTTTTCTCTTTATTCTCGCAATGGATCCCCTTCAGCGTATGATTGAAATGGCAGCTCATGAGGGGCTCTTGGGCCGGGTATTACCCAATGGGGCGAAGTTTCGCTGTTCCCTATATGCAGATGATGCGGGGGTGTTTGTTAAAGCAGATAAAATAGACCTCAAAGTTCTGAAAACAATTATGGAAGCTTTCGAAGGTTGTTCGGGTCTAAAGATCAATTTTGAAAAAACGGAAATTTTCCCGATACGTTATCCAGAATCTTTATGGCCAAATTTAGTGGAAGTTTTTCCTGGAAAGTACTCTAATTTCCCTGGAAAGTATCTCGGACTACCTCTCCACTTCAGGAATATAAAAAGAATTGAATTCCAGCCGATAATAGAGAAAATCAATAAAAGGCTAGCCGGCTGGAAAGGTAGACTTCTTTCAAAGGCAGGTAGGGAAACCTTGGTTAAATCTGTGTTGACCGCACAACCCATTTATCTACTAACTGTCTTCCCAGCTCAGAAATGGTTACTTAAAAGGATTGATAAGATCAGAAGAAATTTCCTTTGGAAAGGAGAAAATCTGGACTCATGCAAAGGGGGTCATTGTCTCATGAATTTGGCTGCAACTTGTTTACCAAAGAATAAGGGGGATCTTGGCATCCTTGATCTAGAGCGCTTTGCAAGAGCGTTAAGACTTCGTTGGCTGTGGCTTCAGTGGACGGATAAAGATAAAGCATGGACTCGATTGCAACTCCCTTGTGATAAAGCAGATGTCGATCTATTCAATGCATCCACAACTGTAACAATTGGAAACGGCAAAACGGCTGATTTTTGGAGATCGAGCTGGATTCGGCGTCAGGCGCCAAGGAACATTGCACCAACCTTATACATAAAAGCCAAGAGGAAGAATATCTCGGTGTGCCAAGCCCTTAGAAACAATCGCTGGATGCACTTATGCTCTCCTTACACACAAGATGAAGAAATAAAAAGAATTCATCTCCCTCTGGCAGGGTATCAATAACACATATGAACTCAATGAACTCGATGATACTATTTTATGGAGGTGGACAGCTGATGGGAAATACAGCACAAGTAGCGCATACAAAATTCAGTTCACCACGAACTTTTGTAAAATGAAAATCTGTCCTATCTGGAAGGCGAGAACTGAGCCCAAATGCCGCTTCTTCGCATGGACCTTGTTGCATAACAGAATTCTAACTGCGGACAACCTTCGAAAGCGGGGATGGCCTTGCAATCCAATTTGCTGCCTTTGCAACTCATCACAAGAAACTATGGCCCATTTATGTAAAGACTGCCCGTTTTCTGTAGAGGCGTGGGGCAGGATCCTTTCTTGGGCCAATCTGTCCTTCCTACGTGGCATTTCTAGCCTCAGATCGCTGTACGACTGGTGGAAGAGATTAAGGAGTCGTTGCCGCAAAGAGTCAAAGAAGATTTTTGATGGGCTTCTCATCTACTTCTAGTGGAATATATGGTTGGAAAGAAACAACAGAATCTTTCAGGGACAGCAGAGATCTACAGTCCAAGTTGCACAACTGGTGAAGGATCAAGTTGGGAGTTTTTAGTGTATCTTAGGGCCCGTTTGGCACAGCTCCAGCTCCTAATTCTAAGCGAGGATCTGGAGGAGCCGTGCCAAACGGGTATTTTTTTAAACTGATTCTCGTGTGGAGCCGAAAGATCGGGAGTCGTTTTTGTGAAGAAAGGTGGGATCTAAAAAAACCTGCTCCACCCTCCCTTAAAACAGCTCCTCAACCAACCAAATATGGACCTCCACTTAAAGTTTGATCGAAATTACCCACAATTGCCATTGGACAAAAACATAACGAGCCAATTTATGGATTAAACATTTGAGACCATTTTATGCACTACTATGATGGGAATATTTTATATGTTATTGTTTCATAATTTTTTTTCCGTATATGCATCCTACTTATTGGTTTGTAACAAAGTTGAACTGCAAAGGGTAAAACAGACAATCGCCACAGACCACCAACTTTCAGAAGACAAGAATCAGTTTACTTGCCAAACGGTTTTAAAAATGATTCTGATTCTCTAGGAAAATCAAGAGGATCAGCTCCTCACGAGGATCAGGATCTGGAGCTAAAGAAGCAGGAGCTGGAGCTTTGCCAAACGGACCCTTAGATAGATCAGTGGATGGTGGTTTTTTTTGTATTTGGATTTTTTTCTCTTCCGGTGTGTGTTTCGGTCCTGTGGATTATCTTATTTTTCCTAATCTAATACAATGAAGAGGCAAGTCTTTTGCCGCTTCCTTTCAAAAAAAAATCATCACAAATTTCATGCGTGTAGTATACCTAAAGTTAAGTGTAGCCACCAATTGGGTTTGAAATTCATCTTTAGTGCCGAGATTAAAAAAAAGATGTGTCACTAGCACATGATTAATAGTGCCAGTTTTTTTTCAAACGCATGATGCATCATTATATTAACAAGAAAAAAGGTCTAAAATAGACCAATACATGAAAAAAAGGAAAAGGTCATTGTTAGGTGTGTGCGTCAAAACCATAATGAGTTGAAAAGGCTCATATACTTTTCTACCTATTAATGCAACCGTTCCATCCTAATTAGGGTAAGGAACGGGTGAAGACCCACCGGGTTTTGCTACCTCGAACTCGGCACCGTTAGACTAGAAACTCCCCGCTCCAATACTGGTACTCGTGTGCGGATACAATTCCACACCCATACTCGGACCTATCGGGTATTTTATACCCGACCGGTACCCATACCCGCCTAGAGTGGTGGAGCCTATGCTTGCCCGTCTGACTTAGTTTAGGGTGACTGGCGAGCACCGAGCAATAGCTTTCGACCTTCCGACTTCTAGGTGCGAGCATGTCACGTACCCCGTGCGGCTTGGTCGCTTCAATTGCGCAGTAACGAAGAGTTACATCGCAGACGCTTGGAGCCTTGGACATGCTTTACTGTTTTCGCTGGGTTGTCTGCCTACTATTGTCGTGTGGCCTAAGACCCATGTAGCATGTAGTTGTACTTAGGAGCCAGGAGCTCAGGACTAATCATTGAGCCAGGCTAGAATCTTAGAGAATTATTGGCTATATTTCGGGTATTTTATACCTGTGAGTACACGGGTATGGATTTAATGAGTACATACTCGAATCCGCTCTACCTGTAGGTCCCCGTCCCCCAACGGATTAATTATCTGTTGGGTAACTAGGCCCGTTGCCGTCTTTAGGTTAGGGGTTTCATTCTCCAACATAATAGTATCAAGCCTCCCTCCCTCTCTTCCCTGCACTGCCTGCCTCCTTCTCCCGCCAGCGCCTCCCTCCTTGCTCATCGTCGGCGCGCCTCCCCATCCCCACTGGGCGCTGCCATGCTCTTGTCCATGGCCGGCACCACCCCTCCTCGGCGCTCATCCATCTTCTTCACTGGCGACGGGCGCCGCCCCCTCCACGCGGGCGCCAGCTTTGGCCCACCCAGTGCCTCCTCTCCTTTCCCTGCGTGGGCGCCCCTCTCCCTGGCCGCCAGGGCTCTATCTAGGTGCTGACGTCTCTCCTCCCGCCGGCTGGACCCAGCCTGACGGTTGCCCCTCCCGGCGACCTAGAGCCGCCCTCTGGCTCCCTCCCCCACACTGGCGCCCTATCCAGCTACGCTACCCTGTGGCGGTCGCCTCGTGTTAACAGACTACTCAATCTGCTAAGCTAAGGAGAAGGATATGAGCGTGGGGGAGAAGATAGGAGGAAGCGTTAGTCAGTATTCTTATCGTTGTTTAACCACTCTTCAACGGAAGTGTTTTATACATCGCTTAAATTAGTGATATATATAATATTTAGTCTATATTATTAGGTTGTCGCCTGCCTAAACATAAAAAGGGGTTGGTAACTATGGCCCTCGTTTACCGGTGCATTCACGGCTGGGACAGGGAGGGAGCCTTTAAAAGACCTGTTGGGGAGAATATTCCTCGGCTTCCATTTCCTGCGCGGCAGAATATCTCTTCAAGATCGGGTGCTTTGAAGAGGTGGGTTCCCAAGAAGACAAGCCACAGATTTTGAGTCGGGTTAGGATTCCCAAGCCACAGATCACTGCTGCGACTCGTCTTCCAGCTCATGCTCGGCTGGGCCCCAGGGTGCAGATCACTCCTATTATTTCAACCTTGGCTGGGTCCATTGACAGTTCCCCCCTCCCTCCAGTTGAACATGATCTTCATGATTCAGTCCCGCTTGACTGTGATGATGAAAACTCAGATTCCTCATACTCCTCTCTAGGGGATTCGTTGCTTAATGACCTGAATCCTATTGTGGAAAGCGCTGTGGTGAAGAGAGACTGTTATGATTCTAACACAGTATATACTCAAGAGGTGGCTGCACCCTTAGACCAGAGGTGGCTGCTGCGACTCTGAACCAGTCGGTTTTTGATCAACTGAAGACCCCCATTCTTAGAAGAAGCCTCTCGTCCCCAAATTTAATTGTTTACTCAAGGAAGAGATTTCACGAGAAATCACTGGAAGAAAACAAGTCTGAATTGGCACAGGGCGAAGATATTTCAGTGGAGACAACAGTTTTGACAGCACCAGACTTTCTGGGTTGTTCAGCTCCTACCATAGACGTTATGCCTCCAGATCTGAGGGTGGATGACATGCTGTCCTGTTCAGCTGAACAAGTGGAGTTTTTTTTAACAAATTGTCCAAGAAAGTTTCTGCCATCCTATCAGCACCGGCTGCTTTAGCTAGGGGCTGCAAGCGCGCAGCTTTCTGCTGCTACCCCTCGCCGCAGTCGTCGCACTGCAAGGGTGGGAGTTGAATTTTACAAA
This sequence comes from Zea luxurians, assembly GCA_029449295.1. NCBI lineage: Eukaryota > Viridiplantae > Streptophyta > Magnoliopsida > Poales > Poaceae > Zea > Zea luxurians. Next base: position 2,055,057 of record JAOPSE010000026.1, on the reverse strand, counting down.
CAAGAACTATGCTCACGATCGATGAAAAAAGCCATGAAGGCCCTGAAGATTATTGGTGATAATGAGGGGGTTAGTCAGCAGGCAATTGACGACTATGCGAAAGTGTTCTCCACCAAACTCTCCTTTGCCCAGATTGAAGCTTTTGCGGCATTATTTGGATGGGATGTGCCGGAAGAGTTAAGACTTAGGACAAACGCTGCTGAGATACCTGCTTGTTAACTGCCCCTCTGATAGTTGTGTTCCTTTTATATCTAATGGATCCAAAGAAATTTTTTGTATGGAATGTTAGAGGCTTAAATTCTGCTTCAAGGCAGTATTCTGTTCGCTCCTTTATTGATTCTTTTAGGGCAGACATTGTATGCCTTCAAGAAACCAAAATGCAAAATATCTCGAGAGGAAATGTGTTGTCCATTTTAGGGGCTGATTTTGAACAATTCTTGTTTTTGCCCTCCTCTGGGACTAGTGGTGGAATCTTTATTGCCTGGAAGCAGCATTTGCATGTAACAGGTCTCAGTAGAGTGGATTCTTTTAGCGTTTCTGTGCAGTTTCAGAAATCAAATAATCAGACTTGGTGGCTAACTGGAGTCTATGGACCACAAAGCAATGATGATAAGATTCTTTTCCTTCAAGAGCTAAGGAAAATCAGAAGTGAATGCCTTGGGCCATGGGTAATTGTTGGAGATTTTAACCTAATTTACAGAGTGATGGGTCGCTTCAGGATAAGAATAATGGCAACTTGAATAGAACCATGATGGGTCGCTTCAGGAGTTTTATCAATGATTCAAACCTGTTAGACCTCCCTCTTGTTGGAAGAAAATACACTTGGTCCAATCATCAGTCTTCTCCTACTCTTGTTAGATTAGACAGAGTTCTGTGTTCTGCGGATTGGGAAGCCGTATTTCCTAACTCTCTTCTTCAGAGTGCTGCTTCAGATTATTCAGACCACTGCCTCTTAATTCTTGGGATGAATGACAACTGCTCTGGTAAAAGATTTCATTTTGAATCTTTCTGGCCAAAGATGGAGGGCTTCCATGAAACTGTGCAGCAGGCATGGGCATCGATAGATACAAGCAACTGTGCTTATGTGAGACCCTGGAGCTGAAACTGAAAGCTACTGCAAAAGCCCTCGATAGATGGAGTGATAAAAAAAATTGGGCACGTTGCCTCCCAGCTGGCTCTAGACTGGCTGATGAAGAGGCTTAAAAAGCATTCTCTTGCTCTCTCTTCTCTTCAACGCACCATTGCACGGTTGAGATCAAGAATCAATTGGCTAAAGGAGGGAGATGCTATTACCAAGCTCTTTCATATGCATGCTAGGTACCGAAAAAGAAAGAATTTTATTGCAAATCTGGTCTCAGGTAAAAGCAATCTCACTAACCATGAGGAGAAAGCTAATCTGATTGAGGATTTTTATAATAATCTTCAGGACGGACAGATCTGTATCTATTGATCTGGATTTTTTGACTCCCCTCTTTTGATTTGGAATTCTTAGACTCGCCATTCACTGAAAAAGAGGTTTGGGAGTCTGTCAAAAATTTGCCTTCAGATAAGGCGCCTGGTCCAGATGGTTTCACAGGCAAATTCTACAAGACATGTTGGTCAATTATAAAAGGGGATGTGATGGCAGTATTTTCAGAAATCTAGGGAAGAAAATTTGCTCATTTTGACAGGATAAATACAGCCTTGGTTACTCTTATTCCCAAGAGGGAGGGAGCTGAGGAGGTCAAGGATTTCAGACCTATCAGCTTAGTGCACAGCTTGGCAAAGCTAACAACTAAGGTTCTTGCTAACTGATTGGCCCAAAAACTGCAGGAGATGGTCTCACCTCGACAAAGTGCATTCATTCAAGGCCGTTTCACTCAAGATAAGTTCATGCTTGTGCAACAAACTGTTAGATTTCTTCATCACCAAAAGAAAGCAAGAATCCTCTTGAAACTCGACACCCCAAAGGCTTTTGACTCCATTTCTTGGGCTTTCCTTCTAGAAGTTCTACAGAAATTAGGATTTGGTCAGATTTGGAGAGACATCATTAGTGGTCTTTTGGCAACCTCCTCCACTTAGATTCTCTTGAATGGAGTTCCAGGGAGGTCTATTAAACATAGAAGGGGTTTCAAACAAGGGGACCCGTTGTCACCAATGTTATTTATCCTGGTTATGGATGTGGTTGGCTTTCTAGTCTCTAAAGCAGAGGAAATGGGGCTGCTGCTGCCGCTATCAACCAGGCCAATGCAGCATAGACTATCCCTATATGCGGATGATGTAGTATTGTTTCTGCAGCCAAAAGATCAAGACATTCAAGTTGTTCTGAACATTTTGAAGCTCTTTGGGGAAGCTTCGGGGCTGCATACTAATGTGCAAAAAAACTGTGTTTATCCCATCCGTTGTGGTGATAGGGAGATGGAAGTCCTACAGCAGCAGCTGCCTTGCCAAGTTTCTTCCTTCCCTTGCACTTATCTCGGTTCACCCCTGTCCCTAAAGAAGCTATCCAGAGGGCAAGCACAGCCCATTATTGATAAAGTTGATGATCAATTGCCTGGGTGGAAAGCTGAGTTACTGTCAAGGGTCGAGAGAAAGGTTCAAGTCCAATATGTGATGACAGGAAAACTTATTTACCTCGCCATGGCTGTTGATTTGCCTACAGGAACTCTCAAGGCTATAGATAAAATTAGAAAAGGGTTCCTATGGAAACGAAGAAGAGAGGTTAGAGGTGGACACTGTTGTTGCGCCTGGTGCTCCTCAGGAAGTATGGAGGACGATCTGAAGGCTAGTGGAGAAGATCACTTGGCCGGGAAGGCAGCCCAGGTGGAGTCGTATTGATACCTTTCTGGCCCGGACGCAGCTGCTCGGTCTTCTGGCCCAGCTCACCAAACAGTGCATCCATTTAACAGCTTTTCCGCACCAAAGTGTGCCAGGTTGACTACTTGTTTCTTGGCATCTAGGATGGATTTCAGACTAAATTATTACAGCTAATACTTAACTTTATGTGTACATACATAATTTTTGTGATGATTTTTGAAACACTGCAACATGGTATTTTAGCTAACAAGGGTGCCCTGGGCACCAAATCTGCACTCGAATGAAAATTATATTATGCAATGTCATATACGTCGGATACATACCATCCTTCCAAGGAATGATGTTTGAGTCTGTGGTCTTTTCATTGGAGTTGTTACAGATGAACCAGGAGGTTTGAGGCTCTTTTGTAGTATAATCAGTAGAGATGATGAATTTGATAACCAGTATGCAAGATCAGCATTGTTATCTTGTTTCTGAGAAATACATGATATTTTAGGAAGGTAAGAATAGTGAGATAAAAGAACATGGTCGCCAAGTGATATCAGAAAGTGAGCAGATGAAGCATTTCGGCTTGAGATACTAGAAAGTTGTACCTGCATTGCAGAACCAAAAATCTGAATCAATCGGTCAAAAACATTTGTTTTGTCCGTCTCAAAAATTCTCCAATGAAGAAGGCATTTGTATATGGTTATTGCAGCAACAGGCTTCCCTTCACTGAATCCAACATTTTCAACAACACAATTTATCAACGCATCAACACTCTCCTGAAGGAAAGTTAAATGAAACCATAAGTTGATTTGTTTCCCTTTTAATAAATGCTTATAGATATCAAGTATCAACCAAGTAAACATACATTATGCCTCTCAATGATGGATCTCCTTCCAAACTCCATAGGAGTGCCGTGAGGCGTCTGGAGAGATTATAACATTAAGTTACAATTAAATAAAAAAATAAGTACAACACCTATAAGGTTGATGATTCACACCTGTTCGTCAGAATGTAGGCTTCCATTAGCCAAATTCTGCAGAGTTGCAAATACAGAGAAGCATAAGAGCATGTGTGTGTTATTCTTTTCCTCGAACATAGGAGAGTTGTATATCATTATATTAAAAGGAAAATGGCTAAGAGCATACAACACATCCACAAGTCTTAGATTGCACACTCACTTTTTAACTTAAACAAACACCGACCTTAATCCAGTGTGCATGTTAAATTTCCATGAAGAGAGAGAGGAGAGAGAGAGATTACTGATTTCCGATGCATGTTAAGCAAAGGCATATTATCAGGTCTTGCTTTCATAGATTGCTGCCTGAGAACATGGTTTTCTGCCTCCGTGCTAGTCAACTTTTCTTGAAGGCTAATCATGACAAAATTTACACATGTAATGCCTTATAACTTTGCAGATAGAATCAACACTTTTATGTAACGTCAGAAGAACCTTTGCATTGTGTTCTTCAGTTCATTTATCTTTGACTCTGCATCTGTTGCTTTCTTGACAAATTCTTCCCTAGCTTTCTCTGTTTCTTCGAACTTCTGTTCTGCATTCTGAAGTTTTTCCTCAAAAGAGGCCACCAATGACTGGAAATAAGAAGAGAACAATATCATTATCTCAATTGAGGCTACAAACATTACTTGGATATCACATACTCTGTCCACTTAAAATTTGTTAAATTGATACCTTGAGCTTCTCATTTTCAGCAGTAAGCTCATTGACTTGAGCTGTATCAGCAAGAATCTCTGGTACTGCAGCAGCCTTCTCTGATGCTTCTTTGGCAGCTTCTTGTTCCCTTTTCAATAGGTCCTTTGTGTCTTTGAGTTGCAATTGCAATTCCTGCAATTGTAATTGGAGCTTCTTATTTTCTTGTGACTTAGCTTCTTCCAAATCAGCCTGCACATACCATGCAATAACAACTCAGTGATGACCAAAGGTCAATATTTTTTGTCTTCTCTATGATGTTAATCATACGCATGATATCCTACTAGCAATCTTACAAATGCTCCAACTGTTTGCACTTTAATAAGAGCACCTTCTCATTCTATTAATCACTATAAGATAGGTTTAATGTACATGACACACTATAGAAGTTCATCGAAGCCGACAGGACTGAGGTACCAGGTTCTAGAAAGCACAAAGAATAAACATACAACTTTTTTAAAAGAGGATAAAATGGATTCTAACTTGACAGTAAAAGGGCAGACCCAGTGCTAGAAGCTTCCACAAGAGTGGGATTTAGAGAAGGGATAAACCGAGGTCAGTCTTCCCCCTTGCAAATACGGAGAGGCTGCTTCAAATCCGTAACCTAGTGACCCAGTGAGACAGCTTTCACCACTATACAAAAAAACTCAGCCGGTAGGGAAAAGACTGCCCCCACAGTATTATATTAAGAAGAAACTCAATCGGAGCCCCGACCGAGAAAGGTCATGAAAGCTGGCCCCCCATGCAGCATCAGGGTCTACCCTCCCATAGGCCAGATCTTTACTCATGCTTTGAGCTCTCCCAGCCCCTACACAAGGATCCATCGCCATACGTGGGGGTGTTGAAGTGTACAAGTGGATTGCTTACCTTCTCTTATTAGCTTAAGATTTTGGGTTAAAGTGGTTAGTGTGTCCACTTTAACACCTTGACTTTGTCGTGGTTGAGAAGTGTGTAGGGATGTGAGATCAAAGGTTAAGGTCGGAACCTTCGATTTCGAGAAGGCACCGTGGTGGCTTGGGCATAGATCGACGACACAATAAGGAGGAGATAGAACGTGTGGGCAGCTCTTGAAGTCTAGCAAAGATAATTGTCTCATTTGTCTTCATCTGGTTACATGGCCCAACATGTTATGCAGTTCAGCAGGTTTGTCTCTACATGCATGATCCATGAGAGCCGCACATGTCCGCTGTCAAGCGGATCCACTGGTACCTTCGGGGCTCCTCCATGCACGAACTGGTTGTCTACACTAACTGGACCTGGTGCCCGGACACCCGTCAGTCCACCTCTGACTATATGGTGTTCCTTGGGGACAACCTTGTCTCCTCATCCTCCAAGCAACAACCTATGGTCTCTCTCTCTAGTTCTGAGGTTGAATATCAGGTTGTTGCCAACGGTGTGACAGAGGTGAGCTAGCTACGCTAGCTTTTCCAAGAGCTCCACAGCCCCCTCACCAAGAGCACGGTTGTCTATTGTGACAACGTCAACGCAGTCTATCTATCTGTTGACCCTATCCAACACCGGTGCACGAAGCATGTCGAAATCGACCTTCACTTTGTCCGCGAGCGCATCACTGTCGACGACGTTCGTGCTCGCCACATCTTGATGACCTCACAGTTTGCTGACATCTTCACCAAGGGCCTTCTGTCCTCGGTGTTCTCGGAGTTTCGGTCTAGTCTCAACATCTATGTTGCTAGAGTTTTGACTGTGGGGGTGTTAGACTGTTTATTACTCTGCTTTTGTGTGTGTATAATGAGTCTATAACCTAGCCCATGTATAGGCCTATTAGAGTTAGGGGAGACCCTATATATAGTACATATATTAGCATTAAGGAATATTCCATTTTCACTCCTCTTACACCCGGGAGCTGCACCTAAGCACGGTCAAGCGGATCTGCCGGTACCTTTAGGGTGCTTATTGACTATGGGCTTCATCTTTGATGCTCCACACATGAGTTAGTTGTCTACAGAGACACTGACTGGGTTAGGTGCCTGGACAGTCAACAGTCTACCTCTAACTAAGTGGTGTTTCTTGTGGACAACTTCATTTGTTGGTCTTCCAAGCATTAGCATATGGTCTCCCGTTACAGTGTTGAGGTTGAGTACTAGATTGTCGCTAATGGGGTGGCTGAGGCGAGCTGGTTGCGTCAGCTCCTCCAGGAGCTTCACAACCCCCTCAGCAGAAGTACGCTTGCCTATTGCAATAACGTCAACGTCGTCTACCCTCTCCATTGACCCCATCTAGCACCAGCGCACGAAGCATGTTGAGATCGATCTTCACTTCGTCTGTGAGTGCATTGCCATTGGGGATGTCTGTGTTCCTCACGTCCTTGTTGAAGTGTATAAGTAGATTCCTACCTTCTTCTAATAGCTTAATCTTTTGGGTTGAGCTAGTTAGTGCATCCACTCTAATATGATACCAAAGCCAAAGGTCTCGAGTTCGAATCCTGGTAAAGGTTTAATCCGTGCATCCACCTATTTATTTCCACGTTTCTGCCTTTCTCTCTAGGTGCAGGTGAGTGGGGTGTTGAAGTGTATAAGTAGATTGTCTACCTTCTCCTAATAGTTTAAGCTTTTGGGTTGAACTGGTTAATACGTCCACTCTAACAATCCTGACAAGCTCACAGTTTCCCAAAATCTTCAGTAAGAGTCTTCCCTCCTCGTTGTTCTTAGAGTTTCGGTCCAGTTTCAACATCTACTATGGCAAGAGTTTTCACTACGGGAGGTGTTAGACTGCTTATATGTTTTTTTTTCTCGAAAGCGCAGGAGAACTGCGCATCATTATATTAAGTAGGAGGAAAAGAGGGTCCAAAATAGACCATAGTACAAAAGACCTCCCCGGAGGGGATACAAAAACCAAAGAAAAAAGAAGAGAAAAAAACAAAAACAAGAGCAAACAGATCCTGAAAACAAAACCAGCCTTTGAAGTCATATGCAGCCTTAGCAGAATAAGTCCCATTTGCAGCAATACTAAAAGTATGTTTATCTTCTATATCTGGCAGCAGCTCAAAATCTGAAATTAAATTCCAAAGATGAAGATAATCCAATAATACTCCCACCGAGAGTGATCCTGTGATATCAGCAATCCATCTTCTATCTGTCAATGCTTCCTGAACCGTCCTTCTGTTAGTGATTTTTTTCGGAATGATATCAAATAATCTAGGAACCAAATCTGCAATTTTCTGCCCATGAATCCATTTATCAGTCCAGAACAAAGTATTAGCCCCATTACCAACCTTTGAAGTCAACACCATCAAGAAGAAAGCCCTTGCTTTATCAGGAACCTGGATAGGAAGGCTGCACCAAGGTCGGTTAGGTTCAGTCTTTTGGAGCCAAAGCCATCTCATGCGCAGGGCCCAGATAAGTTCTTTAAGACTAGAAATGCCAAGACCGCCCAGCTGTAGGGGTCTACAGACTCTGCCCCAGGCCACCAGGCAGTGACCACCTCTGGCCTCCTTGCGCCCTCTCCAAAGGAAACTTCTTCTAATTTTATCAATGGCCTTAATAGCCCAAGAGGGAATATTTACTGCCATAGCAAGATAAATAAGCATTCCGGTAAGCACATGCTGAACTTGCACTTTACGGCCTGCTCTTGTCATCAAATCTGCTTTCCAGCCTGGCAGCTGATCAGCAATTCTATCCACAATAGGCTGCACCTGAACCTTGGTGAGATTTTTCAGGGACAGAGGCAGCCCCAGGTATTTACACGGAAAGGTCGAGATGCCACAAGGGAGAAGATCCTGAACCATTTCCAGCTCCACACCCCCACACTGAATGGGATAAACATTAGACTTTTGTTCGTTGTTGCGGAGACCTGAAGCTTCCCCAAATAGATGTAAAATATCTAGAGTTATAGCAATATCCGCTGCCGAAGGGTGTAAGAAGAGTGCCACATCATCTGCATACATAGAAACCCGATGCAGAGGTCTTCTGGGGGAAAGATCCAAGAGCAGACCAGCGTGTTCAGCTTTAGAAAACAATAGACCAAGAACATCCATAACTAGAATAAAGAGCATGGGGGAGAGAGGATCCCCTTGTCGGAGACCTCTTCTATATTCAATATGTCCTCCTGGAATGCCATTCAAAAGCACCTGAGTGCTAGAGGAGGAAAGAAGCCCACAAATGATGTCCCTCCAAATTTGTCCAAAGCCAAGATACTTCATAACTTCGATGAGGAAAGGCCAAGAAACCGAATCAGAAGCTTTAGTAATATCAAGCTTGAGGAGAAGACGTGGCCTTTTCTGTTGATGGAAAAGTCTAGCCGTTTGTTGGACCAACATAAAATTATCCTGAATGAAACGTCCCTTAATGAAGGCACTCTGGATTGGAGACACCATATCATTCAGCTTTTGACTTAACCGATTGGCCAATAATTTTGTGATCAACTTTGCAGCACTATGCACCAAACTGATTGGCCTAAAGTCTTTGACATGCACAGCCCCATCATGCTTTGGGATTAAAGTAATGTAGGCCGAGTTCAGCAAGCAAAAATTGTCAAACTTCCTGTTCCAAACCGCAGCAACTACAGCCATAAGATCCATCTTGATAATGTTCCAACAAGATTTATAGAAGCGCCCAGTGAAACCATCGGGACCTGGGGCCTTGTCATTAGGTAAACTCTTAATTGTATTCCAAAGTTCAAGCTCTGTAACAGGCTCATCAAGGTGTGCAAGATTGAAAGTTGGCATGTGCAACGCCTCCAGATTAATAGTCTGCTCCCTATCCCCACATTCACCAATAAGTCTGGCGTAGCAATTGTCCACCAAAACTGGTTTATCATCATGACTAGTGAGAATCTGGTCTCCATTCACCAGTTGTGCAACAAAATTCCTCCTTTTTCGATGTCGAGAGTGCATATGAAAGAGTTTGGTATTAGCATCCCCCTCTTTAAGCCAAGAGATCCTCGATTTCGATCTAGCAATGGTCCGTTGAAGTGAAGATAAAAACAGGGAGTGCTTTTTCAGCAAATTACTTAACCAGATTTCAGCCAAGGATAAAGCTCTGCAGTCCTGCGCTATTTCTAGTCTATGCAGAATTTCCTTTGCCAAAGCCAACTGAGTCCTCACATGTCCCACATGCTTCCCACTCCAAGATTGCAGCTTCCTAGCTGTGGCTTTTAGTTTCAAATTCAGAGTCATGAAAGGGCAGTTTACAGCTGCCACAGAATCCCAAACCTCCTGGATGACATCCTGGAATCCTTCCAATTTGGGCCAAAAAGCTTCAAAACAGAAACGTCTTTTACCCATTTTATTATCTCTAATGCCAAGCAGCAAGGGGCAATGGTCGGAGCCTTCAGAGGCAGCACTTTGAAGAAGGACATTTGGAAAATTGTCTTCCCACTCCACTGAACAGAGGACCCTGTCAAGCTTAACAAGAACAGGACTGTCTTGCTGATTTGACCACGTGTATTTACGCCCAAAAAGTGGAACCTCATTGAGACTCAAGTCCTCAACCAACTTCCTAAATCTCCCTATCATAGCTCTGTTAATATTTGAATTATTCTTATCTGAAGCCCTGTAGATGAGATTGAAGTCACCAGCAATCAACCAGGGTCCAGTGCAAGCAGCCCTGACGTCTCTCAGTTCTTGAAGAAACAACATCTTATCACTGTTACTTTGAGGACCATAAACACAAGTTAACCACCAACAGCGATTATGCGCATTGCAGAATTGGATTGAAATGCTGTATCTGTCAATCCTAGACAACCCAGTCACTCCCAGATGTCGCTTCCAAGCAACCAGCACACCACCACTAGCACCACAAGATGGTAGAAAGGAGAACTGGCAGAAATCCGAACCCAAGGCTGCAAGAATGGTTCTTGTAGAAATGACAGTCATTTTAGTTTCCTGGAGACAGACCACATCAGCTTTAGAGGACAGAACTAGATTCCGGACTGAATTTTGACGATCAGCTGAATTTAAACCTCTCACATTCCAACATATAATTTTGCTAGGATCCATTACAACAATTATAAATTACAACCCAGAAAGAAAAACACACTACGGGAAGAGATTCCCCGGAGTCTCCCATCCAAAGAGAGCCGCTAACGCTTCAACATGACTTTGAGTTAAAGGATGCTGAAAAAGATTCTCATAATCCTTAACAGCTTGCTGGTTGATGCTTGCATTCTCTGTGATGACTCTCAGAGTCCGCATTACTTGTTTTGTGGCTCTGTTCTCCAGATCCTGCATGTTAAATTCCACCCCTGCCCCTGCAACCCGTCGGCTCCGTCGTAGCGCAGTACCATGTTTTGTGGCACCCCTTGACCGCTTGGGGAGGACAGGAGCAGCAAGGAGCTGTGAAGGTGCCATTGTTATCTTAGCCATGAATGATCTTCTTCTAGATTCCATAGAAGATAATGGATCCAATGAGGAGTCACATGAATCCCCAAAATTCTGCCTGGAACTGTCATCAGAGGCTACCACCTCATGCCTGAGTGGAACAGTTGAGTCTGCGTCAGCCCTCCTCGCTGTTCCATTGTACTCTAATAATAATGGCCCCTGAAATCTTGAGATGGTCTCAGACGGAGTATCAGCAGCGCCTTCCACGTCCGAAGGGGGGTCAGACGGAGTAACCGCTGTCACATCAACATCCAAGCCCAATCCCAAAGCATGAGCCTCCGCAATATCATCATCATTAATTGTAGCAATATTATTTCCAGCAGTGGTTTTTCGACGCCGTTGATAGAAGATTTTGACTGTTGTTGCACCACCATAGGCCATCCCAGATGGCAAGGAAAAGCCACTTAGATTTACTCTTAGAGATGGCTTCAAATAATTTATAGGTGGGCATAATTGCAGCCCAATCCAGTCCCGACTGGCTGTAGAAATCCCTGACCAGTTTGAAGATTGTGGCCCAAAACCTCCTAGGTCCACCGTTAAATCCAAACAGCTGGGAGCAATGAAAATCCTGGACGGTTGATGAGAATGACGAGTCTCCCAATCAGCAAGAAGACAATCCAGAAGTGGGTCAGCAATTTTATGTAATTCAGAAGTGTCAACAATGCACGATATCTGGCAAGTTGTCCCCTGGTTGGAGACTGGTGGCTGGCAAGTCCTTGACCGGTCTCTGGCTTCGCGTCCCAAGGATGAATTACGCCCATCTCTCAGGAATGGGCTAGATCTCCCACCCCCAAATGCACCAAGCCCCTGAGACAGTCCCTGATTGGCATGTCCATAGGAGCCATTACTTTGATCACCATCATTCACAAAATCCAAAGGAAGACCAGACTGTGAATTGGAATCATTCGGTCGGAAGGCAACGAAAAAACTAATAGTGATTGGGTAGCTCAGAGCCATAGTTTCTCCAACATTGCCCTCAACAACCTGAACAGACTCAACAATCCACAAGTCACGTGAAGCAGGAATAGTAGACGGATCAGTACACCAAGCAGAGCATCGAAAGCAGGACAAATCTTGCAGTGCCAAGGTCTCCTGGTGCACCTGATGAATCCAAGCATAGGGGCTAAGAATATGTTCCACTGTACTAGTTTCCCAGGCATGAACAGGGATGCCACTAATCTCCAGATCAACCAAGAATGGCAGGTTGACTCCCGAGGCGCCAAGAAACCTTGTCCAACGCTTACAAATAACAGAGAAAGAGGCTGTTCTGATGATAGGCCAACGACTGACTAGGAGGTCTGCCTTGGCCAGATCAGGAAGAATCAATAGCAGACTACTTGCAGAGATCCTGCGGATGACCAGTGAATTTTCATTGATATTCAATCTTGGAGCCAGAAGCGCAGCAATCTCCACCGGAGGAATCACAAGGTCGCTGATAATGGTTAACACCACCGCAGTCCTAAGATCATCTTCAGAAGCCGATAGCTTGTTGCTCCAACCCATAATGCAGGGTGAGATAGCACTGGTAGGGGCCTGTGGATCAATAATGTCCCGATCCTGCCGCATATCGCCTTCCAGGGAGTTGCCCGACGTTGGGCTTCCAGGCCTTCTAGTCGGACGCCGACGTTTGCGCGGTCGACGGCGACGAGGCCGGCCAGCCCCAACACCGGAGCCCTCACCCAGAACGGCATTGCCACCATCATCGCGCACAGAATCCCGGGAGCCACCACCCAGCGAACGAGACCCAGGGCCCCAGACATTTCCCGCCATAAGGGCTGCTTTGCAAGGAGTAGCAGGAACAGCACCTTTCACCTGCAGGTGTTGATGGGCCTTCTGTCTCCACACCAGTTTCTTCGGCTTAGCTTTCACCACAGAGATCCTATTCCAGACCGAAACCCGAGCCTCAGGTTGAAGAGCCACAGGTCGAGAAGGAATTCCGCTGCTCCCTGAGGCCGCAGTAGGAGAAATCCTATGCCAGACCGACTTTTTAATCAGTGGGCAGTCAACAGACCGATGCCCCTGCTCACGGCAGCGGAAGCACCTCGTCTTCTGAGCACATTGGGAGACGAAGTGGTCTTGGGAAAGGCAGTTGAAGCATCTACCAACCAGGTGCCGAGGGAGCTGTCTCCACTGCCGTTCAAACTTCAGGCGCCGTCGCTTCGATTTTCTGGATTCCACGAGTTGCCAAGCATGCGTCGCCGGACCTACCGCAGTTGAAGCAACTCGCGCACCAGGAGCATCCACCGTCTTCGCCGTCTTCGTCTTGGTGGCGACCTCCTCGCGAAAGGGACGGGGGCTGGCCGCGCGCCTGGGAGAAGAGCAGGAGTCCGCCGTCCTTGGCGAGGCATCCCGCCATCTCTCGAAGCGCGAGCGGCCACCCGAGGCCGAGGGTGGCGACCTAACTGGAGGCCTGGAGGAAGCCTCCGACGCCGGGAGGGAGAGGGTGGCCGCCGGGACCGGAGTGGCCGCCGGCGTGGGCTGGTGGGAATGCGAGACGTCGGGGGGAGGGGAAGGGCAGAGGGCGGGAGGGGAGAGGTCGGACATCCTAAGCTAAAGAAGATGAAACTAAAACCTTCGTTTTCTCCCTTTTTTTACATGACAATGTGTTTAGTCTTATTGGCCTAGAGCCCAACCCACGTAGTATATGTATATTGTAGCCCACTATCAATGTATTAGGGTTTTCACTCTCCAACAATTAAAAGACTACATGTATAGGTGTTTAGTGAATTTATGTCCAATGTCAACGTCTATTTCCCTAGCGTTGTGACTGAGAGCAGGTATTAGAGATATGTATAGTCTAGGACATGTATATCATGTGACTACTCCAAGTTGTACTTAGACACAGAGTTTTTGTTGACGTCAAGTAATAGAGTAGGGCATCCCAGGGATGCAATCAAAAGTATAGTACCAAGGCTTATGTCCCCTCCCGCACAGATTTTGCCAAACAAAAACAAATGCAAGGTGTAACTTGAATGACAAAAGATACCCTAATACGTTTCTCCAGCTGTAGCCGCCATGTAAGCTCCTCAACTTCCTTCTCCAGTTTGCTTTTGGCAGCCTGTAGAGCACCAGTCTCTTTTGCAGCCTGAAAGTAAATGAATAAAGTAGCCAGGAGAAAATTGGTCAAGAAAGGGGACTTGATATTTACTATGCTTTTGGTAAACCCGATTATACGTTTGTTTTGAACTTGTATAACTGCACAACGCATACAACTAAATAAATTTCTATACTTGATTACTGAGAAACTTCAGTTGAGGACCAGGACATTGAGCTAGACACCAAGGGAAAAAGGGACACATAACATAAAAGGAAGTTCAACAATGTTGAAATAAAGGGTTTCTTACCATTTTGAGGTTTCGAAGTTCCTTTCTGGCCACTCTTCTTCTCCAACCGCACTGAGCCGTAATTGTGGCCTTCACCAGCCTAGCATATTGTGAACGTACTAAATAACAGCGACATCGACTCTGCAAGGAACAAGAGCATATGAGGTAGGGTAATGGAAAAGAAAATTGAAATGGCCGGCAGTTCTGCCCGGCATATATATTAGTAAAGAGTGAGTTTGAGCATGAAAAAAATTTCAAACAGGAGGAAAAAACATGTAATGAACAAACATGATTTATGACTGACTGTGAGTGAAACAATCACTTGATGCTGTAGGCTAAGCTCAGCATCCAACTGGATACAGAAACATGCAGGCTGGATATAGAGATACAAGATCGCATTTTGGAGTCAAAGATCATTTGATCCTACTCTTATTATATTATAAAAATATATTACAAGACAAAAGAACGTCATTTCTTCAAAGAGCAGTAGGTGTTTACAGAACAAAAACCACATCGTTTAGGTACCTGAATAATCACTGCAGCTTTTGTTTGCCGTTTGAAGCGGAGTTTGATGCGAGCACCCATACCACGTAAACCAGACTGGATATTAGTTGACGCAGAACAGATTTCTACATAGTTTTTCCTTGCATAGTGCATACGGTAGCAGGTCTGCATTTTCAATGAAGCTGCATCCCTACGAAGGTTTTCATAACGCCTTCTTGCAGTTGTTCCTTCGAAAACACAGTACAGGAGTCACACTCAGTAATAGATCTCACCGCAAACAAAGAACAGGAGAATGGAAGTTCTCATTTCAATTTTTGTAGAACAATATACCCCTGCATATTGCCTGGATTTGTGTAGCACATTGTTGCAGCTCGATATATTTTTTGCGAGCCAGAAATGACCGAAGTTTGCTTTGTATTTTTTTAGCAGAAAGTCCCAAAACTTCCGTCCTTAGAGCATCTAACTCTGCCATTTGACCAGCACGAAGAAATACTTTCGTCTTTCCAATCTGTGCATTTGAAGTCAGAAAGTGAGGAAAATAAAAGGTGTAACCGAATGGCATGTTAATATTTTGTCATCGTGACTTTCCAGACGCCACTTGGTTCTGCAATTCTGTTTGGAGTTGTTATGCATTACTGGAATGTCTGTCAATAAACATTGTATGGGTAAATGCACACTGTTATCTGTTGAATGTTCACTGTTCTTTTCAGGACACGAATGGATTATTTAAAGGTTAGAGAACTAGAATATAAGTTAATAGTATAAAATGATTACTAGTTGTTCTAATAATTACCTGATAGCCTGCAAGATTGGCTTTGTCAAGAAGCATTTTTGCAGCAGTAACTTCATCATGGCTGCGAAGGAAGCACATAAGATATGCAATACATTGAAAAGAAACACAGAATCAATTGAGTAAATCACAAATTTACCTTCGACCAAGGACTTTGGGTTGTAGAATACCAAATCGATTAACAAATTCATAAAATGTCCTCCTAGTAGGGTATCCCAGACAGCTTATCCTTATTGCCTCCAAAACTCCCTATACAAAAAGAATGATAAAGCCTCAAAATTCAAATGACCAATTCTCGTTCGATCAGGAAGATTTTCTTTAATAAGATTCCTACAATGGGGATGACTTCAAAAAAGTTATCTTCCAGAAATCCTTTTGAAAATTATTTTGCAAAGAATACTGGATGTTGCTGGAGTAACAATTATTTGTATGACGTTAAAAAATGATTATTACACTAAAAACAATTAGTTGTATTTTTTCCTTTTCCATTTCTCAGGGAAGCAATTGCTTAAAACAAAAAAATGAATTCTGAATGCTTCCTATATTATACTTGCAGGCATTATTCTAAATATATTAACAGACTTAAAAGAAGCTGGTGAAATATAGACCATTTCCAATGTTTAATAAGTAAAGTGGGTTTTTGGAGGATGTTAAACAAGGGAGAAAGAAGAAAAAAACTTGACTTATGGTACTCGTGAAAAAAAAGTTGGATTATGAACAGCATATAAATTTATGAAATACAGAGATATCAACGTCACAAATTTGGTTTCCAGCAAATTTATCGTCCTTATATAAAACCCATTGACACATAAAAGAAAGACAAGATATTTCAACTCGTCCTGTGTCACATGAAAATGCATTTCCAATTAATAAATAAAATGGTCCACTCTGCTGTCCTTAGATATATTAACCATGTACCAAGTACTAACAGTGCCACTAGACATCTTTTTTATCAACATGTTGCATGTTTAATGATACAAAAAAGCACGTTAGCACAACTTACCCCACAACGAAGCTGCTGGAGAACATTACTGTTCTCAAATATTGCTGGCTTGAGAACATTATTTGGTTTTATGCACCGGATATAGTGTGGTTCTGTTGCACTCAGAGTTTCTAGCAGACTCTGCAATTGTTGCTGCAATACCATATAAAAATAAGAGTCAATGCAAAAAAAAAGAAGTAATGAAAACATCGCTTTACCTTGAAACTTGAGCCGATTGAAGTAAATTTTGTGGATTTTGTTGATTCTTCACACGGTGGAAAAAGACTTGACACAAATGAACATTTTGAGGCATTTAACAACACTTGATGTTCATTTACAGCATAATCTATGTTTTTATCTAAAAACAGGTCTGTTTGATAAGTGACCTGCAAAAGAAAGAGATACATAATTACACATTATACTGCCCACTTTAGCAGTGTAGGATGCACCAACAAATAGCTAGCACAATAAACTAATAATTCTCCTGAGTCAAATACCAATTTGTTTATCTTGTGTTCTATCTTTGTACAGTTGTGGTCTGAGAAACAACAACAACAAAACCTTTTTTTTTCTCGAACGCGCAGGAGAGCTAAGCATCATTATACTAAGAAGAAATAAGATGGTCCAAAATGGACCCAGTTACAAGAATTCCCTCCTAAGAAGGTCTAAAGCAAAGAAATAGGAAACTATCCATGAGCTTAGTAAGAACAATTACATCACTACAACAAGCAGATAAGAGACACGGGTGGTGGCTGCAAGAAAGGAGCGACCCTTAGCTCCAGCCATTTTCCACAACTGTTGTTCCTCCCTTGCCTGACGGAGAGCTGCGGAAACACTAGGAGATAATCCATCAAAGACGATTCTATTCCGGTGATTCCAAAGAATCCAGGCACCCAAGGCAATAAGAGAATTGAGAGCCCTCATAGCCTATTCTTCCAGAACGGTGGCACAGGCTCTGGATAATTGGCATTGGGTCAGTGATATTCGTGGTGCTCTTTCCTTGAGTGGGTTGCAGCAATATCTGTTGTTATGGGATACTTTGGGGGACGTTAGGCTCTCTCATGATGCTGACAGACATGTTTGGATGCACTCTTCTTCTGGGATGTTCTCCTCAAAGTCCTGCTATAAGGCTTTTTTCATGGGTTCAATTTCGTTTGAGCCATGGAAACGTTTGTGGAAATCCTGGGCTCCCCCAAAATGCAAGTTCTTCCTCTGGCTGGCGATAAGAAATAAGTGTTGGACTGCTGATAGACTAAGGAGGAGAGGGCTGCAACATCCGGCTGTTTGTGTTCTTTGTGACCAAGAGCAGGAAACAGTGCAACATCTTTTGTGTACTTGCAGTTTTGCCAGGCAATTTTGGCATGCTATTCTTGTTCCCTTGTGTCTTGGGAATCTCATTCCTGCTGTTGATGAAATCTCATTTGCAGATTGGTGGAGGAAGGCGCTTAAGAAGGTGCCCAAATTCAGAAAGAAAGGCTTCAACAGTCTCATTATTTTGGGGTCTTGGTGCATATGGCTGACTAGAAACAAAGCTGTTTTTGATGGTGTAAACCCTTCCATGTGTTTTGTTAAAAGCTTATTTCTGAATGAATTAAGTTGTTGGGAGAGGGCTGGGGCTAAGCAGCTAGCAAGTTTTGGTCTTCCTGCTATTATGAGTAGGGTCTAGAGTGTGGTCAAGTGTGGTTAGGGTCTAGAATGTGGTCAAGTGTGGTCAAGTGTTCTGTTTGCCCTACGGGCATTGTACTTTGGTCCTCTTGGACCTTTTCCTTTCTTAATATAATGACGTGCAGTCCTCCTGCGCGTTCGAGAAAAAAAAATAGCCTGATCTCTATAACTTTTGTCAAACTTCTCCCACTATCCCAAAAAAATCTATACCAGGAATAGGAGCAAGGCTATGCAACCTAAATCGGTGCAGCATCAGGAACCAAAATTCTCTCGCGAAAACACAGGAAACAGAATGTGATCCAAAGTTTCAGAATCCTGATCACATAAAGGACACCTCTCTAGGTGGTCCAGCTCTCAGCCAACCTATCAGCTGTCCAGCACCTATTTAGAGCTGTGAGCCAAAGGAAGAAGTCGCATTTGGGGTGGGGGGCAAGTTTTCCAAACTCTTTCATAGTGACCGAAGTGAACAGACCCAGTGAACAGTCCTTCATATGCAGCCTTAGCGGAATAAGCCCCATTAGCAACAATACTTAATATATGTTTATCTTCCACATCAGGCTGCATCTCAAAATCTAAAATCAGATTCCAGAGATGAAGATAATCCACTAAAACCCCCCACAGATAGAGTTCCTATGATATCTAAAATCCATCTTCTATTTGTCAACGCCTCCCGGACCGTTCTTCTATTAGTGATTCTTTTCGGAATGACTTCAAATAATCTAGGTACTAGATCTGCAATTTTCTGCCCATGAACCCATTTATCAGTCCAAAACAACGTATTTGCCCCATTACCAACTTTTGATATCAACACCACCGAGAAGAAAGCACTTGCTTTGTCCGATACCTGAATGGGTAAACTCCAGCAGGAGTTTGCGATGTAGGAGTAGGACCTCGGGGCCCTCCACTTCCTAGAGGTCACCGTCGAGCGCCGGTCCAAGGGCAATGTTCCTTCACCAACGGCAGTACACCGTCGACCTCCTCGAGCACGCTGGCATGGTCGAGTGCAAGCCCTGCACGACCTCGGTAGACACGCAGGGCAAGGTCTCTGCCGCGGCCCCCAGTCGCCATCCGACCGGCTACCGGAGCCTTGTCGGGGCCCTGCAGTACCTCATCTTCATCAGGCCCGACATCGCCTACATCGTCCAGCAAGTGTGCCTCTACATGCACGACCCTCGGGAGCCGCACCTCACCGCGATGAAGCGCATCCTGCGATACTTGCGTGGCATCATCGACTTCGGGCTCCTTCTCCGCCGGTCCTCGACCACGGAGCTTCACGTCTACACCTTTGTCGACTGGGCGGGCTATCCAGACACGCGCCGGTCCACCTCGGGCTATGTCGTGTTCCTAGGAGATAGCCTCGGCTCCTGGTCATCGAAGCACCAGCCGGTCGTCTCCCGCTCCAGCGCCGAGGCCGAGTACCGCGCCGTGGCAAACGGCGTGGCTGAGGCGGCCTGGCTCCGTCAGCTGCTCCAAGAGCTCCACAGTCCGCTGGCCAGGAGCACCCTGGTTTTCTGCGACAACATTAGTGCCGTCTACCTCTCCACAAACCCCGTCCAACACCAGCGCACGAAGCATGTCGTGATCGATCTTCACTTCGTCCGCGAGCGGGTCGCCTGTGGAGATGTTCGCGTACTCCACGTCCCGACCGCCTCCCAGTTCACCGACGTCTTCACCAAGGGGCTTCCGACGACGGTGTTTGCGGAGTTTCGGTCCAGTATCAACATCTGCAGTGGCTAGAGTTTCGACTGCGGGGGGTGTTAGAGTGTTATGTACTAGTCCCTATATGGGCCTTATGTTTGCTGGCCCATTAGGGTTGTTAGAGTGTTATGTACTAGTCCCTATATGGGCCTTATGTTTGTTGGCCCATTAGGGTTCCATATTTGTACCCTTTGGTTGTAGCTAGGGTTATACAACTTTGTCTATCCAACAAGAACACCTGGTTAGCCTCCCTTTAGCTCAGTTGTGTCAGACTGCATGTAGTCAAACTATTTTAACTTTGATCAGTAATATCCATATAGATTTTACATTGGTCAAACAAAATGTTAAAAAAATCGGCCGGGGAGGAAAAGACCGTCATCCCGGTATATATTAAGAAGAGACTGAAACATGATCCCGGTCGAGAAACCCCCGAACCCTGGCCCCCATCACTAATGGGCTGAGTCAACTGCCCACTCTGCAACGCAGGATATCGATCCCCGAGAGCGGGCGGGGCACAACGAGGGGATTTTTTTAACCAAACCCGAAATTCTCCCCCGAGGGGATCCAATCCGAGATCTCGGATGCCTTAACCATTACGTTAGAGGCCCTATTGCAAAACAAACAAAATGTTAGGAGAAGATTTGTTGCAAGAAATACTCTCATATCAGTAAATTCATGAGGTTTCACAAATATTTTGCAGTAGAGATTAATTTTCAAATATTTGTATTATATACCAGGTCAATTTCCAAAATTCGCACTTCATTACAGGAAGTATCATACTATCATGTAGCACAGCAAGTCCCCAGATATGGTTCACAGACAATAATGATTTTAAGTGTAGACTGACCACATAGTAACTACAGTGAAAACATAACCCCAAAACTACCTTAATATTTAAATGTATATCAAGAACATGTTACCTACATTGCCAGCATAGTGATGAACAGTGAAGCCAGACCGTGAAAATTTGGGTTTACTGAAGTGAGGGTTGTCTTTAAACTTTTGATATAACTTCTCAGCAAATGTCTCATGCGTTGAATTTCGCAACATGCTGAAGCATGAGAAAGAATTTGTTACAAAAAGACCTGGAATCTGACAAAATAAAACATAAACAGATACATAAAAACTTATTTGCATATACCATGTCTCATCCAAAAGAGCAATTATTCCCCCAGGTTTCTACATGAAATAAATCAGAACAAGAAATGAGATTTCATAGCAAGACCAAATCACCTAATGGACCAAGCGTTGTATACATAATATATAGATAGACAATTTACAGATATATTAAAAACGCAAGGATCAAATCAAGCATCAGTGTAGAAGAAGGGAAGAATGGATTGAATCACCACACACCCATTGAGGGTGGGGAGCCTGTTATATATAGCCAATAGGCATGCATGGAAGGTACATGTAAGGAAGGCTATTCCCTGTACAAGGAAACAGTCCTAGGCTATAGATAGAAGGTAATCCTAGTCTATACAAGGCAGCTAGCCAATCTAGGGGATTACAATCAATTGCTAATCAGGCTCTGATTGATCCTGATAGATACATATCCTAATAATCAGGCATATAAATATGTCATGTTTCTGCTTCAATATCAAGATGGAGGTAAAGAGAGGAGAAATAGAAGATGAGGAGCTATGACATGCAGGAAAAGTGTGTTTGATAGATATATTAGTAGTGAGTTGCATACACTGAACAGTTAACTCAAGCTTAAGCACGTGTGGAAGAGTGGCCAACTTGTACTTCACCACTCCTCTAATGTGCACGGAGAGGTGTGTTAGGTGGAGCTCTTTACCATTAGCCCCCCCCCCCCCCCCCTACAAGCTACTATGGCTGCAAACATGTAGGGAGGATAAGGGACATGCATGAGCATCAGTAGGGGAGTGGGGGTCCGGGGGCACCGCGCCCTGATGTTGGATCTGCCCCTGCATGGAGGCAGGCTCCCTGAAGCCTTGTGGAATAGGAGCAAGCCACAGTTCTTATATTAAATTGTGCTAGCCACGATTCAAACTCGAGACATCTAGCCCCGTACAATATTGAGTTGGATGCACCGACCAGTTCAACTTAAAAATTAAACTGATAGTGAAGGGTGAGTAATTCACTAATATATCAATAATTAACATCCCAGTATACAAACTAGCATACAAATCTACTAGCTAGTCACTGATATTGGTAGGCACAACTCATCCTCTTCGTGTAAGATGGTAAATGGTCTTGAAACAGGAATGTGGATGCAAATATTGCTTAATGTAGTTGCCAGTTAGCTCAAATTTTACTTGTATCTATCCTGCTTAATAAATGCCTTCACTTTTTAGTATATGCCAATTGGTCAGACAACATTGCATCAAGAATCTGAATTCTTCACCTTCTCAATTAGATCCAGAATTTCTTGGTTGTCCACAAACTGGATATAACTCCAGTCAATTTCTTCTTTGGTGTATTCTTCCTGCTCCATCTTAAAGACATGCTGTTGATCGGACATATAATAGTTAGAAAGGACTCAGAGTCAGAGCTAAAGTAGTTAAATAACCTAAACTGAACAAGGTTGAGTTGTCAGCATAGGATATTTTCTTGTTGTAACCTGATTAAAGTGTTGTTGGAGCTTCTCGTTCGTTAGATTGATACAAAATTGCTCAAAGCTGCAGAACATCAAAATGTCAACATATAAGAATTACATTCTTTCAAACATGACATAAGCAGATGATTATTCATGCAGTAATTACTATATCTCATATACTTCAAGAAAGAGCAAACAAAACAAAGGATTTCAATGAAACAGCAAGGCCACTACATTGTGCACATCCTCGAACTGGTGGGCATGGTCATCTATAATCCGATCCAAACCCCTATGGAGAAGAGGCTCAAGCTGAGCCAAGAAAGCACGGTGGAGGCCATAGACCCGACGCACTACCAATGGACCGCCGGAAGCCTCCACTACCTGGTCCACAACTAACCGGATGTAGCATGTCAGGTTCGTGAGCCAGTTCATGGAGAAGCCCGTGGAGGAGCTGTTAGAATAGAATGTTCTGCCATGGGTTGACTTTACACTTTGTCGAAGTGCCAGGTTGAAGAATAAGCAAGAGAAGTCTTCAACATCCATTACACAAACGCAAGCAGACTTGATGCAACGTCTGGATTTGGTGGAAGAACACTCAGCTATTGGAGATCAAGATCTTGAGCGTTACAGCAGTTTGTTTAGAGTGTTAGGATTTATGGGATAGGCCCAATTGAGAAATTCAAATAAATCCCAGGAAAATCTCAAAAGCCCATATAAGTGTATGGCTAGGGAATAGGTGGAACCAATAGCACCATATTGCTAGTTCTAGTGGAGTAAAGCTAGCTTAAATATAGAAGGCACACTCACTCACCAAGTCATGGATGAGAGGAGAGAGTGTGGAGAGCCACACGCGCGCGCGCTCGCTCGCCTCGCCTGGCCGGGCGGGCCGGGGCGAAGGGCACGGGCGCACGACATGCGCGTGAATGGTCCACCGAAATCCGGCCCCTCGCCTTGCGGGGGCGCGGCTTCCTTTTGCCGTTTGAATTTTTGGTTACTTGGCTGTTACGTTTAGAATCCTAACTGATCGCTATAAAATCTAAACTGAACGCGAGATTCTCGTGGGCGGATAAGATCGGAGGTCGCGGACTCGGCCCTATAAAAGGAGCCCGGCAGCCAGCATCCAGATCATCCCAGTTTCGCTTTCGCCTCTCTTCACAGTTGAGCCGCCTTCCAGTTCTCTTCATCCCGACCGCAGAGGTGCATCTGCGATCAGGAGAGCAGGTCTCCGGAACCCTTCGCCTTCTAGATCCTGCACCGAGAGAGGGCGAATAAGGTTTTTGGGAAGCGTCCTCACGCGACTGCTCGTGATCTTCTGACCTCGTCGACTCTGCTGACTTCGCTGCTTCGACGTCGTCGACCCTGCTGATTCCGGCGCGCGTCATCTATCAGTATGTCTAATCAGTACGCATCATCTTATTTGACTTTTTACTTCAGTTCTTCTGATTTGGTCATGATTTATATTCAGAATTTAATCTGGAATTTGTCTAATTATTCAACAATCCAAAAACCTTATTGTAGACAATTTCCTAGTTTTTCTATGGCTGCTTTTGTCGACGCGCTGAAGCCAGAAAAGTTCAATGGTATGCACTTTAAGAGATGGCAAGTCAAGGCCACGCTCTGGCTGACTGCTATGAATGTCTTCCATGTTAGTAAAGGCAAACCTGAGGGTCCACTGACTCCTGAACAGGAGAAAGAGTACGACCATGCCAATACTATCTTTACGGGAGCAGTTCTTAGCGCCCTTGTTGACCGTCTGGTTGATACGAATATTCAACACATAGACGGGAAAGAGTTATGGGATGCACTTACTACCAAGTATGGTGCATCGGATGCTGGCAGTGACCTGTATATCATGGAGAGCTTTCATGATTATAAGATGGTTGATAATCGCTCTATTGTAGAGCAAGCTCATGAAATACAGTGTATAGCCAAGGAGCTCGACCACCTTAAGATAGTCCTTCCTCACTGATTTGTGGCTGGGTGCATTATTGCAAAGCTGCCTTCTACATGAGGAAATTCACCACATCTCTGAAACATAAGAGACAGGAGATATCAGTTGAAAATCTGATAGCGTCTCTGGATGTTGAGGAGAAAGCTCGGGCTAAGGACACGGGATCTAAAGGAGGCGAGGGCCACTCCAGCGCCAACATGGTTCAGAAGAACCACAACAAGGGCAAAGGAAAGCCAAAATCTAACAAGCCCAACAAAACTACCAACTTCAAGAAGAAGAAGAACAAGGCTGAACTGACATGTTTCGCATGTGGCGAGACGGGTCATTTTGCCAAGGATTGTCCTGATCGAGCGGATCGTCGTGGCAAAAAGGGCAATGTCAACACAGTGATCGCTAGCAATGAGAAAGACAAAGGGTATGGAAATTTACCTTTCATCTTCTCAGTATTTCAATCACCTAGTTGGTGGCTTGATACTGGTGCTAATGTTCATGTGTGTTCTGACATTAACTTGTTCTCTTCTTGTCAGGGTGCCCGGGATTCTTCCGTCCTAATAGGGAATGGGTCACATGCTTCTGTTCATGGCACTGGGTTGTTCAGGCCTTTCATCTTGTCCACTGTGATCTCTGGACGTCTCCTGTCCTTAGCCTCTCCGGCTACAAATACTACCTGGTCATTCTGGACGACTACTCCCATTTTCTTTGGACTTTCCCCCTTTGGCTGAAGTTCGACACGTTTACCACCCTCACTCACTTCTTCGCCTGGGTATCTACCCAGTTCCAGCGCCCGGTCCGTGCTTTGTAGTGCGACAACGGTCGCGAGTTCGACAACCACGCCTCTCGGTCATTCTTCCTCACCAGTGGCGCTCAGCTGCGTCTCTCGTGCCCCTACACCTCCGCCCAGAACGGTCGGACAGAGCGCATGATTCGCACCACCACCAATATGATCCGCTGCCTTCTCTTCCAGGCGTCTCTCCCTGCCAGCTACTGGGCAGAGGCCCTGCACACCGCCACCCACCTCCTCAACCGTCTTCCCTCCAAGGCGGTGAACCACCCTACTCCCTACTTCGCCCTGTATGGCACAACCCCCACCTACGACCACCTTCGCGTGTTCGGCTGTGCCTGCTACCCTAACACTTCCGCTACTACCCCTCATAAGCTTTCTCCTCGCTCCACCCGCTGCCTCTTCCTTGGCTACTCCTCTGACCACAAGGGGTATCGGTGTCTGAACCTCGCCTCCCACCGCATCATCTCTCGTCACGTCGTCTTCGACGAGGATGTGTTTCCCCTTGCTAGCCCCTCACCACCCACCGACCTCGACTCCCTCCTCGAGTCCGATCCGGTCTCCTCCTCCTCCGAGGCGCCCCGCCTTGCGCCATTACCCGCACCCCGTGCGGCCTCGACGCCGCGGCTCGCGCCTATTCCCGCGCCACATGCGGCCCCGTCGATCACGCCTGCGCCACGCGCGGCCCCGTCGACCACGCCTGCGCCACGCGCGGCCCCACCGACCCCCCTGTCGATCACGCCTGCACCACGCGTAGCCCCGTCGATCACGCCTGCGCCACGCACAGCCCCGTCGACCACGCCTGCGCCTATTCCCGCGCCACGCGCGGCCCCGTCGACGCCCACGGCTCGCTTCGCGGACCCCGCGCTCGTCTACCGCCGCCGCCGCCACGTCACTACCTCGGCTCCTGCTGACCCGAGCCCGTCGACGAGCCCGGTGCGGTTCGCCGACCCCGCCGTCGTCTATAACCGCCGCGAGTCGGCCACGCCCGCGGCCCCCGACGTCCCGGCAGACCGCCTCGAGCCACCGGTGTACCACCTGGTCGCCATCCACCGCGACCCCGGGCACGTCCACCTGATGGTGACGCGGCGCGCCGCCGGTGTTCTTCGACCTGTCGACCGGCTGATCTTGGCAGCTGATATGACTACCACTCCACCGAACGCCTCCCCGGTCCCCTCCTCCGTTTGCACCGCCCTCGCCGACTCACACTGGCGACGCGCTATGGAGGAGGAGTACGCGGCCCTCCTGGCCAACCACACCTAGGACCTGGTGCCGTGTCCACCAGGCACCAATGTGGTCACTGGCAAGTGGCTATTCCGCCACAAGCTTACCTCGGACGGCTCCCTCGACCGCTACAAGGCCCGTTGGGTCCTTCGGGGCTTCACCCAACGCCCCGGAGTGGACTACGACGAGACCTTCAGCCCCGTCGTCAAGTTCGCCATTGTTCGCACCGTACTCTCCCTCGCCCTCTCCTGGGACTGGGCGATCCATTAGCTCGACGTCAAGAATGCCTTCCTCCACAGCACTCTGACGGAGACTGTCTACTGCAGCCAGCCCACCGGTTTCGTCGATGAAGCTCATCCGGATCTGGTCTGTCGGCTGAACCGCTCCCTCTACGGCCTCAAGCAGGCGCTGCGGGCCTGGTACAGTCGCTTCGCTTCCTACTTGGCCTCCATCGGCTTCGTCGAGGCCAAGTCGAACACGTACCTCTTCATCTACCGCCGCGGCGACGACACCGTCTTCCTTATGCTCTACGTCGACGACATTGTGCTCACGGCATCCACCGCTGACCTCGTACAGCGCACGATCGTCGCCCTGCAGCGAGAGTTCGCGATGAAGGACTTGGGGCCCCTCCACCACTTCCTCGGCATCACCGCCGAGCGTCGGCCCCATGGTCTCTTCCTCCATCAGCGCTAGTACGCCATCGACATACTGGAGCGGGCTGGCATGTCCGACTGCAAGCCCTGCTCCACGCCTGTCGACACTCAGGCGAAGCTCTCAGAGGACGACGGGCCCCCGGTCGCCGATGCGACGTCCTACCGGAGCCTGACCAGCGCGCTCCAGTACCTCACCTTCTCTAGGCCTGACATCGCCTACGCCGTCCAGCAGGTGTGCCTACATATGCACACCCCGCGGGAGCCTCATCTCACCGCTCTCAAGCGGATCCTGCGCTACCTTCGTGGCTCCCTCGACTACGACCTTCTTCTCCGACCATCCCCGACGTCGGAACTCGTGGTCTACACCAACGCCGACTGGGCTGGCTGTCTAGACACGCGTCGATCCACCTCCGGTTACGCCGTGTTCCTGGGCACCAACCTTGTCTCCTGGGCCGCCAAGCGGCAGCCCGTCGTCTCTCGCTCCAGTGCTAAGGCCGAGTACCGCGCCGTGGCCAACGGCGTGGCAGAGGCCTCCTGGCTGCGACAGCTCCTCCACGAGCTCCATAGTCCCCTCCAACGCGCCACCCTCGTCTACTGCGATAACGTAAGCGCAGTCTACCTCTCCACCAATCCCGTGCAGCATCAGCGCACGAAGCACGTGGAGATCGACCTGCACTTCGTCCGCGAGCGTGTCGCCGCCGGTGACGTTTGGGTTCTCAGCGTCCCCACTACGCTGCAGTTCGCCGACATCTTCACCAAGGGGTTACCGTCGAGTATATTTTTAGACTTTCGCTCCAGTCTCAACATCTGTACAGGATAGATTTGTGACTGCGGGGGGGGGGGCGTGTTGGAAATGTATTAGGGTTTTGGTACATTTACTCTCTTGCCCCTCTGCAATGGGCCAGGCCCAACTCATGGCTATTAATATATAGCCCCACCCTATCCTAGGGTTAGGGTTTCCTCACTTCTACAGTAGGTGATGGCAGCAACACCTTTTTTGGAGGGATAAATGGCTTCATGGAAAATCCTTAGCTTATCTCCCTCCATCACTTTATACATATGTGGCGAAGAGAGCTATCAAGAGAAGAACTGTACAGGATGCTTTGGACAGTAATACATGGGTAAGGGATATTAGGGGGTCTATCAGCTGTAGCATTGGTGGAATATCTCCAGCTTTGGGATACTCTAGCACATTTTGAACTTCATCCTGGAATGGAAGACCGGCACATTTGGACTAAGTGTGTGTTACAACTTTAATGGGCATAGGCCAAGGCCATATACTATTTGATCTATTAATATAGCAGCCCAACCCTAGTTAGGGTAGGGTTAGGGTTTCACTCACCAACATGGTATCAAGCCATCTTCCCTCCCCTTCCCCTGTTCCTAGCCGCCAGGGGGACTCTGCTCCCGCGGTGACCCCCCTTACCCTTCAGCGAGCCTCTCCCCACCGCGCCACCAACCTCCTCTGTTTTTCCAGCGCGTGCATCCACCGTGTCACCCCTGCTTCTACTCGCTCTGCCTGTCGGCACCACCCAACTATTGGGAGCTCCTCCCCTGCACACGACGGCATCGCCCCTCCTTGCGGGGCCGCGTGCCCTCCCCGCAGGCCCGTCGTCCTCAATGAGCCTGGTCGGCGCCCTCTCCATGGAGGTCGGCGCCTTCGTTAATAGTTGCTGCTGCTGCTGTCATGGACAGCATCATAATCTTTTGATCAGCAACAATAGGTAGTATGGTAGGATTTAGAGAATGTTTGGTTTGTAGGGACTAATTTTTAGTCCCTCCATTTTATTTTAGTTCTTAAATTTTTAAATATAGAAACTAAAACTTTATTTTAATTTCCGTATTTGATAATTTAGGGACTAAAATGGAATAAAATTGATGGACTAAAAATTAGTCCCTACAAACCAAACACCCCTTGTTTTACAGTGTAATTGATAGATGAGATAAGCTACAGTAGTGGGTGTTAGACACCATACCTGGGCAGGTATAAAACTGCTCCCTAGCTTGTATATGTATTTATGCAATGTGCAATGCATAGAACAGCTTAACAGCTCTCAATTCCTGGTGTGTTCAAAGCATTATTGCATTATTGCCAACAATATTTACCCTTGAAAGAGGGTTTGCTCAAAGCATTATTGCATTTGTTTGATTTGTGTGATATCATTCGTTTATCAAACTTTGGATCTAGGGTGCATAAATTTTACTCTTAGATTTTTTTCTCGAACGCGTATGAGAACTGTGTATCATTATATTAAGAAGAAAAGTATACTAGGTCCCTAAAGGCCTTATAAAACTCAAAAGGCTAGCTCATGGTGGGCAAAACCTATGATACACGAAAGGATTATCCATGGGCATAAATGATAGCAGGCCAACTACCATAATCCCCAGTCATGGCTGAACGGAACACCAATTCTTTGGCGCCAGCCATCATCCATGAATTTATTTCTTTGCCAGAGTAAAAGCTGAAATCATGGATGGGAAGAGGCCTTCAAAGACGCATCTATTTCGTACCCTCCACAAAATCCAAGCTCCCAGGATGACAAGGGAGCCAAAACCTTTTTCTTGTCAACCCCTCAGTTCCCTCTTCAGCCTGCGTCCACCAGAGAAAGAAACTCCTATCTTCAGATTGTGGTGCAAGGATCTGCAAACCATAAGGCCTTACGGTTCTGAACCAAAATTCTCACGAAAACACACAAGAAAGGAGCAGATGGGTGACTATTTCTTCTTCCTGGTCACATGGCAGGCACCGGTCATGGTTGGAGAGGCCTCTACGGGCTAGACTGTCCGCCGTCCAGCATTTGTTGTGTGACACCAACCACAGAAAAAAATTGCAAAATCCTCATAGGCTATTTTGGTTAAATATTTTCCATTAGGCGAGATCCGAAAAATATGAAAAAAAAAAGTTTAATTTTACAACTAGATGCCATGAGCCCCTTGATTTTTTTCCATGAACCTAAAGATGGACAGACTTTTCCCAATGCTTAAGTTCTTTGGTGTATCTTGCATGAATAGTAAAATCGATCTACCAAGACTTGCACATCTGATTTCTATGAGTATGTTAATATAAGCAAGCAGATTAAATGCAAAGGCATACCAGTTAAGCACCTGTTTGTCAAGAAACTCTCGAAACCATAAATGTCAAGGACACCAATCAAAATCTTTGAATCAGGATCTTGACCAATTGAACTATTGATTTTATTTACAATCCTGCAAAGGTCAAAAGCTCAATTGTTATAAGTACAATTTTGCCTACACCAGTTATAGTAGAATATACAGCAGCATGGGAGAAGCATTTTAAATGATGATTTCAAACGTACCAATCAAACAAACGTGAATAAACAATCCTAGACAATGCATCTCTACTCAGAGCTGCAGCTCGTGGATCTAAATTTTTTGTAATACTCTCCCCACGTGTTGCCATTACACGCTTGCACAAAGATTCCTCGAGACCTTTTTCATCACACCTGCATACCAGAAGATGTCCATATAAGGGATGCAAAGAGAACCTGTGTAAATTTCATAAACAGAAGTACTAAAGAGATAAAAATACATGAAAAGCTCAGCTGCTGTCTTAAGATGAAATTGGGATTTCTCGTCTTTGGGTACTGAAGAATCGTCTTCGCTTCCTTCTGCAAATTCTATGTTACCCAGATGAAGAATAGCAGCCACAACTCTAAATATTGCATCCTGCGGGATAGAAATTTGCATGTAGAAGATTGTTTGTCTGCTAGTGATGTACTAAATTGATTGCTGGCAAAATCTTGGTTTTACCTGTTCGTCAGTACTCATACCCACAATACCCATAGCTCTTCTGGTTTCCGTGTATTCTTTGGAGTCATCCAGCCCATCAAGCGCAATACAGTTGGACTGGTTGAGATAGTGAAATGATCTGGGATCTCCCAATTTATATTTTTTGCAATCCTGATAGGCATATTCAAAGCTACATATGATGATATAGACGAATAGATCTACACATAATGTCAAGAGGGAAAAAACTTATGAAGAAGCACTTAGTTGATAAAAAGAGCATCGCAGGGAATAGAAAATGAAATGAATACAAATTTCTCTTAACATTCTCTCTTTAGCTATCTATGGAATTCCTGCATTGAATCTGATCATTTTATTGGCAAAAAGGAAATAACTAATCTTGTAACATGGCATCTCAACTCCTCAAGATATATGTGCTTCCCATGAATGCATCCATATATCTTTCTTGAATTAGTTTTAACTTATTGTTATTGTTCTCTGACACTTTTACAATATGGAATAGTATCACCGAACCAGCTAGCGAACTATCACTGTAACAAACACAGTAGTACTAAGACAAGATTTCAGAAAAGCAGTTATAGAGAACATGTTCTTACTTCTGGTGGTGCAGAACATAGCATGTAAAAGCAGTGGTAGTTTCTTTCTGGATCAGATATTTGGCACACACGTGATCTTTCTAGAAGATAGGTCCTTATAGCAGCTCCTGATATCTTCCCATTCGCATCAAACTGAATCTCAACAAACTTTCCAAAACGACTGTAAAAAACAAAGTTAAGTTGAAACATCAAGTCAAAAAGTTGCATAACCCAAAAACGTGGAAAATTGATGTGGTGCATTTGGTTCATTACCTTGAATTATTGTTCCTGACGGTTTTTGCGTTGCCAAATGCCTCAAGAACCGGGTTGGACTGTACAACAAGTAGGCGAATTAGAAATATATTTAGGGCTTCCCCTACTGTTTTCGCTAAAAAAGCATGTGATCGAATTAGAAATATATGTAAACGATGCACTTCTGCTTCTTAATACTAAGAAGATACTAACATGTTTGATGGTTCGATAACATAAGTTTCCTTAAAAGGAGGTGCATAAGGTGATATGCAATCAAACTGATTTGACTCCAACCCAGGCACAACTTTCCTATTTCTTAGGTAAGTCATAGTAGTATAGTACTTGTGCTAGCAGTAAAAAAGGAAGAATATGAACGAAATGTGCCAGTGCAAAACACACCTCCAGGATCTGTTGTTGCACTGACCTTCCTTCAGCTTGAGGCTTACCACCCATGAAAGCAAGGTATTGCATAAGACTTTTAGTGCTTTCGGTCTTCCCTGCTCCACTCTCTCCACTCACCAATATTGCTTGGCTTATATGATCATTGATCATAAGTCTGGGTAGAGGAAACATAGGGAACTTCACAAAGATTGATACGTAAGAATGTAACATATTCAATGATCCGTTCATCCAGAAAACGCACCTATACGAACGGTCAGCGATGGCGAATGGATGGGGACTCAGCTCACCAAATTCTGCTCCTTTGTAAATGCCCATCATATCGTTGTTATATAGGTGAGGAAGTCTTTGAAATGGATTAACAGCTATCAAGATATTCCCAGTATAAGTCTGGAAGAACAATTCAATCCATTAGAGAATCTGCAAAATCATGAATAAGATCGCAAATTTGCAAACTCATACCAGGTATGAAACACTAACAAAAGTAAACTACAATGGACCAGTGTCAAGAATCACCAAATTCCCAATGGAGTTAAATGCATGAGTGGCTCCTAGACTTGTCAAGGGATATCACTTAGGTCCACGAACTTTGAAAATATATTTCTATATCCTCGAACTTGTTAAGTGGCACACCGTAGTAGTCGGTATGGTCCAAAAAATAGACATATGATAAAACATTTTTACAAGTTCAGGGATATGTGGTACATCACTTGACAAGTTCGAGGACCTAGAAATGTATTTTCAAAGTCCGTGGACCTTAACGGCATCTCTTGACAAGTTCATGAGCCACCAATATATTTAACTAGTGACATTCATGTTTCAGTGTTGGAAGGAGACCGATGTTTAAGAAAAAAAGGAATGAAATTCAGGTTTGCATGTAGTAGCATAATATTATTTCTTATGGGTGAATTAGATAAGACCTAGCAGGCAAACCCATGACAAGGGGAAAATGTGTACAACAGAATCAATGTAGGAAGTATAATATGGGCATTGGCTCTCGAGAGAAAATGTTAGTCAATGCAAGCGCCAGTGAACCTAAAAACCTTGTATGGTCTGCTGTTTAGAATAACGAGGCATTATAGAGATGTACAAATCAGATACGCTCCTGTTCGCATCAGGGATGATGTGTTGAGAGACTCAACTTACATATATTTCATTTAGCATAAATCTAGACTTTAGGTTTTGAAGCACTCCTGGTTCATGTAAATATGCTAGCCTTGTCATATCCTCCACACCACCACGTGGAGACTCTGTATCCTTGGGGTAGGCACTTGACACATTAGCAGTCACCTGCAGGAGAATTGTGGAATCAAATTAAACTGAACATACTGTGTTTCATATAGGCAGAGAAGAGAATGATTCCCTATTTAAACAAGAAAAACAAATTAAATTAAGCATACTGGTTCTAGAGTTTTAGGTTTGTTTAAACAAATAATTTGAAGGCTGTAATTTTGTAGACGTTGTTTCATAAATCATAAATTATAGAGTATATATATACACACTCTTTTTAGGGTACACTAAATCTTACTACATAGAAAAAGTTTAGAGAAGACTATTTTTAAAATATATTATTATAGTAGTATAAAAAAAGTGCAACAACGTACACTATATATATTTGCATACATGACAATTGACATGTATAGTAACAAAGCGTTTAACATTTAGTTACCTTCTTTCCAGAGGTGCAGTTGACGACAAGTTCGTCCCCATTGATCTGTTCCACCAAGCCATCCATCCAGGCCTCATCTGGGTCCTCAACCCAGACATGAGAGCCCACAACAAAGCGGCTTTTGGACGCCTGCAACGGAAGAGACACTAAGCACATACATACATACATATTGTTGCCCCTAATGGGGGTGACGGACGGTGATGGCATCTTCAAAGGAGAGTGGCCAATTGGGATTGGGATTGGGATTGGGATGGAAATGTACCAAGAGGCCACGACCGAATACAGGCGCACCAAAAGATAAGAAAGAGCAGCGAGCATTGCCGCATTGCATTTAGCCATATCAGCAAACATTTGGAGGAGGATAGATTTTGATCTACGAGGAAAGAAGAGAAGAGAAACGGGCATGCATGTATACCATTGCGACGGAAGAATCAGATGGACAGCGGCGACATCAAACCCGCGACGCAGCGGCAGCACCACCGCAGGACGGCGGTCGCGAGACGGAGGGGATCAAATTGGTAGAATCCCCGGTCTCGGCATATCCCTGCATCGTCGTCGTGAACGCTGCTGGTTGCGTTTGTTTGGGTGTCCCTTTACTACTATTTTTAGCAGCGATGCTAGAAGCAGTGAAGAGGGAGGGACGCCTGGAGGGAGGGTGGTGCTTGTTTGGTAAGAGTTATTTGGGAGCATGTTCGTCGCCATGCTGGTATTCCGCACGACGGCTTCGCTTTTTTGGTATTATGGACGAGGCGCATTCGACACGAAGGGAAGATTTTCGAACGAGCGGTCTTTAGGGTGGTTTGGAAAATCCTATTTTTTTAAGGTTTTTTTTTATTTTTTTAAGAAAAATTAGTTTATTTTCTCTTAGAAATTTGAAAATCTTATAGAAAAATGGGTTTGCTAAATTAGCCCTAGTCTTTGCTAACTGCACGGGGTGCTCAGTCTATCGAGATTGATGTGGTTGAGGAGTGTAGAAGAATAAAGTAGCTCTATTTCTATTTTTTATGTTTGATTTCTAATAAAATAGGAGCAAAATAGTTATTGAAGTCTCTATATGAAAATTTACTATAAACACTTAGAATGGTCTCGTTTCACAAAAACGACCGGATGTGAATGCTCTCCTCCATCTTCTACCCTCTACACTCATATGGCTCTCCAACCAAACAGAGAACGGAGCGGCTCCGCTTTATTCTACTCTTCAACCTAAAAATAGAGCAGCTCTGTTCTGTTTGCCAAATACATAATAGAACGGATCTATTCTCAAAAATTAGAATGGAGCCGCTCCATTCTAATTGACTCCAACCAAACTCACTCTAATCTACCCTTGTGGGCTTACCACGGAGGACGGTGGTCGGAGGAGGGTGTGTGCGGAGCTGTTGTTAGCCGCCTCGCCACATCACCATGGAGGAGGGCGCCCAGCCACTAGCGTCGTCAGCTTTCTTTGATAATAAGTAACCCATGGTCATGGTATGTCTCCCTCCGATTTCTCCCGGACTACCCGTTGGCACGGTGGTTGTTGATAGTGCTCATTCTTATGGAGAGTTTGTTTGAATACTCTAGTATTGATCTTAATTCACATATGTTAAGATGGATTAGGGTGTAAATTAGTTTAAGTTACATCTTAATCCACCTCAATATATATGAATTGTGGTCTATACTAGAGTATCCAAATTAGGTCGGAATGGATAATGTTTCGGTTGCAGATTCCATTGCTCCCATTCTAAATTTGTAGTTCTTAGAGCATATCCAACAGAAACCCTGAACGATGTCCTATTTTGAAATATAGGACTTTAACAACAAAAAACATGCTCCAACAAAGGTCCTGTTTTACAAAATTTATCAAACGATTATAGGGCTCGGTCTCTCGGATCCTAAATATACTATCCATATACCGAAGCCCTATCCTCGTTACGTACACTATTCCTAACAATTTATTTTCTAATAATATAATATATGGCTCAACTATTGGAGCTACAAACGTTTTTATGGCATTAAATATTTTAAATGATGTCCTATTTTAATTTTGGGGACTCAAATATAAGAATTCTTGTCGGAGATGTTCTTAGATCCTGAAAGGGAAATGTGCCCTTGGGCTATTTCTAAGTATTTTGGTGATTGAGTGCCAACACAAGTGCTTAAGTGTAAATCTATGCCAATTGATGGACACAGTGCAAATCAAGTCTAAAGGTATGTTTCTAGACTTAGTACATTGTTTTGAGAACTAATGTATTGTGAGTGCTGGAAACAGGAGAAATCGAATTGGAAAAGAGATGGCTTTGTTCAGCCAAAGTCTGCTCAGTCTGGGTGCACCGGACTGTCCGGTGGTGCACCGGACAGTGTCCGGTGCACCAGGCTGGCTCTAGCGAACTTGCTGCTCTCGGGACTTCGACGGCGGTGTACGGCTATAAATCACCGGACTGTCCGGTGGTGCACCGGACTGTCCGGTGAGCCGTTCACAGGCGAAGTCGTCGCTCTCGGGAAGTAATTAACGGCGTACGGCTATAATTTACCGGACTGTCCGGTGAGCCAACGGTCGGCCGGGCCAACGGTCGGCCGCGCGATCTGCGCAGGACACGTGGCCGAGCCAACGGCTAGAAGGGGGCACCGGACTGTCCGGTGTGCCAACGGCTCTGGATCTCCAACGGTCGGCTTCGCCAAATAAGGAAAGAAATCTGCACCGGACAGTGTCCGGTGGTGCACCGGACTGTCCGGTGTGCCAGGCGACTGAAGGCAAGAATTATCTTCCTGGAATGCTCTCAACGGCTCCTAGCTGCCTTGGGGCTATAAAAGGGACCCCTAGGCGCATTGAGGAGGATACCAAGCATTCTCTAAGCATTCCTGAGCACCAAGACTTCGATTCCGCGCATTTGATTCTTTGTGAGAGCAACTAGAGCTCTATTTGAGTTGTGAACTCGTCGGGTTGTGTTGTGAGCTCTTGTTGCAACTTGTGTGCGTGTTGTCGCTCTGATTTTGTGTCTTGTGTGCGTTGCTCATCCCTCCCTTACTCCGTGCTTCTTTGTGAACATCAAAGTGTAAGGGCGAGAGACTCCAAGATTGTGGAGATTCCTCGCGAGCGGGATAAAGTAAACAAAGCAAAACACCGTGGTATTCAAGTGGGTCTTTGGACCGCTTGAGAGGGGTTGATTGCAACCCTCGTCCGTTGGGACACCACAACGTGGAGTAGGCAAGTTTTGTACTTGGCCGAACCACGGGATAAACCACTGTGTCTATCTGTGTTGATCCTCTTGTGGTTGTTGTGTTTTGCAAGAACTCCTCTCTAGCCACTTGGCCGTATTGTGCTAACGCTTAATCAAGTTTTTGTGGCTTTAAGTTTAAGTTTTCACAGGATCACCTATTCACCCCCCTCTAGGTGCTCTCAATTGGTATCGGAGCCGTTCTCTTCACGAAGGGACTAATCGCCCGAAGAGATGGATCCTAAGGGCAAGGGGATTGTGATCAATGATAAGGAGAAGGAGTCCTTCGTCAACGAGCCGAAAGATGACAGGCCTACCGACTCGGGCTCGGGCCACAAACGAAAAGATGGGAAGAAGAAGAAGACGAGACACATCAAGGAGATAATCTACTACGATAGTGACGAATCTTCCTCTTCCCAAAAGGACGACGACAACGACTACGAGAAAAGGAAGACGGTTAATTCAAACTTCTCTTTCGATTATTCTTGTATTCCGCATAGTTCAAATACACATTTGCTTTCCATTCCTCTTGGCAAACCTCCACACTTTAATGGGGAGGACTACGGATTTTGGAGTCACAAAATGCGTAGTCACTTGTTCTCTCTCCATCTAAGCATATGGGAGATTGTATAGAGTGGAATGAAATTTGATAGCTCGGATAGTCCTATGTTTATAAATGAACAAATCCATAAAAATGCACAAGCTACTACTGTCCTTTTAGCATCTTTGTGCAGGGAAGAGTATAATAAAGTGAGCGGCTTGGACAATGCCAAGCAGATCTGGGACACCCTCAGGATCTCACATGAGGGGAACGATGTCACCATGCTCACCAAGATGGAGTTGGTGGAGGGCGAGCTTGGGAGATTTGCAATGATAAGGGGAGAGGAGCCAACCCAAACATACAACCGGCTCAAGACCCTCATCAACAAAATAAGGAGCTACGGAAGCACGCGATGGACGGACCACGACGTCGTTCGCCTAATGCTAAGGTCGTTTACTGTCCTTGATCCACATCTTGTGAACAATATTCGTGAAAATCCTAGGTACACCAAGATGTCACCTGAAGAAGTACTTGGGAAGTTCGTAAGCGAGAGAATGATGATCAAGGAGGCGAGATACGTGGACGACGCGTTGAATGGTCCAATCCATGAGCCTCAACCTGTTGCTCTCAAGGCAACGAGTAGCAAGGAGGCGCTACCTAGCAAGGTGGCACAAGTTGAGGCGGCGGGACTAAATGAGGAAGAGATGGCCCTCGTCATCAAGCGCTTCAAGACGGCGCTAAAGGGCCGCAAGGAGCATCCCAAGAAGAACAAGACGAAGGGAAAGCGCTCCTGCTTCAAGTGCGGTAAGATTGGTCATTTTATCGCTAATTGTCCCGATAATGATAGTGACCAGGAACAAGAGAAGAAAGGGGAAAAGAAGAAGAAGTACAAGAAGGCTAAGGGTGAGGCACATCTTGGCAAGGAGTGGGACTCAGATTGCTCTTCATCCGACGGCGAAGGACTTGCCACCGCAGCCTTCGACAAATCATCCCTCTTCCCCAACGAGTGTCACACATGCCTCATGGCGAAGGAAAAGAAGGTATGTACTCGAAACAATACCACTTATGCTTCTTCAAGTGATGATGAGTCTAGTGATGATGATGAAATAGATTACTCTAGTTTGTTCAAGGGATTGGATAGAACTAAAATAGATAAGATTAATGAATTGATTGATGCCTTGAATGAAAAGGATAGACTTTTAGAAAAACAAGAGGATCTTTTGTATGAAGAACATGATAAATTTGTAGAGGCACAAAAATCTCATGCTTTAGAAGTTAAAAGGAATGAAATGCTTTCTTGTGAACTATCTACTTGCCATGAGACAATTTCTAGTTTAAAAGATGTTAACAATGATTTAAATGCTAAACTAGAAGTAGCAAATAGATCTAACTCTTGTGTAGAACATGTTGTGATTTGCACTAGGTGTAAAGATTTTAACATTGATGCTTGTAGTGAACACCTAGTGTCTATTGCAAAGTTAAATGATGAAGTGGCTAGTCTTAATGCCCAACTTAAGACTAGCAAAAATGAATTTGATAAACTAAAATTTACGAGGGATGCCTACACGATTGGTAGACACCCCTCAATTAAGGATGGGCTTGGCTTCAAGAGGGAAGCCAAGAACTTAACTAGTCATAAAGCTTCCATTCCCACCAAGGAGAAAGGGAAGGCCTCTATGACTAATAGTGTTCAAAAGAACCATGCCTTCATTTATGGTGATAGAAAATTTTCTAGAAATGCGTATAGGACATGTGCTCATGATTCATATGCTATGACTGCTTCTAGTTCCCATGTTGTGCATGATAGAGATATGCCTAGGAAAAATATTCATCATGTGCCTAGAAAGAATATTGTTCATGTTCCTAGGAAAGTAATTAATGAACCTTCTACAATTTTTCATACTTGCAATGCTTCCTTTGCTATTTGTAGAAAGGATAAGAAGGTAATTGCTAGGAAATTAGGGGCAAGATGCAAGGGAGATAAAACTTGCATTTGGGTCCCTAAGACCATTGTCACTAACCTTGTAGGACCCAACAAGAGTTGGGTACCTAAGACCCAAGCCTAAATTTGCCTTGCAGGTTTATGCATCCGGGGGGTACAAGCTGGATTATCCACAGCGGATGCACAAACCACATGACGGAGGAAAATAGGATGTTCTCTTCCTACGTCAAGAACAAGGATCCCCAAGATTCAATAATATTTGGTGATGAGAACTAAGGCAAGGTGAAAGGGTTAGGAAAAATTGCTATTTCTTCCGAGCACTCTATTTCTAATGTGTTCTTAGTTGAGTCACTTGGATATAATTTGTTATCCGTTAGTCAATTATGCAATATGGGATATAATTGTTTATTCACAAATGTAGACGTGTCTGTCTTTAGAAGGCGTGATGGTTCACTAGCTTTTAAGGGTGTACTAGACAGCAAACTTTATTTAGTTGATTTTGCAAAAGAGGAGGCCGGTCTAGATGCATGCTTAATTGCTAAGACTTGCATGGGCTGGCTTTGGCATCGCCGTTTAGCACATGTGGGGATGAAGAACCTTCACAAGCTTCTAAAGGGAGAACACGTGATAGGTCTAACTAACGTGCATTTCGAAAAAAATAGACCTTGTGCAGCTTGTCAAGCAGGTAAACAGGTGGGAAGCTCTCATCATCCCAAAAATGTGATGACCACATCAAGACCTTTGGAGATGCTTCATATGGACCTCTTCGGACCCGTCGCCTATCTAAGCATAGGAGGAAGTAAGTATGGTCTTGTTATAGTTGATGATTTTTCCTGCTTCACTTGGGTATTCTTTTTGCAGGATAAATCTGAAACCCAAGGGACCCTCAAGTGCTTCCTAAGGAGAGCTCAAAATGAGTTTGAGCTCAAGGTGAAGAAGATAAGGAGCGACAACGGGTCCGAATTCAAGAACCTTCAAGTGGAGGAGTACCTTAAGGAGGAAGGGATCAAGCACGAGTTCTCCGCTCCCTACACACCACAGCAAAATGGTGTGGTAGAGAGGAAGAACAGGACGCTCATAGACATGGCGAGGACAATGCTTGGAGAATTCAAGACCCCCGAGCGGTTTTGGTCGGAAGCCGTGAACACGGCTTGCCACGCCATCAACCGGGTCTACCTTCACCGCCTCCTCAAGAAGACTTCGTATGAGCTGCTAACCGGAAACAAACCCAATGTGTCTTACTTTCGTGTATTTGTGAGCAAATGCTATATTCTAGTGAAGAAAGGTAGAAATTCTAAGTTTGCTCCCAAAGCTGTAGAAGAGTTTTTGTTAGGTTATGATTCAAATACAAAGGCGTATAGAGTCTTCAACAAATCATCGGGTTTGGTTGAAGTCTCTAGCGACGTTGTATTTGATGAGACTAATGGCTCTCCAAGAGAGCAAGTTGTTGATCTTGATGATGTAGATGAAGAAGACGTTCCAACGGCCACGATACGCACCATGGCGATTGGAGATGTGCGGCCACAGGAACAAAAGGAGCAAGATCAACCTTCTTCTTCCACGATGGTGAATCCCCCAACTCAAGATGATGAACAGGTTCAAACAACCGGAGGCGTGTGATCAAGGGAGAGCACAAGATGATCATGTGATGGAGGAAGAAGCACAACTGGCACCTCCAACCCAAGTTCGAGCGACGATTCAAAGGAATCATCTGTCAACCAAATTTTGGGTGATATTAGCAAGGGAGTAACTACTCGCTCTAGATTGGTGATTTTTTGTGAGCATTACTCTTTTTTCTCTTCTATTGAGCCTTTCAGGGTAGAAGAGGCCTTGCTAGATCCGGACTGGGTGTTGGCCATGCAGGAAGAGCTCAATAATTTCAAGAGAAATGAAGTTTGGACACTGGTGCCGCGTCCCAAGCAAAATGTTGTGGGAACCAAGTGGGTGTTCCGCAACAAACAGGACGAGCACGGGGTGGTGACGAGGAACAAGGCTCGACTTGTGGCAAAAGGTTATGCCCAAGTCGCAGGTTTAGACTTTGAGGAGACTTTTGCTCATGTGGCTAGGCTAGAGTCTATTCGTATTTTGCTAGCATATGCCGCTCACCATTCTTTCAGGTTGTTCCAAATGGATGTGAAGAGCGCTTTCCTCAACGGGCCAATCAAGGAGGAGGTGTACGTGGAGCAACCCCCTGGCTTCGAGGACGAACGGTACCCCGACTACGTATGTAAGCTCTCTAAGGCGCTCTATGGACTTAAATAAGCCCCAAGAGCATGGTATGAATGCCTTAGAGACTTTTTAATTGCTAATGCTTTCAAGGTTGGGAAAGTCGATCCAACCTTATTCACTAAGACTTGTGATGGTGACTTATTTGTGTGCCAAATTTATGTCGATGACATAATATTTGGTTCTACTAACCAAAAGTCTTGTGAAGAGTTTAGCAGGGTAACGACTCAAAAGTTTGAGATGTCGATGATGGGCGAGTTGAACTACTTCCTTGGGTTCCAAGTGAAGCAACTCAAGGACGACACCTTCATCTCCCAAACGAAGTACACGCAAGACTTGCTAAAGCGGTTTGGGATGAAGGACGCCAAGCCCGCGAAGACTCCAATGGGAACCGACGGACACACCGACCTCGACAAAGGAGGTAAGTCCGTTGATCAAAAGGCATACCAGTCAATGATAGGGTCTTTACTTTATTTATGTGCTAGTAGACTGGATATTATGCTTAGCGTATGCATGTGTGCTAGATTTCAATCCGATCCAAGGGAGTGTCACTTAGTGGTCGTGAAGCGAATTCTTAGATATTTAGTCGCTACTACTTTGGATGAGGCAAACCCTTCGGGACTTTGGCTACAATCTGAGCAAAGTCCCACTCCTATGTGATAATGAGAGTGCTATCCGCATAGCGGACAATCCTGTTGAGTACAGCCGTACAAAGCACATTGACATCTGGCATCACTTTTTGAGAGACCACCAGCAAAAGGGAGATATCGAAGTGTTCTATATTAGCACCGAGAACCAGCTAGCCGATATCTTTACCAAGCCTTTAGATGAAAAGACCTTTTGCAGGCTGCGTAGTGAGCTAAATGTCTTAGATTCGCGGAACTTGGATTGATTTGTAGCATACATGTGTATTATGCTTTGATCATGTTCCTTATGCATTTTGTTGATTACTTGTGGTGCTCAAGTTGTACAAACACTCCCCGGACATCACAAGTCCTGTTGCAAGTGATGCACATATTTAGGGGGAGATGTGCTACAACTTGACCCTTTGAGACTAACCGTTTGCTTGAGTTTGCTTGATTTAGTCTCAAAGGAGGTTTGAAAGGGAAAAGGTGGACTTGGACCATGAAAGACTTCCACCGCACTCCGATGAGAGGGTAACTTACTCCAAGTCCATCTCAATATCCTTATTGCCTTTGTGCTCTTATTTGAAGATTTTGGTGAGGCAATGGGGTTAAAGGGCCAAGATTGATCCCGTTTTGGTGCTTGATGCCAAAGGGGGAGAAAATAAGGCCAAAGCAATAAATGGATCAGCTACCACTTGAGAAATATTGAAAATAGTAGAATAGAGCTTTTAGTTTGTCAAAACTCTCTTGTTGTCTCTTTTGTCAAAAGTTGGCCTCTTGTGGGGAGAATAGTCGATTATGGGAAAAAGGGAGAGTTTTTGGAATCTTTGATCAA
The DNA here is from genome assembly GCA_029449295.1 of Zea luxurians. NCBI lineage: Eukaryota > Viridiplantae > Streptophyta > Magnoliopsida > Poales > Poaceae > Zea > Zea luxurians. Next base: position 2,012,067 of record JAOPSE010000026.1, on the reverse strand, counting down.
TTTCTCTTGGAACAACTCTCTTTATGTATCTACAATTGTGTTTGAATTAGAGATAGGAGATTGAGGTTGATTTGCAAAAACAAAACCAAGTGGTGGCAAAGAATGATCCATATATGCCAATTTTGAATCAAAACAATTTTGAGTTCTCATTTGTATTGATGTTGCACTTCTTTTAGTTGCTTTTTGTTGTGTTGGCATAAATCACCAAAAAGGGGGAGATTGAAAGGGAAATGTGCCCTTGGGCCATTTCTAAGTATTTTGGTGATTGAGTGCCAACACAAGTGCTTAAGTGTAAATCTATGCCAATTGATGGACAAAGTGCAAATCAAGTCTAAAGGTATGTTTCTAGACTTAGTACATTGTTTTGAGAACTAATGTATTGTGTCTAAGTGCTGGAAACAGGAGAAATCGAATTGGAAAAGAGATGGCTTTGTTCAGCCAAAGTCTGCTCAGTCTGGGTGCACCGGACTGTCCGGTGGTGCACCGGACAGTGTCCGGTGCGCCAGGCTGGCTCTAGCGAACTTGCTGCTCTCGGGACTTCGACGGCGGTGTACGGCTATAAATCACCGGACTGTCCGGTGGTGCACCGGACTGTCCGGTGAGCCGTTCATAGGCGAAGTCGTCGCTCTCGGGAAGTAATTAACGGCGTACGGCTATAATTTACCGGACTGTCCGGTGAGCCAACGGTCGGCCGGGCCAACGGTCGGCCGCGCGATCTGCGCAGGACACGTGGCCGAGCCAACGGCTAGAAGGGGGCACCGGACTGTCCGGTGTGCACCGGATAGTGCCCGGTGTGCCAACGGCTCTGAATCTCCAACGGTCGGCTTCGCCAAATAAGGAAAGAAATCCGCACCGGACAGTGTCCGGTGGTGCACCGAACTGTCCGGTGCGCCAGGCGACTGAAGGCAAGAATTGTCTTCCTGGAATGCTCTCAACGGCTCCTAGCTGCCTTGGGGCTATAAAAGGGACCCCTAGGCGCATGGAGGAGGATATCAAGCATTCTCTAAGCATTCCTGAGCACCAAGACTTCGATTCCGCGCATTTGATTCTTTGTGAGAGCAACTAGAGCTCTATTTGAGTTGTGAACTCGTCGGGTTGTGTTGTGAGCTCTTGTTGCGACTTGTGTGCATGTTGTCGCTCTGATTTTGTGTCTTGTGTGCGTTGCTCATCCCTCCCTTACTCCATGCTTCTTTGTGAACATCAAAGTGTAAGGGCGAGAGACTCCAAGATTGTGGAGATTCCTCGCGAGTGGGATAAAGTAAACAAAGCAAAACACCGTGGTATTCAAGTGGGTCTTTGGACCGCTTGAGAGGGGTTGATTGCAACCCTCATCCGTTGGGACGCCACAACGTGGAGTAGGCAAGTTTTGTACTTGGCCGAACCACGGGATAAACCACTGTGTCTATCTGTGTTGATCCTCTTGTGGTTGTTGTGTTTTGCAAGAACTCCTCTCTAGCCACTTGGTCGTATTGTGCTAACGCTTAATCAAGTTTTTGTGGCTTTAAGTTTAAGTTTTCACAGGATCACCTATTCATCCCTCCTCTAGGTGCTCTCAGATCCTGCGACTAGTACTCTGTGTATTGGTTGGGGAACATAGGATAGTTCGATTCCATTATTTCTTTAATGTGTAGCAGATTTACTGATATAGTCTTTTATTCTTTGTGTGTGGTCTTGTAATACCCAAATTTTGGGGAAATAAACTAGTCCTTTAAGTTATAGTGTTCTTGTGATTTTTTTAAAAAAAATTTATGTATATCAACGACTATGGGTTTGAATAAAGAAAATAGTAATTAATTAAATAAAGCAAATATGTACCATCCTTGTGTTTTGTGTTGTTGCATCTGATTTGCCAAAGTCATAAAAAATTCAAAATTCAAACTAAATTGGAATAAAGAAAATAGAGAAAACTGAAATAGAAAAAAAAGTGAAAGGCTAGTATGGGCCGAAACCCCTACTGTCGGCCTAAGATTCAGCACGTGTCGGCCCAACTGTGCAGACTTGTGCCGACAGGTGGGTCCACAGCGTCGGCCTCACCTCCACCCGCTCATGTCCTCGGACTCTGTATTGGTCATCGCGCTGGCAAACGGGGCCCGCGCGCTAGCCTTATCTTCCGACCACACTCGCGAATGTCACCGCCAAATGGGCCCCTATTGACAGTTCTATCTTCCCCAACGAAGTTCTGTGGATCTCGTGCGGAACCCTCCACTCCCTATCGAATCTCCTCTCGTCTGGGCCTCTCTCTCTCTCATGTGTGTGTATGTACATGCATATGTACCCGTGGCCATCACGACCATCCAATTCGAGTCCCGAGGACACCTTCGGTGAGCGGAGCGAGGGGAGAAGAGTGTCTGCCATAGAGATGTCAATGGGGACCGATACCCACCAACCCGTGGGGAATTCCCCTATTAGAGTATGGGTATGAGACAAAATTTATCCCCATGGGTATGGATATGGGACAAAATCTCCACTCATTGGGTAAACGGGTATGGGTTTGGGAAGTAATAATCCGAACCCGATTACCCATGGGTATTTCATACGTGTACACTTGTCGTATTTGTATGAATGAGTTGAGACCAAGCCGACCACCAAACCTAGCACGTCAGCGCACCAGGCCCCAGGTCATAGCCCAACAAGACAACACAGCAAGACAACTAGCAGACTAGCAAAAAACAAAACTCTAAAATAATCAGCCATATGCTACGCCCTGCCCAGACGACGGTGACGACCATAGATTCTCAGGCGCCAACGAACTCAGATGGTGACCAAGGAAGGTGAGCAAACTCCATTTATTCTATCGGTCTCGAAGTACTTATTTCTTTTCTGATGGATGGGTGAATGGATCATGGTTCATGGATGAGTGCTTGACGATGTGGTGATGTCTGAAATCTAGATTGTTTGTGCTACCTATTAGTACCTAGTTATCCATTAATTGGGGATGGGGACCCATTGGGGACCCGAAACCCGAATGGGGATGAGTATGGGATGAGTCTTGTACCCATGATGGGTATGAGGATGGGTATGGGGATAGATCAAATATGATAGGGATGAGTATGAGATGTTATAACCCGATGGGGAATTCCCCATTGACATCTCTAATCTGCCACAAGGCCGCCAACATAAGATGAAGGGAGTGCCACGGTTTAGCTACTGAGGAGGGTCGCCAGACGACGCCGAGGGTGTACGCCGCCTTGACGAGCAGGAATACCAACTTGGGGGCTGGTGATTTATCGCCCTCGTGTGTCCTGTGTCGTGGAGCCACTTAATCGCCCGGTGAGATGCCTTGAACGAGTTTGTTACGTTCTTCACTTCGTTTTTCCATCAACCGATTTAGAAACTGCACATTTAGCACAGGGATTGGTTCTCGTCGGCGAGGGCACCGGCACAGGCCTTGCGCGCGTCGGCGGGTTGCAGGGTCAGGAGCAGGAAAACGCGTGGGGACCGTTGGATCCATATGGGATGGTATAGATTAGATCACCAGATAACATTTCGGCCGAATGATTCTTCACCGTTGGATCTTCGGCCGACGGACCCGATTAAATCAGACAGATACCGGTTGGATCTTTTGATTCGTGCCCTTGATCGTAGATCGGAGGGCGCATGCGAGATCCGTGTAAAGTCGTTGTGGAAATTTTCATAAAAGAGTCCCCAAGATATCTTATAATCAACCCGTAGTCCACTCAAAGTTAAAAAATAATTATAACAAGTCCCTTAGAAATAGCAGATTAAACCCTATCTTTACTAAAAATAGTGCTCGTTGTCCACATGTTTGGAAAATTACATAAATTAAATCTAAAATGGATTTGTAGTATAGTAATAATTCCAATAACTTAGAAAATTCATAACTTCTTCATTTTAACTTAGATTTTAGTGGTTCTCGAACTTACGGTTTTGTAGCAACGCGTAGAATATTCATATGCAGTTTGTTTCCATGTTTGGTGTAATATTATTTGTATTCATTATTTGCTTATTTGTGTGTATTGCTACGAATAGAAGCGAGATTATGGTGATGAACCTGAAGCCCAACTTTGGGAAGTACCTGGAGTTGCACTAAAAAGGCAAGTTATGTCCTTGATCACATTTTTTATCTAATAATATTTATGTTTCTATTATGACCGCGGCACAATTAGGTCAAAATTGATGAGACCTAATAGGTTACCTAGTTTTGTTTATCCTACACCTTGCATACAAATGAATTATTGTGTAGTCTTGCTATTGCTCTACTTTGTTTTGGAATTAATGTTATATATGAATTATGATCATGCTTTTATTACTGTTGTTGGCTTTATGATTATGCATGATAAGGTCATTTTGTTAATTGAAACATGCTTTTATTACTGTTGCTATTGCTCTACCTAGTTCTCGAACCAATCTTGTGAATCATGTGCTTGGTTTTAGGGCTTAAAGGTTGGATCAGTTTTAATTGCGCCTAATAACCCTATGTTACTTCTAATGATGCATGTTTAGACCTTAATCACACATCGTCGAGTCTAAACAATACAGTTTACCCTAATTTATGTGAAACATCAATGTCCCTTAAGAGGTATGGTTTCGGTGATTAGCGATAACCATTGTTGTGTTACTAATGACTTCGTGACATGAAGGTACAAACTTCGTCAAGGTGCTCATTGGTTGATGAAAAGAGACCCCTCGATTCCAACTATACTCAGTCTTGAAGACGGTGGTAAACTTAGCAAGAAGAGAAGATCAAGGACTATCTAACTCTAGGTGCCATAAAAGGAGAAAGAAGTACACCTATGGGTTATTTGCTAGTTTGTGGATGAAAGGGAAATGAGCTTACACATTTCCTATAATCAATTTTGGTGTTTGACGACTATTACAAACCACATAGACTAACTAGTTTGCCTAAGTGTCATTTATCTCAGGTGCATAAAGTTCAACATAAACCAACAAAGAAATTAAGTTAGGGACTAAACAAAGCTTGGAGCAAAGGCTAACAATGGTGCTGCCAGTGGCGGCACCAGACACTGTCTGGTGTGCACCGGACACTGTCTGGTGCCCAAGCCAAGCACCTCACGAACTGGCCACTCTCGGTTTTTTCTGGGAGACGCTCCGCTATAATTCATCGGACTGTCCGGTGTGCACTAGACATGTCCGGTGAGCCAACGGAGCAACGGTTATCCGCGCGCAACGGTCGACTGCAATAAACAGTAAAAGTGCACAGTGCAGAAGTCAGGACTGCGAAGTCAGAACGCACCGGACTGTCCGGTGTGCCACCGGACTGTCCAATGCAGCAAGAGGACAAAAGACTTCAACGGTCAACCGCTCCAAACCCCAATGGTCTGCTGACGTGGCGGGCACCGGACAGTGGACAGTGCATGTCCGGTGCACCACCGGACTATCTGGTGTGCCCGTCCATAGCAAAGTCAGCCAACGGCTAGGAAGTTGTTGGAGGTTATAAATACCTGAAAGAAAAATGGGTTTAAAACATTTCCTATAATCAATTCTGGTGTTTGACGTCCATCACAAACCATAAGGACTAACAAGTTTGCCAAGTTATCATTTATCTCAAGTGCATAAAATTCAACATAAACCAACAAAGAAAATAAGTTGGGGAACTCTATGAAGTTTGGAGCAAAGACAAAGCTTTGGTGCTGCCAGTGGCGAACCGGACACTGTCCGGTGCCCAGGCCGAGCACCCCCCGAACTGGCCGATCTCGGGGTTTTCCCATGGTCGCTCTGTTATAAATCATCGGACTGTCCGGTGAGCCAACAGAGCAACGGTCATCTGCGTGCAACGGTCGACTGCGATGAACAGTAAAAGCGCATAGTACAGAAGTCAGAAGTCAGAGCTGCGAAGTCAGAACGCGTCGAACTGTCCGGTGTGCCACCGGACTGTCCGGTGTAACAAGAAGACATAAAACTTTAAGGGTCAACCGCTCCAAACCCCAACGATCTGCTGACGTGGCAGGCACCGGACAGTGAACAGTGTCATGTTCGGTGCACCACCGGACTGTCCGGTGTGTCCGTCGACAGCAAAGTCAGCCAACGGCTACGAAGTGGTTGGTGGCTATAAATACCCCAACCACCTCCATTCAAGCCATCCAAGCCTCCTACACTTCTCATTCAATACAAGAGCAAAGTCAAACATTCCAAAGACAGAATCAAAGCATTCAATCCACTCCAAGCTCCAAAATCAACTCAATTGCTTAGAGACTTGAGAGAGGATCATTTGTTTTATTTTATTGCTCTTGTTGCTTGGATTGCTTTCTCCTTCTCATTCTTATTATTCTACGTGCTTTGTAAAGCTAGCAAGAGACACCTAAGTGTGTGGTGATCCTTGCGGGGTCTTAGTGACCCAAGTGATTAAGGAGAAGCACTCGACCGGTCTATGTGACCGATTCAGAGAGGGAAAGGGTTGAAATAGACCCGACCTTTGTGGCCTCCTCAACGGGGACTAGGTTCTTTGGAACTGAACCTCGGTAAACAAATCGATGTTTTCATTTGTGTTGATCTCCACTCGATTTGTGTCCCCTCCCCTCCTCTCTCTAAAAGTTCCTTTGCTCATATTAATTTGAGTTGGCTCCCAAGTTTATCTGCATTAATTGAGCAACTCACAGCAAGGAGAACTATCTTTCGCACTCCAAATTATTTCTAACGCTAACCATGGGCATAGTACGTGTTCAAAGTTTATAATTTTCAGGTTTTCACCTATTCACCCCCCTCTAGGTGACTTTTAATACCCCCAACCACCTCCATTCAAATCATCCAAGCCTCCTACACTTCTCATTCAAATACAATAGCAAAGGCAAACACTCCAAAGACACAATCAAAGCATTCAATATACCCCAAGCTCCAAAATCAACTCAATTGCTTAGAGACTTGAGAGAGGATCATTTGTGTTCTTTTGTTACTCTTGTTGCTTGGATTGCTTTCTCCTTCTTATTCTTATTCTTCTAAGTGCTTTGTAAAGCTAGCAAGAGACACCTAAGTATGTGATGATCCTTGTGGGGTCTTAGTGATGAGGACATCACTTCTATACATATAATGAATGGACCGATAACATGATCGCGTGCACGACAGCTAAATCCCTAGGAACGTTCTACCCTAGTCAATTGTGTTTTAGAGCTTACGCTTGGGGCCATAGATGTTTTGATGATTAGGAACCTTGGAGAGGACCAGCAAGGACTTGGAAAAGGCCAAGGTGTTGAGGAGGAGCAGCAAGGACGCCCACAACAGGAAGGAGATCAAGTCCGACTCGGCTGCGACTCCATCTGAGGGTCTAGGATCAGTCTGCACTAAAATGGACGCCCAAGATGCATCCGGACTCCGATTGCGACGAACTTGATATGGTTGGAAAGATAAAGAGATTATCTAACCAACCCAACTAGTTCCACCTTAAAATTCGTCTAGAGTCAACGGGAATCGTCAAAACAATTCAGTGTTCAGAATCTGTTTTGGTGCTGTGACACCGTCTGTTGGGCCATTGGACCGTGTATCGCGTTGGAGCCCATTAGGGGCAAGTCTAGGGGTCACGCACGCCCTAATACTCTATTTATTTAGCAGCCACCGCCACATTAGGTTTGGGTTTTGCTTAGATCTATTCTATCATCGAACAGTGTCGCCGTCATCGGTTTGTGAGACCCTATCCCGTAATCAATACAATTTTAGTTGTGTTTCTTTCCTGTTCTTGCTTGTGTTCTTGATTGCACTTGCAGGAATAAGCCTTCGTGGCGAGGTCACTCGTATGTCACGAGTGATAACCAACGGAGCCGTGGTGTAGTGATTGCGAGGAACCGTTCGCTCGGAGCCTTGGATCATCAACGTCGAGATCTCCACTCAATCAAGTTATCATATCTCACGGAAGATCGGGCCACGTCTTCTATAAATTGGTTTCAGATTTCTAGGTTGCCCGTGAGGTATAACCTTACCTTTAGATTAGTTTTGTTTCATCCCATAGTCCACAAAAAGCCAAAAAAATAATTACGATCAGTTTATTCCGACCTAAAACCATCGCCTTAGCCTTTGCACAATTCAGTTTTAGAGTCCACAGTTGTGAGTTCGTGTTCTAGGTTGAGTTTGGTTGATGGTTTAGATTTGTTTTGGTTCAGTTTGATTCTGTCCATCCGCTTCCATCCTACAAAACCGACCCTATCTACAAAACAGATCCTATCTCTAAAACCGACCCTATCCACAAAACCGATCCTATCTCTAAAACCGACCCTATCCACAAAACAGATCCTATATCTATACCGACCATATCCACAAAACAAATCCTATCTACAATACCAACCCTATCTACAAAACAGATCCTATCTCTAAAACCGACCCTATCCACAAAACATATCCTATCTCTAAAACCAACCCTATCCACAAAACAGATCCTGTATCTAAACCGACCATATCCACAAAACAAATCCTATCTCTAAAATCGACCCTATCCACAAAATAGATCCTATCTCTACAACCGACCCTATCCACAAAATAGATCCTATCTCTAAAACCGACCATATCCACAAAACCGAACACCCCACCCTTCCAACACCTCGCCAGAAACCCTGATTCGTAGTCCAAACTTAAAACGACCATAACTTTTGCCTCAGAACTCGAATCGGGGCTATTTTTTTCAAATCGCACAGAATTAAATTTTGCATCCGATTCTTTCCGGCTTTGCCGGATTCGCTGTTTTTAAAATTCCCAAATTCGGCTTGGAAATAGGACTTCTCGTTTTCCAAATATTTATTCCGATTTTAGGGCATACTTGTAGAAATTTCAGAGGACGCGTCATTGCACAAAAAAATCTAAAACTTGGTGTGTTTTATTCTTATGTGCTGCTGCAAAAGAGAAAAATATAAAAAATATTTGAAATAAATCGCAAAAAAGAGTAGCACATAAATAGAAACGCCAGTGTTCTATGCACCTCTGTGATTATTTTGCCCCAAGCCTGTTTTCTTGCTGCACCTAGGTACTTGTACCTCCTTTCTTTTGCCTTGGTCAAACTGTTCTATTATATTTTCTAGGCCAGCAACTAGGACGAGTACTTGGAACACTTATTCAGCATTGCTATCTGTTACTGACTTGTGTGCCACATATATATATTTAGTCAGCCTTCCTAGAGCTCTAGCTTTCTCTCGAGCAGAACAGGTACTCCTTTGCAATCACACCCACGCTCGTTGGACAGTCACACCGGTCACTGTTTGCCACTTGCAGTGCTGGTAAGAACCTTGTAAGAGCGGGGTAAGACTGCTTCATAATTTGTATTCCACCACCACCCTGAGAGATAGTTATAGGGTTGATATTGTTTGTTGCCTTTTTGTCTCTGTTTTGTGCTAACAATGACAGGACCAAAGAACCAAATGGACAAGGAGAAGGGGCCTAAGCTTAACGACGATGAGTGTGTCTCTCAGCTAGAATTGAAGGAGATGATGCGTGCGATGACTGAAGCTTTTAAAAAATACCAGGACTCTGCGGCGACATCCTATGAGCAGCTCGATCGATGAGTTGCTGAACTTGTTACATGCATGGACGTACTGGAGGCTCATCGCCCACCACCAACTCCAGCCCCAGCTCACCCTCCTGTGGACGACGACGACGATGACGACGATGTTTATGCACCGCTGCGACAACGCCTCGCACGTAATCGATAAGGTATGGAAGGTAATGGTAGACGTCGTCATCATAATCCTGAACCAGACCATGATCCATTTGCTAAGATTAAGTTCTATATTCCACCATTCATGGGTTCTTATGATGCTGAAGCTTACTTAGACTGGGAGATGACGGTAGAACAAAAATTTAATTCCCATCTTGTTCCTGAGCAGCATAGGGTTAGGCAAGCCACTAGTGAATTTAAAGATTTTGCTATCATTTGGTGGAATGAACTTGTTAACACACGTGCTGCACCACAAACATGGAATGCGTTAAAAGAGGAGATGCGAGCTCGCTTTGTTCCCCCTTCTTATAGACGTGATCTTCGAAAAATTGCAACGCTTAGATCAGGGAGACATGTCGGTACAGGAATACTACCAAGAGCTTCAGAAAGGTATGCTACGATGTGGGGTAGTTGAGGATCCGAAGGATCAAATGGTTAGGTTTTATGGGGGATTGAGGCGATAGATTCAGGATATTGTTGATTATAAAGAATATCATTCTATTTAACGCTTGTTCCATCTTTCTATGTTGGCAGAAAAAGAATTGCAGGGTCGTCAACAGTGGAGGAGCAGCACTTTCACGCCATGCCAGCCACCGACGCCAGCCAAGGCGTCATCCTCTTCGGGCGTACGGACGTCCACTGAAAGGGAATTAGGCTTACACCTATTTCCTAAACTAATTTTGGTGGTTGAATTGCCCAACACAAATAATTGGACTAACTAGTTTGCCCTAGTTTATAAGTTCTACAGGTGCCAAAGGTTCACAATAAGCTAATAAAAAGATCAAGAGAAAGGATTAAAACAAAGGAGCAAAGGGACAACCGAAGGCACCCTGGTCGGGCGCACCGGACTGTCCGGTGCACCACCGGACAGTGTCCGGTGCACCAGGGGACTCCAAGCTGAACTTCGCACCTTCGGGAAATCTCAGAGCCGCCGCACTATAATTCACCGGACTGTCCGGTGTACACCGGACAGTGTCCGGTGCTCCAAGGGGACACGACTCTGAACTCGCCAGCTTCGGGAATCCACAACGGCTAGTCCGCTATAATTCACCGGACATGTCCGGTGTACACCGGGCTGTCCGGTGTGACAGCGGAGCAACGACTACTTCCGCGCCAACGGTCACCTGCAGGCGCATTAAATGCGCGCCAGAGCGCACAGAAGTCAGGCATGCGTGGGTTGGCGCACCGGACACTCTACAGTACATGTCCGATGCGCCACCGGACATCCAGGCGGGCCCAGCAGTCAGAGCTCCAACGGTCGGAACCCTAACGGCCTGGTGACGTGGCTGGCGCACCGGACATGTCCGGTGTGCACCGGACTGTCCGGTGCACCATGCGACAGACAGCCTCCACCAAACGACTAGTTTGGTGGTTGGGGCTATAAATACCCCTAACCACCCCACATTCAAGTCATCCAAGTTTTCCACCTTCCAACCACTTACAAGAGCTAGGCATTCAATTCTAGACACACTCAAGTGATCAAATCCTCTCCAATTCCACACAAGGCTTTAGTGATTAGTGAGAGAGAATTGTCGTGTTCTTTTGAGCTCTTGCGCTTGGATTGCTTCTTTCTTTCTCATTTGTTCTTGCGATCAAAACTCAATTGTAACCGAGGCAAGAGACACCAATTGTGTGGTGGTCCTTGCGGGGAAGTTTTGTTCCCGGTTTGATTTGAGAAGAGAAGCTCACATGGTCCGTGGGACCATTTGAGAGAGGGAAAGGGTTGAGATAGACCCGGCCTTTGTGGCCTCCTCAACGGGGAGTAGGTTTGAGAGAACCGAACCTCGGTAAAACAAATCATCGTGTCTCACTTCTTATTTGCTCACGATTTGTTTTGCGCCCTCTCTCTCGGACTCGTTTCTATTTCTAACGCTAACCCGACTTGTAGTTGTGTTTAAGTTGTTAAATTTCAGATTCGCCCTATTCACCCCCTCCAGGCGACTTTCAATTGGTATCGGAGCCTGGTGCTTCATTAGAGCCTAACCGCTCGAAGTGATGTTGGGAGATCACGCCAAGAAGGAGATGGAGACCGGCGACAAGCCCACTACAAGCCACGGGTCGACTTCATCGGAAGAGTCCCGCAACAAGAGGAAGGAGAAGAAAAACTCCTCCAACAAAGGGAAGGGGAAGGAGAAGAAATCCTCTTCCCACAAGTCGCATCGGAGAGGCGACAAGCACAAGAGGATGAGGAAAGTGGTCTACTACGAGACCGACTCTTCATCACCATCGACCTCCGACTCCGATGCACCGTCCGTAACTTCTAAGCGCCAAGAGCGCAAGAAGTATAGTAAGATCCCCCTACGCTACCCCCACATTTCAAAGCGTACTCCTTTACTCTCCGTTCCATTAGGCAAACCACTGGTTTTTGACGGTGAAGATTATAATATGTGGAGTGACAAAATGAGGCACCATCTAACCTCACTCCACACAAGCATATGGAATGTTGTTGAGTTTGGTGTGCAGGTGCCATCCGTAGGGGATGAAGACTATGACTCGGACAAGGTGGCCCAAATTCACCACTTTAACTCCCAAGCAACCACTATACTCCTCGCCTTTCTAAGTCGAGAGAAGTATAATAAGGTGCAAGGGTTAAAAAGTGCGAAGGAAATTTGGGACGTACTCAAGACCGCGCATGAGGGAGACGAGGTGACAAAGATCACCAAGCGGGAGACGATCGAGGGGGAGCTCGGTCGCTTCATGCTTCACCAAGGGGAGGATCCACAAGCTATGTACAACCGCTTGAAGACCTTGGTGAACCAAGTGCGCAACCTCGGGAGCGAAAAATGGGATGACCATGAGATGGTCAAGGTTATTCTTAGATCCCTCGTATTTCTTAACCCTACACAAGTTCAATTAATTCGAGGTGATCCTAGATATAAGATAATGTCTCCCGAGGAAGTTATAGGAAAATTTGTAAGCTTTGAGCTAATGATTAAAGGCTCAAAGAAAATCATCGAGCAAGGCACCTCCTCCACGCCCGAAGCACAACCGGTCGCATTCAAGGCGATGGAGGAGAAGAAGGAGGAGTCTACATCAAGTAGACAACCCATCGACGCCTCCAAGCTCGACAACGAGGAAATGGCGCTCATCATCAAGAGTTTCCGCCAAATCCTCAAGCAAAGGAGGGGGAAGGATTACAAGCCCCGCTCCAAGAAGGTTTGCTACAAGTGTGGTAAGCTCGGTCACTTTATTGCCAAATGTCCTATTTCTAGTGATAGTGACAGGGGCGACGATAAGAAGGGGAGAAGAAAGGAGAAGAAGAGATATCACAAGAAGAAGGGCGGCGATGCCCATGTGTGCCGCGAGTGGGACTCCGACGAGAGCTCCACCGACTCCTCCTCCGACGAGGACGCCGCCAACATCGCCGTCACCAAGGGACTTCTCTTCCCCAACGTCGGCCACAAGTGCCTCATGGCCAAGGAAGGCAAAAAGAAGAAGGTAAAATCAAGATCCTCCACTAAATATGAAACCTCTAGTGATGAGGATGATGCTAGCAATGAGGAGGATAACTTGCGCATTCTTTTTGCCAACCTAAACATGCAACAAAAAGAAAAGTTAAATGAATTGATTAGTGCTATTCATGAGAAGGACGATCTCTTGGACTCTCAAGAGGACTTCCTTATTAAAGAAAATAAGAAGCATGTTAAGGTTAAAAATGCTTACGCTCTAGAAGTAGAAAAATGTGAAAAACTATCTAGTGAGCTAAGCACATGCCATAAGACTATTGACAACCTTAGAAATGAGAATGCTAATTTGTTAGCTAAGGTTGATTCTAATGTTTCAATTCCCAATCTTAGAGATGATAATGATGATTTACATGCTAAGACTAAAGAATTGAATGATTCTCTTGCTAGCCTTAGGATTGAAAATGAAAAATTGCTTGCTAAGGCTAAAGATTTTGATGTTTGCATGTTACTATTTCTAACCTTAGAAGTGAAAATGATGTATTACATGTTAAGGTTGTAGAATTAAAATCTTGCAAACCCTCTACATCTACCGTTGAGCATGTGTCTATTTGTACTAGATGTAGAGATATTGATGTTGATGCTATTCATGATCACATGACTTTAATTAAACAACAAAATGATCTTATAGCAATATTAGATGCTAAAATTGCCAAGCATAACTTAGAAAATGAAAAGTTTAAATTTGCTAGAAGTATGCTCTATAATGGGAGACGCCCTGGCATCAAGGATGGCATTGGCTTCCAAAGGGGAGACAATGTCAAACTTAATGCCCCTCCTAAAAGATTGTCTAAATTTGTTAAGGGCAAGGCTCCCATGCCTCAGGATAACGAGGGTTACATTTTGTACCCTGCCGGTTATCCCGAGAGCAAAATTAGGAGAATTCATTCTAGTAAGTCTCACTCTGGCCCTAACCATGCTTTTATGTATAAGGGTGAGACATCTAGTTCTAGGCAACCAACCCGTGCTAAGTTGCCTAAGAAGAAAACTCCTAATGCATCAAATGATCATGACATTTCATTCAAAACTTTTGATGCATCATATGTGCTTACTAACAAATCCGGCAAAGTAGTTGCCAAGTTTGTTGGGGGCAAACACAAGGGCTCCAAGACTTGTGTTTGGGTACCCAAAGTTCTTGTTTCTAATGCCAAAGGACCCAAAACCGTTTGGGTACCTAAAGTCAAGAACTAAACTTGTTTTGTAGGTTTATGCATCCAGGGGCTCAAGTTGGATCATCGATAGCGGGTGCACGAACCACATGACGGGGGAGAAGAAGATGTTCTCCTCCTACGAGAAAAACCAAGATCCCCAACGAGCTATCACATTCGGGGATGGAAACCAAGGTTTGGTCAAAGATTTGGGTAAATTGCTATATCTCCTGACCATTCCATTTCCAATGTTTTCTTGTTGATTCATTAGATTACAATTTGCTTTCCGTATCTCAATTATGTCAAATGGGCTACAACTGTCTATTTACTGATGTAGGTGTCACTGTCTTTAGAAGAAGTGATGATTCAATAGCATTTAAGGGAGTGTTAGAGGGTCAGCTATACTTGGTAGATTTTGATAGAGCTGAACTCGACACTTGCTTAATTGCTAAGACTAACATGGGTTGGCTCTGGCACCGTCGACTAGCCCATGTTCGGATGAAGAATCTTCATAAGGTTCTAAAGGGAGAACACATTTTAGGATTAACAAATGTTCATTTTGAGAAAGAAAGGATTTGTAGCGCATGCCAAGCCGGGAAGCAAGTTGGTGTTCATCATCCACACAAGAACATCATGACGATTGACAGGCCACTGGAACTTCTACACATGAATTTATTCGGCCCGATCGCTTACATAAGCATCGGCGGGAGTAAGTACTGTCTAGTTATTGTGGATGATTATTCTCGCTTCACTTGGGTATTCTTTTTGCAGGAAAAATCTCAAACCCAAGAGACCTTAAAGGGATTCTTGAGACGGGCTCAAAATGAGTTCGGCTTAAGGATCAAGAAAATTAGAAGCGACAACGGGACGGAGTTCAAGAATTCCCAAATTGAAGGCTTCCTTGAGGAGGAGGGCATCAAGCATGAGTTCTCTTCTCCCTACACCCCACAACAAAATGGTGTAGTGGAGAGGAAGAATCAAACTCTATTGGACATGGCGAGAACCATGCTTGATGAATACAAGACGCCGGATCGGTTTTGGGCCGAGGCGGTTAACACCGCTTGCTACGCCATCAACCGGTTATATCTACACCGAATCCTCAAGAAGACATCATATGAACTCCTAACCGGTAAAAAGCCCAACATTTCATATTTTAGAGTCTTTGGTAGCAAATGCTTTATTCTTATTAAAAGAGGTAGAAAATCTAAATTTGCTCCTTAGACTGTAGAAGGCTTTTTACTAGGATATGATTCAAACACAAGGGCATATAGAGTCTTTAACAAGTCCTCAGGACTAGTTGAAGTTTCTTGTGACGTTGTGTTTGATGAGACTAACGGCTCTCAAATAGATCAAGTTGATCTTGATGAGATAGGTGAAGAAGAGGCTCCATGCATCGCTCTAAGGAACATGTCCATTGGGGATGTGTGTCCTAAGGAATCCGAAGAGCCTCCAAATGAACAAGATCAACCATCCTCCTCCACGCAAGCATCTCCACCAACTCAAATTGAGGATGAGGCTCAAGTTGATGAAGGAGAAAATCAAAATGATGAGCCACCTCAAGATGACGGCAACGATCAAGGGGGAGATACAAATGATCAAGACAAGGAGGATGAAGAACCAAGACTGCCACACCCAAGAGTCCATCAAGCAATCCAACGAGATCACCCCGTCGACACCATCCTCGGCGACATTCATAAGGGGGTAACCACTAGATCTCGTGTTGCACATTTTTGTGAGCATTACTCTTTTGTTTCCTCTATTGAGCCACATAGGGTAGAGGAAGCACTTCAAGATTCGGATTGGGTGATGGCGATGCAAGAGGAGCTCAACAACTTCACTAGGAACGAGGTATGGCATTTAGTTCCACGTCCTAACCAAAATGTTGTAGGAACCAAGTGGGTCTTCCGCAACAAACAAGACGAGCATGGTGTGGTGACAAGGAACAAAGCTCGACTCGTGGCCAAGGGGTATTCACAAGTCGAAGGTTTGGATTTCGGTGAAACCTATGCACCCGTAGCTAGGATTGAGTCAATTCGCATATTATTAGCCTATGCTACTTACCATGGCTTCAAGCTTTACCAAATGGACGTGAAGAGTGCCTTCCTCAATGGACCAATCAAGGAAGAGGTCTATGTTGAGCAACCTCCCGGCTTTGAAGACAGTGAGTACCCTAACCATGTCTATAGGCTCTCTAAGGCGCTTTATGGGCTCAAGCAAGCCCCAAGAGCATGGTATGAATGCCTTAGAGATTTCCTTATTGCTAATGGCTTCAAAGTCGGCAAGGTCGATCCTACTCTATTCACTAAAACTCTTGACAATGATTTGTTTGTATGCCAAATTTATGTTGATGATATCATATTTGGGTCTACTAACGAATCTACTTGTGAAGAATTTAGTAGGATCATGACACAGAAATTCGAGATGTCGATGATGGGGGAGTTGAAGTATTTTCTAGGATTCTAAGTCAAGCAACTCCAAGAAGGCACCTTCATTAGCCAAACGAAATATACTCAAGACATTCTAAACAAGTTTGGAATGAAGGATGCCAAGCCCATCAAGACTCCCATGGGAACCAATGGGCATCTCGACCTCGACACGGGAGGTAAGTCCGTGGATCAAAAGGTATACCGGTCGATGATAGGTTCATTACTCTATTTATGTGCATCTCGACCGGACATTATGCTTTCCGTATGCATGTGTGCAAGATTCCAAGTCGACCCTAAGGAATCTCACCTTACGATCGTAAAACGAATCTTGAGATATTTGCCTTTTACTCCTAAGTTTGGGCTTTGGTACCCTCGGGGATCCACATTTGATTTGATTGGTTATTCGGATGCCGATTGGGTGGGGTGTAAGATTAATAGAAAGAGCACATCGGGGACTTGCCAGTTCTTGGGAAGATCCTTGGTGTCTTGGGCTTCAAAGAAGCAAAATTCGGTCGCTCTTTCTACCGCCGAAGCCGAGTACATTGCCGCAGGCCATTGTTGCGCGCGATTGCTTTGGATGAGGCAAACCCTGCGGGACTATGGTTACAAATTAACCAAAGTTCCTCTTCTATGTGATAATGAGAGTGCAATCCGCATGGCGGATAATCCCGTTGAGCATAGCCGCACTAAACACATAGCCATTCCGTATCATTTTCTTAGAGATCACCAACAAAAGGGGGATATCGAGATTGCATACATTAACACTAAAGATCAATTAGCCGATATCTTTACCAAGCCACTAGATGAACAAACTTTTACCCGACTTAGGCATGAGCTAAATATTCTTGATTCTAGGAATTTCTTTTGATGTCTTGCACACTTAGCTCATAAATATACCTTTGATCATGTCTCTTTTATATATACTATGACTAATGTGTTTTCAAGTGTATTTCAAACCAAGTCATAGGTATATTGAAAGGGAATTGGAGTCTTCGGCGAAGACAAAAGGCTTCCACTCCACTCCATCACTCTTCCCTCGTCGTCGCTCCAACCATTTCTTCGTCTTTGGTATAATCTTCACTCATATGCTTTATTTGCCAAAGGGGAGAAAATAGTTAGCAAAGGGCTTATATCTCACTCAAAGTATCCGTTTTTGGCGATTCATGCCAAAGGGGGATAAAGTATGAGCCCAAAGCAAAAGGACCGCACCACCACCCTAATTTTAAAATGATTTTCAATTGGTAAATTTCAAATTGGTATCTTATTGTGTTCAAAAGGGGGAGCAAGTAGTATTTTCAAAATTGATATCTTAAAACCCTCTTGAACACTAAGAGGAGAATTTATTTGAGGGGGAGTTTTGTTTAGTCAAAGGAAAAGCATTTGAAACAAGGGGGGAAATTTCAAATCTTGAAAATGCTTCTCAAAATCCTACTCATTTACCTCTGACCATTTGCAAAAGGACTTTGAAAAGGAGTTTTACAAAAGAATTTGCAAAAACAAAACATGTGGTGCAAGCGTGGTCCAAAATGTTAAAAATAAAGAAACAATCCATGCATATCTAGTAAGTAATATTTATTGGCTCAAATTCTAAGTAACCTTTGCACTTACATTTTGCAAACTAGTTCAATTATACACTTCTATACTTGCTTTGGTTTGTGTTGGCATCAATCACCAAAAAGGGGGAGATTGAAAGGGAATTAGGCTTACACCTATTTCCTAAACTAATTTTGGTGGTTGAATTGTCCAACACAAATAATTGGACTAACTAGTTTGCCCTAGTTTATAAGTTCTACAGGTGCCAAAGGTTCACAATAAGCCAATAAAAAGATCAAGAGAAAGGGTTCAAACAAAGGAGCAAAGGGACAACCGAAGGCACCCTGGTCGGGCGCACCGGACTGTCCGGTGCACCAGGGGACTCCAAGCTGAACTTCGCACCTTCGGAAAATCTCAGAGCCGCGCTATAATTCACCGGACTGTCTGGTGTACACCGGATAGTGTCCGGTGCTCCAAGGGGACGCGACTCTGAACTCGCCAGCTTCGGGAATCCACAACGGCTAGTCTGCTATAATTGACCGGACATGTCCGGTGTACATCATTCTGTCCGGTGTGACAGCGGAGCAACGGCTACTTCGGCACCAACAGTCACCTGCAGGCGCATTAAATGCGCGCTAGAGCACGCAGAAGTCAGGCACGTGCGGGTTGGCGCACCGGACACTCTACAGTACATGTCCGGTGCGCCACCGGACATCCAGGCGGGCCCAGCAGTCAGAGCTCCAACGGTCAGAACCCTAACGACCTGGTGATGTGGCTGGCGCACCGGACATGTCCGGTGTGCACCGGACTGTCCGGTGCACCATGCGACAGACAGCCTCCACCAAACGACTAGTTTGGTGGTTGGGGCTATAAATACCCCCAACCACCCCACATTCAAGTCATCCAAGTTTTCCACCTTCCAACCACTTACAAGAGCTAGGCATTCAATTCTAGACACACTCAAGTGATCAAATCCTCTCCAATTCCTCACAAGACTTTAGTGATTAGTGAGAGAGATTTGCCGTGTTCTTTTGAGCTCTTGCGCTTGGATTGCTTCTTTCTTTCTCATTTGTTCTTGCGATCAAAACTCAATTGTAACCGAGGCAAGAGACACCAATTGTGTGGTGGTCCTTGCGGGGAAGTTTTGTTCCCGGTTTGATTTGAGAAGAGAAGCTCACTCGGTCCGTGGGACCGTTTGAGAGAGGGAAAGGGTTGAGATAGACCCGGCCTTTGTGGCCTCCTCAACGGGGAGTAGGTTTGAGAGAACCGAACCTCAATAAAACAAATCATCGTGTCTCACTTCTTATTTGCTCACGATTTGTTTTGCGCCCTCTCTCTTGGACTCGTTTCTATTTCTAACGCTAACCCGGCTTGTAGTTGTGTTTAAGTTGTTAAATTTCAGATTCGCCCTATTCACCCCCCTCTAGGCGACTTTCATCCACATCTTCCTCCACCAGTGGCACACGCAACACCGCACCTTCGGCATCATAGGGACACGACAACAGCAAGTCCTTGGTGCCTTCGAGTGTTGCAGCAAAACCTGCTACGACCACCTCTTCCATAGGCCGCTCCTCCAACATTAAGTGCCACCGCTGCCATGGACTTGGCCATATTCAGTAAGATTGGCCCAACAAACGGGCATACATTGCTACTGGTGATGGTGGGTATGTTAGTGCTTCTGATGTTGAAGATGAAGATACTGTTGGAGCTAACATTGCAGAGACTTATGATGGTGATGAAGAGGTTCTTGGTACAACAGCAATCGAGACCTATAAGACCTTGATTGTGCAACGAGCTTTGAGTGCCATGGCTAGTGACGACGACAACAGACAGCGCCACAACCTCTTCAACATGTTCCTCATCATCAAGGACTGCCATGTACATACCATCATTGGCGGTGGTAGCTACAACAACTTGGTAAACGTTGAGGTGGTCAAGAAGCTTGGCTTGACCACACGAGAGCATCCCCACCCTTATCACATTCAATGGTTTAACAACAACGGTAAGTTCAAGGTAACAAAAACGGCAAGGGTGCATTTTTCTATTGGCTCTTACCATGACTTTGCTGATTTCGATGTGGTGACTATGGATGCTTGCTCTTTTTTTACTGGGACATCCTTGGGAGTTTGATACTAATGCTATTCACCATGGTAGATCTAATAAATATACTTTCATGCATAAGGGAAAGAAAATTGTGTTGCTTCCTATGACTCCCACTGAAATTGTCCACTTTGAGCATGAGAAAAAGACTAATGCTAAGCAAAAAGGTGTTTTGAACTCTGAAAATCACCAACCTATTGAGTTAAAAACTCATACTTTGCTAGCCACTAAATCTGATCTTGATGAGTTACATGCCTCTGTTGGACTTTGCTATGCCTTAGTGTGCAAAAATGCTTTCTATTCCATTGATGATACGTCTATTGCTTTGCCACCGGCTATTGCTAACCTTTTGCAAGAGTATATGGATGTGTTTCCCTCTAAGATACCCCCTGGATTACCACCTGTGCGAGGCATTGAGCAAAAGATTAATTTAATTCCAGGGGCAAACTTGCCCAACCGTGCTGCCTATAGGACCAATCCCGAGGAGACTAAGGAGATTCAGTGCCAGGTCCAGGACCTTCTGGACTGCGGGTACATTCGTGAGAGCCTTAGTTCTTGTTCTGTTCCTATTCTTTTGGTTCCTAAGAAAGATGACACTTGGCGCATGTGTGTTGATTGTAGAGCCATTAATAACATCACAATTTGGTACAGATATCCTATTCCTAGATTGGATGACATGTTTGATGAATTAAGTGGTTCTATTGTTTTCTCTAAAATTGACTTGCATAGTGGATACCACCAGATTCGTATGTCTTTAGGTGATGAATGGAAAACTGCATTTAAAACTAAGTTCGGTCTTTATGAGTGGTTAGTCATGCCTTTTGGGTTAACTAATGCGCCTAGCACTTTCATGAGATTGATGAACGAGGTTTTACGTGCTTTCATTGGTAAATTTGTGGTGGCATATTTTGATGATATTCTTATCTATAGTAAGTCTCATGATGATCATATTGAACATTTACGTGCTGTTTTTGATGTTTTGCGTGATGCACGTTTATTTGGTAACCTTGAGAAGTGCACCTTCAACACCGAT
This sequence comes from Zea luxurians, assembly GCA_029449295.1. Taxonomy (NCBI): domain Eukaryota; kingdom Viridiplantae; phylum Streptophyta; class Magnoliopsida; order Poales; family Poaceae; genus Zea; species Zea luxurians. Next base: position 1,990,753 of record JAOPSE010000026.1, on the reverse strand, counting down.
CGTGTGTCTTTTCTTGGATATGTTGTGACATCGCAGGGCATTGAGATGGATGAGGCAAAAATTGTTGCCATCATGAGCTGGCCACTTCCAACCACGGTCACGCAGGTTCAAAGTTTTCTTGGTCTTGCAGGATTCTACAGGCGATTTGTGCGGGATTTCAGCACCATTGCAGCACCTCTCCACGAGTTGACAAAGAATGGAGTGTCGTTTCGTTGGGGACCATCACAACAACAAGCTTTTGATGCCCTCAAGTTGAAGCTCACACAAGCACCACTGCTGCAACTTCCTGATTTTGACAAGACATTCGAGCTCGAGTGTGATGCGAGCGGCATTGGGATTGGAGGAGTGTTCATTCAAGGAGGTAAACATGTTGCTTTCTTTAGTGAAAAATTGCATAGTCCAACTCTGAATTATTCTACATATGACAAAGAATTATATGCTTTAGTACGAGTTTTGCAAACTTGGCAACATTATCTATGTGTCATACATTTAGATCATGAATCTTTGAAGTATCTTAAGGGACAATCTAATCTAAATAAACGACATGCTAAATGGATTGAATTCATAGAATCATTTCCTTACATTATTAAGCATAAAAAGGAAAGGATAATGTGATTGCTGATGCTTTATCTAGTCGTTATACTATGTTGTCCCAACTTAATCATAAAATCTTTGGTTTGGAGACTATAAAGGAATTATATGCTGCTGATTTGGACTTCAAAGATGCTTTTGAAAATTGCAGAGAGGGAAGAACGTGGCAAAAATTTATGCTGCGTGAAGGCCTTCTCTACCGTGCTAACAAGTTGTGTGTTCCAGCTAGCTCCGTTCGTCTTCTACTCTTGCAGGAAGCACATGGAGGTGGCTTGATGGGACATTTTGGTGTTAAGAAGACCGAGGATGTGTTGTTTACTCATTTCTATTGGCCTAGGATGCGACGTGATGTTGAGCGCTATGTCTCTCGTTGCACCACGTGCAACAAAGCTAAGTCCCGACTTAACCCCCATGGTCTTTATTTGCCTCTTCCTGTTCCTCGTGCACCTTGGGAGGATATTTCTATGGATTTGTTTTGGGATTGCCTAGAACAAAGAGGGGGAGTGATAGCGTTTTTGTCGTTGTCGATCGTTTTTCAAAGATGGCACATTTTATACCCTGTCACAAAACTGATAATGCTTCACATGTTGCTGATTTGTTCTTCACTAAGATTGTGCGTTTGCATGGTGTGCCAAATACTATTGTTTCTGATAGGGATGCTAAGTTTTTAAGTCATTTTTGGAGAACCTTGTGGTTTAAATTGGGAACAAAGTTGCTGTTTTCTACTACTTGTCATCCCCAAACTGATGGGCAAACAGAGGTTGTTAATCGCACTTTATCTACCATGTTGCGGGCTGTTTTGAAGGATAATTTGAGGTTGTGGGTGGAATGTTTGCCACATATTGAGTTTGCTTATAACAGATCAATTCATTCCATAACCAAGCTTAGTCCATTTATGGTAGTATATGGTTTTAATCCTCGTGCTCCAATTGATTTGCTACCTTTACCAACTTCTGAAATAGTGAACTTGGATGCTACACAACGTTCTGAATTCATTCTTAAGTTACATGAAACAACTAAGTTGCAAATTGAAAAGATGAATGAAAAGTATCGTATTGCTGCTAATAAAGGCAGGAAGGAAATGAAATTGGAACCTGGTGACTTGGTGTGTGTTCATTTGAGAAAGGATAGGTTTCCTGATTTGAGAAAGTCTAAACTTATGCCACGAGTTGCTGGTCCTTATAAAGTTCTTGCAAAAATTAATGATAATGCATATACACTTGAGTTGCCTCTAGATTTTGGGGTTAGTCCCACCTTTAACATTTCAGATTTGAAGCCATATATGGGTGACAAAGATGAGATCGAGTCGAGGACGACTCCAATTCAAGAGGGGAGGATGATGAGGACATCACTTCTATACATACAATGAATGGACCGATAACACGATCGCGTGCACGACAGCTAAATCTCCAGGTACGTTCTACCCTAGTCAATTGTGTTTTAGAGCTTACGCTTGGGGCCATGGATGTTTTGATGATTAGGAACCTTGTAGAGGACCAACAAGGACTTGGGAAAGGCCAAGGTGTTGAGGAGGAGCAGCAAGGGCGCCCACAACAGGAAGGAGATCAAGTCTGACTCGGCTGCGACTCCATCTCGGGGTCCAGGACCAGTCTGCACTAAAATAGACGCCAAAGATGCATCCGGACTCCGATTGCGATGGACTTGATAAGGTTGGAAAGATAAAGAGATTATCTAACCAACCTAACTGTTTCCACCTTTAAAATTCATCCGGAGTCAACGGGAATCATCGAAACAATTCAGCGTTCAGAATCTATTTTGGTGTTGCGACACCGTCTGTTGGGCCATTGGGCCGTGTATCGCATCGGAGCCCATTAGGGGCGAGTCTAGGGGTCATGCACGCCCTAATACTCTATTTATTCAGCAGCTGCCGCCACATTAGGTTTGGGTTTTGCTTAGATCAATTCTGTCATCAAACAGTGTCGCCGTCATCAGTTTGTGAGACCCCATCCCGTAATCAATACAATTTGGGTTGCGTTTCTTTCCTGTTCTTGCTTGTGTTCTTGATTGCGCTTGCAGGGATAAGCCTTCGTGGCGAGGTCACTCGTGTGTCACGGGTGATAACCAACAGAGCTGTTGGGGGGCCTTCGTCCTTCGAAGGTCCTCAAAAACATAATTTAACAATGTCTTCCAAGTATGGTTTATAGACGATACTTCAGCGCTAGGGGCTGCTGCATTGTATCCGCTGGATCCGAACCAGGAGACTCTCTCTCTTCGAGAAGCCTGAAGCCAGAAAAGGAAGGCCATGAGTCCAACACTCCAGGAGGAAGAGTTGGACCAAGAGATCATGGATATGGAGATCATTCATCAGCAAGTACAAAGAAAGAAGGAGAAGATGGCGCGACTGGCTGACCTTCAAAGGCAGATCGACGAAGCTACTGAAGAAGTGCGCCATCTAGTTCAAGACAAACAAAACTGAAGGCCCCAGCACAGGGAGCTTCGCCAGGAAGGCCTATTCAACGAAGATGGATGGTATGATGATTTTAATCATGATACCTTTACCTTTGATGATGCTTCTCCCTTGGCAGCAGAACTGCAGGCTACTCCATGGCCCCCATCGTACAAGCCACCCCAGCTTCCCATGTATGATGGGCATTCAGATCCAAAGCAGTTCCTCATGAGCTACGAAGAAACTATATCTTCGTATGGATGCAATACCGCAGTTATGGCGAAGTCCTTCGTCATGGCAGTCCAGAATGTAGCTCAAACATGGTATTCTTCTCTTCGGTCAGGGACAATCACATCGTGGCAGAAGCTTAAGGACATGTTGGTCACCAGCTTCCAAGGCTTCCAAACAAAGCCAGTCACAACTTAGGCCCTATTCCAATGCACACAAGACCATGAAGAGTACCTTCAGGCGTATGTACGAAGGTTCTTGCGATTGAGGGCACAAGCGCCTACAGTGCCCAATGAGATTGTCATTGAGGCCATGATCAAAGGTCTTCGCCCAGGACCTACTGCCCCAATATTTCGCCAGGAAGCCCCCACAAACTCTAGAAAAGCGACTTCAAAAGATGGACGAATACATTCGGGCTGATAATGACTTCCGCCAAAGAAGGGAGGAAGCTTACAGATTCTCCGAAATGACTAGGGGCTTCGGTGGAAGAATTCATCCGAGGCACGTCAGGTCAATTCACAACACTCAGAATGATGACAAAGGAGGTCAGCTGCAAAGGCCACATTATACCTCACAATCTTCGAGGCAGCAACAAAGCTCTTTCCGACCGCCAGCTCTAAGAGGCAGAGGTGCCAGGGGCTTCGGAGGAAGATATGGGGATCAGCCTAGAAAGATTTACTGCTTATTCTGTGGTGAGGACAAGGGTCATACCACAAGAATGTGCCAAATCACCATCCAAAAGCAGAAGGAGATTGCAGAAGCCGAAGCTCGGCAGAATCAGCCGAAGCAGGTCTTGCACACTGCTTCGTGCCATTCACCCTACATACCAGAATATGTGGGTAATCACTCTGCAGCTTCTGTTGCTTCGGCTAGTCAGCCACAAGCTCCTTGGCCACAACTTCCACCTCCGCCCCCTCTACAGCCTACTTATTCACGGGGTCAGCAGCCAGAAGGGAGCCAACACACTCAGCAATAGAGGGATTTTAGGGAGGAATCCGAAGCTCGCACAGTTAACAATACTGTGCCGGAGTCGAAGCACATCTATTGAGAGATATCCTACCCTCTGAAGCACTTTTTTACTTTATGCCATTTTGTTTCTTAATAAAGGACAAGTAATGCAAATCTAGTTTTAATTCCTTGTAATAGTTTCGCTTCTGTTAAAATAAAATGTATCTTCTTCACAGATTTACGAAGCTCGAAAATTACTGAATCTTCAAAAAGTCGATCCTAATGGAGCGCAGCAAAAGTCTTGTCGAAGCTTCAAAAGTCGTTCCCAAGGGAGCGTAGAGTAAGTTTTTTGCTCAAAAGTCGTTCCTAAGGGAATGCAGAGCCAAGTACCGCTGAAATATAAGGCAAAGCGCGAAAAGTCAACGCGAAAATACCACCGAAATATAAGGCAAAGCGCGAAAAGTCAACGCAAAAATACCGTTGAAATATAAGGCGAAGCGCGAAAAGTCAACACGAAAATACCACCGAAAAATAAACGGCAAAGAGATTTTGATCGTTCCTAAGGGGACACAGAGATTGTGTGTTTCAGCGTGGGCGTGGGTCTTCGGCATTAGCATCATTCTTTGCATCATATCATCGCATCATATCGCATAGCATCACATCATGCATCACAACACACGAATGGGAAACGAAGTCGATCTTCGTAGAATGCTTTACAAAGGTGAAAAGGTGCTAAGGCACAAAGTAAACTGAGAATTATAGCTTCATCAGCTCTGATGTGGAAGAAGAGATCTATTGTTTTCGAAGCATTGATATTTTTACGAAGCTTGGATGCTCTTTACGAAGTATGGATATTCTCACGAAATATAGGTATTCTTCTTTACGAAGCATGAAAAGAAGGGAAGGTGTTTTTTTCGCCGAAGGCTCAAAAACGGTATGTATGTAAAAAGTTTCATGCATCGCAAAGAAGTGAATTGCAAAATAGTTTACATATTAGATTCAAAACTATACGTACCAAATATTACAGACTTAGTACAACAAATGTTACATTAACCACCTAAGAACGTTTTTACAACAACTACTCCTCTTCCTTCAGAACTTTGTCCGCAACTTTGTTAAGTAACTTGTTGACGACTTCGTCAACAATAGATTCGGCTATGTTGATAATTTCTATTGCTTTCTTTGTCTCCAGGTCAGCCAGTGGGTCAAATGGCTCTGGTGGAGGAGGTAATTCAGCTGTGAAAGAAAGAATCAATCAGTTCGAAGCCACGAAAGCAAACGACGAAGCTTAAACAAGTTAAACAATACCTATCCGTCTCTTGAGTTCTGTAGCTTTCTCAGCTTCTTTTGCTGCTTCTTGAGCGTCATGAATATCTTTTTCACTCTTTTTCATTATCTCGTGGGCCATTTCTCGGCCACCATTCTCCCAGATGTCAGTGAAAAATTTTCCGCCAAGGAAATTTGCTTCGGCCGAGGGATCCTTCGTGTCATCCACGGAGAGGGCAGCTTCGGCCTGGGCCAAGGTTTTAACATGATTACAACCCGCCTTCTCTAAGATAGCTGAAACTCCTCTCGCACTAGAGAATGCACAGACATCCCCACGATCACTTAAGATTTTCTCAAAAGCTTTAGCTTCTCCGCTGATCCACTCGATTAAACCCTCAGGGTCGCCTCGTATGAAGTTATCTTCGTTTGAATAGGCGCCCACGTTGGCGAAGCTGGCCTTTATCTTCTTCACGCAGCCCAAAGATTTTTCAAAACATCTCTCCTTGGAAACGTGAAGTTCTTCAACTGTTTTTTCAAAATAATTTTTTCAATATTCACTAGCCTCTCGATCAACTTCTGCAACATCGCATTTTACCTTGGCTTCTGCTAGTTGTTTCCGAAGCTCTTCAATCTCATTCTTTTGGACCTCAGCTTGAGCCTTGGAATTAGCCTCGCCTTCTTTTATTTTGTTTACCAATGAAATTAATATCTTGTCTTTTTCAAGGCCTTCGTTCCTTAGTTCAATCACCTCTGAACGAAGGTTGTTCAAGGCCATTGTATGCCCTTCATCTTCAGCGTTTTTCTGTGCTCTAAGGGCATTGCTAAGGATTAGGCCCTGCAAAAGGAGAACGAGATCAAGTATAAGCAAATGAAACAATTCGTTTTAAAATATAAAATTAGCTTTTATACCTTTATGCTATTGTATGCTAAACTATCAGCCAATTCATCCTTTGATAGCACTGAAAGACCTTCTTCTAGCTTCGGAAATCCGAAGCTTCTCCCCATCTCCTGACAGACGGATATCTTGTTATTATCCGGGAGACAGTACAAAAAGTCTTCCTCCCCACTATCATTAAACACTAATGCCCCCTTTGGGTATTTTAATCTTTGGGCATAACGTTGAGCTTCTCGTTCTTCTTCTTTAGAAAGTCTCTTTCCCGAAGCATGGCGAATAATGTAATCAATGCTCTCTTTCAAAGCTTCAGGAGCAGGAGTGGCAACCTTTTCAGATGAAATTTGCTCTGTGGCTTTTTCTTCTGTTGCTTTTTCTTCAATTTCTGCAGACTTTTTCTCACCGGGCTCTAAAGGCCCAGCTTCGGTACCAGCTTGAGCCGCTGCAATTTCAATTTCGGCCTGCTCTGTTTCAACTTCAGTTTGTGCTTTCGAAGCTTCAGCAATTCTCCTCGAAGGAGTTGAGTTCAAAGTCTTTACTGTTTCTAGCATATCTAGTACGTTTGCCATCCTTCTCCTCTTGGGAGTTGCGGTAGAACTTTTTTGTGCCTTTGGCACTGTTACCTCTGTCGAAGGGCTTAAAATTTCTAACACTTTTGTTTCTCCAATATTTGGTTCTTCAGCTTCACCCTTATCAGTCTTCGTCTCAGCTAGCTCAGCTGAAGGTAGCTTCGACTTTGTAGTTGGTTCTTTAGTCCTTTGTGCGGGGGAGCAACTTTTCCTGATTCAGTAGCTGAAGAAGCTTCCCCGCCAAACTCAGGCACCACGGTCGGCTCAATATAGCGTGGCCGGTGGGTAAGGACCTTCAATTTTTTCCCTTCGGTGTAGGCTCGACTAGAGTGGCCGAAGCAGCAGGTTTCCTCTTCTTTCCTTGGCCTCGCAGTGGATAACGGTAGTCCGGGTAAACAAAGCCAATAGCGTCAAAAACTCTGTTCAATCTCTTCTTTCCCCGGCCTCCAAAGGCTGTGGATAGTGCATTATCTTCCGCCTTGGAATACGATCCAAATAGCTCATCACTGGTAACTTCAATGCATTTTAGCCAGTCATCGTTCGGTTCATCGAACTTATCCCCGTATCTGAATATGTACTTCAGCCAGACCAGATCACCTTCACTAGATTTGGTGATGGTTTCCTTCGGCATTTCCCAGCTCTCTATAAGCGGCCATACTCTGTATGCTATGTGCTCTTGTACCAAATCTCTCATACCAATAAAGAAGTAGACAGTACCAAATGCTTTTTGACATGCTTCGATGGCTTCGTCAATTTCAATCTTCGGCCTTCGGAGGACAAAGCGGGACCAAATGGGTCGCATAATAACTTCCTTGATATCTTCTCTTGCATTCAAGTCGTTTTTTACATAAAACCATTCCTCCATCCAGGCCCCGGGCCACCTTTTCCGGTATGTTGGCACCGGGTAGCTTGCGTTGGGGCAGGCAACAAATCCATAACAATCGAAGTTGTTATGATACTGTTCTTTCCCTGTGGCTTTTGTCTCATACAAAAGTTCGTGCATGCTACAGAAGCATTTCACACTTGGTTCTATCCCTTGGCTTTTTGTTGCCTAGACAAAGATTCCCATCCTCAATATAGCTTCGGGGGTCAGCTGGTGGAGAAAAACTTGATAGATTTTCAACACTTCAACTACAAACTTACTCAGCAGAAACCGAAGCCCAGCTTTGAAGAAGCTTCAAAAAATCACAACTTCGTTTTCCTCAGGGGCCGGGACGTTGTTGTCTCTGCCAGCCCTCACAATAGACATATCTCAAAAGTATCTTCCTCTCATGTTTTCGAGGTGACTTTGCTTAATGGAAGATTTTCCAAAAATGGTATGGCTTGGTCTCCAGGGTCGATCCTCAGAATCTTTGCCACCACTTTCTACATCATAACTGTCACTATCACCAGTATCCTCAGACAAGCCTTCCAATATCTCCTTTGTAATCTTTTCTGTATTTGTTTTTGCCATTGACTCGACAAATCTAGCAATATACGGATTCACAGCCTTCTTCTCCTCTTCAGCAAGCTTCGTCTCAGTGGCAATCTTCTTGTCCTGAGACATCCCTTCCTTCAGAGATGACGAAAATGTGTCTTTCAAGCCGAAGCTCAAAAAGCTTTAAAAAACTAGCAAGTGTTAGTGAGAAACAACTATGAAATTGAGAAAATAAAGCAAATGGCACATGCAGTGTACCAAATGAGATCGATGCGAGCTCTTATTTATACGCTCGGCGCGCTCCAAGCCAAGGGGCCCCGCCTGTCACTGACTGTTGCTATTCTAGCAAAGGGAAGGTGTTTTTCGGACCTTCGGCTTAGGGCCTTCGTTCATGTCGCAGTCTGAATTTGTTACCTTAAACAAATTAATACTACGAGGGGCTACTGTTGGGGGCCTTCGTCCTCCAAAGGTCCTCAAAAACGTAATTTAACAATGTCTTCCAAGTATGGTTTATAGACAGGTACCTTCAGATTCGGGATTAAAAGCATAAACGATGAAAAGGGCATGCTCGTGATGAAGGTTGCTGTCGCTCCTAAGCTATGCGAAAGGGAGCTTCGGCTCAATTGCGGGAAGAGGAACCGACTTAAAAGGGAAAAGACTATCTAGTCCTCATAGATTTTTCTATAAGTCAATAGTGAATGCAAAGGGCATAACTGTAATTTATCACAGGCTGCGTCCTGTGCCTATAAATAGATGAACAGTACCCCCGTATTGTTCACGCTGACTTGTATTCACTCGTGCGTCACGCTTGGACTTTTACCTTCTGTCAAGCCGAAGGTACAAATGTAATGCAATATTGTTTCTGTTTATTCACGATAATAATAAATATGTTAGCAATGTCATATCATTATTCATGTTGTATTTTATGTTTCATATACTTCTTCTTTCATTAACATATGCTGTGATGATGAAGGTATGTCCTTCATCACCTTCGCTCGAAGATCATTATATCCTAAGGGAGATAATGCTTCAAAGGACGAAGGGCATTAACCTTTAACATTTTGTGTTGCCTTGTTCTTAATTCATAGCATTTGAGAACAAGTCTCCAACAGGAGCTGTGGTGTAGTGATTGCGAGGAACCGTTCGCTCAGAGCCTTGGATCATCAACGTCGAGATCTCCACTCAATCAAGTTATCGTATCTCATGGAAGATCGGGCCACGTCTTCTATCACTTAGTGACCCAAGTGATTAACGAGAAGGACTCGACCGGTCTGTGTGATCGATTGAAAGAGGGAAAGGGTTGAAATAGACCCGGCCTTTGTGGCCTCCTCAATGGGGACTAGGTTCTTTGTAACCGAACATCGGTAAACAAATCGTCGTGTTCATTTGTGTTGATCTCCACTCGTTTTGTTCCCCCTCCCCTCCTCTCTCTAAAAATTCCATTGCCCATATTAATTTGAGTTGGCTCCCTGAAAGGGAAATGGGCTTAATCATTTCCTATAATCGATTTTGGTGGTTGACGTCCATCACAAACCACATGAACTAACTAGTTTGCTTAGATGTCATTTATCTTAGGTGCATAAGGTTCAAACACAAACCAAGAAATAAATTAAGTTGGGGATTCAAATAAATTTGGAGCAAAGACTTGAGAGTGTGCTGGAGGTGGCGCACCGGACAGTGTCCAGTGCCCCAGGTTGAGCTCTACTTGAACTGGCCACTCTCGGATTTTACTAGGGAGCACTCCGTTATAATTCACCGGACTGTTCGATGTGCACCGGACATGTCCGGTGAGCCAACGGAGCAATGGTAACATGTGCTCAACGGTCGACTGCAAAAGTGTACAATGCAAAGTCAAATGTCAGGCTGCGAAGTCAGAACACACCAGACATGTCCGGTGTGCCACCGGACTGTCCGGTGCAGCTACAGGACAAAGGGTTTCAACGGTCTACCGCTCCAAACCCCAACGGACTGTCTAGTGTGCCCATCGACAGCAAAAACAGCCAACGGCCAGGAAGTGGCTGGAGGCTATAAATACCCCCAACCACCTCCTTCAATGGGATCCAAGTTTTCTGAAGTTCACATTCAATACAAGAGCAATAGCATTCACTCCAAGACACATTTCAAAGATCAAATCCTTTCCAAGCCTCCAAATCAACTCAATTCATTAGTGACTTGAGAGAGGGTGTTTTGTGTTCTCTTTGTTGCTCTTGTTGCTTGGATTGCTTTCTCCTTTCTATTCTTACTCTTCTAAAGTGCTATGTAAAGCTAACAAGAGACACCTAAGTGTGTGGTGATTCTTGAGGGGTCTTAGTGGCCTAAGTGATTAAGGACAAGCCTTGACTGGTCTGTGTGACCGATTGAGAGAGGGAAATGGTTGGAATAGACTCGTGCCTTTGTGGCCTCCTCAACGGGGACTAGGTTCTTTGGAACCGAACCTCAGTAAACAAATCACTGTGTTCACTTGCATTGATCTTCACTTGATTTGTTTCCCCTATTTCCTCTCTCTAAAGTTCCCTTGCTCATTTTGATTTGAGTTTGCTCCCAAACGCTATCCACATTGATTGAGCAACTCTAAGCAAGGAGAACTATCCTTTGAACTCAGATTTAATTCTAACGCTAACACCGGCCTTAATGTGTGTTTAAAGTCTATAAATTTTAGGTTTCGCCTATTCACCCCCCTCTAGGCGACTTTCAATTGGTATCAGAGCCAGTGCTTCATTAAGAGTCTAACAAACTTGAAGTGATGTCTGGAGATCACGCCAAGAGGGAGATTGTCATGGGCGACGAGGCCATAGGTTCGAGAAGGACTCTATCAAGGGAGTCCGGCGACAAATACAAGGAGGAATCCTCTTCCTCCATCAAGTCACATAGGAAGGGTGACAAGAAGAAAAAGAAAATGAAGAAGGTAGTCTACTACGAGACTGACTCTTCATCACCTTCTACAACTTCGAAATGCCACGAGCGTAAGAAGTATAGTAAGATGCCTCTTCGCTATCCTCGCATTCCAAAGCGCGCTCCTCTACTTTCAATACCCCTAGGCAAAACACCATATTTTGATGGTGAAGATTATTGCATGTGGAGTGATAAAATGAGGCACTATCTAACCTCACTCCATGAAAGCATATGTGATATTGTCGAGTTTGGAGCACAGGCACCACAGGTAGGCGACGTGGACTACGACTCGGACGAGGCCGCCCAAATTAGGCATTTTAATTCCCAAGCATCTTCTATCCTCGTCGCTTCTTTATGTCGAGAGGAGTATAATAAGGTGCAAGGATTGAAAAATGCCAAAGAAATTTGGGATGTCCTCAAGACGGTGCACGAAGGAGACGAGGTGACCAAGATCACCAAGCACGAAATGATCGAGGGAGGACTCAGTCGATTCGTTCTCAACAAAGGAGAGGAGCCACAAGCAATGTACAACCAGCTCAAGACGATGGTCAACCAAGTGCACAACCTCGGGAGCACAAAATGGGATGATCATGAAATGGTCAAGGTTATTCTAAGATCTCTCGTTTTTCGTAATCCAACTCAAGTTCAATTAATTCATGGAGATCCTAGATACAAACAGATGTCCCCTGAGGAGTTTTGGCAAGTTTCTGAGCTTTGAACTTATGATCAAAGACTACAAACACATTGTCAACTTGGAGCAAGGCGCCACCTCCACACCCGAGGTGCAACCCGTTGCATTCAAACCAACGGAAGACAAGAAGGAGGAGTCTACATCAAGTAGACTTCCAATCGACGCCACCAAGCTCGACAACGAGGAGATGGCTCTTATCATTAAGAGCTTTCGACAAATCCTCAAACAAAGGAAGGGGAAGGACTACAAGCCCCATTCCAAGAGGGTGTGCTACAAGTGTGGTAAGTCCGGTCACTTTATAGCTAAATGTCCATACACAAGTGGCAGTGACAGGGACGAAGACAAGAAAGGGAAGAAGAAGATGGAGACGAAGAAGTATTACAAGAAGAATGGTGGCGAGGCGCACATGGGACGAGAATGGGACTCCGACGAGAGCTCTACCGACTCCTCCTCCGACGAGGACGCCACCAACATCACCATCAACAAGGGTCTTCTCTTCCCCAACGTCGGCCATAAGTGCCTAATGGCTAAGGACAGCAAGAAGAAGGTATATTCTAGAGATACCCCTAAATACACTACATCCGATGATGAGGGTAGCTCTAGTGATGATAATGATGATTTAACTTCTCTTTTTACCAACCTAACTAAAGATCAAAAGAAAAAGATAAATGAATTGATAGAATCCATTAACGAGAAGGATGATCTCTTGGTTTGCCAAGAGGACTTGCTCGTTAAGGAAAATAAAAAATTTGTTAAGTTGAAAAATGCTTATGCTCTAGAAGTAGAAAATGTGAAAACTTATCTAAGGACCTTAGCATTTGCAATGATTCGATTTCATGTCTTAGAAATGAGAATGCTAGTGTAAATGCTAAGAAAGAAGAATTGAATGTTTGCAAACCCTCTACATCTACTATTGAGCATGTTACTATTTGCACTAGATGTAGAGATATTAATATTGAAGCTATTGATGATCAACTTGCCATGATTAAAGAACAAAATGATCACATAGCTAAATTAAATACTAAAATTGCCGAGCATGAATTAGAAAATGAAAATTTTTAAATTTGCTTGAAGCATGCTTTATAATGGGAGACGCTCTGGCATTAAGGTTGGCATTGGCTTCCAACAAGGGAGCCAAAGCAAGATCAAGCTTAATGCATCAAGAAACTATCTAATTTTGTTAAGGGTAAGGCTCCCATGGTTCAGTATAGAGAAGGTTACATTTTATATCATAAGAACTATCCTAAGCATAAGATTAGAAAGATTCATGCTAGAAAACCTCATACTGTTTCTCATCATGCTTATTTGTATAGTAATGAGGCATCTAGCTCTAGGCATTCGACTCATATCAAAATGCCTAAAACTAAAATTGCAAGTGCATCAAATGAGCATAACATTTCATTTAAGACTTTTGATGCATCTTATGTGCTTACTAACAAATCAGGCAAAGTAGTTTCCAAATATGTTGGGGGCAAACACAAGAGTTCAAATACTTGTGTTTGGGTACCCAAGGTGCTTGTTTCTAATATGAAAGGACCCAAGACCGTTTGGGAACCTAAGAACAAGGCCTAAATTTGTTTTGTAGGTTTATGCATCCGGTGGATCATGTTGGATAATCGATAGCGGGTGCACAAACCACATGACAGGGGAGAAAATGATGTTCTCCTCATATGAGAAAAATGAAGATCCCCAAAGAGTTATCACATTCGAGGATGGAAATCAAGGTTTGGTCAAATGTTTGGGTAAAATTGCTATATCTCCTGACCATTCCATTTCCAATGTTTTTCTTATAGATTCTTTAGACTATAATTTGCTTTCTGTTTCTTAATCATGTAAAATGGGCTACAACTGTCTTTTTACAGACATTGGTGTTACTGTCTTTAGAAGAAGTGATGATTCAATAGCATTTAAGGGAGTGTTAGATGGTCGGCTATATTTAGTTGATTTTAATGATAACAAAGCTGAACTAGACACTTGCTTAATTGCTAAGACTAATATGGGCTAGCTCTGGCATCGCCGACTTGCCCATGTTGGGATGAAGAATCTTCACAAACTTCTAAAGGGAGAACACAATTTAGGACTAATAAATGTTCATTTTTGAGAAAGACAAGATTTGTATCGCATGCCAAGCAGGGAAGCAAGTTGGAGTTCATCATCCACACAAGAACATCATGACGACTGACAGGCCGCTTGAGCTACTCCACATGGATCTATTCAGCCTGATCGCTTACATAAGCATCGACAGGAGTAAGTACTGTCTTGTTATTGTGGATGACTATTCTTGCTTTACTTAGGTATTCTTTTTGTAGGAAATATCTCAAACCCAAGAGACCTTAAAGAGATTCTTAAGACGGGCTCAAAATGAGTTTGGATTAACGATCAAAAAGATTAGAAGCGATAATGGAACGAAGTTCAAAAACTCTCAAATTCAAGGATTTCTTGAGGAGGAGGGCATCAAGCATGAGTTCTCTTCTCCGTACACACCTCAACAAAATGGTGTAGTGGAGAGGAAGAATAGAACTCTACTGGATATCGCAAGGACCATGCTTGATGAGTACAAGACACCAGATCGATTTTGGGCGGAAGCAATTAACACCGCTTGCTACTCCATCAACCAATTATATCTTCACCGAATCCTCAAGAAAACATCATATGAACTCCTCACTGGTAAAAAGCCCAATGTTTCTTATTTTATAGTTTTTGGGAGCAAATGCTTGATTCTTATTAAAAGAGGTAGAAATTCTAAATTTGCTCCTAAAGTAGTAGAAGGCTTTTTACTTGGTTATGACTTAACACAAGGGCATATAGAGTCTTCAACAAGTCCACTGGATTAGTTGAAGTTTCTTGTGACACTGTGTTTGATGAGACTAATGGCTCCCAAGTGGAGCAAGTCGATCTTGATGAATTAGATGATGAAGAGGCTCCATGCGTAGCGCTAAGGAACATGTCCATTGGGGATGTGTGTCCAAAGGAATCCGAAGAGCCTCCATAAGCACAAGATCAACCATCATATTACATGTAAGCATCTCCACCAACTCAAGATGAGGACCTGGCTTAAGAGGAAGAAGATAAAGATCAAGACGATGAGCCACCTCAGAAGGAGGACATTGATCAAGGGGGAATGAAGATGATCAAGACAAGGAAGATGATCAAGAGATTCGGGATCAAAGACCGCCACACCCAAGAGTCTACCAAGCGATTCAAAGAGATCACCCCGTCAACTCCATACTTGGTGATATTTACAAGGGGGTAACCACTAGATCTCGAATTGTTCATTTTTGTGAACATTACTCTTTTGTGTCTTCTATCGAGCCATACAGGATAGAGGACGCACTAAGAGATCCGGACTGGGTGGTGGCAATGCTAGAGGAGCTCAATAACTTCATGTGGAATGAGGTATGGTATTTAGTTCCATGTCCTAACCAAAATGTTGTAGGTACCTAGTGGGTATTCTGCAACAAACAGGATGAGCATGGTGTGGTGACAAGGAACAAAGCCCGACTTGTTGCAAAAGGTTATTCACAAGTCAAAGGTTTGGATTTCGATGAAACCTATGCACCTGTAGCTAGGCTTCAGTCAATTCGCATATTACTTGCCTATGTTACTTACCATGGCATTAAGTTATATCAAATGGATGTGAAGAGTGCTTTCCTCAATGGCCCTATCAAGGAAGAGGTATATGTTGAGCAACCTCCCGGCTTTGAAGATAGTGAGTACCGTAAACCAAAGGCGCTTTATGGGCTCAAGCAAGCCCAAGAGCATGGTATGAATGCCTGTGAGACTTTCTTATCACTAATGGCTTCAAAGTTGGAAAAGCTGATCCTACTATATGTTGATGATATTATATTTGGGTCAACTAACAAGTCAACTTGTGAAGAGTTTAGTAGGATAATGATCCAGAAATTCGACATGTCAATGATGGGGGAGTTGAAGTATTTCCTTGGATTTCAAATCAAGCAACTCCAAGAGGGAACCTTCATTATCCAAACTAAGTACATTCAAGACATACTTAAGAAGTTTGGAATGAAGAATGTCAAACCCATGAAGACAACCATGGGAACAAATGGGCATCTCGACCTCGACACGGGAGGTAAATCCGTAGATCAAAAGGTATACCGGTCGATGATAGGTTCTTTACTCTATTTACGTGCTTCACAACCGGATATTATGCTTTATGTATGCATGTGTGCAGGGTTCCAGGCAAATCCTAAGGAAGTTCACCTTAGGGCCGTGAAAAGAATCATGAGATATTTAGTTTACACTCCTAAGTTTGTGCTATGGTACCCCAAGGGATCTACCTTTGATTTAATTGGGTATTCTAATGCCGATTATGCCGGATGTAAAATTGACAGGAAGAGCACATCAAGGACTTGTCAGTTTCTAGGAAGATCCCTCGTGTCTTGGGCTTCAAAGAAATAAAACTCAGTAGCTCTATCCACTATCGAAGCCGAGTATATTGCTGCATGCCATTGCTGTGCACAATTACTTTGGATGAGGCAAACCCTCAGGGTCT
Organism: Zea luxurians; assembly: GCA_029449295.1. Classification (NCBI taxonomy): domain Eukaryota; kingdom Viridiplantae; phylum Streptophyta; class Magnoliopsida; order Poales; family Poaceae; genus Zea; species Zea luxurians. The sequence goes on along the minus strand of JAOPSE010000026.1, from coordinate 1,974,339 downwards.
ATGGCTAAAAATTGAGCAAAGTCTCTCTCCTATGTGATAATGAGAGTGCAATCCGCATGGCGGATAATCCCGTTGAACACAGCCGCACTAAGCACATAGACATCCGTTATCACTTTTTTGAGAGATCGCCAACAAAAGGGGGATATCGAAATTGCTTATGTTAATACCCACAACCAATTAGCCGATATCTTTACCAAGCCCCTAGATGAAAAGACTTTCAGCAAACTTAGGAATGAGCTAAATGTTGGGGGCCTTCGTCTTCCGAAGGTCCTCAAAAACATGATTAACAATATTTCCCATGTGTAATATATGTATAGGAACCTTCGGACTCGGGATGAAGCTGTCCACAATATGAAAAGCATGGTTGGGACGAAGGTCGAACCGGTTCCGAAGCTATGCGCAAGGAAGCTTCGGCTCAGTAGCAGAAAAGAAACCGACTTAAAGAGGAAAAGGCTATTTAGTCCTTGATAGATTGTATTAATGTCAATAGTAAACATGAAGGGCATGAATGTAATTTTGCATAGGCTGCGTCCTGTGCCTATAAATAGATGAACAGTACCCCCGTACTGTTCACGCTGACTTGTACTCGTTCTCGCGTCACGCTTGTACTTTCACTTTCTGTCAAGCCGAGGGTACAAATGTAATTCAATATTGTTCATATTCATTTATGATCATATAATAAGAAATGTCTGTGATAATATCATATAATTGTTCATGTTCTCTTTTATGTTTTACATGCTTCATCTGCCATTAATATATACTGTGATGATGAAGGTATGTCCTTCATGGCCTTCGTCTGAAGATCATTATATCCTTGGGGAAATAATGCTTCGAAGGACAAAGGGCATTAACAATTAACCTATTTTTGTGTTGCCTTGTTCTTAATTCATAGCATTTGAGAACAAGTCCCCAACATTGGCGCCCACCTTCGGTGCACTCACTTCCACAACCTTCAGCAAGCACAGACCTTCGTCATGCCGCCGAAGAAGCTAACAACGACAGGGGCTGCTGCACTGCAGCCACTAGACCCAAACCAGGAGACCCTCTCTCTTCGAGAGGCCCGAAGCCAGAAAAGAAAGGCCACTAGTCCAACACTCCAAGAGGAGTTGGACCAAGAGATCAGGGACATGGAAATCATCCATCAACAAGTACAAAGGAAGAAGGAGAAGATGGCTTGGCTGGTCGATCTTCAAAGGAAGATCGACGAAGCTACTGAGGAAGTACGTCATCTTGCTCAAGATGAACAGGACCGAAGGCCCCAACATAGGGAGCTTCGTCAAGAAGGCTTATTCAACGAAGATGGATGGTATGATGATTTTAATCATGATACCTTTACTTTTGATGATGCTTCTCCCTTGGCATCAGAACTGCAGGCTACTCCATGGCCCCCATCATACAAGCCACCCCAGCTTCCCATATATGATGGGCACTCAGATCCAAAGCAGTTTCTGATGAGTTACGAAGCAACTATATCTTCGTACGGGGGAAATACCGTAGTCATGGCGAAGTCCTTCGTCATGGTAGTCCGGAATGTAGCCCAAACATGGTATTCTTCTCTTCGGCCAGGGACTATCACGTCGTGGCAGAAGCTCAAGGACATGCTGGTTACCAGTTTCCAAGGCTTTCAAACGAAGCCAGTCACAGCTTAGGCTCTGTTCCAGTGCATGCAAGACCGTGAAGAATACCTTCAGGCATATGTCCGAAGGTTCTTGCGACTGAGGGCACAAGCGCCTACAGTGCCCAATGAAATTGTCATTAAGGCCATGATCAAGGGCCTTCGGCTAGGACCTACTGCTCAATATTTCGCCAGAAAGCCCCCACAGACTCTGGAGAAGCTGCTGCAGAAGATGGATGAATACATTCGGGCTGATAACAACTTCCGCCAAAGAAGGGAGGAAGCATACAAATTCTCTGAGATGACCAGGGGCTTCGGAGGATGAATCCACCCGAGGCATGTCAAGTCGATCCATAGCTCTAGTCAGAACGACGACAAAGGGAGCCAGCCTCACAGGTCACAATACACCTCACAATCTTCGGGGCAACAGCAAAGTTCTTTTAGGCCACCAGCTCTAAGAGGCAGAGGCGCTAGGGGCTTCGAAGGAAGGTTTGGGGATCAGCCAAGGAAGATCTACTGCTTGTTCTGTGGTGAGGACAAGGGTCATACTACAAGAATGTGCCAAATCACTATTCAGAAGCAAAAGGAAATCGCAGAAGCCGAAGCTCGGCAGAATCAGCCGAAGCAGGTCTTGCACACTGCTTCGTGCCACTCTCCCTACATACCAGAGTATGTGGGCAATCATCCTGCAGCTTTTGTCGCTTCGGCTAGCCATTCACAGGCTTCCTGGCCACAACTCCCACCCCCACCACCACTACAACCGACCTACTCCCGAAGCCAGCAGCCAGAAGGGCGCCAGCACACCCAGCAGCAACGGGAGTTCAGGGAGGAATCCGAAGCTCGCACAGTCAACAATACTGTGCCAGAATCGAAGCACATTTATTGAGCAATATCCTACCCCTGAAATACTTTTATACTTTATGTCACTTTGTTTTTCAATAAGGAACAATCAATGTAAATCTAGTTTTAATTCCTTGTAATAGTTTCGCTTATATCACAATGAAATACATCTTCTTCACAGACTTACGAAGCTCAAAAACTGTCGAAGCTCAAAAGTCATTCCTAAGGGAATGCAGAGCTAAAAAATGCTAAAACTATAAAAAGTCGTTCCTGAAGGAGCGCAGCGTAAGTTTTGCCGAAGCTACATAAAGTCGTTCCTAAGGGAGCGCAGTGTAAGTTTTCTGCTCAAAAGTCGTTCCAAAGGGAATGCAGAGCCAAATACCACCGAAATATAAGGCGAAGAAGTTCAAAAGATGTTCCTAAGAGGATGCAGAACTTATACCGCCCAAATAGAAGGCAAAGAAGTTCAAAAGACGTTCCTAAGGGGATACAGAACTTACACCGAAAAATAAGCGGTGAAGCCGAAAAATAAACGGCAAAGAGATCGTTCCTAAGGGGACGCAGAGATTGTGTGCTTCAGCGTGGGTGTGTGTCTTCGACATTAGCATCATTCTTTGCATCATATCATCGCATCATCTCGCATAGCATCACATCATACATCATATCGCACCAATGATACGAATTGAATACGAAGTCGATCTTCGGAGAATGCTTTATAAAAGTAAAAATTTGCTAAGGCACAAAGTATACAGCTTCATCAGCTCTGTTGCAAAAGAAGGGATCCCTTGTCTTTACGAAGCATGGATGTTCCTACGAAGCATGGATATTCTCACGAAGCATGGATCTTTTTCTTTACGAAGCATGAAAAGAAGGAAAGGTGTTTTTTCGCCGAAGGCTCAAAAACGGTATGTACATAAAAGTTTCATGCATCGCAAAGAAGTGAATTACAAATAATTTACATAATGGATTCAAAGATATACATATTGAATATTACAGTCTTTTTACAACAAAGCTACATTGACCATCTAAAAATGTTTTTACAATAACTACAAGTCTTCCTTCAGGACCTTCTCCACAACCTCATTCAACAATTTATTGACGACTTCGTCAACGATAGATTCGGCCATATTGATGATCTCCAGTGCTTATTTTGTCTTTGGGTCGGCCAGGGGGTCGAACGGTTCCGGTGGCGGAGATAATTCAGCTACAGTGAAAAAAATTAATCAGTCCGAAGCTACAAAAACAAAAGTCGAAGCTAGATGTCGTGAAGAAATACCTATGCGTCTCTCGCGCTCCGTAGCTTCTTCAACTTGTTTTGCTTGTACTCGGGCATCATGGATGTCTTTTTCGCTTTTCTTTATAATCTCGTGAGCCATCTCTCGGCCACCATTTACCCAGATGTCATTGTAAAATTTCCCGCCCATTAAACTTGCTTCAGCTGAGGGATCCTTTGTATCATCCACAGAGAAGGCAGTTTCAGTCTAGGCCAGGGTTTTAACATGGTCGCATCCCACCTTCTCCACGATGGGTGAAATTCCCCTTGCACCGGAGAACGCGCAGACATCCCCGCGATCATTTAAGATTTCTTTGAAAGCTTCGGCCTCTTCACTTATCCATTCGATAACACCTTCAGGGTCGCCTCGTATGAAGTTATCTTTGTTAGAATAGGCACCCACGTTGGCGAAGCTAGCCTTTATCTTCTCCATGCAGCCTAAAGATTTTTCAAAACATCTTTCTTTGGATGCGCGAAGTTCTTCAACTGTTTTCTCTAAATAGTTTTTCCAATATTCGCTGGCCTCTCGGTTAGCTTCTGCGAGAGCACATTTTTCTTTGGCCTCTGCCAACTGTTTTCGAAGGTCTTCGATTTCATTCTTCTAGATTTCGGCTTGAGCCTTGAAACTAGCTTCATCTTCTTTCACTTTGTTTACTAATGAAATCAAGATTTTATCTTTTTCAAGACCCTCGTTCCTTAATTCAATTACCTCTGAACGAAGGTTGTTCAGAGCCATTGTGTATCCTTCATCTTCAATGTTTTTCTGAGCCCTTAGTGCATTGCTAAGAATTAAGCCCTACAAGAGGAAGACAGAATTAAATAAAGTGAATAAAATATTTCGTTTTTCAAATACTGAAAGGGAAATAGGGTCAAACCTTTTCCAATATGAATTTTGGTGGTTGAATTGCCCAACACAAATTATTGGACTAACTAGTTTGCTTTAGAAAATATGTTTTACAGGTGCCAAAGGATCACAACAAACCAATACAAAGTCCAAGAAAGGGTTCAAATAAAAGGAGCAAAGTTCATCCGATGGCAGCCCTGGTCTGGCGCACCGGACTGTCCTGTGTGCCACCGGACAGTGTTCGGTGCACCAGGGAGAATTAAATCAAACTTGCCAGTCTCGGGAATTTGGGAGGCCGCTCCGCTATAATTCACCGGACTGTCCGGTGTGCCAGCGGAGCAACGGCTACTTCGCGCCAACGGTCGTCTGCGAAGGCATTAAATGCGCTACAGTGCGCGCCTGCACGCGCAAAAGTCAGAGCAGGCGCCAGAAGTCAGAGCTCTAACGGTCAAACCCTAACGGTTGGGTGACGTGGCTGGCGCACCGGACAGTGTCCGGTGGCGCACCGGACTGTCCGGTGCGCCCATCGGCAGAAGCCATCCCCAACGGCCATTTTGGTGGTTGGGGCTATAAATACCCCCAACCACCCCACATTCATGGCATCCAAGTTTTCAGCCTTCACACCTCATACAAGAGCTATAGCATTCAATACAAGACACAAACAAAGAGATCAAATCCTCTCCCAAGTCCGGAATCACTCCAAACAAATTAGTGACTAGAGAGAGAGACACTTGTGTTCTTTTGAGCTCTTGCGCTTGGATTGGTTTTCTTCTTTCTCATTCTTGTTTCCAAAACACTTGTAATCAAAACAAGAGACACCAATTATGTGGTGGTCTTTGTAGTGGACTTAGTGTCCCATTTGATTGAGAAGAGAAGCTCACTCGGTCTAAGTGACCGTTTGAGAGAGGGAAAGGGTTGAAAGAGACCCGGTCTTTGTGACCACCTCAACGGGGAGTAGGTTTGCAAGAACCAAACCTTAGTAAAACAAATCACTGTGCCATCCTTTCTTATTTGCTTTTGATTTGTTTTTGCCCTCTCTTTCGGACTCGTTTATATTTCTAACGCTAACCCCGGCTTGTAGTTGTGCTTAAGTTTATAATTTTCAGATTCCGCTTATTCACCCCCCCTCTAGGCGACTTTCAATTGGTATCGGAGCCCGGTGCTTTATTAGAGCCTAACCGCTCGAAGTGATGTCGGGAGATCACGCCAAGAAGGAGATGGTGACCGGCGACAAGCCCGTTACAAGCCACGGGAAGGCTCCATCGGGAGAGTCCCGCAACAAGGGGAAGGAGAAGGAATCCCCTTCACATAAGTCGCATCGGAGTGGCGAAAAGAAAAAGAAGATGAGAAAGGTGGTCTACTACGAGACCGACTCTTCATCGCCATCCACCTCCGGCTCCGACGCGCCGTCCATAACTTCTAAGCGCCATGAGCGCAAGAAGTTTAGTAAGATTCCCCTACACTACCCTCACATTTCTAAACGCACTCCATTACTTTCCGTTCCATTAGGCAAACCACCGGTTTTTTACGGTGAAGATTATAACATGTGGAGTGATAAAATGAGGCATCACCTAACCTCACTCCACACTAGTATTTGGAACGTTGTTGAGTTTGGTGCACAGGTACCATCCGTAGGGGATGAGGACTATGATCCGGACGAAGTTGCCCAAATCCGGCACTTCAATTCACAAGCCACCACAATACTCCTCGGCTCTCTAAGTCGAGAGGAGTATAACAAGGTGCAAGGATTGAAGAGTGCCAAAGAGATTTGGGACGTACTCAAAACGGCGCACGAATGAGACGACGTGACAAAGATCACCAAAAGGGAAACGATCGAGGGGGAGCTCGGTCGCTTCATGCTCAACCAAGGAGAAGACCCGCAAGCCATGTACAACCGGCTAAAAACCTTGGTGAACCAAGTGCGCAACCTTGGGAGCACCAAGTGGGATGACCATGAAATGGTCAAGGTTATTCTTAGATCACTCGTATTTCTTAACCCCACTCAAGTTCAATTAATTCATGGTGATCCAAGAAATAAACTAATGTCTCCCGAGGAAGTAATAGGCAAATTTGTGAGCTTTGAATTGATGATCAAAGGCTCCAAGAAGATCATCGAGCAAGGCGCCTCCTCCTCCGTACCCGAAGCATAACCCGTTGCATTCAAGGCAACGGAGGAGAAGAAAGAAGACTCTACACCGAGTAGGGTCCCCATCGACGCCTCCAAGCTCGATAATGAGGAGATGGCGCTCATCATCAAGAGCTTCCGCCAAATCCTCAAACAAAGGAAGGGGAAAGATTACAAGCCCCGTTCTAAGAAGGTTTGCTACAAGTGTGGTAAGTCCAGTCATTTCATTGCTAAATGTCCATTATCTAGTGATAGTGACAGGGGTGATGACAAGAAGGGAAAGAGGAGAGAAAAGAAGAGGTACTACAAGAAGAAGGGCGGCGATGCCCATGTTTGCCGGGAGTGGGACTCCGACGAGAGCTCCACCGACTCCTCCTCTGACGAGGACGCCGCCAACATCGCCGCCAACAAAGGGCTCCTCTTCCCCAACGTCGGCCACAAATGCCTCATGGCAAAGGACGGCAAGAAGAAGAAGGTAAAATCAAGATCATCAACTAAATATGCAACATCTAGCGATGAGGCTAATTCTAGTGATGATGAGGATGACTTATTTACTCTTTTTGCCAACTTAAACATGCAACAAAAGTAGAGATGGCAACGGGGACCCGATCCCCGATTCCCCGCGGGGAATTCCTCCATTAGGGGATGGGGATGGGTAAGAAACGTTCCCCGCGGGGATATAAATGGGGAAAGTTTATCCCCCGACGGGTAAACGGGGATGGGGACGGGGAAGCATTCCCCATCCCCGTTCCCCGCGGGGACTCATTAAACTTGCATGTGACTATGTTTTTGTGTACCAGTTAACAACAAAAATAAATAATTACCTTGTCAAGAGACCACTAATTGTACAAATGTATTCATTTTGATGTATGCATAATGATTTCTTACATCTGACAATGTGTATAAGTGATAATGTTTAACATTAATAACAAATAATGTATGTATTAATTATAATTTAAACGGGGATGGGGATCCCCGTTGGGGATTTATCCCCGCGGGGAACGGGGATGGGGAAGAAATGTTCCCCGCAAGCGTTCGTGGGGATCCCTATGGGGAAATTTTTTTCGTCGCGGGGACGGGGATGGGGAGCTATTCCCCGTTGCCATCCATAAACAAAAGGAAAAATTAAATGAATTGATTAGCGCTATTCATGAGAAGGATGAACTCTTGGATAGCCAATAGGATTTCCTAATTAAAGAAAACAAAAAGCATGTTAAAGTTAAAAATGCTTATGCTCAGGATGTTGAGAAAAATGAAAAATTAACTAGTGAGCTAAGTACTTGCCATGACATTGTTTCCAACCTTAGAAATGAAAATGCAAAATTAATTGCTAAGGTTGAAAAGGTTGATGTTTGTGATGATTCAATTGTTAGTCTTAGAAATGATAATGCCAATTTAATTGCTAAGATTGATCAATTGAATACCTCTCTTGCTAGCCTTAGAAATGAGAATGAAAAATTGATTGCTAAGGGTAAGGAACTAGATGTTTGCAATGCTTTTATTTCCAATCTTAGAGATGAGAATGATATTTTGCATGCTAAGATTGTTGAATTAAATACTTGCAAACCCTCTACATCTTCCGTTGAGCATGTTACTATTTGCACTACATGTAGAGATGTTAATGTTGATGCTATTTATGATCACTTAGCTTTAATTAAACAACAAAATGATCACATAGCTCAACTTAGTGCCAAAATTAATGAGCATGACTTAGAAAATGAGAAATTTAAATTTGCTAGAAGCATGCTCTATAGTGGGAGACGCCCTGGTATTAAGGATGGCTTTGGCTTCCAACAGGGAGATAATGTCAAGCTTAATGCCCCACCTAAAAGATTGTCTAATTTTGTTAAGGGCAAGGCTCCCATGGTTCAGGATAACAAGAGCTACATTTTATACCCTGCCGGCTATCCCGAACACAAAATTAGGAGAATTCATTCTAGGAAGTCTCACTCTGGCCCTAATCATGCTTTTATGTATAAGAGTGAGGCATCTAGTTCTAGGCAATCAACCCATGCTAAATTGCCTAAGAAGAAAAATCCAACTGCATCAAATAATCAAAATGTTTCATTCAAAACTTTTGATGCTTCTTATGTGTTAACTAACAAATCCGGCAAGGTAGTTGCCAAGTATGTTGGGGGCAAACACAAGGGTTCAAAGACTTGTGTTTGGGTACCCGAAGTTCTTGTATCTAATGTCAAAGGACCCAAAACTGTATGGGTACCTAAAATCAAGAACTAAATTTGTTTTGTAGGTTTATGTATCTGGGGGCTCAAGTTGGATCATCGACAGCGGGTGCACAAACCATATGACTGGGGAGAAAAATATGTTCTCCTCCTACGAGAAAAATAAGATCCCCAACGAGCTATCACATTCGGGGATGGAAATCAAGGTTTGGTCAAAGGATTGGGTAAAATTGCTATATCACCTGACCATTCTATTTCCAATGTTTTTCTTGTAGATTCTTTAGATTACAATTTGCTTTCCGTTTCTCAATTATGTAAAATGGGCTACAACTGTCTTTTTACGGATACAGGTGTTACTGTCTTTAGAAGAAGTGATGATTCAGTAGCTTTTAAGGGAGTATTAGAGGGTCAGCTATACTTAGTTGATTTCAATAGAGCTGAACTCGATACTTGCTTAATTGCTAAGACTAACATGGGTTGGCTCTGGCACCGCTGACTAGCCCATGTTGGGATGAAGAATCTTCACAAGCTTCTAAAGGGAGAGCACATTTTGGGACTAACAAATGTGCATTTTGAGAAAGACATGATTTGTAGCGCATGCCAAGCAGGGAAGCAAGTTGGTGTTCATCATCCACACAAGAACATCATGACAACTGACAGGCCACTTGAGCTCCTCCACATGGACCTATTCAGCCCGATAGCTTACATAAGCATCGGCGGGAGTAAGTACTGTCTAGTTATTATGGATGACTATTCTCGCTTCACTTGGGTATTCTTTTTACAGGATAAATCTCAAACCCAAGAGACCTTGAAAGGATTCTTGAGACGGGCTCAAAATGAGTTCGGCTTAAGGATCAAGAAAATAAGAAGCGACAACGGAACGGAGTTCAAGAACTCACAAATAGAAGGCTTTCTTGAGGAGGAGGAGGGGATCAAGCATGAGTTCTCTTCTCCCTACATGCCACAACAAAATGGTGTAGTGGAGAGGAAGAATAGGACTCTATTGGACATGGCAAGGACCATGCTTGATGAGTATAAGACTTTGGATCGGTTTTGGGCTGAGGCGGTCAACACCGCTTGCTACGCCATCAACCGGTTGTATCTACACTGAATCCTCAAGAAGACATCATACGAACTCCTCTCCGGTAAAAAGCCAAATGTTTCATACTTTAGAGTCTTTGGTAGCAAATGCTTTATTCTTGTTAAAAGAGGTAGAAAATCTAAATTTGCTCCTAAGGCTGTAGAAGGCTTTTTACTAGGATATGATTTAAACACAAGGGAATATAGAGTCTTTAACAAGTCCACTGGACTAGTTGAAGTTTCTTGTGACATTGTGTTTGATGAGACTAACGGCTCTCAAGTAGAGCAAGTTGATCTTGATGAATTAGATGATGAAGAGGCTCCGTGCGTCGCGCTAAGGAACATGTCCATTGGGGATGTATGTCCTAAGGAATTCAAAGAGCCCATTCAAGCACAAGATCAACCATCCTCCTCCATGCAAGCATCTCCACCAACTCAAGATGAGGATGAGGCTCAAGATGATGAAGGAGAAGATCAAGAAGATGAGCCACCTCAAGATGACGACAATGATCAAGGGGGAGATGCAAATGATCAAGACAAGGAGGATGAACAAAATCAAAGGCCGCCACACCCAAGAGTCCACAAAGCAATTCAATGAGATCACCCCGTGAACACCATCCTAGGAGATATTCATAAGGGGGTAACTACTCGATCTCGTGTTGCTCACTTTTGTGAACACTACTCGTTTGTTTCCTCTATTGAGCCACACAGGGTAGAGGAAGCACTTCAAGATTCAGATTGGGTGCTGGCGATGCAAGAGGAGCTCAACAATTTCAAGAGGAATGAGGTATGGCATTTAGTTCCATGTCCTAACCAAAATGTTGGAGGAACCAAGTGGGCCTTCCGCAACAAACAAGATGAGCATGGTGTGGTGACAAGAAACAAGGCACGACTTGTGGCCAAAGGGTATTCACAAGTCGAAGGTTTGGATTTCGGTGAAACCTATGCATCCGTAGCTAGGCTTGAGTCAATTTGAATATTACTTGCCTATGCTACTCACCATGACTTTAAGCTTTACCAAATGGACGTGAAGAGTGCCTTCCTCAATGGACCTATCAAGGAAGAGGTCTATGTTGAGCAACCTCCCGGCTTTGAAGATAGTGAGTATCCTAACCATGTTTACAAACTCTCTAAGGCGCTTTATGGGCTCAAGCAAGCCCCAAGAGCATGGTGTGAGTGCCTAAGAGATTTTCTTATCACTAATGGATTCAAAGTCGGAAAGGTCGATCCTACTTTATTCACTAAAACCATTGAGAATGATTTGTTTGTATGCCAAATTTATGTTGATGATATCATATTTGGGTCTACTAACAAATCTATTTGTGAAGAGTTTAGTAGGATCATGATTCAAAAATTCGAGATGTCTATGATGGGGGAGTTGAAGTATTTTCTAGGATTTCAAGTGAAGCAACTCCAAGAGGGCACCTTCATCAGCCAAACAAAGTACATTCAAGATATTCTTACCAAGTTTGGAATGAAGGATGCCAAGCCCATCAAGACACCCATGGGAACCAATGGGCATCTCGACCTCGACACGGGAGGTAAATCCGTAGATCAAAAGGTATATCGGTCGATGATAGGTTCTTTACTCTATTTATGTGCATCTCGACCGGACATTATGCTTTCCGTATGCATGTTTGCAAGGTTCCAAGCCGACCCTAAGGAAGTTCACCTTAGGGTCGTAAAACGAATCTTGAGATATTTAGTTCAAACACCTAAGTTTGGTCTTTGGTACCCCAAGGGATCCTCATTTGATTTATTAGGATATTCCGATGCTGATTGGGCAGGGTGTAAGATTAATAGGAAGAGCACATCAGGGACTTGTCGGTTTCTGGGAAGATCCCTGGTGTCTTTGCTTCAAAGAAACAAAAACTCAGTAGCTCTTTCTACCGCCGAAGCCGAGTACATTGCCGTAGGCCATTGTTGCGCGCAATTGCTTTAGATGAGGCAAACCCTTAGGGATTATGGCTACAAGTTTAGCAAAGTCCCTCTCCTATGTGACAATGAGAGTGCAATCCGCATGATGGATAATCCCGTTGAACACAGCCGCACTAAGCACATAGCCATTCGATATCACTTTTTGAGAGATCACCAACAAAAGGGGGATATCGAAATAGCCTATATAAACACCAAAGATCAATTGGCCGATATCTTTACCAAGCCTTTAGATGAGCAGTCCTTTACCAAACTTAGGAATGAGCTAAATATTCTTGATTCTAGGAATTTTGATTGATTCTTTGCACACATAGCTCATTTATATACCTTTGATCATATCTCTTTTCATGTCTATGATTGATGTGTTTTCAAGTATCATTTTATGCTTAGTCATAGATATTGAAAGGGAAATGGAGTATTCGGCAAAGAAGGCGCTTCCACTCAACTCCATTGATGTTTGCCGGTACTCCGCATCATTCTCCACCTTGGTATAATCTTCACTCATATTTTTGTGTTTGCCAAAGAGGGAGAAAGTTTGAATTAAGGGCTTATATCTCACTCACAAGTATCTGTTTTTGGCGATTCATGCCAAAGGGGGAGAAAGTATGAGCCCAAAGCAAAAGGACCGCACCACCACCAAATTTTAAAAATGAAGTTTTTCAAATTGATATCTTATTGTGTTCAAAAGGGGAAGAAAGTAGTAACTTCAAAACTTGCAAAACCCTCTTGAACACTAAGAGGAGAATTTTATTTAGGGGGAGTTTTGTTTAAGTCAAAGGAAAAGCATTTGAAACAGGGGGAGAAAATTTTAAATCTTGAAAATGCTTCTTTCAATCTTATTCATGTACCTTTGACAATTTACAAAAAATTTTGAAAGGAATTTTACAAAGGATTTGCAAAAACAAAACCCATGGTGCAAATGTGGTCCAAAATTTTAAATAAGAAGAAAAACCATCCATGCATATCTATTGAAATAAGTATATTGGTTTCAATTCCAAGCAACCTTTGCACTTACATTATGCAAACTAGTTCAATTCTGCACTTTTATATTTGCTTTGGTTTGTGTTGGCATCAATCACCAAAAAGGGGGAGATTGAAAGGGAAATAGGGTCAAACCTTTTCCAATATGAATTTTGGTGGTTGAATTGCCCAACACAAATTATTGGACTAACTAGTTTGCTCTAGAAAATATGTTTTACAGGTGCCAAAGGATCACAACAAAACAATACAAAGTCCAAGAAAGGGTTCAAGTAAAAGGAGCAAAGTTCATCCGAAGGCAGCCCTGGTCTGGCGCACCGGACTGTCCGGTGTGCCACCGGACAGTGTCCGGTGCACCAGGGAGAATTAAATCAAACTTGCCAGTCTTGGGAATTTGGGAGGCCGCCCTGCTATAATTCATCGGACTGTCCGGTATAGCACCGGACTGTCCGGTGTAGCACCGGACTGTCCGGTGTGCCAGCGGAGCAACGACTACTTCGCGCCAACGGTCATCTGCGAAGGCATTAAATGCGCTACAGTGCGTGCCTGCGCGCGCAGAAGTCAGAGCAGGCGCCAGAAGGCGCACCGGACAGTCTACAGGACCTGTCTGGTGCACCACCAGACTGTCCGGTGGCCCCACAAGTCAGAGCTCCAACGGTCGAACCCTAGCGGTTGGGTGACGTGGCTGGCGTACCGGACTGTCCGGTGCGCCCGTCGACAGAAGCCATCCCCAACGACCATTTTGGTGGTTGGGGCTATAAATACCCCAACCACCCCACATTCATGGCATCCAAGTTTTCAGCCTTCACACCTCATACAAGAGCTATAGCATTCAATACAAGACACAAACATAGAGATCAAATCCTCTCCCAAGTCCGGAATCACTCCAAACAAATTAGTGACTAGAGAGAGAGAGACACTTGTGTTCTTTTGAGCTCTTGCGCTTGGATTGCTTTTCTTCTTTCTCATTCTTGTTTCCACAACACTTGTAATCAAAACAAGAGACACCAATTGTGTGGTGGTCTTTGTAGTGGACTTAGTGTCCCATTTGATTGAGAAGAGAAGCTCACTCGGTCTAAGTGACTGTTTGAGAGAGGGAAAGGGTTGAAAGAGACTCGGTCTTTGTGACCACCTCAACGGGGAGTAGGTTTGCAAGAACCGAACCTCGGTAAAACAAATCATCGTGCCATCCTTTCTTATTTGCTTGTGATTTGTTTTCGCCCTCTCTTTCGGACTTGTTTATATTTCTAACGCTAACTTCGGCTTGTAGTTGTGCTTAAGTTTATAATTTTTAGATTCCGCCTATTCACCCCCCTCTAGGCGACTTTCAAATACAAAATTAGCTTTTATACCTTTATGCTATTATACGCCAAGCTGTCAGCAAGCTCATCCTTCGATAAGATCGAAAGGCCATCTTCCAGCGTCAGGAATCTAATGCTTCTACCTATCTCCCGGCAAACGAATATCTCTTTATTATTCAGGAGACAGTACAAAAAATCTTCTTCCCCACTGCCATTAAACACTAACACCGCCTTCGGATATTTCAATTTTTGGGCATAATGTAGTGCTGCAAGCTTTTCTTCTGGAGAGAGTCCTTTTCCTGAAGCATGACGAATGATGTAATCAATACTTTCCTTTGAAGCTTCGGGAGCAAGAGTTTCAGCCTTTTCAAACGCAATTTGCTCTGTAGCTTTTTCTACGGCTGCCTCTGTCTCAGGGGGCACTGAAGGCCCAGCTTCGGTTTTAGCCTGAATTTTTGCAGCTTCAACTTTTGCCTGCTTTGTTGCAGCTTCGGGCTGCGCTTTGGAAACTTTGGCAATTCTCCTCAAAGGAGCAGGACTCAGGGATTTTGTTGTTTCTAACACAACATCTAGCATGTTTGCCATCCTTCTCCTCTTAGGAGTTGCAGCAGAACCCTTTATTGCCTTCGGCATTGCCACCTCTGATGAAGGGCTCAAAATTTCTGGCATTTTTGTTATTTCTTCAATTTTTGACCCTTCAGCCTTATCTTTGTCAGTCTTTGTTTCAGCTAGCTCAACCGAAGGTACCTTCGGCAATGTAGCCGGCTCTTCAGTTCTCTTCGTAGGAGGAACAATTTCTTTTATTTTGGTAGCCGAAGAGGCCCCTTCGCCAAATTCAGGTATTGTGACCGATTCGATGTAACGAGGCCGGTGGGTCAGAACCTTCATCTTCTTGCCCTTCGGCTCAGCTGTGATGGCTAAAGCGGCAACTTTTCCAGAAGCACTAACCTTTCTTTTTACCCCTTGCCCTCGCAGTGGGTAACAATAGTCAGGGTATACGAAGCCAATGGCATCGAATACCCTGTTCAACCTCTTCTTATTCTGACCACCGAAGGCTGTGGACAAGGCATTGTCCCCTGTCTTGGAATATGCTCCAAGCAATTCATCACTTGTAGCTTCGATGCACTTCAGCCAGTCGTCGTTTGGTTTATCAAATTTATCCCCAAACCTGAATGTATATTTTAGCCGGACCAAGTCACCTTTGCTAGACATAGTGATGGTCTCCTTCGGCATTTCCCAGCTTTCTACAAGCGGCCACACCCTGAAGGCTATATGTTCTTGAATTAAATCCCTTATCCCAATGAAGGAGCAGAAAATACTGAAGGCCTTCTGACACGCTTCGGTGGCATCATCAATTTCGACCTTCGGTTTTCAGAGGCCGAGCGGGACCAGATGGGGCGCATAATGACTTCCTTAATATCCTCCCTTGCTTTCAAATCATTTTTCACATAAAACCATTCTTCCATCCAAGCTTCGGGCCATCTCTTCCGAAATGTTGGTACTGGGTGGCTTGCGTTGCGGCGGGCAATAAATCCATAACAACCGAAGTTGTTGTGGTACTGTTCTTTACCCATGGCCTTCGTCTCATATAGCAATTCGTGCATATTGCAGAAGCACTTTGCGCTTGGTTCTAACCCCTGGCTCCTTACTGCCCAGATAAAAATCCCCATCCTTATTATAGCTTCGGGGGTGATCTGATGAAGAAAGATTTGGTAGGTCTTCAGCACTTCAACTACAAACTTACTCAAAGGAAACCGAAGCCCAGCCTTGAAGAAGCTTCGGAAAATCACAACTTCGTTCTCCTCAGGGGCAGGGACGTTGTTGTCTCTGCCAACCCTCACAATAGACATATCCCAAAAGTACCTTCCTCTCATATTCTCAAGATGACTCTGTTTGATGGTCGATTTTTTGAAGATTGAATGACTTGGCCTCTAGGGCCGATCCTCAGAATCTTCGTCCCCACTTTCCACATCATAGCTATCACTGTCACCAGTATCTTCAGATAAGCCTTCTAGTATCTCTTTAGTAATCTTCTCTGTATTTGTTTTTGTCATCGATTCGACAAATCCAGCAATATAAGGATCTGCAGTTTTCTTCTCTTCAAATAGCTTCTCCTCTTCAATCGGCTTCGTCTCAGCAGCAACCTTCCTGCCTTGAGACATTTTTTTCTTCAGAAACGGTGAAAATGCGTCTTTTAAACCAAAGCTTAGATAGCTTGAAAAACTATCAACCGCTAGTGAGCAAGAGCTATAAAATAGAGAAAATAAGGCAAATGGTACAAGCAAGGTATCAAGAGCAGTCGGTGTAAGTTCCTATTTATACGCCCAGTACGCTCCAAATTGGAGGGCCCCGTCTGTCATTGACTGTTGCTATTCTAGCAAAGGGAAGGTGTTTTTTCGGACCTTCGGCTTAAAGCCTTCGTCTATGTCGCAGTCTGAATTCGTTATCTTAACAAATTAATACTACGAGGGGCTACTGTTGGGGGCCTTCGTCTTCCGAAGGTCCTCAAAAACATGATTAACAATGTTTCCCAAGTGTAATATATGTATAGGAACCTTCGGACTCCGGATGAAGCTGTCCATAATATGAAAAGCATGGTTGGGACGAAGGTCGAACTGGTTCCGAAGCTATGCGCAAGGAAGCTTCGGCTCAGTAGCAGAAAAGGAACCGACTTAAAGAGGAAAAGGCTATTTAGTCCTTGATAGATTGTCTTAATGTCAATAGTAAACATGAAGGGCATGAATGTAATTTTGCACAGGCTGCGTCATGTGCCTATAAATAGATGAACAGTACCCCCATACTATTCATGCTAACTTGTACTCGTTCTCGCATCAGGCTTGTACTTTCACTTTCTGTCAAGCCGAAGGTACAAATGCAATTCAATATTGTTCGTATTCATTTATGATCATATAATAAGAAATGTCAGTGATAATATCATATAATTGTTCATGTTCTCTTTTATGTTTTACATGCTTCATCTGCCATTAATATATACTGTGATGATGAAGGTATGTCCTTCATGACCTTCGTCTGAAGATCATTATATCCTTAGAGAAATAATGCTTCAAAGGACGAAGGGCATTAACAATTAACCTATTTTTGTGTTGCCTTGTTCTTAATTCATAGCATTTGAGAACAAGTCCCCAACACTAAATATATTAGATTCTCGGAACTTTGATTGAAACATTGCACACATTGCTCATTGATATATACCTTTGATCATGTCTCTTTCATATGGTACAAATGCATATTTCTTATTCTTCTTGTGCCGAGGCTAAGACTAATGTGCTTTCAAGTATATTTCTATGATTAGTCTTAGATTGAAAGAGAAATGGAGTATTCAGCAAAGGCAAAGCTTCCACTCCAACTCTAACGGTATCATTTATCCTTTGTCGTTACTCAGGAAACTCTCAATTGGTATAAAACTTCACTCATATTTGTTTTGCCAAAGGGGGAGAAAATAGGCCCCAAAGGGGGAGAATTTAGAAGGGCTCTCAAGTTCTCCGTTTTTGGCGATTAATGCCAAAGGGGCAGAAAGTATTAAGCCCAAAGCAAAAGGACCACACCACCACCATGATTTTAAAATTTTCAATTGGTATCTCGTTTGGTTTCGAAATTTCACTTAGTATAAAATTTCAATTGGTATAATTTTATTTGGTATCTGTTTCAAAAAGGGACAATCATTTCAAAACCCCTCTTTAAAGCTAAGGGGAGAATTTCTTCAGGGGGGCCCTTATTTAGTCAAAGAAAAAGCATTTGAAATAGGGGGAGGAATTTTAAATCTTAAAAATGCTTCTTGAAATCATATTCCTATACTTTTGGCTATTTGCAAAAGAATTTGAAAAGATTTTTTTACAAAAGATTTGCAAAAACAAGCAAGTGGTGCAAATGTGGTCCAAAATGTTAAATAGAAGAAAGCAATCACGTTTATTTTTAGACATATGAATAAAGTCTTTCAATTGGTTTAAATCTAAGTAACCTATGCACATCAACAATAATTGCAAACTAGTTACATTTCTACACTCTATATTAGCTTTGGTTTGTGTTGGCATCAATCACCAAAAGGGGGGAGATTGAAAGGGAAATAGGCTTAATAATTTCCTATAATCGATTTTGGTGGTTGACGTCCATCACAAACCATGTGAACTAACTAGTTTGTTTAGATGTCAATTATCTCAGGTGCATAAGGTTCAAATACAAACCAAGAAAGAAATTAAGTTGGGGATTCAAATAAATTTGGAGCAAAGACTTGAGAGTGTGTTGCAAGTGGCGCACCGGACATTGTCTGGTGCCCCAGGCCGAGCTCTACTCGAACTGGCCACTCTCGGGTTTTACCAGGGAGCGCTCCGTTATAATTCACCGGACTGTCCGGTGTGCACCGGACATGTCCTTTAAGCCAACAGAGCAACGGTAATCTGCGCTCAACGGTCGACTGCAAAAGTGTACAGTGCAAAGTTAGATGTCAAGTTGCGAAGCCAGAACGCATCGGACATGTCCGGTGTGCCACCGGACTGTCCCGTGCAGCTACAGGACAAAGGATTTCAACGGTCGACCGCTCCAAACCCCAATGGGCGTGCTGATGTGGCACACACCGGATAGTGAATAGTACCTGTCCGGTGCACCACCGAACTGTCCGGTGTGCCCATCGATAGCAAAAACAGCCAACGGCTAGGAAGTGTTTGGAGGCTATAAATACCCCCCAACCACCTCCTTCAATGGGATCCAAGTTTTCTGAAGTTCACATTCAATACAAGAGCAATAGCATTCACTCCAAGACACATATGAAAGATCAAATTCTCTCCAAGCCTCCAAATCAACTCAATTCATTAGTGACTTGAGAGAGGGTGTTTTGTGTTCTTTTGTTGCTCTTGTTGCTTGGATTGCTTTCTCCTTTCTATTCTTACTCTTCTAAAGTGCTTTGTAAAGCTAGCAAGAGATGCCTAAGTGTGTGGTGATCCTTGTGGGGTCTTAGTTACCCAAGTGACTAAGGAGAAGCCTCGACCGGTCTGTGTGATCGATTGAGAGAGGAAAAGGGTTGGAATAGACCCGGCCTTCGTGGCCTCCTCAATGGGGACTAGTTCTTTGGAATCGAACCTCGGTAAACAAATCACTGTGTTCACTTGCATTGATCTTCACTTGATTTGTTTCCCCTCTTCCCTCTCTCTAAAGTTCCCTTGCTCATATTGATTTAAGTTTGCTCCCAAACGTTATTCGCATTGCTTGAGCAACTCTAAGCAAGGAGAACTATCTTTTGAACTCTGATTTAATTCTAACACTAACCCTGGCCTTAGTGTGTATTTAAAGTCTATAAATTTTAGGTTTCGCCTGTTCACCCCCCTCTAGGCAACTTGTAACACCCCGGGCTTTAAGGGACAAAGCCGGGTGCATCTCATAGATGCGCCAAAGAAGACAACATATATAATAACAGGGTGTATAGAGATAAATGTCACAATAATTAGAGTACTTATTACATAGCGGAAGACTTACAAAAATAAAAGATAAAAATAACAGAATCTAAAATCCATCCTTGGCGCCAGAAAGTCAACTGGGAGACGCCACCTAGATCGAATCGAACTCCTCGCTGTGTGGCTCCTCTTGAACCACCTGTTCTTCTCCTGTGGGGGTGTGAGACAGCAAGGGTGAGCTCACACATGTTCATCGCTCAACAAGTTGTGGGGAATAATGTGGCACGAACTCACCAAAGGTGGGAGCTCATGGAGTGTAAGGCTAATCAACAAAATAAAGGTTGAAGCTGAGCATTGCTTTTATAAGTTGGTCAAAATTTTATTAGCAGTTATTAAGTGTAAGTGAATACCAAACCATAATAATAAATAATAGAACAAAATTAATAACAAATCCCATGCAAATGCAAATGACAAATTGAATTTAAGTTCCATAAATTAATCATATGAGGGTCCGAGCCGCTCATGACCGTGAGCACGGCTAGTATACCAGTTTTATACTCTGTAGAGGTTGCACATCTTTACCCACAAGCCGTGTTACCCATCTGCCAAGGGGTCATGAATCCCATACACCTCTACCAAGGAAGCGAGGCAGGGTAACACTACGAGGCCTTTATAAAGTTCCACTAGCTTCAGAAAACCCGCTACAGTTTATAGGAAGCTCCAGTGTAGGAATCCCTCGCCTGACCGCCATCGCAGCGAAATCAACCCAAGGACCTCCCTACACTGACCACTCCCCTACTTCCCTTGCCCCTTTCGAGTAAGGTAGTCATCCACTAGCTTTTCTAATTAATCAGCCAAGGGCGTCCCATTAAACCCTTGTGGTAGCATTGTTTTCCCGGGTGGTCGCTCTATGTTCCAATTAACATAATGATCTTATCATGAACATAAATAACATAACAAAATAATTGGAACATGGATATAATGAAATATTAACCTGAAACCACATAATGCAATAGCATAACTACCCAAGTGAATTAGGGGTAAACAAGGTAAACAGGATAAATAGACTAGGGTGACCTATTGGGTCCCATCAAAATTAAACATATGCATTGAATAGTGATAATAAAGAATATTATTGGGTAACAAAAGTGGATCAAGGGCACAACTTGCCTGACACTTGAGATTCCAGTTGCCAGGGTGATTCTTCGGATCCTCGTGACTTCACTGCTAGTCGCAGTAATACAAACAGACATGGTATAGACAAAATTAACATCACACCAAACATAAGAATAAACTGCGTAATAATAATCTACACGTCGCTACGAGATCGTGGGATCGAGAACTACTAAGATCGGAGTCATGGTTAAGGAGTTATGATTTATGGGAGATCTATGTGATTTAACTATTAAACTATATTATAAATTGATTAGTATACACCATATGAGAGAATATTCTATGAATAATTAATTCAACTTTAATCTTAATTATAACTTGACTAGAGATCATATTTTTAATCAAATTATAATTATGGATAGTTTAACTTCGATTAGAGGAGTTAATCTATTAAACATAGGCTAGACAAATTTTTAATAATAAAATTATGGGGTGCAATAAATGTTAGTGTCATACTGTATAGATGATATTATTGTGAATCAAACGCAATTCGAACGGATCAAATCGGAGTTATGGTTAAAAAGTTACGAATTTCTATAGATTTAGCACTGTGTACAAAGGAAATTAAGTACACAATTTCAGTTTAGGTTTCATAACAAAATAAACTTACTAGGTGATAGACAATATTAATATAAAATTATTGCAACTGGAATGGATGAAAAATGATTTACAATTAATTTTCTATTAAGTATATAAGTTCTGGAATTATTTTGGCACTAGAAATTCATTTCTTAAAACCTTTTCCCCATTTTCTCGGATTCCTGGTCTGCGCGCAGGATTTCAGAGAAGTGCAGGGTCTAATTCGAAAGACTCTCAAGGCTTAGGCTACAGCTAGGGTGGACTGCGTGTTGAATAGTTTAAAGTGGAGGGTCTCTTTAAGAAAATACCCGGTCGAAGGGGTACGATTGAATGTCGACCGTCCGATCACCCGCTGAGGGCTCGGATCAAACTCTCCAGAATGATACGCTGCCTCTAATCCTGCCCATCCACTCCTTATCCAATGGCTCAGATCCCTTCACCACAGGAGTATATTCGCTTTTAATCACAAACGCCCATCACGAGATGGACGGTACCCGTACCCTCTTCAACCTCACGCGCTCCTATGTCTCTTTCTCTCTCCCATCTCTCACTTTGTTCTCTCGTCTACCCTCACACCGGCCATGGCCCTCGGTCACCAGTAGCAACCCGCCGGTGATACGCCAGCACTGTGGAGCCTAACCTCCAATCTGGATTACCCTATTCGTGGAATAGAAGAACAGAGCAAAAATCTAAAAGAAAATTTTGAAGCGCGGCACTCCCCGACCATGGCTGGACGCAGTCCACGGTGGTGTTTGGTACGTGGCGAGGAACAAAACCGAGCTTAGCTAGATGAAGGGAAAAGTTCTACTCACCACGGCGAGCTCTCCGCCATGCACACGAGAATCCTGGTTCAGGGATCGACTAACCTCGAGGCGCCCTGCGTCGTCGACTCAGGTGTTCTGAATTTCGATCCGGTGACTCCGGCCACCCCGGCAATCCAAGCCGCGGCCCCTGTCACTGCCTGTAGCTTGCCAGAGCCACCACGCACGGACGGGCCTTCCCTTCTCCCTCTTCGCTCTCTCTCTATTTTCCTGCCTACGCCTGATCCTTTACTGTGGTCGAGGGTCAAGCCGATGGGACTAGTGCGTGAGGCTACTGTTTATATACCTGGCCGATCTGTTCCAAAGCTCTGCACAAATCACAGAGGACCAGCGGAGTAACACGCGCCCAGCCCGCCGCCAGGAACGGAGTCTGTTACCAGTCGGCGGCGTTGGGAAGGAGATGACCCGCGAGGGGGCCCACACGCCAGCGCCCAGAGAAGAAAAGAAAAAACAAAGAAAGCACGAGCAGATGGGCCGGTGGGGGAAATTTTCAGCCCAAGCGGTCGTGTAGAGGGGGAATGATGAGTGGGTCGAAATGAGTGAAGTCAGCCCAGGTGCAGATGTGCCCCTTCCTCTTTTTTTCTTTTCAGTTTTCTATATTTTTTCTTTTGAATTCTATCTGGAATTTATAATTTCACACAGGATTCAAATTTAGGATTTGAGTTCAAATGCACATACAAAAATTCAACATGAAATGCAATTATATTTTTGTATTAAATACTTTATTTATTTAAGAATGTCTCCAATATGCAACATATACACACATTGTTTGTAGTCAAATTAAAAGTATATGCAAAAGTTCATATTCATCTATTTTGATAGAAAAGATTTTCTAATGCATAATCTTTTATTAATAGATTGTTTAACTAATTCTACATAGTTTACTACGGCAATCATTCATATTTGGACATTTTATTTAACCACTTGTTTCAAAACATAACTATTTTTACTTCAGAATATATTTTTTCTAAATTACCCAAAATGATATTTTGGGGTGTTACACAACTTTCACTCCCAAGGTTATCTGCATTAATTGGGCAACTCACAGCAAGGAGAACTATCTTCCGCACTCCGAATTATTTATAACGCTAACCCCAGGCATAGTGCATGTTCAAAGTTTATAATTTTTAGGTTTTGCCTATTCACCCCCCCTCTAGGCGACTTTCAATTAGTATCAGAGCCTGTGCTTCATTAGAGTCTAACAACATGAAGTGATATCGGGAGAACATGCCAAGAGGGAGATGGTCACCGGCGAAAAGCCCGAAGGCTCGGGAAGGAAGAACGATGAACAGACTCCATCAAAGGAGGCCGGCGACAAGCACAAGGAGGAATCCGCTTTCTCCATCAAGTCACATAGGAAGGGTGACAAGAAGAAAAAGAAAATGAAGAAGGTGGTCTACTACGAGATCGACTCTTCATCTCCTACCACATCTGGTGCTGAGTCTACCACTTCGAAGCGCCAAGAGCGCAACAACTTTAAGATGCCTCTATGCTATCCTCGCATTCCTAAACGTGCTCCTCTACTTTCTGTACCTCTAGTCAAACCACCATATTTTGATGGTGAAGATTATTGTATGTGGAGTGATAAAATGAGGCACCATCTAACCTCACACCACGAAAGCATTTGGGATAATGTTGAGTTTGGAGCGTAGGCACCACAGGTGGGTGACGAGGACTACGACTTTGATGAGGCCGCCCTAATAAGGCATTTTAATTCCCAAGCAACTTCTATACTCCTCGCCTCCTTGTGTCGGGAGGAGTATAATAAGGTGCAAGGGTTAAAAAATGCCAAAGAAATTTGGGATGTCCTCAAGACGGCGCATGAAGGGGACGAGGTGACCAAAATCACCAAGCACGAGATGATCCAAGGAGAGCTCGGTCGATTCGTCCTCAACAAAGGAGAGGAGCCACAAGCAATGTACAATCGACTCAAAACGATGGTCAATCAAGTGTGCAACCTCAGGAGCACGAAGTGAGATGACTATGAAATAGAAATGGTCAAGGTTATTCTAAAATCTCTTATTTTTCGCAATCCCACTCAAGTTCAATTAATTCGTGGAGATCCTAGATATAAACAGATGTCTCCCGATAAGGTAATTGGCAAGTTTGTGAGCTTTGAACTTATGATCAAAGACTCCAAACACATTGTCAACTTGGAGCATGGCGCTACCTCCACACCCGAGGTGCAACTCGTTGCATTCAAAGCAACGGAAGAAAAGAAGGAAGAGTCTACACCAAGTAGACTCCCAATTGACGCCTCCAAGCTCGACAATGAGGAGATGGCTCTTATCATCAAGAGCTTCCGGCAAATCCTCAAGCAAAGGGGAAGGACTATAAACCCCGCTCCAAGAGGGTTTGCTACAAGTGTGGTATATCCGGTCACTTTATTGCTAAATGTCCATATATAAGTGATAGTGACAGGGACGACGACAAGAAGGGGAAGAAAAAGATGGAGAAGAAAAGGTACTACAAGAAAAAGGGTGGTGAGGCGCATATGGGGCGAGAATGAGACTCCGACGAGAGCTCCACCAACTCCTCCTCCGACGAGGACGTCGCCAACATCGCCATCAACAAAGGGCTTCTCTTCCCCAACATCGGCCACAAATGCCTCATGGCTAAGGACGGCAAGAAAAAGAAGGTACATTCTAGAGATACCCCAAATACACTACTTCCGATGATGAGGGTAGCTCTAGTGATGACAATGATGATTTAACTTCTCTTTTTGCCAACCTTACTAAGGACCAAAAGAAAAAGATAAATGAATTGATAGAAACCATTAACGAGAAGGATGATCTCTTGGAATGCCAAGAGGACTTGCTCGTTAAGGAAAATAAAAAAAATTGTTAAGTTGAAGAATGCTTATGCTCTAGAGGTAGAAAAATGTGAAAACTTGTCTAAAGAGCTTAGCATTTGCAATGATTCAATTTCTTGTCTTAGAAGTGAGAATGATAATTTAATTACTAAGATAGAGAAATTGAATGATAGTAATATTTCTTCATCTACTATTGAGCATGTCACCACTTGCACTAAATGTAGAGATGTTAATGTTGATTCTATGAATGATCACGTTGCTATGATTAAAGAACAAAATGATCACATAGCTAAATTAGATTCTAAAATTGCCGAGCATGAGTTAGAAAACGAAAATTTTAAGTTTGCTTGTAGCATGCTTTATAATGGGAGACACCCTGACATTAAGGATGTCATTGGCTTCCGACATGGGAGTCAAAACAACATCAAACTTAATGCCCCCAAGAACAGACTCTCTAATTTTGTTAAGGGTAAGGCTCCCATGGTTCAGGATAGAGAGGGTTACATTTTATATCCTGAGAACTATCCTAAACACAAAATTAGGAAAATTCATGCTAGAAAACCTCATATTGTTTCTCATCATGCTTATATGTATAGTAATGATGCATCTAGATCTAGACATTCAACTCATATTAAAATGCCTAAAAAGAAATTGTGAATGCATCAAATGAGCATAGCATTTCATTTAAAACTTTTGATGCATCTTTTGTGCTTACTAACAAATCAGGCAAAATAGTTGCCAAATATGTTGGGGGCAAACACAAGAGTACCAAGACTTGTGTTTAGGTAGCCAAGGTGCTTGTTTCTAATGTGAAAGGACCCAAGACTGTTTGGGTACCTAAGAACAAGGCCTGAACTTATTTTGTAGGTTTATGCATCCAGTGGGACAAGTTGGATAATCGATAGCGGGTGCATAAACCACATGACAGGGGAGAAAAGGATGTTCTCCTCATACGAGAAAAATGAAGATCCCCAAAGAACGATTACATTCGGGGATGGAAATCAAGGTTTGGTCAAAGGTTTGGGTAAAATTGCTATTTCTCCTGACCATTCCATTTCTAATGTTTTTCTTGTAGATGTTTTAGATTACAACTTGCTTTCTGTTTCTCAATTATGTAAAATGGGTTACAACTGTCTATTTACTGATGTTGGTGTTGCTGTCTTTAGAAGAAATGATGATCCAATAGCTTTTAAGGGAGTGTTAGATGGTTAGCTATATTTAGTTGATTTTAATGATAGCGATGCTGAACTAGGCACTTGCTTAATTGCTAAGACTAATATGGGTTGGCTCTGGCATCGCCGACTTGCTCATGTTGGGATGAAGAATCTTTACAAGCTTCTAAAGGGGGAACACATTTTGGGACTAACAAATGTTCATTTTGAGAAAGACATGATTTGTAGCGCATGTCAAACAGGGAAGCAGGTTGGAGCTCATCATCCACACAAGAACATCATGACGACCGATAGGCCGCTTGAGCTACTCCACATATATCTAATCGGCCCGATCGCTTATATAAGCATCGGTGGGAGTAAGTACTATCTTGTTATTGTGGATGATTATTCTCGCTTCACTTGGGTATTCTTTTTGTAGGAAAAATCTCAAACCCAAGAGACCCTAAAGAGATTTTTAGACGAGCTCAAAATGAGTTCGGATTAAGAATTAAAAAGATTAGAAGCGACAATGGAACGGAGTTCAAGAATTCTCAAATTGAAGGATTTCTTGAGGAGGAGGGCATCAAGCATGAGTTCTCTTCTCCCTACACACCTCAACAAAAATGGTGTAGTGGAGAGGAAGAATAGAACTCTTTTGGATATTGCAAGGACCATGCTTGATGAGTACAAGACTCCGGATCAATTTTGGGTGGAGGCGATTAACACCGCTTGCTACTCCATCAACTGACTCTACCTACACCGAATCCTCAAGAAAACATCATATGAACTCCTCACCGGTAAAAA
The DNA here is from genome assembly GCA_029449295.1 of Zea luxurians. Taxonomy (NCBI): domain Eukaryota; kingdom Viridiplantae; phylum Streptophyta; class Magnoliopsida; order Poales; family Poaceae; genus Zea; species Zea luxurians. Next base: position 1,947,420 of record JAOPSE010000026.1, on the reverse strand, counting down.
GGCCAACGTTTCTTATTTTAGAGTTTTTGGGAGCAAATGCTTTATTCTTATTAAGAGAGGTAGAGATTCTAAATTTGCTCCTAAAGCACTAAAAGGATTTTTACTTGGTTATGACTCAAACACAAGGGCATATAGAGTCTTCAACAAGTCCACTGGATTAGTTGAAGTTTCTTGTGACACTGTGTTTGATGAGACTAATGGCTCCCAAGTGGAGCAAGTTGATCTTGATGAACTAGATGATGAAGAGGCTCCTTGTGTCGCGCTAAGGAACATGTGTCCATTGGGGATGTGTGTCCAAAGGAATCCGAAGAGCCTCCACAAGGACAAGATCAACCATCATCTTCCATACAAGCATCTCCACCAACTCAAGATGAGGATAAGGCTCAACAAGAAGAGGATGAAGATCAAGACGATGAGTCACCTCAAGAAGATGACATTAATCGAGGGGGAGATGAAGATGATCAAGACAAGGAAGATGACCAAGAGATTTGGGATCAAAGACCGCCACACCTAAGAGTCCACCAAGCAATTCAAAGAGATCACCCCGTCAACTCCATTCTTGGTGACATCCACAAGGGGTAACCACTAGATCTCGAGTTGCTCACTTTTGTGAACATTACTCTTTTGTGTCTTCTATTGAGCCATACAGGGTAGAGGATGCACTAAGAGATTCGGATTGGGTGGTGGCAATGCAAGAGGAGCTCAACAATTTCACGAGGAATGAGGTATGGCATTTAGTTCCATGTCCTAACCAAAATGTTGTAGGTACCAAGTGGGTATTCCGCAACAAACAAGATGAGCATGGTGTGGTGACTAGGAACAAAGCCCAACTTGTTGCCAAGGGATATTCACAAGTCGAAGGTTTGGATTTTGATGAAACCTATGCACCCATAGCTAGGCTTGAGTCAATTCGTATATTACTTGCCTATGCTACTTACCATGGCTTTAAGTTATACCAAATGGACTTGAATAGTGCCTTCCTCAATGGCCCTATCAAGGAAGAGGTATACGTTGAGCAACCTCCCGGCTTTGAAGATAGTGAGTATCATTCACATATGTATAAGCTCTCAAAGGCGCTTTATGGACTCAAGCAAGCCCCAAGAGCATGGTATGAATGCCTGAGAGACTTATCACTAATGGCTTCAAAGTTGGAAAAGCTGACACTACTCTCTTCACTAAAACAATTGCCAAAGACTTGTTTATATGCCAAATATATGTTGATGATATTATATTTGGGTCTACTAACAAGTCCTCTTGTGAAGAGTTTAGTAGAATTATGATACAGAAATTCGAGATGTCTATGATGGGGGAGTTAAAGTATTTCCTTGGAATTCAAATCAAGCAACTCCAAGAAGGCACCTGTTGGGACCACGCTTCGTCGCCGAAGGTCCTGCAGAAAGAAACAGCTTCGGCTGAAGCCGCTTGTACGTGATGCCGAAGGCATCATTCATGAAGCTTCGGTATTATAACATATCCGAAGATGAAGGGTCGAACCGACTTAAAGATGGAATGACCTTTTAGCTCATAGGGGTTTGAGTCATTGTTGTAAACTTTTATGAGGGGCATGATTGTAATTCTTCATAGGCTGTGTCCTGTGCCTATAAGTAGTGAACAGTATTCCTTTACTGTTCACGCATTCCTGTAATTGCTGACGCATCACACTGGAATTATTGTTTTCCGTCAAGGAAAAGGTATAAACGTACCCAAATATCATGTTTTAATATTCAGATCCATATAATGAAATGTACGAATAATGTTATCTGTTTCCGACATATGTTTTACATGTTATACTTCATTTTACATTATTATATAAGTCTAATCACGAAGGTATGACCTTCGTGATATTTTGCCCGTGACCTTCGTCCGAAGTTCATTAAATCCTTGGGGAGATAATGCTTCAGCGGACGAAGGACGTTAACATTTAACATTTTTATGTTGCCTTGTTCTTAATTCATAGCATTTGAGAACAAGTCCCCAACATTGGCGCCCACCTCCGGTCAACACACTTCCACTTTTTTGAGCTGATGGCTTCGTTCAACGATCAAGCTGGAGCTGCTTCGACCCCGAAGCTGGTACTCCCGATAACAGGCGGTTCATGCTCAGAACCAGCCAACAAGAAGCAGAAGAAGGAAGCACAGAGAAGGGTACAGCACATCCGGGTGCAAGGACCCTTCATCAAGTCAAGATGGTCTCATATTCCAATTACCTTCTCCCAAGAGGATCTTCAACTCAAGGATTACCCACACAATGATGCTATGGTTATCTCTTATGTGATCAAAGGATTTCTGGTCCATAATGTTTTGGTTGATACAGGCAGCGCAGCTGATATCATATTTGCTAAAGCTTTCAGACAAATGCAAGAGCCTGAAGACAAGATCCATGATGCTACGCACCCTCTTTGTGGCTTCGGAGGACGACAAATTGTAGCACTTGGGAAGATCACCATGCCAGTAACCTTCGGGTTTGTTAACAATACAAGGACTGAGCAAGTTGTGTTTGACATTGTTGACATGGAGTATCCTTACAATGCTATCATTGGTCGTGGTACTCTCAATGCCTTCGAAGCAATTCTTCATCCAGCTTACCTTTGCATGAAGATACCTTCGGACCAAGGGCCCATCGCTATTCATGGAAGTCAGGAAGCTGCCAGAAGGGCCGAAGGAAATTGGACAGATTCAAAAGCGATCCATAACATAGATGGAGCTGAAGCTTGTGAGCAGTACAAGTTCAGAAGGGAAAAAGCTGCTTCGGCTGATCAGCCGAAACCCATGCTCTTATGTGAGGACATAGCAGAGCAGAAGGTGCTATTGGGGTCTCAATTGTCCGAAGAACAGGAGAAAACCTTGATACGGTTTTTGTTCAACAATAAAGATGTTTTTGCTTGGTCAGCTAATGATCTTTGCGGAGTTAACAGGGATGTTATTAAGCACTCGCTCAATGTTGACCCATCTTTCAGACCCAGAAAGCAGAGACTTCGGAAGATGTCTGATGACAAGGCCGAAGGTGCTCGGAATGAAGTGAAAAGACTCCTCAGTGCTGGAGTTATTAGAGAGGTAAAATACCCAGAATGGTTGGCTAATACTGTTATGGTGAAGAAGGCCAATGGTAAATGGAGAATGTGTATCGATTTTACTGATCTCAATAAGGCCTGTCCGAAGGACAAGTTTCCATTGCCAAGGATAGATTCTTTGGTTGATGCAGCAGCTTCTTCAGAGCTTATGAGTCTGTTGGATTGTTATTCAGGCTATCATCAAATCTGGATGAAGAAGGAGGATGAACCGAAGACCAGCTTCATAACCCCTAGTGGAACATATTGTTACCTTCGGATGCCTGAGGGGCTTAAGAATGCTGGAGGAAGCTTCAGCAGAATGACAGCTAAAGTTCTCCATTCTCAGATAGGCAGGAATGTGCTAACTTATGTTGATGATATCATTGTGAAAAGCATGAAGCAAGACAATCACATTACTGATCTGCAGGAGACCTTCGCTAATTTTAGACAGGCTGGTTTAAAGCTAAACCCAGAAAAATGTGTCTTCGGAGTGAAGAAGGGGAAATTTCTTGGTTGCCTAGTTTCAACAAAAGGAATTGAGGCTAATCCAAACAAAATCGAAGCTATCCTTCGAATGGAACCACCAAGTACGAAGAAAGGGGCTCAAAGATTGACAGGAAGACTGGCATCTCTCAACAGATTCATATCCTGATCAGCACAGAGAAGTTTGCCATTTTTCGAAGTGCTGAAGTCAGCTGAAGTTTTTCAGTGGGGACCAGTCCAGTAGAAAGCCTTCGAAGAGCTGAAGCAATATTTAATAGATCTAACAACATTAACTCCACCAACGCCAGGGGCTCCTTTGTTATTATATGTGGCAGCTTCGCACTCAGCGGTAAGTGCAGCACTTGTTCAAGAGAAGCTTGAAGGCCAAGTCAAAAAGCAGGCCCCAATATACTTTGTGTCCGAAGTTCTTAGTTTATCAAAGAAAAATTATACAGAATTGGAGAAGGTACTGTATGCTGTTTTGATGGCCTCCAGGAAGCTTCGGCATTATTTTCAAGCTTACAACATAATTGTTCCTTCTTCACAACCTTTGAAGGATATTATAAGAAACCGAGAAGCTACTGGAAGGATTGGAAAATGGGCTGCAGAGCTTAATGAATTTTGTATTGATTATGTTCATAGATCTTCGATTCAGTCCCAAGCGTTGGCAGACTTCATTGCTGACTGGACGCCAGGAGCTCAGGAAGAAGAAATGAATAAAGATGCTGAAGCATGGACAGTGTTCTGCGATGGGTCTTGGGGAACCTTCGGAGCAGGAGCAGCTGCTGTGTTGGTTTCACCTTCCAAAGTTAGAACTTGTTATGCGGTAAGACTTGATTTCAGTTGTACAAATAATATTGCTGAGTACGAAGCTCTGCTCTTGGGTCTTCGGAAATTAAAGGCAATGGGGATCAGAAGGGCTATTTTTAAAACTGACTCCCAAGTTATTTCTGGTCATATTGACAAGAGCTATAAAGCAAGAGATCCGAAGCTTGAAAATATCTAGATACAGTCCGAAGGATTGAGGCTTCCTTTGAAGGATTCTCTGTCAAAAATATTCCTCGCGGAGAAAATGAATATGCTGATCTGTTAGCCAAGTCAGCGGCACAGGGGCTGCCTTTACCTTCGGATGTATTTTTTGAAACAATAAAAGCACCTTCGGTTGAGCTTCTTGAAAGAGCGGTCCTCAACATATCCCCTGTCTATAGTGAAGATTGGAGAACTGAAATCATCTCTTTCCTTTAGGGTAATTTTCTTTCGGATGACGAAGCTTACAACAGAAGGATAGAAGCAAGAGCTCGACCATATGTTATTATAGAGGGGGAATTATATAAGCATGGGGTCTGTTCCCCGTTGCTCAAGTGTTTGTCCAGAGCCGAAGGTATAGAATTGATGAAGGAAATACATGCAGGCCTGTGTGGATCTCATATCGAATCTAGGCCTTTGTTGGGAAAAGTTTTTCGCCAAGGATTTTATTGGCCAAAAGCAGCTTCGGATGCAGCGGATCTAGTGCAAAAGTGCGAAGGTTGTCAGAAATGTGCAAGAGATCAAAAATAACCTTTGTCTCTAACTCAGTTAATACAACCCACTTGGCCGTTACAAAGGTGGGGCCTTGATTTGTTAGGTCCGCTACCACCAGCACAAGGAAATTTAAGATATGTTGTAGTGGCAGTGGAATATTTTACTAAGTGGATTGAGGCAAAGCCTTTAGCCACAATAACTTCGGTCACCGTCCAAAAGTTTTTCTGGCAAAACATTGTTTGTCGCTTCGGAGTGCCGAAGGCCATTACTGTGGACAATGGAACGCAGTTTGACTCCGAAGCTTTCAGAGAGTTTTGTGACCAAATTGGCACGAAGATCCATTTTGCATCAGTTCGGCATCCAGAATCAAATGGACTAGTCGAAAGAGCCAATGGGATCATAATGACAGGAATAATGAAGTTAATCTTCAATCAGCCCAGGGGAAAGTGGCCATAAGAATTAGTCAAAGTTGTGTGGAGCCATAACACAATAGCGTCAAGATCAACAGGCTTTACGCCATTTAAACTATTGTTCGGCGACGAAGCAATAACACCGGAAGAAGCCAAAGCAGGATCTATAAGAACAATAGCTTCGGCAGAAGGCGAAGATGAAGCTGATTGCTCTATGGAAAAGGATGCTATAGAGGGGATTAGGCTTCAGGCTGTGGAAAACATCAATAAATACCAAGCCGAAACAATAAAATGGCGTGACAGAAAGGTTCGGTTGAAGAACATCAAGCCAGGACATTTGGTGCTTCGGAGAGTGGCCAACCCAGATACAGTAGGCAAGCTGCAGCTGAAATGGGAAGGCCCTTTCTTGGTAGTATCTTTGTCAAGACCCGGTTCCAACAGATTAAAGGATATGGACGGCAACGACATCCCTAGATCGTGGAACGCGGATGAGCTTCGGCGATATTATGTTTAGCTTGATGTAATTTTTTCTATTCCTTTTTTCTGGCACCCTTTTCCTTTCCAAAGGGGGAGAAAGGTTTTTAATGGGGCCACAACATGTAATTTTCCTTATTTCAATTCTATAAGAATGATATCCCCCAAAGACGTAAATGTAAATGCAAAGGAAAAAGAAAAGAAATCAGGGAAAAGCTCAAAAGACGTTCCTAAGGGAATGCAGAGCTTACAGCAAAAAGTCAACGCTGATTCCGCTGAAAGTAAAAGGCGAAGAAGCTCCCAAGGGAGGCTTACAGCGAAAAGTCAACGCTGATACACCGAAAAGTAAACGGTGAAGCCGAAAAGTAAACGGCAAAAAGATTCGAATCGTTCCTAACGGGATGAAAGGGCTGTGATCATGATTTTTGAACATGTGTCTCAATATTCATTTGCACAATACATTCCATCATGTCATTTGCATTCATAAACATTCATTTAGACATATATAGAATCATCATCATATTACACGAAAAAGACAGGTGCTTCGGCAATGAGAAAAGACTTCGAAGGAAAAATTTTTATGCTTTGTTGTGTACGAAAAGAAGGGAAGGTGTTTTTCGCCTTCGGCTCAAAAGAGGAGTTTCGTCCACAGCAAAGCAGATTGGATAAAGATAACAGAAACAAAATATATTACAAGGTATGTACAAATTTACATGAGTTGTTCCATAATTATATTACAAAAGTCTCTCCAGAATTTTTGCAGGAAAGTATGGTGAAGCAACTATCAAGCTTCAGGCTAGATTTCGTCAAAACTTCAGCTTCGTCATACATCAGCTTCGTCATCCTGCATATATCAAAGATCAGAGTAAGACAGGCGTAAATTTCAAGGAGAAGGTAAAAGTAACAAATATAAGTTTCTTACCGGCTTAAGATGACTTCGAGCTTCGTCACCTGCCATTTTTCGCCCCCCATTTACCCAGATCTGGGTCATGAATCTATTTCCAATGCTTCGGGCCAGGCTTGGGATATCTATCAGATCTGACGCTGATAAGCTGAAGTTTGGTCTATTTACAATATTTCCATGCGTACAGCCGGCCTTCAGAAAAGCGGCAGCTGTGCCCCGAGAAGCTACCATGGCGCAGAAGTCGGCGTGCCCACCAATAACTTCGTCAAGAGCATCAACCTCGCCTTCAATATATTCTAATGTGCTGGGCAGGTTTGCAGCCGAAGGTGTAAATTTTTCAGAGCTGGCTCCGATAGAATGAAACACATCCTTCAGCCGCTGCACGCATCGGCTGCCGAAGCTTAGGCATTTCTCTTGGAGTTCTTTCAAGGATGTTTGCAGATTTGAATTTTTATCCATCTCAGTTTTAAGACTTGTTTCAAGGTGTTTCTTTTCCTGCTCAAATTTTTCTGATTGTTTAAGCAATTCATTCTTTAAGCTATCATTCTCGGCTTGGACTTCAGCCAAGGAGCCTTCCATAGACTGAATAACAAAGTCCTTCTTTTCCAATGCACCTTCGTGCTCTTTAGCCATGATTTCAAAATCTTGGATGGCAAAGTCCTTCTTTTTCAGAGTAGCTTCGTAATTTTCAACTTTTTCTTCCAAATCTTTGATGATAGCCTTGTTCTTCTCCTCTTCGAGATCTTGTTGCATTTTTAGAACCTTACTTAGTAGTATACTCTTTCAAAACAGTCTTCATTAGAAAGTGACCTAAAAATTAATAATAATAATAAAATGATAATAATATTTTTTACCTTAAAATTAGCATAAAGCAAGCTTCCAGCGATGTGGTGTCGCTGGTAGCGGCAGAGGTCCGCTTCTAGTTTCGGCAGGCCAATGCTTTTCGAGAGGGTTCTAATAATTTTAGCCTCGCTGCGGTTTCGAAGACATCTCAGTTTCCCTTCGTTAACTCCACCAAATAGCATAGCCCCAGGCTTATATCCACAGGATACGACATATTTTTTAAGCTCTTCTTTTTCAGCATCTGTTAATTCTTGTCCAAGTAAATCTTGAAATTTAAAATCTCCTTCCAAAGCGTCTTCAACTTGCTTTTTCTCTTTTTCAGTAGCTGCGCTTGCCGCGACCACAGCAGCTTCTTCTTCAGCCATTTTCAGGAGTATATTGTCAATAACTTCAAGTGTCTCTTCCAGGTTCGGATCTTCTGTAGCCCCGGCTTCGGCCCCGGCAGTTTCGGCTCCGCCGGTTTCAGCTTCGGGGGTCTCCACTCTGGTGGCTTCGGCTGCGGCACCTTTGGCGGTTTCAACGGTCTTGGCAACAACAATTTTTGATACCGATGACGGTGACGGTGTCCCATGGATCACATCTGTCACTTGAATGATTCTTCGTTTTTTCGGCTTCGCAGGACTTTCTACTGCCGAAGTCTCTTTGTCCTTCTGAAAAAACTTTGTCAATTCTGGTGCCAGCGGACTTAGCTTGACAGGTAAAGATTCAGTCATTACCTTCAAAATTTCTTCCACTTCGGCAGCAGAAGGTGCCACAGATACTTCTTCATCTCGGGCCAATATCTCTGGTTCTGGAGATGCTGGCTTCGGTGATGCAGGCTTCGGAGACGCAGCTTTTCTCTTTCTTGGAGCAATTGCTTTCGGCTCAAGTTTTTCTTTCTTCTTTTCTGGTTGATCTTCGTCGTCTTTAGTTAAAACGCTGGCCACTCGTTTTCTTTTTTGCCCTTCGGCACCCTTGTCTAGCCGCTCGTAGTCAGGGTATTCAAAACCTATAGCATCAAGCACTCTATTTAGCCTTTGTTTCGGCCGGGTGCCGAAGGCTGCTGTCATCAATTGATCTTCTTTTTTAGAATAATTTCCAATAATTTTAGTACTCATTACTTCAATTGTTTCGAACCATTCTTGGCAGGGTTCTTTAAAATATTTCTTGAACTTGTAATGGTAGGGCAGGCGGACAAGTTCTCCTTCTTTCTTCTCTTTTTTGAGCTTCGGCATAGCCCATTCCTTCATAGTTGGAAATATTTTGAACGACAGAAATTCCTGCACAAGATCTCTAGTGCCAATGTGCTCAGCAATAATCCTGAATTCAGCCAACGCGATTTGAGTTGGACCTTCTGGTGTCATATTGCAGTGAGGTCTAGTCTCTCCGAATATCAATTCAAGCGGGCTCTGTACTAGCTTCTCCTTGTCATCGTCAACTTTGACGTAGAACCATTCTGACTTCCAGCCTGCCGGCCACTTGCTTCGATAGCTGATTACAGGAAACTTCGTAGTCTTCCGATAGGCAAAATTATAACAACCAAAATTTTCATGTAACCCATCTTTTCTGGCCTTAGTTTGATAATGTAGCGCGTGTACCCGGCAGAAACCTTCGGCAAATGGCTCCACCCCCTGGCTTCGGAGAGCCCAAATATAAACACTAAGCCTAACAATAGCATTAGGAGTTAATTGATGAAAATAGATACCAAACTTTTTTAGCATGTCGGCAATCATCCTATTCAAAGGAAATCTCAAACCAGCTTTGAGGAAACTCTTGAAAATCACTATTTCATCCTTCTCTGGCTTCGGGGTAGTTTCCTCTCCTCCGAAGCGAATCAGCTTCTTCTCATCTTCGCTAAAGTAGCCCGATTTTACCATCTTCGGGAAATCAGCCTTGGAGATTGTTGACTTTCCGAAGTCCAGGTGGCTAGGCTTGCTTGGTATTGCAATAGTGTGATCATCTTCAGAATCAGTTTCTTCAATATCTGCTTGTTCTGCTTCGACAGCAGGGGTGATCTCCGATGTCACCAATCCACTTCGCCTCATCGCTTCCGAGATAGGGACAGTTTCCGCAGCTTCGGCTTCGTCTCCTTCGCGCTCAACCCTAGCAGTAGAGCGCACTCTGGCCATTTGATTTTGAGTATCTTGAAAATTGTTCAGAAATTAATAACCTCTTTCCTGAAGCCCTTCTTCTGACGAAGCAGACGCCAAACTAGAGCTTCGTTCGAATGCGAAAGTCAAGCTTCGGCTATGGTTAAAAATTTTGGCAGCAAAACAGTGCAGTAGCAATGAATGCTGTGGTAACTTCACACCTACCCGTCTGTTTATATAGTGTTGCAGGAAGGAAGGTGAATCGTCAGGATTTTTACACCAAGCAAACGATTGCTCGCACCCACTGAACGGTGGACCGCAAAAACCAGAATAGTGAACCCGCATGGTGGAATCACTACGCGCTCGAAAATTGTATCGTTTCTCGACAACGAGCTCAGGGAAGGTGTTTTTCGGACCTTCGGCTTCCTGAAGCCTAAGAGACTTTTTTCACGGATCAAGCTCGTTACGAAAAATGATCTAGCACCATGAAGGGGCTACTGTTGGGACCACACTTCGTCGCCGAAGGTCCTGCAGAAAGAAACAGCTTCGGCTGAAGCCGCTTGTACATGATGCCGAAGGCATCATTCATGAAGCTTCGGTATTATAACATATCCGAAGATGAAGGGTCGAACCGACTTAAAGATGGAATGACCTTTTAGCTTATAGGGGTTTGAGTCATTGTTGTAAACTTTTATGAGGGGCATGATTGTAATTCTTCACAGGCTGTGTCCTGTGGCTATAAATAGTGAACAGTATTCCTTTACTGTTCACGCATTCCTGTAATTGCTGACGCATCACACTGGAATTATTGTTTTCCGTCAAGGAAAAGGTATAAACGTACCCAAATATCATGTTTTAATATTCAGATCCATATAATGAAATGTACGAATAATGTTATCTGTTTCCGACATATGTTTTACATGTTATACTTCATTTTACATTATTATATAAGTCTAATCACGAAGGTATGACCTTCGTGATATTTTTCTCGTGACCTTCTTCCGAAGTTCATTAAATCCTTGGGGAGATAATGCTTCAGCGGACGAAGGGCGTTAACATTTAACATTTTTATGTTGCCTTGTTCTTAATTCATAGCATTTGAGAACAAGTCCCCAACAGCACCTTCATCTGTCAAACTAAGTACATTCAAGACATACTTAAGAACTTTGGAATGAAGAATGCCAAACCCATCAAGACACCCATGGGAACAAATGGACATATCAACCTCGACACGGAAGGTAAATCCGTAGATCAAAAGGTATACCGATCAATGATAGGTTCTTTACTCTATTTATGTGCTTCACGATTGGATATTATGCTTTCCATATGCATGTGTGCAAGGTTCCAGGCAAATACTAAGGAAGTTCACCTTAGGGCCGTGAAAAGAATCATGAGATATTTAGTCTACACTCCTAAGTTTGTGCTATGGTACCCCAAGGGATCTACCTTTGATTTAATTGGGTATTCCAATGCCGATTATGCAGGATGTAAAATTGACACGAAGAGCACATTAGGGACTTGTCAGTTTCTGGGAAGATCCCTGGTGTCTTGGGCTTCAAAGAAACAAAACTAAGTAGCTCTATCCACCGCTGAAGCTGAGTATATTGCTGCAGGACATTGTTGTGCACAATTACTCTGGATGAGGCAAACACTTAGGGACTATGGCTATAAGTTGAGCAAAGTCCCTCTCCTATGTGATAATGAGAGTGCAATCCGCATGGCGGATAATCCTGTTGAACACAGCCGCACTAAGCACATAGACATCCGATATCACTTTTTGAGAGATCACCAACAAAAGGGAGATATCAAAATTGCTTATGTTAGCACCCACAACCAATTAGCCGATATCTTTACCAAGCCACTAGATGAAAAGACTTTTAGCAAACTTAGGAGTCAGCTAAACATCTTAGATTCTCGGAACTTTGATTGAAACATTGCACACATAGCTCATTTATATGCTTTTGATCATATCTCTTTCATTTGGCACAAATGCATATTTCTTATTCTTCTTGTGCCAAGGCTAAGACTAATATGATTCCATGAGTATGTCTATGATTAGTCTTAGATTGAAAGGAAAATGGAGTATTCAGCAAAGGCAAGGCTTCCACTCTAACTCTGTCAGTATCATTTATCCTTTGCCTTACTGATGAACTTTCAACTGGTATAGACTTTCACTCATATCTTTTCACCAAAGGGGAGAAAATAGGCCCCTAAAGGGGGAGAATTTAAAGGCCTCTCAAGATTCTTCATTTTTGGCGATTAATACCAAAGGGGGAGAATTTATAGGGCCAAAGCAAAGGGACCGCACCACCACCACCCTGTTTTTTTCAAAAACTATTTCACAAAGGGGAAGAAATCATTTCAATTGCAAAAACCCTCTTGACAGCTAAGGGGATAACTTCTTCCGGGGGGCTTTTATTTAGCCAAAGGGAAAAGCATTTGAAACCGGGGAGAATTTTTCAAAAAACTTGAGAAGTGCTTTTTGAAATCGTATTCTTATAACTATTGGCTATTTGCAAAAGGATTTAAAAAGATTTTTCCAAAAGATTTGCAAAAACAACCTAAGTGGTGCAAATGTGGTCCAAAATGTCAAACTAGAAGAAAGCAATCATACACATGTAAAAATTCTTTTCAATTGGTTTGATTATAGACAACTTATGCACATCTGTCTTAATTGCAAACTAGTTACATTCCTACACTTTATATTTGCTTTGGTTTGTGTTGGCATCAATCACCAAAAAGGGGGAGATTGAAAGGGAAATGGGCTTACACATTTTCTATAATCGATTTTGGTGTTTGACGACCATCACAAACCACATAGACTAACTAGTTTGCCTAAGTGTGCATAAAGTTCAACATAAACCAACAAAGAAATTAAGTTGGGGACTCATCAAAGATTGGAGCAAAGACTAGCAATGGTGCTGCCAGTGGCACACCAGACACTGTCCGGTGCCTAGGCCAAGCACCTCGCGAACTGGCCACTCTCGGTTTTTTCTGGGAGACGCTCCGCTATAATTCACCGGACTGTCCGATGTGCACTGGACATGTCTGGTGAGCCAACGGAGCAACGGTCATCCGCGCGCAACGGTCGACTGTGATGAACAGTAAAAGCACACAGTGCAGAAGTTAGAAGTCAGGTCTGCGAAGTTAGAACGCACCGGACTGTTTGGTGCAGCAAGAAGACGAAGGACTTCAACGGTCAACCGCTCCAAACCCCAATGGTCTACTGATGTGGTGGGCACCGGACAATGAACAGTGTCACGTCCGAAGCTCCACAGGACTATCCGGTGTGCCTGTCGACAGCAAAGTCAGCCTACGGCTAGGAAGTGGTTGGAGGCTATAAATAACCCCAACAACCTCCATTCAAATCATCCAAGCCTCCTACACTTCTCATTCAAATACAAGAGTAAAGACAAACACTCCAAAGACACAATCAAAGCATTCAATCCACTCCAAGCTCCAAAATCAACTCAATTGCTTAGAGATTTGAGAGAGGATCATTTATGTTCTTTTGTTACTCTTGTTGCTTGGATTGCTTTCTCCTTCTCGTTCTTATTCTTCTAAGTGCTTTGTAAAGCTAGCAAGAGACACCTAAGTATGTGGTGATACTTGCGGGGTCTTAGTGACCCAAGTGATTAATGAGAAGCACTCGACCGATCTGTGTGACCGATTGAGAGAGGGAAAGGGTTGAAATAGACCCGGCCTTTGTGGCCTCCTCAACGGGGACTAGGTTCTTTGTAACCGAACCTCGGTAAACAAATCGCCGTGTTCATTTGTGTTGATCTCCACTCGATTTGTTTCCCCTCCTCTCCTCTCTCTAAAAGTTCCCTTGCCCATATTAATTTGAGTTGGCTCCTATGGTTATCCGCATTAATTGAGCAACTCACAGCAAGGAGAACTATTTTCCACACTCCGAATTATTTCTAACGCTAACCCCGGGCATAGTGTGTGTTCAAAGTTTTTAATTTTTAGGTTTCGCCTATTCACCCCCTCTAGGCGACTTTCAGTGGACATCCATACTATTAATGGAGGTCAATGTTAGTAGCTTGGGATAATGGGATCCTTAGGTTTGAGTTCTACTCCATTTATATGCTCTTAGGGGTTGAAAGCGCATTTCCTTTTCCTTATTATGAAAGCTGGATGGAAACGGCGCCGGCTAGACCATCCACATCGTCAGAAAACTTCTTAGTCGTTCGATCATCTATCAACCGTCGTCCATCGGGCACTTCTAGAATTCCTTCAAAGCGCCGTGTATATAGACGTCCGTTCGATCAGAATGGTCACGGGCAACAACCGGATCCTTTCTCAGAGCGTCAGTCTTTCCCATTCCCAACCATATGAACGAGAACCGTCTCCTCGTGCTTGTTGCCATCCTCCTTCTCTATGCCCTAGGTTGGCTGAGGTCCACGCAGCGGACAACGGCGAGGTCCACGCGCTGCTGGCACTACGGGCTTGCTCTAGTTATTAGCACCCTACCGCAACTCCTGTGTGCTGGCACCGTCACGATGATTCAAGGGCGTCGCGTGAGACGTCCTCGGCGTCGTCGCCACTGTCTCGCTACAGGAGAAGGGGCTCGCCGGCACGCTCCCAACCGCCGTCGCGGGACTCTGCTCCCTAACCGGCCTCTACCTCCACTACAACACGCTCTCCCATTCTTCTTTTAATCCTCCTCCGATTCCTCACTTGCGCGCGGAATCCCCTCCGTAGCTCTTCGTCCCCGGAGGACCAACCCCACCAACGGGGATGTTGTACGCCTGCTTCTTCAAGTACATCATCATCGACGAACAAGTATGTCCCATCTTGCCGCCCTTCTTCATTCCTCCGTTCCCCGATTGGATCCTTGCTTCCGTCGCCGCGGCAAGATAGAGATCCAATCTGCCGCTTGCCCGCTCGAGATGATGTTGATGGCCTTCCTCTGCTTTGCTTTGCTGCAAGCATCAACAAATCGTGTCTGCTGCTGTAGTTCACCCACAAGAGCTTCCAGTCCGTTCATGACCTCACAATCGGCGTCGAGTCATGTACCTATCGCGGCTTATACTGGAGATGCAGAAATATTGAACAAAACACTGTTGTCGCTGCCACTTAAGTGGAATCTTGTGATGTAAAGTTTAATAATTCTGCATCAGCATCGAAGCGCCTTGCAATAACTTACCAGATATACCAACTGTCACACCCGGTTTTTAGAAGGCAAACCGAATGCGAACCATGTACGTGCCAGGATCAGTTATTCACGTACACAGCAGTTACATAACATGGACATCATCACACAGTGCTCAAATAGTATTAAAAGGGAAATAATAGTCGATTACATCATACGTCTGAGACGTCCATATAGTTCTTACAATAAATCAAAGTGCGGAAAAGAAACGTAGATAACGCGGCCTTCACAGGCAGCCGACTGGGGGTTGCCGCTAACCCACACCTAGAACTCGTCGTAGTCTTGGAACTCCTGGAAGTCTCCTTCCACAGCTTCATCTTCTCCTGAGCAGTGGTTGCAATGCTGACAACCTGGGGGGATTTGGTGTGTAGAGCAAGGGTGAGTACACATCAACATACTCAGCAAGCATCCCGTTTGGCTGTAGTGGACTAGCTTTATGTGGGGATAGATCAAGCAGTTGCTTTTAGTTGGTCAGGTTATTACTTACTAGTAGAGAGCCAGGTTTTAACATTAACCCAAGTTATTAGCCCAATGTATCCTTTCCAAACGGAAAGAATACCACTTACCAATACCATAATCATAATCAGAACCATCAATCTCATTGCCACCTGTACCAAAGTATCTCTGATCAAGTATCACTAATCTCTGGAGCTCCCTTGGCCGCTCATAACCGCGAGCACGGCTGATATATCAGTTTCATAACACTCTGCAGAGGTTGTGCACTTTACCCATAAGCCGTGATTCCCTCTTGCCTCGGGCCGATCAAACCCTTAAACACTACCAAGGTGAATAGGCAGGGTCTCACTACGTAGCCTTTACAAAGATTCCCCGGGGCTGTAGCCACCCGTTAGGTTTCCTAAATGTACCGCACTCCTCCCCAAGGGACAAATCAACCTTGGCAGAGCGAGCCGCATACACCGAGCCCCATTAACGGCACAACGGCTAAGCGAACTACACCCCGGTTCCTCTAATTATTCAGCTAAGGGCGTCCCATTCCACCCTCATGGTTGCACCGTTTTCCCGGGCGGTCATCCATTGAACAGGTCCTTACGGAGAGGCACTCGAGAAACCGCTCGAGTCCCCTTGAAGGGCACAAATATGATCATAAATAAGAAGGGAAAACAGCGTATCATAGATAATCACATCATGTTCATTGATTAGAGTTGAGCAATAGCATCAGACTAAGCAGTAATAATCCGACCCAAATAGGTAAACAAGGACATGGATAACAAAAGCTAGTCAATCCTTAGGTATAAATGTGTAATGCGGGAGGTGAATTAAAGAATGAATAGGACAGAGATAGGTCAAAGGACACTTGCCTCCACCAACCGACTGCTGCTCAGGGGCTTCTCCTGCGAATTCCTCGGGCTCTTCGACCGGATCGTTCTCTATGCGAGCGCAAACATACATACATCCACATATTTAATACAAAAGAACAGTACACCATACAAGGGAACAAATAAAGTGAGTATGCATCAAGTATGACATTCGATGTCGCATTTGTTAAGGTTAGAAAGAAACGGGAAAGGGTCTCGCAGGGGGTTAAAGCTTATGCACTAATGATTAGTTACAATTGGTTCTTAACAAAAGAATTCTGTTATATGCACTAATGGAAACCTAATCATTTTTAGTTGATCAACATTGAATGAAATAAACAATTAATTACGTTCTAAGTTAAACTTCCTATTTCAATAGCATGAACAATGATTAGCCTACCTGAAATAAAATAACTATGATCACAGAAAGTAAAATAAAATAAAATAAAATAAAAAAATAAAAAAAATAAAAAAAAACAGGGGGGGCGGTTGAACCGGCCCTAGGGGCGGTTGAACCGGCCCTGCGCAGGGGCGGGGGCGCGGCCAGGCGGGCGGCCAGGGCGGGGGCGCGGCCAGGCGGGCGGCCAGGGCGCGGCCAGGGCCGGCCAGGCGCGGCCAGGCGCGCGGCCAGGCGGCCAGGGCGCGGCCGGGGGCCGGCTGGGCGCGACTGGGGGCGGGCTGGGGGCTGGCCGGGCGCGGCTGGGGGCTGGCCGGGGCCGGCTGGGGGCTGGCCGGGCGGGGCTGGGGCCAGGGCGGCCAGGCGGCCGGGCTGCCGAGGAGAGAGGAGGGGAGAGGGGAGAGGGAGGGAGGAGGGGAGAGGGAGGGGAGGGCCTCACCGGAGACGAGGACGGGGCAGCCGAGCGGCGGGAGTTGGGCCGACGGCCAGGGGGCGGCCGAGCAGGGGGTAGGGGCGGCGGCGGCTAGGGTGGGGAGGGAGAAAATGAGAGGGAGGGAGAGAGGATTGGGGGGAAAAGGGGAGGGGGGGGTGGGGCGGTTGGGCCAACCAAGGCCCAAGAGGGGGCGCGGGGGGGCGGCTGGGCCGGCCAGGGGCCCACGGCGCGGGAGAGAGAAAGGGGAAGAGGGAGAGAGAAAGAAAGAAAAAGAAAAAGAAAAAGATTATCTCCTTTTCGAAATCCGATCTTCCTAGATGAATGCATCCACGTTCTCAATTCAATCCAAAAGAATGCATGGTTCGGCATGGTGCATCAAACAACATAAAGTATTTAGGGTTTTCTTTACACGGGAATTCCAAACCGAATCCCGCTAACTTTGGAAAAGATCAAGGTCTAGCGAGGGGAAAAAGAAAAAGAAAAGGTAACGCCCGAATTTGGCGAGTAAAGAAAAAGAAAAAAAAATTCAACTGCAAAATTCGGGGCGTTACAAACCTATCCCCCTTAAAAGAATCTCGCCCTCGAGATTCAGGGCTGGCTAGCAAAGAGCTCTGGGTACTTGGCCATCAGATCATCTTCACGCTCCCAGGTTGCTTCTTCCTCAGAGTGGTGATTCCATCTGACTTTGCACATTCTGATGGTCTTCCTTCGGGTGACTCTATCTGCAACCTCAAGGATCTGAGCTGGCTTCTCAACATAGGTCAAGTCCTCCTGGACTTCCAGACCTTCCACTGGCAACTGCTCTTCTGGCACACGCAAACACTTCTTCAACTGAGACACATGAAAGACATCATGCACAGCGGACAAATTCTCTGGCAAACTGAGCTGATAGGCCACTTCTCCACAAACAGGACAGGGGCGGCCCAAGGCGAGGTGCTTGGCCGGATGTAACCTTTCTCTGATAGCTCATCAATCTGCTTCTTAAGCTCAACCAACTCTGGTCCAGATATTCTGTAAGCTCTCTTAAAGATAGGGGCGGTTCCAGGAAGAAGCTCTATAGCGAATTCAACTTTCCGCTCTGGTGGCATACCCGGTAAATCCTTTGGAAACACATCTGGAAATTCAGACACAACCTTGATACTCTCAATTGGGTCTGCTTCACTGCTATCGACAGCCATCTGATAACAACTTCCTCTCTTCGGCTCAGGCGGGACTAACTCGGTCACCACTTCCTCTCCTAGTGGGGACACCAACTTGATTGTCCTTTTATCACAACTGATAACTGCCTGATACTTATCTAGCCAATTCATCCCTAGGATGACATCTATTCCCTGAGTACCCATTACTATGAGATTAGCGGGAAACGCTATCCCCCTTATTTTCACACTTACATTCAAACATATGCTATCGGCTCGAATTCTACCACCGGCTGAGTCAATTTGAATGGGGGTTGACATGGTAGTAATTGGAAGATTATGTGCTTCTACCCATGATGCAGTAATAAAAGAATGCATTGCTCCAGTATCAAATAACACTTCTGCAATATGGGAATCGACTGGGAACATACCTACTGTCATGCCGGGAGTCTCCTGAACTGCTTCAGCCTCCAAGTGATTCAATCTTCCATGATTATAGCGCTGCTGAGAGCGGTTGCTTGCTCCAGGCTGAGACACATTCTGCTTCGCTGGGGCATTGGGGCCTGACTGCTGCTGGGCTGCCTTCTTCGGACATTGCATCACCCAGTGGCCTTGCTCTCCACAGTGGAAACATGCCCTGTTTCCAACCTGAGCTGGTGCTGCCTGACTGTTCTGCTGGCTTGCTGGGGCAGGAAGGCGAGGTGTCTGCTGATTCTGCCTCTGAAACTGACCTCCTCCTGACTGATTGCTCTGACGATTCTAATACTGATGCTGAGGGTGCTGCCTTTGAAACTGCTGGTACTGCTGACGCTGCTGATGCTGCTGAGGTGGACGCTGGTTCTGCCTGAACTGCTGAGGTTGATTGCCTGAAAAACGGGGGCGGCTGCTGCTTCCAGGCTGGGGTCCACTGATCTTGCGCTTACGATCCTCCATCTCCTTACGCTTCCTTTCTGTCATGATTGCTCTGTCAATCAAGTGCTGGAATGTCGGGAAGGTGTGATTCATCAGCTGATACTGCAGAGGGTCGACCAGGCCTCTCAGAAAACGGTACTGTCGCTTGGCGTCGGTGTTGACATCTTCGGGAGCATAGCGGGACAACTGCAGAAACCTGTCCCGGTACTCACTGACAGATGATGACCCTTGCTTAAGGGCCAGGAACTCCTCCTTCTTTACTGTCATCAGACCTGCAGGCACATGGTACTGACGAAAGCTACCTCTGAACTCTTCCCAGGTGATGGTGTCGGGGTCGGCATGGGTGGCGAGGTAAGACTCCCACCATGATTGGGCTGCTCCTCTCAACAGACGGGGACCATACAAGACTTTCTCCCTGTCATCACACTCAGCGGTATGCAACTCCCGCTCCACAGTGCGCAGCCAATCTTCAGCATCCATGGGGTCAGAAGAGTGAACGAACGTTGGGGGATGACCTCTCATGAATTCAGCACGCTTGTCTCTAGGCATCTGAGGCATCTGAGGCTGGGGTGGTGCCTGCTGCTGCTGCTGCTGAATGGCGGCCAGAGTCTGACCGATGGCTTGAACCGCCTGAGTCTGCATCAGAAACATCTGCTCAATCGACATCGGGGGCGGGGGCGGCAGCTGCTGTTGCTGGGGCGCCTCATCTTGCTGACCGGCTTGCTCCTGCTGAGCACGCCTTCCTCCTCTGCGCCTGTTCTCTGACATCTGCAGAATGCGACCACACATCAGAACTGATCTGGCAAATCTTGCAGCATAAGAAAAGAGTATAGAATTCTCCAACAGCACTGAACAGATGAGCATCTTCACTGATCTCCAACACAGACCACACAGCTTCTCAGATAAAGAGGAAAGTGGAATAAAGGTTTCCCAACTATATAACTAACTCTATTAACATAATAGGTAAACCAAAATGCAGGGGATACCCACACTCTGGTGACAGTCATTACAAAGATCCAAACCAAACATAGTTCATCATGACAAGCATAAATGCACAGGATATAGCAAACTACCCTGTCTAACTAAGACTAACTAAGACCGAGACTAACGCTAAGACTGAAGCTTCTATGTATATATATATTTCGTATTAATTACAAGATCCAACTCTAACGATCTATGGTTCTAGATTTATCTTGGTCTTGCAGTCGGGATTGCCATAAGACTGGAGTCCACGCCGAGGTGAGCGGTACGGGTGCTGAGTCCCGACGGGAGCGGGGGAACCATCATCCAAGTGACGACGCTCCGCGCGCTCAGCCCGCAGCAGGGCGATCTCAGCACGAGCCCTACTCAGCTCGTCTAATGCATGGTCCAGCTCCGTGTTTAGCACGGCGGCTAGGTTGACTGTGCTGCTCAACCTAGGATTGTCCTCACCAGCAGGTGAAACAATCACGCCTCCTGTGCTGCCAGATGGACGGTGGGGGTAATACTTCAGGTCAAGACCGTCAGCTACCCCACCGAGAACCGAGCAGTAGTGCGAAAGCGCACGCCGTGCAGCATCCTGCATGGCTGCCTCAGCTGAGTCCCGCTCAGAGATAGAATAGTGCTCTGAGCAAGCCTCCGCGCCCTGGAGACTGTTCTCCGGACGGCGCACCAAGCAGGTCGCCTCCCAGCGGTCCGGGTAGACCCCGCGACTATGCTGGTAGACCACACAGCGATACTCGATGGACCAAGTACGCCGGTCAAGTGCCCGACGCAGCAGGGTGTCGAGCGCGTCGTGGAAGTGACACCCGCGAGCAGCGTCGCGAGTGATGGGTCGAGCAACCCATCCTTCCGGCTCATGGTCAGCAGAGAAGTCGATGTCGTGGCTCAAGCTGTCGTCGCCATCTCCGTTGTCTGGATCTCCTCCAACAGCTACTCCAGAAGCTGGGACGCCCAGTGGTGGTGCAGGGGGCGCCTCCAGGGGAAGCACAGGAGAGCAGCTCCTCACAGACTCTATCTCCTGCTGGAGCGAGAAGGAAGAGCCCTGCTGCTCCTATCGTCGACGTTCCTGCTCCTCATGCAGGCGGTGGTGCAGTCTCTCCAAGTGGCTGGACTGTCCGGCCACGGGACGGCGAAGCGGACGCTCAGCAAGGCGGGAGGGTAAGAAGGGGATGACGGACTTTCGTGCAGTGTGTCTAAGTCGAGCCATCTACAAAAGACATCGCAAGCAAAAGGGTGAGAACAGAATTAATATGACCAGCAAGTAATGAATCATAAATAATTGAAGGATCAGAATAAAACATAATTTTCAGCAAGGTATAATATATAGTAGAACATAGGTTTGGTCAGTATGACCAACTTTTGAAGGGATATCAAAGTCAAGGCAGGGACAGAGGTCTATAGTCCTTAGAACGACCATTCTACTCTAGGTTAGCGGTCCTACAGTCAACACGGCTTTGATACCACTTATGTCACACCCGGTTTTTAGAAGGCAAACCGAATGCGAACCATGTACGTGCCAGGATCAGTTATTCACGTACACAGCAGTTACATAACATGGACATCATCACACAGTGCTCAAATAGTATTAAAAGGGAAATAATAGTCGATTACATCATACGTCTGAGACGTCCATATAGTTCTTACAATAAATCAAAGTGCGGAAAAGAAACGTAGATAACGCGGCCTTCACAGGCAGCCGACTGGGGGTTGCCGCTAACCCACACCTAGAACTCGTCGTAGTCTTGGAACTCCTGGAAGTCTCCTTCCACAGCTTCATCTTCTCCTGAGCAGTGGTTGCAATGCTGACAACCTGGGGGGGATTTGGTGTGTAGAGCAAGGGTGAGTACACATCAACATACTCAGCAAGCATCCCGTTTGGCTGTAGTGGACTAGCTTTATGTGGGGATAGATCAAGCAGTTGCTTTTAGTTGGTCAGGTTATTACTTACTAGTAGAGAGCCAGGTTTTAACATTAACCCAAGTTATTAGCCCAATGTATCCTTTCCAAACGGAAAGAATACCACTTACCAATACCATAATCATAATCAGAACCATCAATCTCATTGCCACCTGTACCAAAGTATCTCTGATCAAGTATCACTAATCTCTGGAGCTCCCTTGGCCGCTCATAACCGCGAGCACGGCTGATATATCAGTTTCATAACACTCTGCAGAGGTTGTGCACTTTACCCATAAGCCGTGATTCCCTCTTGCCTCGGGCCGATCAAACCCTTAAACACTACCAAGGTGAATAGGCAGGGTCTCACTATGTAGCCTTTACAAAGATTCCCCGGGGCTGTAGCCACCCGTTAGGTTTCCTAAATGTACCGCACTCCTCCCCAAGGGACAAATCAACCTTGGCAGAGCGAGCCGCATACACCGAGCCCCATTGACGGCACAACGGCTAAGCGAACTACACCCCGGTTCCTCTAATTATTCAGCTAAGGGCGTCCCATTCCACCCTCATGGTTGCACTGTTTTCCCGGGCGGTCATCCATTGAACAGGTCCTTACGGAGAGGCACTCGAGAAACCGCTCGAGTCCCCTTGAAGGGCACAAATATGATCATAAATAAGAAGGGAAAACAGCGTATCATAGATAATCACATCATGTTCATTGATTAGAGTTGAGCAATAGCATCAGACTAAGCAGTAATAATCCGACCCAAATAGGTAAACAAGGACATGGATAACAAAAGCTAGTCAATCCTTAGGTATAAATGTGTAATGCGGGAGGTGAATTAAAGAATGAATAGGACAGAGATAGGTCAAAGGACACTTGCCTCCACCAACCGACTGCTGCTCAGGGGCTTCTCCTGCGAATTCCTCGGGCTCTTCGACCAGATCGTTCTCTATGCGAGCGCAAACATACATACATCCACATATTTAATACAAAAGAACAGTACACCATACAAGGGAACAAATAAAGTGAGTATGCATCAAGTATGACATTCGATGTCGCATTTGTTAAGGTTAGAAAGAAACGGGAAAGGGTCTCGCAGGGGGTTAAAGCTTATGCACTAATGATTAGTTACAATTGGTTCTTAACAAAAGAATTCTGTTATATGCACTAATGGAAACCTAATCATTTTTAGTTGATCAACATTGAATGAAATAAACAATTAATTACGTTCTAAGTTAAACTTCCTATTTCAATAGCATGAACAATGATTAGCCTACCTGAAATAAAATAACTATGATCACAGAAAGTAAAATAAAATAAAATAAAATAAAAAAAAATAAAAAAAACAGGGGGGGGGCGGTTGAACCGGCCCTAGGGGCGGTTGAACCGGCCCTGCGCAGGGGCGGGGGCGCGGCCAGGCGGGCGGCTAGGGCGCGGCCAGGGCCGGCCAGGCGCGCGGCTGGGCGCGGCCAGGCGCGCGGCCAGGCGGCCAGGGCACGGCCGGGGGCCGGCTGGGCACGACTGGGGGCGGGCTGGGGGCTGGCCGGGCGCGGCTGGGGGCTGGCCGGGGCCGACTGGGGGCTGGCCGGGCGGGGCTGGGGCCAGGGCGGCCAGGCGGCCGGGCTGCCGAGGAGAGAGGAGGGGAGAGGGGAGAGGGAGGGAGGAGGGGAGAGGGAGGGGAGGGCCTCACCGGAGACGAGGACGGGGCAGCCGAGCGGCGGGAGTTGGGCCGGCGGCCAGGGGGCGGCCGAGCAGGGGGTAGGTGCGGCGGCGGCTAGGGTGGGGAGGGAGAAAATGAGAGGGAGGGAGAGAGGATTGGGGGGAAAAGGGGAGGGGGGTGGGGCGGTTGGGCCAACCAAGGCCCAAGAGGGGGCGCGGGGGGGCGGCTGGGCCGGCCAGGGGCCCACGGCGCGGGAGAGAGAAAGGGGAAGAGGGAGAGAGAAAGAAAGAAAAAGAAAAAGAAAAAGATTATCTCCTTTTCGAAATCCGATCTTCCTAGATGAATGCATCCACGTTCTCAATTCAATCCAAAAGAATGCATGGTTCGGCATGGTGCATCAAACAACATAAAGTATTTAGGGTTTTCTTTACACGGGAATTCCAAACCGAATCCCGCTAACTTTGGAAAAGATCAAGGTCTAGCGAGGGGAAAAAGAAAAAGAAAAGGTAACGCCCGAATTTGGCGAGTAAAGAAAAAGAAAAAAAATTCAACTGCAAAATTCGGGGCGTTACACCAACCCTCTGCATTCCAAACTCTTGCTCCTATTTGCAAAGGTCTGTGAGTAGCATTCGATTGTCTTCATCTCATTGTGGTCGGACAAACTTCAACAATGTTTCTACTGAAAACTTGGACAATTCTCAAGGCACACCATGAGTATTGACCACCACAACACTTCCTGCCTTCCTGGTGTGAATGACCAACAATCAGGAAATTTTTACTTAAAGGTTTTGAACCGTAATGTCTTCATATGCATCTCAGATCATGTTATTGTGTGTTTATAGCATTCTAACTTAACATGTCACTTTTCTCTCATGACTACGTTAGTAGGATTGTTGGATGTACGTTCGTTCCTAGGAACTGTTGTCTAGTTCAGTAGCATATCCAACTAATGTCATTGCATCTCAACCTTGTCCCACTTTTTATTCAGTAAAAGATTTTCTGTGATTCAAACTAATATTATCTTTTAAGGCCAAATAAAGTATCTCGATAGACAATGCATAATAGCCTTTTTAGTTTAACGAGAAGTGCATGAAGTAGGAAAACAACAAGAGCCTTACTGTTCGAACCAGAAATGAGCCGGCGGACTATCCGGCCCTGAGGCCGGACGGTCCGCGCCTGTGGGCCGGACGGTCCGCGCGTGCGCAGAGCAGATTAGGGTTCCGAGTTTGTGCTACGGTTGTTAGCTAAAATCGCGGGATAAGCTCGGGAATTAGTTTGTAAAGGGTCCAGCCCCCCTCCTCTATAAATGGAGAGGTATACGGCCGATTTGTAAGAATAATCAATCGAATCAATACAACTTCTATTTCGCATTTTATCCTAGGAGTAGTTCTAGTCTAGTTTAGGTTTAGATATCCAATCCCCAAATTCTCCGCCTCTCCTCGACTCTACGTCGATTAGAGGAGTCTAGGTCGGCCTGCCCGAGCCTAGACACCACCTAGGATCTCTACTCCCCGACGGGGTCCCTCCCGGGAGCGAGATCTAGGCGCCGTCGGCGATCTTCCGCCGTCCCTGCGTACGCGCGGACCGTCCGGCCCCAGGGCGCGGACCGTCCGGCCGTCAGGCAGGAGCCCTAGCCGCGCACCAGGCCGCGGACCGTCCGGCCTCAGGCCGCGGACAGTCCGCCCTTGCGCAGAGAGCACCACCGCGCCTCGCATCAGGCCGCGGACCGTCCGCCCTGTGCAGAGGGCACCGCCACGGTTCTTGTTGAGTGTTTGGCGCTCCGAAAAGGCGTCAACATACTTTTTGGCGACTCCGCTAGAGAAAACACATCTAAGCTCATCAGATCAGCCCTCAATGGCCGGTTCAAAGGATAGCTCTGATATTTCTCTAAGCAACATCATAGAGCCGACTTGGGAAACCTTGCCGGCTGACGAGCAGCTCCAGTTTGAGGAGCATAAGGAGCGGATGATCCAGGAGGCGAAAGCAAAGTTCTTGGCCAACTTCAAAGTGGACAGGAACAACAAGGTCGTCCGACATCGGGCGATGGATCCGGCTTCGCTCCAACCCACGCCAGATATCCCCAATGTAAGTAATACCAACGATCTGCAATCTCTTAGAAATTATGTAGAAGATCAGCGTGAACAAATGCAGAACATCATAGGGGGTATGCAAAGCGATCTTAAGAGACTAGTACGTGCATTCGATAAATCTAGTACCGCAAATTTTCCTTCGCACGAGGTTGAGTTAGGAGATAACGCGCGTAACACATCGGCTACAGGTTGTCACGACCAGTCACAACCCCTTTATGGGATGCCGATGGACACATACCCTAAGCAACCGCAAATCGGCAGCAAAACCAGCCGATCTGCACATGCCCGGACCGTCCGCACGTGAGCGCGGACCGTCCGGGCCAACAGCAGTTGGGCCTATTTTTAATGAGTTACCTAGATATGCGCCTGAGCCACCACATATGACACAGAACCCAAATTACCCAGTCGGACGGTCCGCATACAATGACGGACGGTCCGCATATGACCATGGACGGTCCGAGTACATATCCGGACAGTCCGCGCATGAGTCTTTTGAGGAGGATTATTACCTGAATCCTCGCCCGTCCCAGCAACACTTCCCATCACATTATGCAATGCACCAGCCCATTAATTCAGGATCCAGAGCCCAGGAAAGCTTTCCGGCCCCACCTAAAAGGCCGGAAAGAAACGATCAAACCTATGAGCCATATAGGGCAAATGGGAATGCACCACGTAGCTCAAACCAATGGGGGGAACGACAACATACTAATATTCAACCAACTCCACCTATGTTTGACCAGAGAGCCGGTGGTCTTGCACCGGCTGCCATTGATATAGTGAGGGAAGAAATAGCCGGGGCGTTCCGAGATAAGCTCGGAGTAAGCATGGTCCCTGGGGGGCAATCATATCGGAAACCTTATGACAGCCGATTTGATCACCACCCGTACCCACAGGGAACTAGAATACCCGAATTCGCGAAATTTTCGGGTGATCAAGGGAAAAACACGCGCGAACATATAGGCCAGTTCTTAGCACAATTGGGAGAATTGGCAGACACAGAGGCATTTCGTGTGCGTTTATTTTCATTATCGCTAACAGGAACCGCGTTTGCATGGTATGCCACTTTACCTCCTAATTCCATTTCATCATGGGGGGATCTAGAACAAAAATTTCATGATCATTTTTTCTCCGGTGATTATGAATTGGATTTGGTAGATTTAGTGTCATTGCGACAGACAAAAGACGAATCGGTTAATGATTACATCCGGAGATTCCGCGATACAAGAAACCGATGCTTTCAAATTCATTTAGCAGAAAAACAGCTAGTAGGATTAGCCTTTAACGGTCTACGATATTATTTAAAAGAGAGATTAGAAGGCATCCAATTTTTTACACTAGCACAGTTACACCAGAGGGCTTTGGCTTGCGAAAGCCGGAGCAAAGAAACTGCTAAAACAATGCGTCACAACGTACATATAGTAGAATGCGACCAAAGTAGCTCAGA
This sequence comes from Zea luxurians, assembly GCA_029449295.1. NCBI lineage: Eukaryota > Viridiplantae > Streptophyta > Magnoliopsida > Poales > Poaceae > Zea > Zea luxurians. The sequence goes on along the minus strand of JAOPSE010000026.1, from coordinate 1,920,240 downwards.
TGACGAATCAGCAGAAGTGTATGCTGCTGAAATGGTTTGGCCAAAACAGGCCAAATCTTCGGCTTGTTCCTCCTTGCAGCCGGTTCAAAAGAAACGGCAAGAGGAGGTTAAGTTTACGTTTAATGTTGGTAAATGTGATAAAATATTTGACGAACTACTCAAAAATGGCAATATTAAAATAAATCACACTGTTCCATCCGCCGACGAGCTAAAACGTCGTGCATACTACAAGTGGCATAACTCGTTTTCTCATGCCACTAATGATTGTAATGTATTCCGACGACAGATTCAATCGGCCATTAATGAGGGACGATTGAAATTTCAGGAAATGCAGGTGGATACAGAGCCCTTTCCAATGAACGTGATCGACTTTGAGGGCAAGAAAGTCCTGGTTCGGCCAAACACGGCCGATAAAGGCAAAGGCAAAGAGGCAATCATCGGCAATTCTAAAAAGGCCGATGAGGATCATAAGGTTTCTTGCAGGAAAGTGGTAGCCGAGAAGACTCCCGATGGAGGGGAGACCCTAAAGGTGACCATCACAACCTCCAGTACTGGGGGGCAAGCGCAGACAGGGAGACAGATACAGGAACCCGTGCTGCGTATCCCGGACGGTCCGGCACGTAGGCGCGGACGGTCCGGGACCCCACCGGACGGTTCGGAGAGCTCCGGTGGACGGTCCGGCCATGCTCAGGACTCGCAGCGACCACGTACCTTCAAACCACGACGACCAGAGATAGGTACGTGGAAAACAAATACATTTAAAGCAGCTGGTCGGCTGATCAAGCCTGGCCCGACTTTCGATCAATTGTTGTCTAAATATGTAAAAAAGAAGGCTAGCCCCAGTGACCGGCCACCGAAGCGACCCCGCTCACCCATTCATGAGCAACGTCAGGTCAGTCCGATTGGACCATATCACCAATCGGAAGAAATGAAAGGTCCTATTGTACAATTGAGACCTAACATGCCGACATGGACCCCTCCACCTCCTTATCCATCTATGCCATATCCATACACATACTTACCTCTACCATATGTCCCAAATCAAATGTGGGGCATGCCACCATATCCATTTGGGATGCCACAGTACCCCGCCTGGGGGGCACCCCAAACATCCGTTTTTGATAGGTTGGCACCGCCAGTGCAAGACAGATTGAGCACTGCTGAATCCGGTCACCAGGCACAGGCCCAACAAGGTTGCCGGACTACTCGGCCTCCTAGGCCGACCAATCCGGCAGGGGGGCATATGCCTGTAGGAACTCAAAGAACAACAAAAAAGGACATCATCAAAATAGGCACTGCAGATGTTGTCATACATGGAGACAATAAAGGGCCGATGATTTTCGGCGAATCGGCCAACACAACCGAAAAGGATACGGCTACCATCAAAACAGCCGATCCAAAATACTCCATGCCTCGATGGTGCCCAGCGGGATTGACACGATCCCAAAAGAGAAAATTACAGCGCCTAAGAGCAAAGGAGAGCCAGGAGAAGGAGGCGGAAAAGACATTTAATGACACACATCCACTATACCCGCCACCGCAAAAGAAATGGAGACCGAAGGCCGTTGAGAAAAAACAAACGACCACAGAAATAGGAAGTCAACCTGCACCAGGCGCGGACCGTCCGGCCCCCGCGTGCGGACCGTCCGCCGTTCACCAGGAAGGCTCTGGACGACCTGCACCAGGCGCGGACCGTCCGACCCCCGCGTGCGGACCGTCCGCCGTTCATCAGGAAGCCTCCAACAACACGACAACATCAATGGAAGAGGATGACCTGCTAGGAGAAGACCTGGTCGACTACGAGGCTTCTCCAGAACGCCCAGGTATGGATGTAAATATTATTACATTTTCTTCCGATTGTACTATCATTGGCGACGATGAACCTGTTGCTGCCCAGTTTGATTTTGGTCCTAAAGAAGCCGCCTTTACTAAACCAAAGGAATCAGTAAATCATTTAAAGCCGCTCTTCGTGCGCGGTCACATTGATGGAATACCGATTGCTAAGATGTTGGTGGATGGAGGGGCGGCTGTAAATCTAATGCCTTATTCATTATACAGAAAATTAGGTAAACAAGATGACGAACTTGTCAAAACCAACATGACCCTCAGCGGTGTTGGGGATAGTTCGATTAAAGCCAGGGGAGTCACGTCCGTTGAATTAACCATCGGGACTAAGACCCTTGCTGCTGCATTCTTCGTCGCTGATGTAGAAGGGAATTACAGTTTAATTCTAGGCAGAGATTGGATTCATGCCAATCAATGTATACCTTCTACATTACATCAAATGCTAATACAATGGGTAGGCGATGAGGTAGAACAAGTACATGTTGATGTATCGGCCTGCATCGCTGTGGCCGATGCCCCTGTACTCTGGACTTATGAGACTGCTACATGTCTCATAGGGGTAGATTTTTCTGATTATCAGTTCATAAGTATAGATAAGAAAGGTTTCATTCCTGTAATGCTAGAGCCGATGGAGAATCGGCTAAATCCTAAATAGAGTTTAAACGATGAATACACACAAAGTTCATGAGTCTTTGATCACGGACAATTCGGCCCTCAAAGCCAGATGGTCTGGTCTATCACAGAACAGTTCGGACTTTAAGACCGAACATCTACCACAGCGAAAAGATAGTATTACGGATGATCCGGTCCCCGAGACCGGAAAGTCCGCCATCACACAAAGATCATCTGATTCCTCTGTGGGGGACATGATAGAGGAATTCAGAGATCTTGATAAACTAGGACAGGGGTTTACATCGGCTGATCCTTTGGAGGAGATTGACATAGGAAATGGTAAAACTCCAAGGCCGACTTTTGTAAACAAGACCCTGGAGACCGATTCTAGAAATGAGATGATCGGTCTATTGAAGGAATATTCAGATTGTTTTGCTTGGAATTACACTGAAATGTCTGGACTAAGCCGAGAGATTGTCGAACATCGGCTGCCCATTAAGTCTGGTTTCAGACCTTTCAAGCAGAAAGCTAGAACATTTCGTCCAGATCTTCTCCCACGAATCAAGGACGAAATCCACCGGCTGCTAGAAGCTAATTTTATTAGACCTTGCAGATACGCAGAGTGGGTCTCCAATATTGTGCCGGTGGAGAAGGAGTCAGGTAAACTTAGAGTATGCATTGATTTTCGTAATTTAAATAAAGCAACTCCTAAAGATGAATATCCCATGCCCATAGCCGACACATTAATCAATAATGCATCAGGAAATAGAATTATTAGCTTCCTTGATGGTAATGCCGGATATAATCAGATTTTCATGGCCGAAGAAGATGCGTCTAAAACGGCCTTTATATGTCCAGGCTTCATTGGTTTATTTGAATGGGTTGTCATGACATTCGGTCTTAAAAATGCTGGTGCTACTTATCAGAGGGCTATGAATCTGATCTTCCATGAGTTGTTAGGAAACACTGTGGAAGTCTACATTGATGATATTGTAGTCAAATCGGCTAAGTTTAGTTCTCATATAGCCGATTTGCGCAAAGCCTTTGATAAAATGCGTCGGTATGGTTTAAAAATGAACCTACGTAAATGTGCTTTTAGAGTGTCGGCTGGTAAGTTTTTAGGATTTGTCATCCATGAACATGGTATAGAAATAGATCCTGACCGAATCAAGTCTATTCGGAATGTGGGGCCTCCGACTTGTAAGGTCGAAGTGCAGAGGTTTCTCGGCAAGGTGAATTATTTACGAAGGTTTATTTCTAACCTAGCCGGGAAGATTGATGCCTTCACCCCTATCCTTCGGCTTAAGAATGTGAAAGGGAAATGTGCCCTTGGGCCATTTCTAAGTATTTTGGTGATTGAGTGCCAACACATGTGCTTAATTGTGAATTTATGTACATGGATGAACAAGGCGCAAATCATGAAGTAAAGGTATGTTTCTAAGCCTTAGTACATTGGTTTTGTGTACTAATATATTTGTCTAAGTGTTAGAAACAAAAAGAGAGAAGAGGAGAAAAGACTTGGCTGTGTGCTGCCAAGACCCAGCTCGGGCTGGAGCACCGGACTGTCCGGTGTGCACCGGACAGTGTCCGGTGCGCCAGGCTGCCTCGGCGCGAAGTGGCTGCTCTCGGGAAATTGGCCGACGGCGTACGGCTAAAATTCACCGGACTGTCCGGTGTGCACCGGACTGTCCCGTGAGCCAACGGTCGGCCGGGCCAACGGTCGGCCGCGCAATCTGCGCGGGACACGTGGCAGAGCCAACGGTCGGAAGACGGCACCGGACTGTCCGGTGTGCACCGAACATGTCCGGTGCGCCAACGGCTCCAGATCTTCCAACGGTCGGCAACGGTCGGAAGCGCCAGTTATGGAAACAAATCGGGCACCGGACAGTGTCCGGTGTGCACCGGACTGTCCGGTGCCCCCGACGACAGAAGGCAAGGATGGCCTTCCGGATTTGCTCTCAACGGCTCCTAGCTGCCTTGGGGCTATAAAAGGAGCCCCTAGGCGCATGGAGGAGACACACAAGCAACCTTTGAGCATTCTTGATCATCCACACTCAGTCTTTGCGCATTCATTTGTCATTCTAAGTGATTCGAGCTCTGTTCTAGTGAGAACCTTGAGATAGTCTTGTGAGCTCGATTCTTGGCCGTGTGTGTGCGCGTTTCGCTGTGGATTTGTGTGTGTTGCTTCCCTCCCTTACTCTGTGCTTCTTTGTGATCATATACTTGTAAGGGCAAGAGACTCCAATTTGTGGAGATTCCTTGCAAACGGGATAGTGAAGGCAAAACAAAACACCGTGGTATTCAAGTGGGTCTTTGGACCGCTTGAGAGGGGTTGATTGCAACCCTCGTCCGTTGGGACGCCACAACGTGGAGTAGGCAAGCGTTGGTCTTGGCCGAACCACGGGATAAACCACTGTGTCACCTTTGTGCTTGATCTCTTGTGGTATTGTGTTTTGTGAGACTTCTCTTTCGCCACTTGGCAATCATTGTGCTAACACTTAACAAGTTTTTGTGGCTTAAGTTTTAAAGTTTCACAGGATCACCTATTCACCCCCCCCCCCTCTAGGTGCTCTCAGAATGATGCTGAATTCACTTGGGGGGCAGAGCAGCAGGAAGCATTTGATCTCATTAAAAAATACTTGTCTTCGGCTCCCGTATTAAAAGCACCACAAGTAGGAGCACCATTCAGATTATACATTGCAGCTGAAGACAAGGTTATTGGGCTGTTCTGACACAAGAAACTGAGGGGAAGGAGCATGTGGTGACATATCTAAGCCGAAGGTTGGTGGATGCTGAAACAAGGTACACTTTTACAGGGGCGGATCCATGTAGAAGGCATGCTGTCCCTGGACACCAATGAGTTTTGGCTTGGTCCATATATAAAACTAAATCTTATAGTAGATGACAGCAGCCCAATGTAGACAAGGACATCATCTCAAAAGCCCAATAACCAACAGACAGCTGGCTGACCCATAGAGTTTATAGCCCAGCACACTCGTCCGCGGCGCCGCCGCCTAGTCCAGACTGCAATCGTGCGCTATTCCTTATAGATCAAGGGTTGCGGCAGCCGCGTCGTTTTGTCTTCCAGCTTCCACATCACGAGCGGACGACGGCCAGAAAGAGTCAGCAATACTGCAACAAGGAGCAGTCGTTCAGCCATTGCCAAGCCGAGAGCAGGTAACAAGCTTCTACTTTGCCCAAGTCCCAAGAGTGTATGGTAATGGGTACTGCAGAAAAGAGTGTTCTTTGTTTTTTTCTATCAATTTATTAAAGTACTTGTATGATGGACTAAAGGTGATGGCGCTGGCACCTTACTCGAATTGAAGTACTTGTATGCACGGCCTGCCTTGGTGCGAGGAGTACTTTTGTAGTTTTTATTTGTAGGATCGAGTGTTCTTCCTGGAAAAAAAGGACCAATGTCTACGCTATGCAGTTCCTGAAACAAATTCTAATTTGCTTACTTACATGGTTGCTCTTAGCCCCAACAATTGTTTTGGTGACTTCAAAGTAGAGAGCTTAATGGAATTAGCTAAGCTCTATCCAGATGATTTTAGTTCAGATGAATTGAATGATCTTGCTTATGATCTTCCTATCAGTACTTCAATATCTATGATTTATTTGAAAGAATAGTATTATTTGGTTGCGGGACAGCTGGGGACAACCAGGACAAGGATGTCCCCTGGCGTCCTCTCTTGTCCCGTCAATTTTGAGGGATAACTGGGGACAACACTAGGATAGTCCTATCCCAACCCCTGATCCTAAACAAAACAACCTTATTTGAGAGATAGTCCAATCCCGTCTCGTTCCGTTATTGCAACCAAACGCACTATACATTTTTATTTTCAGATTACTTCATCTTTTTCTTTTTACACTAGCTTATATTGATGTCTATGCTATTTAGCTATTGACTATTGGTTATTTTATATTACTATGAAAGCGTTTAAATGGTTTGTATCTTATAACCTTTTATTTTAATGTACCGTTAAAATATAAGTCGTTACACTAATTAGAAACTAGAACCCTTTTATACTCATAGTTTCTCGGTGACACCATTGACCAAAAATCCTAGATCCGCCCCTGCACTTTTATTGAAAAGTTATGCTTATGCTTGTTTTATGCATGCACCAAATGTAGATGTTATTTACTGTCTAGTCATTGCACTGTTTCTGGTCAAGCCGATGTAATCAAATACATGTTGCATAACCCAATTATGAGTGGTAGAATTGGTAAGTGGGCTTATGCACTCATAGAATATGACTTGGCCTATGAACCATTGAAATCTATGAAAGGCCAAGTCGTAGCGGATTTTATTGTAGAACATCGGGTTAATGATATTCATGAACTAGACATGTCATACCTCACTATTACTCCTTGGACTTTATATTTTGATGGATCGGTTTGCAATGAAGGGCAAGGAATTGGCATTGTGCTTGTTTCACCAAGTAATGTCTTCTTTGACTTCTCTAGCCGGTTGAAAACTTATTGCACTAATAATCAAGCTGAATATGAGGCCCTCCTATTCGGTTTAGAACTTTTAAATAGTATGGGAGTAAAACATGTGAAGGTATTTGGTGATTCTCAGCTGGTTGTCCAACAAGTGTTAGAAGAATATCAATGTCTTGATGGTACTCTAAATAGTTATCTTGAGAAATGTTGGAGCATAATCCATTCTTTTGACGAATTCAGTATTCGGCATATCTCTAGAGTTGAGAATCATAGAGCTAACGATTTGGCACAAGATGCATCAGGTTATCGGATAAAGAGAGGGAAATTTCACAAAACTGAAAATCTGATAACCAGTGCAGAGCCAAATTCCCAGGTCGCGGACCGTCCGCGTGATGACGCCGGACCGTCCGAGGTTACCAGAAATGTTCTCTTAATCGATTCGGCTGACAATGAAGCCGATGCAAGTGATTGGAGGACACTTATACTTAATTATTTGCAAAATCCCAATATCAGGACAGATACGAACATTCGGCGAACAGCTTTCAAGTATGTTTTGATGAGTGATGAACTTTACCGCCGAACGGTTAATGATGTCCTGCTTAAGTGCTTGGGCCCAGATGATGCTATATTAGCCATGGCCGAAGTACATGAAGGAATTTGTGGTACCCATCAATCAGCTCCAAAGATGAAGTGGTTGTTGCGAAGGTTTGGTTTTTATTGCCCTAGTATGATAGCTGATTGTTTCAAGTACTACAAGGGTTGCCAAGTGTGTCAAAAATTCAGCGACCTACAGTTGGCCCCTGCAGCCGAATTACATCCTATCATCAAGCCTTGGCCGTTCAGAGGATGGGGATTAGACTTTATTGGAGAAATTCATCCTTCATCATCAAAGGGGCATCGGTTTGTGTTAGTTGCCACTGACTATTTCACCAAATGGACTGAAGCCGTTGCTCTAAAGAACATGACGCACAAGGAGGTAATTGATTTCATAACTGAGCATATTATTCATAGATTCGGCATTCCCCAGACCTTGACTACAGATCAAGGTACTTCTTTTATGTCAAAGGAGGTACGTGAATTTGCTGAATTATACAGAATTAAGCTGCTTAATTCGTCTCCATATTATGCTCAGGCCAATGGACAGGTCGAGTCTAGTAATAGAACGTTGATTAATTTGATAAAGAAGAAGGTATCTGATAATCCTAAACATTGGCATAAGATTTTGTCTGAAGCTTTATGGGCTCATAGAATATCTAAACATAGTGCTACTAAAGTATCTCCTTTTGAGCTTGTCTATGGGCAGGAAGCAGTGTTACCTGTGGAAATAAGTTTGAATGCTGTCAGGTTTGCCAGACAAAATGATCTAACTGCTACTGAATATTATAATTCAATGATGGATAATATTGATGAGGTGACTGACAAGAGGATGATAGCTTTGGGAGCAATAGAAAAGGACAAGATCATGGTAGCCAGGGCCTACAACAAGAAGGTCAAAGCAAAATCATTTCAAGTAGGAGACTTGGTGTGGAAGACCATTCTGCCTCTAAGGAATAAAGACCGAAAGTTCGGGAAATGGTCGCCAAGCTGGGAGGGTCCTTATAAAGTGAAACAGGTGATGTCTGGTAACGCTTATTTACTACAAACATTACAAGGCAAGGATTTACCTAAGGCTTTGAATGGGCGTTTCCTCAAACAGTACCATCCTAGTATGTGGCAAGATGCCTAAGAAAACCGATGTGTTCACATCGAGTTAGTTGCTTTTGGTTCGCCCAGCTCCACCAAAAGGCAGGGGGGCATATGTTCGAACCAGAAATGAGCCGGCGGACTGTCCGACCCTGAGGCCGGACGGTCCGCGGTCCGGACGGTCCGCGCCTGTGGGCCGGACGGTCCGCGCGTGCGTAGAGCAGATTAGGGTTCCGAGTTTTGTGCTACGGTTGTTAGCTAAAATCGCGGGATAAGCTCGTGAATTAGTTTGTAAAGGGTCCAGCCCCCCTCCTCTATAAATAGAGAGGTATACGGCCGATTTGTAAGAATAATCAATCGAATCAATACAACTTCTATTTCGCATTTTATCCTAGGAGTAGTTCTAGTCTAGTTTAGGTTTAGATATCCAATCCCCAAATTCTCCGCCTCTCCTCGACTCTACGTCGATTAGAGGAGTCTAGGTCGGCCTGCCCGAGCCTAGACACCACCTAGGATCTCTACTCTCCGACGGGGTCCCTCCCGGGAGCGAGATCCAAGCGCCGTCGGCGATCTTCCGCCGTCCCTGCGTACGCGCGGACCGTCCGGCCCCAGGGCGCGGGCCGTCCGGCCGTCAGGCAGGAGCCCTAGCCGCGCACCAGGCTGCGGACCATCCGGCCCTAGGCCGCGGACAGTCCGCCCTTGCGCAGAGAGCACCACCGCGCCTCGCATCAGGCCGCGGACCGTCCGGCCCCTGCGCGCGGACCGTCCGCCCCTGTGCAGAGGGCACTGCCACGGTTCTTTTTGAGTGTTTGGCGCTCCGAAAAGGCGTCAACACTTACAAATCAGGAACGCTAATCAATTGGAATAAAAAATATGTTGACTATTTAAAATAATAGTGCATTTGCCACATAATTTTATAAGTGAGTGGAAATTTATCATTGTATAGGATATTGATGATGGTGACCAATGTCCTAAAAGAATAATTTATCCGCTGACTTTCCTGCCATAATTATTTGTCACGCATACCATTATTTTAAGAAAGAGGAATTTGTTTCTATTGTATTTGTCTCATTATGATTTATCATTAAATAATGCACATGTTATCTTAAATTTAGAGGTGTGGGATTTGAGAAAGTTCACGCAAAAATGTCATGAGCAAGATTGGTATGCCAATCATTTTTTGTGCGGTTGTGCCTTAGACAAAGGTGCTCTGTGTAATCTGTGATGCTCATCTGGGGCACATCTTCAATGATGGGCCGCCCACCAATAGGGAAGAGATACTATATGAACAAGTATAACTTCGCTTCTGTTTATAGCACATTACCCCTCCTCCTGTCCTCTCAAACTCCAAGGCTAGGTTTGCACACGTTTTGGTGGTGGTATTAGATCTAGGGATCGTGTCATTGCGTGTAACACCCCAAAATTCAATTTTGTGAAGACAAGGAAAATTTCTCAAAAATTTTAAATCAAAACACCTTTCCTTAAAGATAATCATAATTTAGAAGTTTCCACTCCCGAAATGAATATGTTAAAATATATAATTAAAGATACTTAGATAATCTAAATTGCATTTGGATTAGTTTATACAGAAGAATTATGATTGAACTATTTCTTAATATATATAGTCTACAATATAAATTTTATTTCCCTAGAATTAATAAGGTATGGATTATTCTCTACTATATGATTAAAAGCTTGTCTAAAAGAACTAAAATAAATAAAGAAATATATAAAATATGTTTTTGCACATTATGCTGAAGTTCTATATGTGTATCCAAATTAAGGGTTTGAACTTTAAACTTGTGATGATTTGAAATTCAAATGGAAAGAAGAAAATAGAAAGGAAAAATAAAAAGAAAAAGGATAAAATCTTACCTGGGCCTCATACCTGAAATTCGGCCCAACTAACACTTAGCACCACGCCAGCCCACTCTGCTCTCCTCTGGTTGAGACACTTCCAGGTGGGGCCCACTCGTCATAAGCCACTCCCACCCACGCGTGCACCGTGAAACTGACCAATGGGCCACCCTCGTCAGCGCTCCCTCTACCGCGCTTGCTCCTCACAGCTTCTGCCACGCGGGCCCGCCCGGCCAGCCACCTGCTTCCGCTCGCCTCGCGCCAGTCACTTACGACTGGGACCCACTGTCAGTCCTATCCCCTTCCCAAGTCCGTAGCCCAACGAACTCGCCGCAACGACCGCGCGCGACTACCCCGCCGGGAATCTCGCTCCCCGTGCCTTGCTCGGACTTCGCTACCGGGTATAAATCGGGCGTCGCGACATCATCGTCCTCCCAACTCTGGGCATCGAGCTCAACTGGAACCCATCACGCACGCAAGCCGTGAGAAAGAGTGCACCGCGAGAGAAGGGAGATTGGGTCGCCATTGTCTTGGCGAAATTTGTGCTCGGGGAGCTTCGTCGGGGGTCTGCGGGCATCTACGATTGGAGTTCTTGGACTGAAGGCGGTCTGGGCTTGACGAATTTCTCGTCGGCACGCCACCGTGGCCGTTGTTCCGCCGTATCGCGTCGACAGCCTCTTCCTCGTCACCACCGACGGTGAGAACACCTCTGTATGTCTCGTCTTCATCTCTGCTATGTTTACCGCCCCTTGATTTTGGGAATTCGCGCTCGGGATCTCGGATTGGAAACGGCCGGCGATGGCCTCCGCCGTGCGGATGCACAGGGGCGCGCCGCCGCTTCCCTGGCCGTCGGGTGGACGAAGGCGCCAGGGCCGTTGGATCCTGGCCAGCGGTGGAGATTAGATTAGAAGATACCTATTCGTTTTGGGTAAAACATAGTCGTTAGATCGTAATCCTACGGTTCGAAATGAGTCACGCCTTCATGTGATCTTAGGCGTCGATCTCACATCGGACGGCTGTGATTAGAATAGATGATACCCTTTCGGATTTTCCATCTGGGTCGTTGATTCCAGATTGAGCGTATGGGATTTGATCATGGCCGCATAAAATCTTGACCGTTGATCCATGCACCAACGGTTTGGATTGGCCTCATTATATGCAACTTCTCTGATCTAATCTGGGCCGCCAGATTTCAATCGGATGGCTGACACGGGCCGATACCCCTTCGGCATCGCTAGTTTACAAATGAGCCCCTCGACTTATTCCAAATTAACCCGCCATCCACCTCGGGTTAGGACTGTGTCTGGCAAATTTTGCCCCGAGCCCCCTGAGCTTCTCTGTATTAGTACGCCCAGTCCAGAGTATTATAAAACAGAGAAAATAATTTATAAATGGATTTTTAATAGATAAATAAATGCTAGAACTTGTTTAAATCATAGAAAATCCATTTTTAGTCCAAATTAATCCATTCCACTTTCTAAAATTTTGTAATTTTATTCTCTACCACCTAGAACCTCTGTTTTGTCATGAAAACAATTAGAAATTTAATCTCTCACTTAATCCATTTTAAACACATAAAACCTTTGAAAATTCATAACTTAAAAACTAAAACTCCAAAATTAATGATTCCTGTTCCTATGATCTTATTTTAATATGTATATTATTAAGGTGTAATTTGTTCTTATGTTTGGTGTAATGTTAATTTTGCCTATACCATGTTTGTTTGAATTGCTACGACTAGAGCGAGGTCACGTGTCACCTGAAGATCATCCTGGTACCTGGAATCTCAAGTCCCAGGCAAGTTGTGCCCTTGATCACTTCTTTTACCCAGTCATGTTCTGATTAATCATAATGATCTGCATAGGTTAATTTTGATGGGACCCAATAGGATACCCCAGTTTGTCTACCTCTATACCTTGTTTACCACTGAACCTTCTGGGTAGTACTTGCTAGTGCTATATTTGGTTTTGGGTATGGAGATACATTATTCATGATTACACTTTTGTTATCAGTTATTATTTACTGTTCATGTTAAGATCATTATGTTAATTGGAACATGGAGAACCACCCGGGAAAACAGTGCTACCACAAGGGTGGAATGGGACGCCCTTGGCCGATTAATTAGGAAAGCTAGTGGAAGACTACCTTACCCGAAAGGGGCAAGGGCAGTAGGGGAGTGGTCAGTGTAGGGAGGCCCTCGGGAGGATTTTGCTGCGATGGCGGTCCTGCAAGGGATTCCTGCATTGGAACTTCCTATAAACTGTAGCGGGTTTTCTGAAGCTAGTGGAACTTTGTAAAGGCCTCGTAATGTTACCCTGCCTCGCCTCCTCGGTAGAGGTGTATGGGATTGGCCGTCTCTTGGCAGATGGGTAACATGACTTGTGGGTAAAGATGCGCAACCTCTGCAGAGTGTAAAACTGGTATACTAGCCGTGCTCACGGTCAAGAGCAGCTCGGACACTCACATGATTAAATTATGAAACTTAAACTCAATTTGTCATATGCATTGCATCGCAGGTGAAGTTGTTACTTTTGTTCTACTATTTAACTGGGTTGGTATTTACTTATACTTAGTAACTGCTAATAAAATTTTGACCAACTTTAAAAGCAATGCTCAGCTCTAACCATCTTCTTTGGTAAGCCTTACACTTCACGTGAGCTCCCACCTTTGGCGAGTTCATGCACATTATTCCCCACAACTTGTTGAGCGATGAACGTATGTGAGCTCACTCTTGCTGTCTCACACCACCCCACAGGTCAAGAGCAGGTACCGCAGGATGATGCGCACGGAGGATGCTGCGATGTGTTCGTGAGAGGTCTAGGCCGTCGTCTCCCAGTCAACTTTGGGTTGCTGGACCGTTGTCTCCTTATAATGTAATTATTTATTTTGTATAGAACTCCTGTTATATATAAAGATGTGACATTCGATCCTGTGCCACTATACATCATATGTGTGAGACTTGGTCCCAGCATACCTGGTGTTTATGTTCGCGCCCGGGTCTTGGTGCCCCTAAAACCCGGGTGTGACAGAAGTGGTATCAGAGGAATGTTGACTGTAGGACGAAACCTAGATAGAACTGGACAAACCCTTACCTATTTACCTTACTCTGATTCTTTCTATACTTATCTTGATCATGTCTCACCTCATGCTGTTCTACTCTGATTGAACTTACCTCTGCTACTCTGATTCTGTTCTAAACTTTTCTTAATCTTTTCTCATCTAATTCCGCTTTACTCTGATTATTCTTACCTTTTCCTTCTAAAGACAAATGTGGATTTCACTTTGAAATCATGTGCCTAAAGTGATTTTAGGAATAGGAGACCAAATCTTAGGAACAAAAACAAAACTATTTTTATAAGTGTTTATGTACTTGAATGTTTGTTCTTATGATACATGTCTGATTTGGATCTTTGATTGAGTGTGATGAGTTATGGAGTAATGTCCACAATTACATCTGCATATACATATAGGAAAAAAAAACGCTCATCAAGATAACTGGACAAACTAGATTATTCCTCATTAAAGTATCTAGCCTAACAATATCCATCTCATCTAAAAAGATTCTATCCTACACTCATAGATCCATCTCATCTCAAAAGATCCTAACTTATCCTAATTAAAATATATTTAACTTAATAGATCCATCTTATCTTAAAAGATACTCTATTACTTTAATAGATTCATCTTGTCTTGAAAAGATTCTATCTTATCCTAATAGATCTAACTAACCTCGAAAGATTCTACCTTATCCTTATGGATTCATCTTGCCCTAATTAGCATATTTATCCCACTCTTGAATAACAACCATGAGCTAATCCAAAATTAATTTAGATCTTATCTAATCTAAAATAGTCATATCGATTTATTCTAGATCTGATCCAACCTAATAGGTTAATCTAACCTGATGAAGTCTGACCTTAAGTTGAGCTAACCTAAGGATAGTACCTTAACAAGTTAACACTAGTAAAATAAATTGGATCCTACTCCTATAAATCTTGTTCTCTCCTCATGCACTTAAAACTAAAATTAGTACATTAGACCAATCCTACCGTGAACATAAGAGCTAACCCAACCAATAGTGTCATGATGGGTTGCATAATCTGTCTATTCCCACATCAAATGAACTTTAGACCTACATCATGTAGCCTGTCTCATCCAAATCTATCTTAACCACATTCCCCCACCCCCGATGATATGCACTCACCGCGAATCAATGAGCTCAAGACCGGAGAAGAAAATATCAACCACGTCAAGGAAGGAGAGAAGTCAAACTCGATCTACAAGATGCATTACCACCCAACAAGGAGTCCTTTCTCACCGTAAACTTTCTTACCCTTGGTTATTCTTGCCCTAACCTTCCTATCTTTTATCCTACATAATAAGTAGCTGGATATCCATGCTCTCCTAATCACCTACTAAAAAAAACTTTTGATTTTTGAACTAATTAGAGACTAACAGCTAAATTGCAAACCCTTGTTCCTATATCCCTTTTCTTACAAATCTCGAGGACGAGATTATTTTTAAGGGGGGTAGGATTTGTAACACCCCAAAATTCAATTTTGTGAAGACAAGGAAAATTTCTCAAAAATTTTAAATCAAAACACCTTTCCTTAAAGATAATCATAATTTAGAAGTTTCCACTCCCGAAATGAATATGTTAAAATATATAATTAAAGATACTTAGATAATCTAAATTGCCTTTGGATTAGTTTATACAGAAGAATTATGATTGAACTATTTCTTAATATATATAGTCTACAATATAAATTTTATTTCCCTAGAATTAATAAGGTATGGATTATTCTCTACTATATGATTAAAAGCTTGTCTAAAAGAACTAAAATAAATAAAGAAATATATAAAATATGTTTTTGCACATTATGTTGAAGTTCTATATGTGTATCCAAATTAAGGGTTTGAACTTTAAACTTGTGATGATTTGAAATTCAAATGGAAAGAAGAAAATAGAAAGGAAAAATAAAAAGAAAAAGGATAAAATCTTACCTGGGCCTCATACCTGAAATTCGGCCCAACTAACACTTAGCACCACGCCAGCCCACTCTGCTCTCCTCTGGTTGAGACACTTCCAGGTGGGGCCCACTCGTCATAAGCCACTCCCACCCACGCGTGCACCGTGAAACTGACCAATGGGCCACCCTCGTCAGCGCTCCCTCTACCGCGCTTGCTCCTCACAGCTTCTGCCACGCGGGCCCGCCCGGCCAGCCACCTGCTTCCGCTCGCCTCGCGCCAGTCACTTACGACTGGGACCCACTGTCAGTCCTATCCCCTTCCCAAGTCCGTAGCCCAACGAACTCGCCGCAATGACCGCGCGCGACTACCCCGCCGGGAATCTCGCTCCCCGTGCCTTGCTCGGACTTCGCTACCGGGTATAAATCGGGCGTCGCGACATCATCGTCCTCCCAACTCTGGGCATCGAGCTCAACTGGAACCCATCACGCACGCAAGCCGTGAGAAAGAGTGCACCGCGAGAGAAGGGAGATTGGGTCGCCATTGTCTTGGCGAAATTTGTGCTCGGGGAGCTTCGTCGGGGGTCTGCGGGCATCTACGATTGGAGTTCTTGGACTGAAGGCGGTCTGGGCTTGACGAATTTCTCGTCGGCACGCCACCGTGGCCGTTGTTCCGCCGTATCGCGTCGACAGCCTCTTCCTCGTCACCACCGACGGTGAGAACACCTCTGTATGTCTCGTCTTCATCTCTGCTATGTTTACCGCCCCTTGATTTTGGGAATTCGCGCTCGGGATCTCGGATTGGAAACGGCCGGCGATGGCCTCCGCCGTGCGGATGCACAGGGGCGCGCCGCCGCTTCCCTGGCCGTCGGGTGGACGAAGGCGCCAGGGCCGTTGGATCCTGGCCAGCGGTGGAGATTAGATTAGAAGATACCTATTCGTTTTGGGTAAAACATAGTCGTTAGATCGTAATCCTACGGTTCGAAATGAGTCACGCCTTCATGTGATCTTAGGCGTCGATCTCACATCGGACGGCTGTGATTAGAATAGATGATACCCTTTCGGATTTTCCATCTGGGCCGTTGATTCCAGATTGAGCGTATGGGATTTGATCATGGCCGCATAAAATCTTGACCGTTGATCCATGCACCAACGGTTTGGATTGGCCTCATTATATGCAACTTCTCTGATCTAATCTGGGCCGCCAGATTTCAATCGGATGGCTGACACGGGCCGATACCCCTTCGGCATCGCTAGTTTACAAATGAGCCCCTCGACTTATTCCAAATTAACCCGCCATCCACCTCGGGTTAGGACTGTGTCTGGCAAATTTTGCCCCGAGCCCCCTGAGCTTCTCTGTATTAGTACGCCCAGTCCAGAGTATTATAAAACAGAGAAAATAATTTATAAATGGATTTTTAATAGATAAATAAATGCTAGAACTTGTTTAAATCATAGAAAATCCATTTTTAGTCCAAATTAATCCATTCCACTTTCTAAAATTTTGTAATTTTATTCTCTACCACCTAGAACCTCTGTTTTGTCATGAAAACAATTAGAAATTTAATCTCTCACTTAATCCATTTTAAACACATAAAACCTTTGAAAATTCATAACTTAAAAACTAAAACTCCAAAATTAATGATTCCTGTTCCTATGATCTTATTTTAATATGTATATTATTAAGGTGTAATTTGTTCTTATGTTTGGTGTAATGTTAATTTTGCCTATATCATGTTTGTTTGAATTGCTACGACTAGAGCGAGGTCACGTGTCACCTGAAGATCATCCTGGTACCTGGAATCTCAAGTCCCAGGCAAGTTGTGCCCTTGATCACTTCTTTTACCCAGTCATGTTCTGATTAATCATAATGATCTGCATAGGTTAATTTTGATGGGACCCAATAGGATACCCCAGTTTGTCTACCTCTATACCTTGTTTACCACTGAACCTTCTGGGTAGTACTTGCTAGTGCTATATTTGGTTTTGGGTATGGAGATACATTATTCATGATTACACTTTTGTTATCAGTTGTTATTTACTGTTCATGTTAAGATCATTATGTTAATTGGAACATGGAGAACCACCCGGGAAAACAGTGCTACCACAAGGGTGGAATGGGACGCCCTTGGCCGATTAATTAGGAAAGCTAGTGGAAGACTACCTTACCCGAAAGGGGCAAGGGCAGTAGGGGAGTGGTCAGTGTAGGGAGGCCCTCGGGAGGATTTTGCTGCGATGGCGGTCCTGCAAGGGATTCCTGCATTGGAACTTCCTATAAACTGTAGCGGGTTTTCTGAAGCTAGTGGAACTTTGTAAAGGCCTCGTAATGTTACCCTGCCTCGCCTCCTCGGTAGAGGTGTATGGGATTGGCCGTCTCTTGGCAGATGGGTAACATGACTTGTGGGTAAAGATGCGCAACCTCTGCAGAGTGTAAAACTGGTATACTAGCCGTGCTCACGGTCAAGAGCAGCTCGGACACTCACATGATTAAATTATGAAACTTAAACTCAATTTGTCATATGCATTGCATCGCAGGTGAAGTTGTTACTTTTGTTCTACTATTTAACTGGGTTGGTATTTACTTATACTTAGTAACTGCTAATAAAATTTTGACCAACTTTAAAAGCAATGCTCAGCTCTAACCATCTTCTTTGGTAAGCCTTACACTTCACGTGAGCTCCCACCTTTGGCGAGTTCATGCACATTATTCCCCACAACTTGTTGAGCGATGAACGTATGTGAGCTCACTCTTGCTGTCTCACACCACCCCACAGGTCAAGAGCAGGTACCGCAGGATGATGCGCACGGAGGATGTTGCGATGTGTTCGTGAGAGGTCTAGGCCGTCGTCTCCCAGTCAACTTTGGGTTGCTGGACCGTTGTCTCCTTATAATGTAATTATTTATTTTGTATAGAACTCCTGTTATATATAAAGATGTGACATTCGATCCTGTGCCACTATACATCATATGTGTGAGACTTGGTCCCAGCATACCTGGTGTTTATGTTCGCGCCCGGGTCTTGGTGCCCCTAAAACCCGGGTGTGACAGAAGTGGTATCAGAGGAATGTTGACTGTAGGACGAAACCTAGATAGAACTGGACAAACCCTTACCTATTTACCTTACTCTGATTCTTTCTATACTTATCTTGATCATGTCTCACCTCATGCTGTTCTACTCTGATTGAACTTACCTCTGCTACTCTGATTCTGTTCTAAACTTTTCTTAATCTTTTCTCATCTAATTCCGCTTTACTCTGATTATTCTTACCTTTTCCTTCTAAAGACAAATGTGGATTTCACTTTGAAATCATGTGCCTAAAGTGATTTTAGGAATAGGAGACCAAATCTTAGGAACAAAAACAAAACTATTTTTATAAGTGTTTATGTACTTGAATGTTTGTTCTTATGATACATGTCTGATTTGGATCTTTGATTGAGTGTGATGAGTTGTGGAGTAATGTCCACAATTACATCTGCATATACATATAGGAAAAAAAACGCTCATCAAGATAACTGGACAAACTAGATTATTCCTCATTAAAGTATCTAGCCTAACAATATCCATCTCATCTAAAAAGATTCTATCCTACACTCATAGATCCATCTCATCTCAAAAGATCCTAACTTATCCTAATTAAAATATATTTAACTTAATAGATCCATCTTATCTTAAAAGATACTCTATTACTTTAATAGATTCATCTTGTCTTGAAAAGATTCTATCTTATCCTAATAGATCTAACTAACCTCGAAAGATTCTACCTTATCCTTATGGATTCATCTTGCCCTAATTAGCATATTTATCCCACTCTTGAATAACAACCATGAGCTAATCCAAAATTAATTTAGATCTTATCTAATCTAAAATAGTCATATCGATTTATTCTAGATCTGATCCAACCTAATAGGTTAATCTAACCTGATGAAGTCTGACCTTAAGTTGAGCTAACCTAAGGATAGTACCTTAACAAGTTAACACTAGTAAAATAAATTGGATCCTACTCCTATAAATCTTGTTCTCTCCTCATGCACTTAAAACTAAAATTAGTACATTAGACCAATCCTACCGTGAACATAAGAGCTAACCCAACCAATAGTGTCATGATGGGTTGCATAATCTGTCTATTCCCACATCAAATGAACTTTAGACCTACATCATGTAGCCTGTCTCATCCAAATCTATCTTAACCACATTCCCCCACCCCCGATGATATGCACTCACCGCGAATCAATGAGCTCAAGACCGGAGAAGAAAATATCAACCACGTCAAGGAAGGAGAGAAGTCAAACTCGATCTACAAGATGCATTACCACCCAACAAGGAGTCCTTTCTCACCGTAAACTTTCTTACCCTTGGTTATTCTTGCCCTAACCTTCCTATCTTTTATCCTACATAATAAGTAGCTGGATATCCATGCTCTCCTAATCACCTACTAAAAAAAAACTTTTGATTTTTGAACTAATTAGAGACTAACAGCTAAATTGCAAACCCTTGTTCCTATATCCCTTTTCTTACAAATCTCGAGGACGAGATTATTTTTAAGGGGGGTAGGATTTGTAACACCCCAAAATTCAATTTTGTGAAGACAAGGAAAATTTCTCAAAAATTTTAAATCAAAACACCTTTCCTTAAAGATAATCATAATTTAGAAGTTTCCACTCCCGAAATGAATATGTTAAAATATATAATTAAAGATACTTAGATAATCTAAATTGCCTTTGGATTAGTTTATACAGAAGAATTATGATTGAACTATTTCTTAATATATATAGTCTACAATATAAATTTTATTTCCCTAGAATTAATAAGGTATGGATTATTCTCTACTATATGATTAAAAGCTTGTCTAAAAGAACTAAAATAAATAAAGAAATATATAAAATATGTTTTTGCACATTATGTTGAAGTTCTATATGTGTATCCAAATTAAGGGTTTGAACTTTAAACTTGTGATGATTTGAAATTCAAATGGAAAGAAGAAAATAGAAAGGAAAAATAAAAAGAAAAAGGATAAAATCTTACCTGGGCCTCATACCTGAAATTCGGCCCAACTAACACTTAGCACCACGCCAGCCCACTCTGCTCTCCTCTGGTTGAGACACTTCCAGGTGGGGCCCACTCGTCATAAGCCACTCCCACCCACGCGTGCACCGTGAAACTGACCAATGGGCCACCCTCGTCAGCGCTCCCTCTACCGCGCTTGCTCCTCACAGCTTCTGCCACGCGGGCCCGCCCGGCCAGCCACCTGCTTCCGCTCGCCTCGCGCCAGTCACTTACGACTGGGACCCACTGTCAGTCCTATCCCCTTCCCAAGTCCGTAGCCCAACGAACTCGCCGCAATGACCGCGCGCGACTACCCCGCCGGGAATCTCGCTCCCCGTGCCTTGCTCGGACTTCGCTACCGGGTATAAATCGGGCGTCGCGACATCATCGTCCTCCCAACTCTGGGCATCGAGCTCAACTGGAACCCATCACGCACGCAAGCCGTGAGAAAGAGTGCACCGCGAGAGAAGGGAGATTGGGTCGCCATTGTCTTGGCGAAATTTGTGCTCGGGGAGCTTCGTCGGGGGTCTGCGGGCATCTACGATTGGAGTTCTTGGACTGAAGGCGGTCTGGGCTTGACGAATTTCTCGTCGGCACGCCACCGTGGCCGTTGTTCCGCCGTATCGCGTCGACAGCCTCTTCCTCGTCACCACCGACGGTGAGAACACCTCTGTATGTCTCGTCTTCATCTCTGCTATGTTTACCGCCCCTTGATTTTGGGAATTCGCGCTCGGGATCTCGGATTGGAAACGGCCGGCGATGGCCTCCGCCGTGCGGATGCACAGGGGCGCGCCGCCGCTTCCCTGGCCGTCGGGTGGACGAAGGCGCCAGGGCCGTTGGATCCTGGCCAGCGGTGGAGATTAGATTAGAAGATACCTATTCGTTTTGGGTAAAACATAGTCGTTAGATCGTAATCCTACGGTTCGAAATGAGTCACGCCTTCATGTGATCTTAGGCGTCGATCTCACATCGGACGGCTGTGATTAGAATAGATGATACCCTTTCGGATTTTCCATCTGGGCCGTTGATTCCAGATTGAGCGTATGGGATTTGATCATGGCCGCATAAAATCTTGACCGTTGATCCATGCACCAACGGTTTGGATTGGCCTCATTATATGCAACTTCTCTGATCTAATCTGGGCCGCCAGATTTCAATCGGATGGCTGACACGGGCCGATACCCCTTCGGCATCGCTAGTTTACAAATGAGCCCCTCGACTTATTCCAAATTAACCCGCCATCCACCTCGGGTTAGGACTGTGTCTGGCAAATTTTGCCCCGAGCCCCCTGAGCTTCTCTGTATTAGTACGCCCAGTCCAGAGTATTATAAAACAGAGAAAATAATTTATAAATGGATTTTTAATAGATAAATAAATGCTAGAACTTGTTTAAATCATAGAAAATCCATTTTTAGTCCAAATTAATCCATTCCACTTTCTAAAATTTTGTAATTTTATTCTCTACCACCTAGAACCTCTGTTTTGTCATGAAAACAATTAGAAATTTAATCTCTCACTTAATCCATTTTAAACACATAAAACCTTTGAAAATTCATAACTTAAAAACTAAAACTCCAAAATTAATGATTCCTGTTCCTATGATCTTATTTTAATATGTATATTATTAAGGTGTAATTTGTTCTTATGTTTGGTGTAATGTTAATTTTGCCTATACCATGTTTGTTTGAATTGCTACGACTAGAGCGAGGTCACGTGTCACCTGAAGATCATCCTGGTACCTGGAATCTCAAGTCCCAGGCAAGTTGTGCCCTTGATCACTTCTTTTACCCAGTCATGTTCTGATTAATCATAATGATCTGCATAGGTTAATTTTGATGGGACCCAATAGGATACCCCAGTTTGTCTACCTCTATACCTTGTTTACCACTGAACCTTCTGGGTAGTACTTGCTAGTGCTATATTTGGTTTTGGGTATGGAGATACATTATTCATGATTACACTTTTGTTATCAGTTGTTATTTACTGTTCATGTTAAGATCATTATGTTAATTGGAACATGGAGAACCACCCGGGAAAACAGTGCTACCACAAGGGTGGAATGGGACGCCCTTGGCCGATTAATTAGGAAAGCTAGTGGAAGACTACCTTACCCGAAAGGGGCAAGGGCAGTAGGGGAGTGGTCAGTGTAGGGAGGCCCTCGCGAGGATTTTGCTGCGATGGCGGTCCTGCAAGGGATTCCTGCATTGGAACTTCCTATAAACTGTAGCGGGTTTTCTGAAGCTAGTGGAACTTTGTAAAGGCCTCGTAATGTTACCCTGCCTTGCCTCCTCGGTAGAGGTGTATGGGATTGGCCGTCTCTTGGCAGATGGGTAACATGACTTGTGGGTAAAGATGCGCAACCTCTGCAGAGTGTAAAACTGGTATACTAGCCGTGCTCACGGTCAAGAGCAGCTCGGACACTCACATGATTAAATTATGAAACTTAAACTCAATTTGTCATATGCATTGCATCGCAGGTGAAGTTGTTACTTTTGTTCTACTATTTAACTGGGTTGGTATTTACTTATACTTAGTAACTGCTAATAAAATTTTGACCAACTTTAAAAGCAATGCTCAGCTCTAACCATCTTCTTTGGTAAGCCTTACACTTCACGTGAGCTCCCACCTTTGGCGAGTTCATGCACATTATTCCCCACAACTTGTTGAGCGATGAACGTATGTGAGCTCACTCTTGCTGTCTCACACCACCCCACAGGTCAAGAGCAGGTACCGCAGGATGATGCGCACGGAGGATGCTGCGATGTGTTCGTGAGAGGTCTAGGCCGTCGTCTCCCAGTCAACTTTGGGTTGCTGGACCGTTGTCTCCTTATAATGTAATTATTTATTTTGTATAGAACTCCTGTTATATATAAAGATGTGACATTCGATCCTGTGCCACTATACATCATATGTGTGAGACTTGGTCCCAGCATACCTGGTGTTTATGTTCGCGCCCGGGTCTTGGTGCCCCTAAAACCCGGGTGTGACATTGCGAGTCCTCCCTGATGTACTTTCCTCAGCGACGAGTCACTGGCAATCAAGCCCACTTGCTCAGGTCTTTAACATTGTTTTCTAGGGGCAACTCAGTAAGGGATGCGACAACAATGGCTTATGCTCAGGTCTTTGCTCCTCACCATGAATGGGCAATAAGGAAAGCAGTTGCTGCTAGATGTCTTCCCTTCCCTCAAAGTCACAGCTGTTGAAGAAATTGAATGAAGATGGTAAGTACTTTAGATCTACTGTCCATTCAAGTTGCACCCCCAACAAAACAGCAAGCGGTTGGTTTTTGTGCAGAAATGATCACATCATAACAGTGTGCTAGGTCCTTATAAAACTCAGCGTCATATCTGATTATTTTGTTGTTCATGTTATAGCACATTACTCTTAATTTGTGTCAAAGGAAATGACCGAAAGTGGCAAGCTACAAGGGAAAGTCATATGCATTTCCTTTCATAAATTTTCTTTCCACCATTTGTGGTCTGTTCTACTCTACTATTTACGGCTGCTGCTGCCTTAACCATTGTTCTGTTATCATATAAACACACTTACTTATTAGAGTTTAGGCCAAAATGATAGTCCTTGGTTCCGTCCTATGAATAGATTCTAGGATGTCAAAGCCTCCAAGGGATGACCAGATATCTTTACAATTTTCAGATTTTATTGTTGTATATCCCTTATCCCTCTAGAAGCACTCGCAGCATATTGCCAGCCACATGGGTCTTCACTACCAATGTTGTACACTACAATATTTTAACATAAAAAACTGCATTATGATTTTGGAAATTTCAATATAGTTTTCCTTCTGTACAATAACAGAAGTATTTCTCCATAGGTGGAACATGGTAGGAACAGAAAATTCTCTGATCAAACAATACCTACTGAGTTTGAAGTGCAAACAACGCCACTGAGTGATCGAGTCCTCCCTGGGATTATACGCCAAATAGTGACAGATTAAATATTCTTTATCCACTCTAAATTCCAAGTGGTTTGGCTTTATCATCTTATACGTACGATTTTGGAGAGAGTGAAGCAAATTTCAGAATATTGTATACTGACAAAGTGGCTGAAAGGGACCTTATGCCTACTTTTAAGATTACCTTGTTTGATCTCACAGTTTTGCACTATTTGCTCTCCGCACTAGGTCCATTGACATATGCTAGACCTAATAATCGCATACTAAAAGACTGCCTTGATAAATTGTGTCAACCCAAGCCCTGATCATGAGACTGACTAAATCAGCTCATCCACCAACCAGGTATCTCATTTGGATTTTATGCAGCATGGTAATCTGAAGCTGAAGTTTTTTTATGGTATGTGGTAATATTAGTATTGCACTTATGCAAATTATGCTTGTCCTCTTCTACTTAGTAACAAAAACCGGTTTGCGGTTTATGCTGTAAATACTATATAATATCGAATAAAATCACTGGGTTTTACTAGAGTTTCTGGTCATTATAGTTTTTTGTTTGGGGGACATTTGACATCACACGGGAAGAATCAATTATTCTGAAAGCAATCTGTTTGAGGAAATGACAATACTCTTCATTTATGTCAGAGGAAATGACAACAACAATGCTAACTTATTTGGAAAAAAAACATATGGCATTCTGCTTCATTCTGTTTTAGTGCAATATGGATTCGAGGAACTAAGACATTGAAGCAATAAGTATGTTTTCACGACATGGCTATTATATATGTGCTTTGCTTCTCTTATATGTGCAGACTGCAGAGATAAAAGGGAGAAAAGAAACAGATGTGCATTATGCTCTCCACATTCTAATTATTGTCCATATGACCATTTTGAATTGACATACACCATATGCATCTTGTTGTTTATCTTCTGAATAAAAGGAAAATCATTATTATTCAAGCTTAGTCTATACTGTTTGCTTAAAAGTGATGATATCCACACGTACTTCTCTACTATACTTTAAGGGTACAACGAGGGCGTCCACCAAAGCATCACCGTGCCCCCGCCGTGGCGCCCCTGGCCTCCACCTGCGCGTCCACGCCCCTGCCTCCCTCTCACTGCGCGTCCGCATTCGCCGATTCCGCCGCCGCCTCCTCCTCCTCCTCCCCTATGCCCGAGATCTCGCATCCGCTCCATCTATGGAAGGCCACCACGTGCCGTGCCCAGCCATCCTCGGATTCCGCCACCCCATCCTCGAATTCCAGGTGTCGTCCACCCCGTGTGCCCCCACCCGACGACCCCGTTCCTCGCGGCTTCAGCGCCTCGACCGCCGCGCCATCCCCACCCAGCACCCATCCGCAACCCCACTCCCATGACTACCCCTGCCTGAAGACCCCGTTCCCCGCGACTTCGGAGCCGTGACCATCGCGCCATCCCCACCCATCCGCAACCCCGCTCCCCCGCCGCGCCATCTAGCTCCATTTATAGACTAAAATGTTCTACTACTAAAGATAATTATCTCTTTCGATAATTCTACCACTTCTATATGTATATATCTATCTATACTATTGTTCCTACGTATATAAAGGAATACTTTTTAACATTCTAATAAACGAATTGAAGACTCGCGCAGGCGCGAGCCAGTCACTAGTACAGGTAATAAATCGTAATCCAAATGCTTCTCCATAATTTGTTATGGCTTTAAATTATTTCTATTTCAAAAATGAATAGAAATAGAGTATGATCTTAATTCGACTGAATTTTTAAATTTTATAGTATAAAATATAGAGCACGTTGATATCGGACTGAATCCTCCTACGAAAACACCCCCCAGCGCGGCAATGCCGTCACGTGCCCGCGTCTCCTCCGCCGTCTCCACCGCAGCCGCATCCTCCTCCTCGCCGCCGCTGCATCCTCCTCCTCGCCGCCGCCGTCGCCGCCGACTCGCCGCCGCCACGGCGCGCGTGCGGGAGGGGACGCTCCGCCCTGAGGAGGCACACGACCTGCTCGACGAGTTGCAGCGTCGAGGCACACCCGTTCTCGGGCGCGATCTGAACGGGTTCCTCGCGGCGCTCGCGCGTGCGCCGTCCTCGCCGTCGCGCTCTTCAACCGCGCGGCATCTCGGGCTCAAGGACCGCGGGTGCTGTCCCCCACATCCCACACCTACGCCATCCTCATGGACTGCTGCACCCGCGCGCACCGCCCAGAGCTAGCGCTGGCCTTCTTCGGCCAGCTCCTCAGGACAGGCTTGCGCGTCGATATCATCATCGCTAACCACCTTCTCAAGGGCTTTTGTGAAGCGAAGCGGACAGACGAGGCTTTGGACATCCTTCTCCACAGAACGCCTGAGTTGGGCTGTGTGCCCGATGTTTTCTCGTACAGCATACTTCTGAAGAGCCTCTGTGACCAAGGAAAGAGTGGCCAGGCAGATGATTTGTTACGGATGATGGCTGAAGGGGGAGCTGTCTGCTCGCCCGACGTGGTTGCCTACACTACAGTAATCGACTGCTTCTTTAAGGAGGGTGATGTTAATAAAGCATGTGATCTATTCAAAGAAATGGTACAGCGGGGCATTCCACCTGATTTAGTGACTTATAGCTCTGTGGTCCATGCCCTGTGTAAGGCAAGAGCAATGGACAAGGCAGAGGCTTTCCTTCGACAAATGGTCAATAAAGGTGTTCTGCCAAATAACTGGACATATAATAACTTGATATATGGATACTCCTCTACAGGACAGTGGAAGGAGGCAGTTAGGGTATTTAAAGAAATGAGAAGACACAGCATCTTACCAGATGTTGTTACTTTGAACATGTTGATGGGTTCCCTTTGCAAGTATGGAAAAATCAAGGAAGCTAGAGATGTTTTTGACACAATGGCAATGAAGGGCCAAAATCCTGATGTTTTCTCCTACAAAATTATGCTCAACGGGTACGCTACTAAAGGATGTCTAGTTGATATGACAGATCTCTTCGATTTGATGCTAGGTGACGGTATTGCACCTGACATTTATACTTTTAGTATGCTGATCAAGGCATATGCAAACTGTGGAATGCTAGATAAGGCTATGATCATCTTCAATGAAATGAGAGACCATGGAGTGAAACCTGATGTGGTGACCTATACGACAGTGATTGCTGCCCTCTGCAGAATCGGTAAGATGGATGATGCTATGGAAAAATTTGATCAGATGATTGATCAAGGAGTAGCACCTGATAAATATGCATACCATTGCCTGATTCAAGGTTTTTGTACTCATGGTAGTTTACTGAAAGCCAAGGAATTGATTTTGGAAATAATGAATAATGGCATGCGTCTTGATATTGTTTTCTTCAGTTCGATAATTAACAACCTTTGCAAACTGGGAAGGGTAATGGACGCACAAAATATATTTGACTTAACTGTAAATGTTGGTCTGCATCCTGATGCTGTGGTGTATAGTATGCTGATGGATGGGTACTGTCTTGTTGGCAAGATGGAGAAAGCATTAACACCCCGTTTGGATCATTAGAATTGAATTTCATTCTAATAATAGTAATTTAGGCATATATCAATTAAGCTAATTTGGTTTTATATAAAATATATTTGTATATTATTATTAGCAAGATGTCAGAGATATTTATGTGCTACATTTTTACTATAGAGGAGTAAGACGAAGAGTATCATATAAGTTACAGAGTAGAAACAAATTCTACTAATGTATAAAATCATTTCCCACCCTCCACCCCATAAATTTGAGATAGGGTTATATCTGAACTTTCAAAAGTGGTGGAATCTCAAATTCCATACTAAATAAGTTACTTGATTGAGTGAATTCTAATTCCTCTAAAATGAAGGGATCCAAACGCCCCGTAAGAGTATTTGATGCTATGGTGTCAGCTGGCATTGAACCAAACGTTGTAGTGTATGGTACACTTGTTAATGGCTATTGTAAAATTGGAAGGATTGAGTCTTTTTAGAGAAATGCTGCAAAAGGGAATAAAGCCTTCAACTATTTTATACAACATCATAATTGATGGGTTATTTCAGGCCGGGAGAACAGTTCCTGCAAAGGTGAAATTCCATGAAATGACAGAAAGTGGTATCGCTATGAACAAATGTACATACAACATAGTTCTTCGTGGATTTTTTAAAAATAGATGCTTTGATGAAGCAATCTTTCTTTTCAAAGAATTACGTGCAATGAATGTAAAGATCGATATCATAACTCTCAATACCATGATAGCTGGGATGTTTCAAACCAGGAGAGTTGAAGAAGCTAAGGATCTGTTTGCTTCTATCTCGAGAAGTGGGCTGGTGCCTTGTGTTGTGACTTACAGTATAATGATCACAAATCTTATAAAAGAAGGATTGGTGGAAGAGGCAGAAGATATGTTTTCATCCATGCAGAATGCTGGCTGTGAGCCCAATTCTCGATTGCTGAATCATGTAGTCAGGGAATTACTAAAGAAAAATGAAATAGTCAGGGCTGGAGCTTACCTGTCCAAGATTGACGAGAGGAATTTCTCACTTGAACATTCAACCACAATGTTGCTGGTCGATCTCTTCTCAAGCAAAGGAACTTGTAGGGAACACATAAGATTTCTCCCTGCAAAGTATCATTTTCTTGCAGAGGCCAGTCCGTGATTGATATTTTGATTTTTGATTTTTTTTTTTTTGGAATCAGTCCTTGCACGCACCTGTCATTTTCTTAAACTAAAACCATTGGTTTACTTCATGTTCATGTTTTCTCGGAAGATTTTCTTCTCATTTGACCTGCTTGATATATATGCAGATGTTCATTTACTTTTGATCCAATAATTCTATACCTGGTAAAGGGCCTGATGAAGGAGAAGCGTTTGATTTTTTTCGAAGCATATTCGTTCGGCGGATGGTGCGGTGCTGATGTAGCTATGTGCTCTCCGTACACAACTGATGTGTGATTCTCTCTTGTAGCATGTTTTATCATGTCTGTTAACACAGCCGATGTTGCATTTATGAGGAATGACGTTATAACTGCTGAATTGTGATGAAGAATAATATAATGTAGCATGCTGAATTGTTTTATCATGTCTGTTAACACCAGCAGGGTAATGTTCATCTACATGTCTAGTTTTCTCATCTTGTCTTTGAGAAGGGACACCCTTAGCTGTTTACATTAGCTGTTTACACGTTCTTCCTCATTAGTGATTGCAACCAAAGGCAGTCTGGCCTAATGCTGTGGCTTGTAAGGGCAAAGTGGATACCCTGCTGCTGGGTAGTACTAGTTCTATATAAAATGTGCTCAAACTGTCCACTAAACATCAACAAATATTTTGTGAAATGATTTGAAAAGAAATAAAACCGATCCATAGTTGAAATGACTAGTTAGTGAAAATTTACACGCATCGAAAAGTCCGATGCATGCAAATGCTTAACTATCCCTGCTAACTTACACGCATCGGACGGTCCGATGAACATCCAACAATCTAGGACGAAGCTCATTATTCTATCCAGTACACTATTTTTTTTGTATGGCAAAACAAAATACATGCATCAGACGTTCTGAATTGAAGGTAATTCTCTCTATTTCATGTACGACAACAAAACAACACGCATCGACCTTGTCCGATGCTTGTGCATAACGGCTAGTACCGTACACTGCACAGTTTGGTTAGGAATTCAAACCTACGTAGCGCTCCAAAAATTCAAATCTATAAATTTTTTTTGAACTCACTCTAAATTTAAAATAAAATTTAAATTTTGTTTCAAAATATTTGTTTGTGAGTTGATCTCAACAAATAAAATATAGTGGTCTATATTCTCTTCAAAATCCTCCTCAAAATATCCTACAAATATTTTCTAGTGACCTCCTAAACTTCTTTTCAGATATACTACCTAAATATTCGACCGATATTTCTCCAAATACTTTCCTCCTGGGAAATATCTTTAAAATCATTTTTAAAGTCCCTACAAATATTTTTTAATCATTTTCCTCATGCATATGTCATACATATGCGTACGCCTCCGGTGTCATACAGTAAGTTCTACAAGCTAATTTCACTTATCCACGGCTAATACATGCTTATCTCCCACTAATCCTCACCTCCTACCACTAATCCTTGCCTCCTCCCCTAATCCCCAACCTTGCCTATAAATAGAGGGGCAAGGGGCTCCCTCATTGCCATACTAAGCTATTTCATGACAACCCACTCCCGCTCCCACACAAGCACAAGAATCGTTCATTCGATCGTTCGTCCAATTGTTCACGGTTTGTTCGTACGTTCATCCGATCGTTCGTCCAAATAATCTTTGTTCAGTCGTTATGCTGCCAAAATTCTGATTGTTCGTTCGTTCGTCCGATCATTCGATCGTTCATTCATAATCTCTAGTCATCATTCATCGTTCGTTCATACGAACTATTCATCGTTCGTCCGTTCGTTCATAGTCCCTATGTATCATTCATCGTTCGTTCATACGAACTATTCATCGTTCGTCAGTTCGTTCATAATCCCTATTCATCGTCATCGTTCGTTCATACGAACCATTCATCATTCATCGTTCGTCTGTTCGTTCATAATCTCTATTCATCGTTTATCGTTCGTTCATATGAACTATTCATCGTTCATCGTCTGTTCATACGGAATATTCACTGTTCATCGGATCGTTCATAGTCACTATTCATCGTTCATCGGATCGTTCATCCTACTATTCATCGTTTATCCGATCGCCCAAATATTCAAGTGCTCATTCATCATGTTGTTCAGCTCACCTAAGACCCGCCAGACCAATATTTCAGTCATATGGACTCCGGCGACTGTGATTTTCCTTCCAGCAAGAACTTCCCATTTGGTCACCATCACAGATTGCTCCAAGTTGAGCACGCTTAGCTTTGAGGTTCTTTCGAATCATTCTTCCCAAAATAAAAACGAACCATGTTTGTATGGATACGACGTCAATCCTATAAAACATGGCCCAAGATACCACAGCCCGCCCCGACCAGAAAATCACAATATTCCAGTTATCTGGGTCCCGCCTCACGTTTGTCCCATGCGACACAGTAGGTAGGAACAGTTGCCATCAACATAAATCTCTGCTCACGAATAGCCTAGAAATAATTTCTGGCACTCCGCTCAAAAATACATTTCTAAATATACCCAAATATTCAAATTTTGGAATATTCCAAGAATATCCCTTTTTTCTTTTCTTTTTCTAATTCATATGATTATAAAATCCAAAACTCCTCCATCCAAACTTAGATTTCAATAATTCTTGTTTCTAAATTCTTATCAAATTATTCCCTATCCAACCATGTCATCCCTTAAGTATGGTTCATATTCCAGAAAACTCCAAAAAATACTCTTGTCCCATATTCTACCTATAATTTCCATGTTCGAACTGGGTCAGACATTCCTTAGCCACTATTCTCACAAACAGTGAACTCTACCGTACTAAACCACATGTACCCAGCTATAAATACACACAGTTATCCTCTCCCTCTCTACACCCTCAACACCCCTGAGCTAAGGCAAACCCCCACCCACTCAGTTACCCAGCTTGGCCGACTACACGCCTAGTGTCGCTTTGCCTCCAATCCACCCTTCTGGTTAGCACCTCCAACCACCACTAGTAATATCACAACACCACATGACACAAATTTTGCCCAAGACTCTACCCATCCATATATCACCATTCTTGACAACTATATTGAACATTCGTTGATATACTCGCCGGTTTGTATGTTTGCTTGTTCATGCTGCATAGTTATCGGATCGTTCTTGCCGTCTCGTAAAGGCCAAATCTGCAAGTCTACACCAGACGGTGGAGTCAGAAGCCAATACAACGAGCTATGGCAGAACCTCCCAAGTTATTGGCCCCACATGCATCTGTCCTCGTCTCAAAACCTTAGACGGCTATGCATATGCACAGGATAACTTAACAGGATCCGTCCGAGTGTCCCAAGGACCCCGGATAAACCACTGATAACCAGGGTAACAAGATTAAGTAAACGCAAATTATACACCAACACTAGCAGCGGAATTTGTTTATTACAAAAAGTTACAAGTTACATTAAGATTATATTATACAAGATCGGAGTGATTATAAAGTAAATCCAAAGTATTTCACTTTGAGTCATGTATAATTTTCATAAGTTTGAAATACATGCTAGCATAAGTGACCATCCTCAATAAGAAGTATATAAGAGCTACTTAGACCTATAAGAAGGCTGAGCCCACCGGCACTTAGCACCATCAACAGCAGCACAAATTTAGTACCTGCAACAACATGGGTTCGAAAACCCTGAGTACGAAACGTACTTTCGCAAGTCTTACCCGACTAAGGAAAAAGACTCTCAAGGATATGCTGGATTTAGGAATCAAGGAGAGGCTTTTAGCAAGAATCAACTTAGACATTTTGCAGAAAAGCTTTCTAAAAGTGAGTCCTTATGTTGGAACTTGCTCCCTGGGCAAGTGGATCCAACGGGGAAGTGGAAAGAGTACAAGTAGAGTTTAACGTGAGATGACAATTGCCCTGTTAATCTGGCCTCTCAAGGGCACTGTACGGGGGTATTTATAGGTACCCGAGTGTCCAACGTCCCAAGGCAAGGACGTTTATACCCTCAGGTACCTGGACTATCCCAGAATATTCCCATAAAGGGAGGTTACAGGCCGTCATTACATAAAAGCTATTACAGATGAGGCCCGCAACATGCTTGTCCACGCGGGGCCCGTTACAGTAGGCCGAATTCCACGTGGGCCTCCAGGCGAGATGAGGACACAGGACTGCCAAACTTCGTCGTAGTCTAGCCTTCGTCTTGCAATGGAGAGGACGAAGGGCAACCACGCCGATCATCTAGCCTTCGTTGGTGTAGCGAGGCGACGAAGGCTTCGCGCGAAGGGTAGCGTCTTCGCCTTCGCCCCAACATTTGCCCTCCAAGGGACCAGTTCGACTGAGTCATCTGGTGCCAAAGACGTCGCTAGATGGTGGAGACGCTGCCCTCACTTGAAGTGGTCCCGCGGGGGTTTTTGAGGTGACCTTTGATGGACGTGGCACTGTTGGATTGCGGGTTTCCCGAAGCGTCGCGCCGTGTGTATAAAAAGGGCGGCGCGGCTCGGTCTGACTCTTACCTTCGCATGCGCCGGAAAACCCTAAGCTTTTGAAATCGCTCGCCCGTTGGCCTGCCCTCCTTGTTCCTCTGCATTGGAGATCTGGCCCGCGTCAAGCAAGCCGCATGCCGCCGCCGACGGTACGTAGCGATGTCGTCTTCTTCCTCATCTGCTGCAAATGCGTGGTCGTCCGATTCATCGTCCAAAGATACCTCAAGCAATGTGGTGGCGGTGGAGTTACAGCCGGGCCACACAGTGGAGTTCGGCGTTTCGAGGATTTCCTCGGTTCGCGTGCAGGATATGCAGCAGTTGGGGTATTTTGGGGACGGTGTTGGGCGCGTCCCGGGGGCGGAAGAGATTCCCGAGCCTGAGGGCGAATTAGTCGTGTTTGAGGCGTTCTTCATCGCCGGCCTTCGCCTCCTTGCGCATCGTTTCGTGGCGGAGGTCCTGCAGAGGTTTGAGGTCCAGGTCCACCAGTTGACACCTAACGTCGTAGTGGCCTTAGCGAAGTATGTCTGGGCGGTGACTTCGTACGGCGGTCAGCCTTCCGTAGAGGTCTTCGCCAAGAATTACTGTCTGCACTGGCAAAAGAGAAAGATTGGAAGTAAGATTGCACAGTTTGGATCGTGCACCTTCACGCCGAGGACTGGAAAGACTTCGGCGAAAGTCGTGGAATTAGTTCCCTATGCTCGCAACAAGTGGGGCAACTGGTGGGATTATTGGTTTTATGTTTCGAGAAGCGAAGTCGAAGACCTCCCAGGGCTCCCCCGCGGCTATAATGTGCTCCCACTGTTATGTGGCGTTCCCACCGTTTGAGGTGGTGGAGGATGATGAGGACGAAGGGGCCCTCCGGTGCACTGCCCGCATGAGCAGTGTTGGGGATTTGTTCTCAAATGCTATGAATTAAGAACAAGGCAACACCAAAAATATATTAACGGTTAATGCCCTTCGTCCTTCGAAGCATTATTTCCCTAAGGATATAACGATCTTCGGACGTAGGTCATGAAGGACGTACCTTCATCATCACAGCATATATTGATGAAAGATGAAGCATATAAAATATGAGAAATAACATGAATAATCATATGATATCGTGTATATATCTTTATTATATAATCATGGATGAATAAGAATAATATTGAATTACATTTGTACCTTCGGCTTGACAGAAGGCAAAGATACAAACGTGAGGCACGAGCAAGCACAAGTCAGTGTGAATAGTACGGGGGCACTGTTCATCTATTTATAGGCACAGGACGCAGCCTGTGTAAAATTACACTCATGCCCTTTACATTTACTATTGACTTTAGGATAATCCATTGAGGTCCATATAGCCTTTTTCCCTTTAAGTCGGTTCCTCTTTCTGCCGCTATGCCGAAGCTTCCCTGCGCGTGGCTTCGGAGCTTCGTCATCCTTCGTATTGTTCATGCTTCTCATATTGTATATGGTTTTGATCCAAGTCTAAAGGTACCTGTTCATATATTACGCTTGGGAAATATTGTTAAATCATGTTTTTGAGGACCTTCGGAAGACGAAGGCCCCCAATAGTAGCCCCTCGCAGTATTAATTTGTTAAGATAACGAATTCAGACTGCGATATGGATGAAGGCTTTTGAGCCGAAGTTCCGAAAAAACACCTTCCCTTTGCTAGTATAGCAATATTCAATGACAGATGGGGCCCTCCAATTTGTACCGCACCAGGCGTATAAATAGGAGCTTACACCAGCTGTATCTGATACGCTTTTTCTGCCATTTGCATTTTTTCCTCAATCTTATAGCTCTTGCTCACTAGCACTTGCTAGGTTTTCAATCTTTCTGAGCTTCGGTTTGAAAGGCGTGTTTTCACCACATCTGGAGGAAAAAAGATGTCTTAGGAGAAGAAAGCTGCTGCGAAGACGAAGCTAAGTGAAAAAGCAAAACTGTGAGGAGAAGAAGGCTGTGAATCCTTATATTGCTGGATTTATTGAATCGATGGCGAAAACAAACACAGAAAAAATTATGAAGGAGATACTAGAAGGTTTGTCTGAAGACACTGATGACAGTGATAGTTACGATGTGGAGAGTGGAGGTGAAGATTCTGAAGATCGGCCTTGGCGACCAAGCCATACAATCTTTGGAAAATCAACGATTAAACAGAGTCATCTTGATAATATGAAAGGAAGGTACTTTCGGTATATGTCTATTGTGAGGGCTGGCGGGGACAACAATGTCCCTGCCCCTAAGGAAGACGAAGTTGTGATTTACCGAAGCTTCCTCAAAGCTAGACTTTGGTTCCCACTGAGCAGGTTTGTGGTTGAAGTGTTAAAGATATATCAGATTTACCTTCATCAGATCACTCCCGAAGCTATTATTAGAATGGGGATTTTTGTCTAGGCTGTAAGAAGCCAAGGGCTGGAGCCAAGCGCAAAATGCTTTTGCAGTATGCACGAGCTCAAAGAACAATATCATAATAACTTTGGTTGTTATGGATTTGCCGCTCGCCCCAATGCAAGCTACCCAGTGCCAACATTCCGTAAAAGATGGCCTGGAGCTTGGATGGAGGAATGGTTTTACGTGAAGAATGATGTGAAGATACGGGAAGATATTAAGGAAGTCATTATGCGTCCCATTTGGTCTCGCTTCGGCCTTCGAAAGCCGAAGATAGAAATTGATGAAATGGTCGAAGCGTGTCAGAGGGCCTTCAGCACTGTTTGCTCCTTTATTGGAACAAGGGACTTAATGCAAGAACATATAGCATTCAGGGTATGGCCGCTTGTAGAAAGCTAGGAAATGTCGAAGGAGACCGTCACTAAGTCTAATGAAGGTGATTTGGTCTGGCTGAAATATACATTCAGGTTTGGGGATAAATTTGATGAACCAAACGACGACTGGCTGAAGTGCGTCGAAGCTATGAGTGATGAATTGCTTGGAGCATATTCCAAGACAAAAGACAATGCCTTGTCCTCAGCCTTCGGAGGTCGAAATAAGAAAAGGTTGAATAGGGTATTCGATGCCATTGGCTTCGTATACCCTGACTATTGCTACCCGCTACGAGGGCAAGGGGTAAAAAGAAAGATTAGTGCTTCTGGAAAAGCTGCCTCTTCGGCCATCACAGCTGAGCCAAAGGGCAAGAAGATGAAGGTTCTGACCCACCGGTCCCGTTACATCGAACCGGCCTCGATACCCGAATTTGACGAAGGGGCCTCTTCGGTTGCCAAAGGAAAAGGGATTGTTCCTCCTGCGCAGAGAACTGAAGAGTTGGCTCCAGTGCCGAAGCTACCTTCGGTTGAGCTAGTTAAAACTAAGGCCGACAAAAATAAAGCTGAAGGGTCAAAAGTTGAAGAAATGCCAGAGATTTCTAGCCTTTCAACAAAAGTAACAGCTTCGAAGACTCAGAAAAGTTCTGCCACAACTCCTAAGAGGAGGAGAATGACAAGTGTGCTAGATGTCATATTGGAAACGACAAAGTCCGTGAGTTGTACCCCTTCAAGAAAGATTGCTGAAGCTTCGAAAGCACAATCCGAAGCTGAAACAGAACATGCAGAAGTCGAAGCTGCAACAATTCATGTTGAAGCTGAAGCTGGGCCTTCAGAACCCACGGAGACAGAGCCCGCCATAGTTGAAGAAAAAGCGGCAGAGCATTTTGTGTCTGAAGAGGCTGAAGCTGCTGCTACCGAGGCTTCAAAAGAAAACATTGATTACATTATTCGTCATGCCTCGGGGAAGAGACTTTCTCAAAAAGAGAGGCTAGAAGCTCTACACTATGCCCAAAAATTAAAATACCTGAAGGGGCCATTAGTGTTTAATGGTAGTGGGGAAGAAGATTTTCTGTACTGTCTCTCGGATAATAAAGAGATATCCGTCTGTCGGGAGATAGGTAGAAGCATTGGATTCCCAACACTAGAAGATGGCCTTTCAATATTATCAAAAGATGAACTTGCTGACAGTTTGGCTTATAATAGCATAAAGGTATAAAAGCTAATTTTGTATTTTGAAGTCAAAATACTTTATTTATTTATACTTAATTCTGTCCTTCTCTTTCAGGGCTTGATTCTTAGTAATGCATTGAGAGCTCAGAAAAAATATTGAAGATGAAGGATACACAATGGCTCTAAACAACCTTCGTTCAGAAGTAATTGAATTAAGGAACGAAGGTCTTGAAAAAGACAAAAACTTGATTTCATTGGTAAACAAAGTGAAAGAAGATGAAGCCAGCTTCAAGGCTCAGTCTGAAATCCAAAGGAATGAAATCGAAAAGCTTCGAAAATAGTTGGCAGAAGCTAAAGAAAAATGCGCTGTTGCAGAAGCTAATCGAGAGAGCAGCGAATATAGGAAAAATTATTTAGAGAAAACCGTTGAAGAACTTCGTGCGTCCAAGGAAAGGTGCTTTGAAAAATCTTTGGGTTGTGTGAAGAAAATAAAAGCTAGCTTCGCCAACGTGGGCGCCTATTCTAACGAAGATAACTTCATACGAGGCGACCCTGAAGGAGTTATCGAGTGGATAAGTGGAGAGATCGAAGCTTTTGAAGAAATCTTAAGTGATCACGGGGATGTGTGTGCATTCTCTGGTGCTAGGGGAATTTCAGCCATCTTGGAGAAGGCGGGATGCGACCATGTCAAAACCCTGGCCCAGGTCGAAGCTGCCTTCTCCGTGGATGACACAAAGGATCCCTCGGCTGAAGCAAGCTTAATGGGCGGGAAATTTTACAACGATATCTGGGTAATTGGTGGTCGAGAGATGGCTCACGAAATCATGAAGAAAAGTAAGAAAGACATCCATGATGCCCGAGTACAAGCAAAACAGGCTGAAGAAGCTGCAGAGCGCAAGAGACGCATAGGTATTACTTTGCGGCATCTAGCTTCGGTATTTGTTTTTGTAGCTTCGAACTAATTAATTTTTACTATAGCTGAATTATCCCTACCACCGGAACTGTTCGACCCCCTAGCCGACCCAGAGACGAAGGAAGCGCTGGAGATTATTAATATAGCCGAATCTATCATTGACGAAGTCGTCAATAAATTGTTGAATGAGGTTGCAGAGAAGGTTCTGAAGGAAGACTAGTTGTTATTGAAAAAACATTTTTAGATGATCAATGTAGCTTTGTTGTAAAAAGACTGTAATATTCAATATGTATATCTTTGGATCTGTTATGTAAATTATTTTTAATTCACTTCTTTGCGATGCATGAAACTTTTATTTACATATCGTTTTTGAGCCTTCGGCGAAAAAACACCTTCCCTTCTTTTCATGCCTCGTAAAGAAAAAGATCCATGCTTCATGAGAATATCCATACTTCGTAAGTACATCCACACTTCGTAAATACAAGGGATCCCTTCTTTTTGCAACAGAGCTGATGACGCTATATACTTTGTGCCTTAGCATATTTTCACTTTTATAAAGCGTTCTCCGAAGACCGACTTCGTATTTAATTCGTGTCATTGGTGTGATATGATGTATGATGTGATGCTATTCGAGATGATGTGATGATATGATGCAAAGAATGATGCTAATGCCGAAGACACACACTCACACACCAACGCTGAAACACACAATCTCTGAGTCCCCTTGGGAACGATCTCTTTGCCGTTTATTTTTCGGCTTCACCGCTTATTTTTCGGTGTAAGTTCTGCATCCCCTTAGGAACGTCTTTTGAACTTCTTCGCCTTCTATTTCGGCGGTATAAGTTCTGCATCCCCTTAGGAACGTCTTTTGAACTTCTCCGCCTTATATTTTGGCGGTATTTAGCTCTGCATTCCCTTTGAGACGACTTTTGAGCAGAAAACTTACACTGTGCTCCCTTAGGAACGACTTTTTGTAGCTTCAACAAAACTTACACTACGCTCCCTTAGGAACGACTTTTCGTAGTTTTGGTGATTTTTAGCTCTGCATTCCCTTAGGAATGACTTTTGAGCTTCAGCAGTTTCTGAGCTTCGTAAGTCTGCGAAGAAGATATATTCCATTCTGATAGAAGCGAAACTATTACAAGGAATTAAAACTAGTTTTACATTGATTGTTCCTTATTGAAAAAAAATGACATAAAGTATAAAAGTATTTCAGGGGTAGGATATTTGCTCAATAAATGTGCTTCAATTCTGGCATAGTACTGTTGACTGTGTGAGCTTCGGATTCCTCCCTAAACTCCCGTTGCTGCTGAGTGTGCTGGCGCCCTTCTGGCTGCTGGCTTTGGGAGTAGGTCGGTTGTAGTGGTGGTGGAGGTGGGAGTTGTGGCCAGGAAGCTTGTGAATGGCTAGCCGAAGCAACAGAAGCTGCAGAATGATTGCCCACATACTCTGGTATGTAAGGGGAGTGGCATGAAGCCGTGTGCAAAACCTGCTTCGGCTGATTCTTCCTAGCTTCGACTTCTGCGATTTCCTTTTGCTTCTGAATAGTGATTTGGCACATTCTTGTGGTATGGCCCTTGTCCTCACCATAGAATAAATAGTAGATCTTCCTCGGCTGATCCCCGAACCTTCCTCCGAAGCCCCTGGCGCCTCTTCCCCTTTTAGCTGGTGGCCTAAAAGAACTTTGCTGTTGCCCCGAAGATTGTGAAGTGTATTGTGACCTCTGAGGCTGGCTTTCTTTATCGTCGTTCTGACTGGAGCTGTGGATCGACCTGACATGCCTTGGGTGTATTCATCCTCCAAAGCCCCTAGTCATCTAAGAGAATTTGTAAGCTTCCTCCCTTCTTTGGCGGAAGTCGTTGTCAGCCCGAATATACTCATCCATCTTCTAAAGCAGCTTCTCCAGAGTCTGTGGGTGCTTTCTTGCGAAATATTGAGCAGTAGGTCCCGGGCGAAGACCCTTGATCATGGCCTCAATGACACTTTCATTAGGCACTGTAGGCGCTTGTGCTCTCAGTCGCAAAAACCTTTGGACATATGCCTGAAGGTATTCTTCGTGGTCTTGCGTGCATTGGAACAGGGCCTAAGCTGTGACTGGCTTCATTTGAAAGCCTTGGAAACTGGTAACCAGCATGTCTTTGAGCTTCTGCCATGACGTGATAGTCCCTGGCCGGAGAGAAGAATACCATGTTTGGGCTACATTCCGGACTGCCATGACGAAGGACTTTGCCATGACTGTGGTGTTTGTGGCAGAACTGCCCGAATTAATCCAACTTAAGTGCCTAAGTCCCACCTTAGAGGTTAGACCACACTTAAATAGGAATAAAACGTCAGTCCCTCAGATCTAGTCCGACGAGGCCACTAACAGGATCAAGTACCACGTACTCACTCGAAGGTGAGGCACAGAGCAAATACAATAAAGCATAAAACCATACATTAAGGAAGTACTTAAGATTATTACATCATCATCGGAGTTTATCAAAAGTAGTGATCATGGTTCAGAATGCAGCAGAATATAACTAATGGTAAATAAACGGAGAATGGGGAAGCCTGGCCCATCACTCCTCATGCTCCTCCTTTGTAGAGGTAGGGTCCCACTCGATTGTCTAACCCGATGGCAAGATGGATGGCCAAGTCACTCCAGCAACCATATCCTCCAGCGAACCTGTAAAAATTATGCCACAAGTAAGGCTGAGTATACTAATACTCAGCTGGACTTACCCGGTGTGACGAGTCTACTCCTCTACCTCTAGACATGCAGCTGTTTGGCTGAGGGGTTTGGTTTGCCAAAAGCACTAGATGAGTCTAAAATCAAGTTTTAGCTTTTCAAGTTTTAGTGTGATTCTCTTAAGACTAAATGTGTACCTAGCTAATCATACATGGTATCAAACATTTAGCAATCAACATCTTTTGCCAAATCAACTCATTTCCACTTATTACTCAATACAGTATAATGGATCAAGCAGTCTCATTAGCTGTGAGAAGCAGACGTTTCGAATCGAGTTTTTATCCTTGCAAGGTAAACCTAAACACACGACGTGGCGAGGCACTCCGTCCCCACACACATCAACCGTCCCCATCGATTCCCTGGCAACAGAAAGGGGCTCATCGCCTTGGCGTACAATGCCTCATTGACCCCGACTGCCGTCGTGCAGTGACCGCACTTGTACCCACCATAACCGGAATGGGAGACCACGTCTCAGGTCACGTGAGGAGGGCAATCTGCAGGCAGGTTCACTCAGGTACTAGGCTTACTGATTTACCATATTTCTCGGCATGTGCTTAGTACGTTCAAACGCTTGACACAGGTATCCGCACGTTAATCCTTATTCCAATTTCCATCTCGTAAACAACGCATCCCCATGGATCCGTGTCCACAGACCATCATCATTCTGTTATCAAGTGGATACAACCAAGTCTTGACCTCGCACGAGTGCTAAAAAATCACTCGACTTCTACCGAGACCCCTAATTAGCAAAACAGCTACTCGACCTAGCATACTAGTATCCATCTCAAAAGGGGTCCTAAGTTCATACAACTAGGGTTTCAGATAACTCCTACACTTAAGTGTACAGTACAAGCCTACAAACATTAAGTGTAGTAAAATAGCATATATAATTGGTTATGCATAAAACCGGGGCTTGCCTTCCAAAGCTGGGGCAGGCAGATCCTCGCTGGCAGGCTCTGGTGCTGGCTCCTGGAGTACCTCCTGAGCAGCTCCTTGCTCCGGAACGAGGATGTACTCTCCGTCAGCGATATTACAATCTATCGAATGCAATGAATAAGATATACACATATTAATGATATGGCAAGTTATAAATGCTACGTAAGGTGAACAAAATTACAGTAGTGAGTAAACTAGTGTTTTCTTTGCCGGAGGGTGTACTAAGGGTGGTAGTCACTCATCCAAGGGTATTGAGGGAACTTAAGAATCTTAGTCATCTCTTATATGTTTGTTTGGGCTCTTGGGGGATTTAATTGTACACCACTAATTTCTCCCAAAAAATCTCATTCCACTTTCTATTTTGCTTATTATTGAGTGCTTTTGAACTATCATGGCAATTTAGAATTTTCTAAAAATGTTACAAAAATTACAGTGGGTAAAAATTGACCTCTGAGCTTTATTATAAAAAATTGATGTTGAAATTAATTAAGTTATTCCTTGTGCAAAAATAACAAAAGTAAGGGTACAAGGGTACTTTACACTATAGCTCTGCTTTTGGTGGGGTTTCTGGATTAAAATTTATTTTTGCCATGATTCATGGGTGATAATAGGTCTCTGTGCTAAAAATCACAGAAAAAGACCCATTAGGTATTTAGTTGTGATTTTCTAAATTTTAATGCCAAAAATGCACTTATAACTAACTTGTTATTTGAAAAATATCAAACAACAGAACTTATATTTTTCCTAGATTCATACTAGCATATTATTAGTTATCCCAAGGGTTGGGGTGGGTTCTCCTGAGGGTTATTTTTCTAGGATTTTTCTAAGTTTTCATTGTTTTCATGAAATAAAATGTAGTGAAATTCTTTTGTACTAACAGAGGGCTTAACAAAATTTTCTAGTAAACTATGTTAATAAAGTAAGCTAGCAAAAATGTGATTGCTCCCTGGTTCTTATTTTAAACTCCCTTTTCTATTTTCTTTAACTTTGAGTCAGAGTAAGTTTAAATGATAAACCCTGCCCTAATCTGGTGGACTGATGTTTTTATCATTTTTAAATAGGCTAGGCAGTGGTTAAGTACCTCTCTAATTTTTCTTAACCCCAGTCTAAGAGTATAGCTATTTTTCCCTTCTTTATTTAGCTTTTGGTCAGTTCACTATTTAAATCAAAACTTTCAAATTTCCTGCAGTACTTAGGGTGTTTGGTATTTTTCCTAAGTAGTTCATTTTATTCAGAGCCTAGCAAAATTAGTTTGACCAAATTTGGTTGGATAAAATTGAAGTTATGAATT
This sequence comes from Zea luxurians, assembly GCA_029449295.1. Lineage (NCBI taxonomy): Eukaryota > Viridiplantae > Streptophyta > Magnoliopsida > Poales > Poaceae > Zea > Zea luxurians. Next base: position 1,877,039 of record JAOPSE010000026.1, on the reverse strand, counting down.
TTACAAGCTCTGTTTGCAATTAAATGAATAATGTTTGAAAGGTTTTATGAAAAAACAGTTTACACCTAGACCCCTGGGCTTTCCCTGAACTAAGTCTTTAAACTATACCCCTGCGGGACTATTCATCTGTGTCACTGACTATTCAAAACCCCCCCGGGCTTCTTCTTCTTTTTCCCCGAGCTCCCTCCCCCATTGAAACAGTAACCGCGGGGAATAAATAGGGTGGCGCGGCTTACCGGCGGCGAGGGAGGTCCGGCGAAGGGCGGGGATAGATCGGGGGGGGTCCTGGCGGTCACGTCGAGGTACAGCTCGTCGACGGTGATGGCCAGAATCGGTCGGGCCACGTGCGTAGGCAATCGGGCTCGTCGGCGGTGTACACTCCAGCCTGCTCACGGCGGTATTGTTCAATCCAATGGCATAGAAAGCTTCTCGAGGTGCTAAGGATGCTACCAGCGCAAGGAATCGAAGAAAGGCTCACTGTGGAGCTCGGTCTTCGTGCGTCGGCGATCAGGTGAAGTCCGACGATGTCGATCTGGTGTCTCCGGCGAGGTAGAGTTCAATCCCCGGCTCTGGAAGCTTCACCGAGGTCCGTAGAGGCTATCCCGAGGCTTGGATGGGGCAGGGAATGGCTTGGTTGGTAGGTCTACGGTGGTCGTGGCTTGTGCGGTCGCTGGCACCGTGCGCACGGGGCGAACTCCGCCGAACTCGAGCTCTGGTTGGGTCAGTGGTGCGCGGGGGTGTACGGTCGAGGCCGGGATAGCTTTTATAGGCACGGGCGTGGGCGTGGACGCGAGGTTGGCACGGCGCGGGGCTGCGCGCGTGGGCGGAGCGCCGAGGGCGTGCTCTGGCACGCTAGAACGCGTCGAACACGTGGGCATTTGTTTCAGCCTCTGTTCAAGCATCTGTAGGGATCACAAACATGCGAATCTTGCTAAGGGTCTTGTGCAAATATCTTCCTGGCACATAGGGCTAGCTATTATGTGTGAGTTCCAATGGGAGATATGCCCTAGTTCTCAAGATATGTGGGCGCCAAGTCAGGTCGATCGGCACTGTTCAACCCGAGACAAAACTGATGTCAAACCTTGTCAAATGGTCTTGGCTTCGGTTCAAATTTTTCCAGAGTGTGCCCTAGGTAGTTTGGCCACTTTTTGTTATTTGTACCAAGAGGTTTTGGCGCCAGCACAAAGGTGAACACCTTTGATCATTGGACTAGGGTGGGTTTTGGGACTTAGAGAAATTTTTAAAGGCTCAAGTGTGCTTTCCACTTGGTGAACTATTTTGGGGTTTTTGCTGGGCCTTTTTGCAATATTTCCCTCACTAAATTTTGTAGCTTTACTAATACTCTTCATCTTTAGTAAAGGTTCCTTTTTATGGTTTGATCATTTGCCCCCCCCCCCCTCTTTCCCTTTTAATACCATGGTTAGGGTTTAAGAAGGAATTAGGGTTTTAGAATCTTGTTTGTGGGTGAACATTGTATGGAGCATAGGGTTTTCTTCCTTGTTATGGTTAATGATTAGCTTAGCCCTGATTCTAAACTTTTAGTATCCTCATTCTCTATTTTAGCATAAAGTTTGAGTAAGACATAATGTGCTTCTTTGGCTAGAGCTTTGGGTAACACCAGGGGTGTTACAGTGTTGCCCCCGTACAAAGATATAGTTGCTTTGTAACTCATCAGAAACTGCTTCGGATCTGAATGCCCATCATACATGAGAAGCTGGGGTGGCTTGTATGATGGGGGCCATGGTGTAGCCTGCAGTTCTGCTGCCAGGGGAGAAGCATCATCAAAAGTAAAAGTATCATGACTTAAATCATCATACCATCCATCTTCGTTGAATAGGCCCTCTTGACGAAGCTCCCTGTGCTGGGGCCTTCGGTCTTGTTCATCTTGGACAAGATGACGCACTTCTTCAGTAGCTTCGTCAATCTTTCTTTGAAGATCGGCCAACTGGGCCATCTTCTCCTTCTTCCTTTGCACTTGTTGATGGATGATTTCCATCTCTCTAATCTCTTGGTCCAATTCCTCCTCCTGGAGTGTTGGACTGGTGGCCTTTCTCTTCTGGCTTTGAGCCTCTTAAAGAGAGAGAATCTCCTGATTTGTGTCCAGTGGCTGCAGTGCAGCAGCCCCTGGTGCAGTTATCTTCTTCGGCGGCATGACGAAGGTTAGTGCTTGCCGAAGGTGGTCAAATGAGTTCACCGAAGGTGGGCGCCAATGTTGGGGACTTGTTCTGAAATGCTATGAATTAAGAACAAGGCAACACCAAGAATATATTAACGGTTAATGCCCTTCGTCCTTCGAAACATTATTTCCCTAAGGATATAACGATCTTCGGAGTAGGTCATGAAGGAAGTACCTTCATCATCACAGCATATATTGATGAAAGATGAAGCATATAAAATATGAGAAATAACATGAATAATCATATGATATTGTGTATATATCTTTATTATATAATCATGGATGAATAAGAACAATATTGAATTACATTTGTACCTTCGGCTTGACAGAAGGCAAAGATACAAAGTGAGGCACGAGCAAGCACAAGTCAGTGTGAACAGTATGGGGCACTGTTCATCTATTTATAGGCACAGGACGCAGCATGTGTAAAATTCCACTCATGCCCTTTACATTTACTATTGACTTTAGGATAATCCATTGAGGTCCATATAGCCTTTTCCCCTTTAAGTCGGTTCCTCTTTCTGCCGCTATGCCGGAGCTTCCCTGCGCGTGGCTTCGAAGCTTCGTCATCCTTCATATTGTTCATGCTTCTCATATTGTATATGGTTTTGATCCAAGTCTGAAGGTACCTGTTCATATATTATGCTTGGGAAATATTGTTAAATCATGTTTTTGAGGACCTTTAGAAGACGAAGGCCCCCAACAAGCAGCGGGCGTGATTTGGTTGAGGAATTCATTGGTTATGGAGTGTGGCCCCTGGCACATGGATGGGTGCTCGGCGAAGTATGCCCTCGCCAGATGCCTACTTTGGGCCAGCGGCTGGTGTGAAGTCCGGCCTTCGCTTTGGATCTGCGCGGCCGAGACCCAGCCGCTTTCGTTCGTGAAGTGGAGGATGGGGCTGTGAGGATTGTAGGGCGGTATGCGCCGAGGACGGAGAGTCTACGGAGTTGGGATATTCGTGGATCCAATGTTTGCTTGAATCGGGTCTTCGAGTTAAACCGTTTGCCATACGGTGGTTACCCTGGAGACGACGCTGTTGCGGCTATCGACCGCCGCAGGACGCTGCCCCAGCCATTAAGAAGAGGAAAATAGGTACTGCAGTTGGGGGGTTGGGGGTTTCTGATTGTTTTGCTGTGGAGTTGATGGGGACTTGTGCGGCCCTCGAGGGAAGGATGTCTTCGCCCAAGCTCCAGGAGTCTTCGGCGCGAATGCTGAAGGTTACCGGGGGTCGATGGCCAAGGAACGTTCCAATTCTCTGGGCGGCCGGCAAGGACATATTTACGTCTCGTTTGGCCCGTGAGATGAAGATTTTTCCTTATGGATGGAATATTGCTGTTGTTGTATCGGTAGTGATGGACAAGGATCGTCAAGATGCGGCGCGGAAGCGCCGGGCATTCACTAGGGTCGGGGACCCTAGTCGCAAGGTGAAGAGGGCGTGGGGAGGCACGAAGTCCACCGCCCCTAGCAGCAGCAAACCACCGCTGGCTGTGAAGCCGGCCGTCCCTAGGCCCAGCAAGTTTTCGGTGGGTGTGAGGGCTGTTGCTTCCGACGCGGGCAAGCCGCCCTCGGCTGAGCCCCTGAAAGAGCGAAGGCCGCCGTCGCCGGTGCGCGCCGATGAAGTGGCGGCGGGTGGTACCGACTTCGACACGGACATCTGCATGGAGGATTACCTCGTTGGTGAGTTTTTTTGGGACTGGGTCTTGAACAAGGTTATGGTGCAGGGTCGGATGCGGGGCAGCTGGCTGTTGTCCCAGCTCCAGTGGTGGACACTTTGCCTATGGTGGTGGTTGGAGCGAAGGGTGCTTCGCAGGACCCATGGTCCAAATTCTGCGCCAGCGGCGAGATTTCGTCGGCCGCCGCCGCTAAAGACGTGGTGGGCTCTGTGTCCCAGCAGCTGAGGCATGCGTCACAGCAGCTGAAGCATGTAAGTCATCTTGGACTTCGTTAGTTTGTTGTTTTTATGTAGTTGCGAATCTGATGGATTTTTTGTGGCAGGCGACCGCCTTCGTCGGCCATGTTGCGTCGGGCGCCCTGACTTCGAAGTTCGTTGCCGAGAGGCAACGACTCGAGGGCAGGATCGAGCACCTCCGAGCGCAGCATACGGATGCTGTTCGGGACAAGTCAGCTGCGGAAAACAAGAGCCGCAGGCTGACGGAGAGGTTGGCAGCTGCAGAGGCCGAGAAGGAGGATCTCAAGTGTCGGTTGGCGGAGGAGAGGAGGGACGCAAAAAGAGCCTGTGCTGAGGCGCAGGCTACATAAGCCAAGGCCAAACTTGCACGGGCGGAGGCCAGTCTCGCCCGCCAACGCGCCGAGGAGATGGAGGCGAGGCTCGGTGGCCTGCGCGACCGCCTGGATAAGATGGAGGCCTCGACGCGCGCGGAGGTCGAGCAGACGCATACGCAGCTAGTGGACGTGTACTGGGAGCTGTGTGCGTGGACCGCTCCCTTCGAAGCGCCCGGTCAGGAGGTGGGCCTCCGCTTCCTTGGGTGGCTACAGGAGGAGCTGGAGGTGCTCCCGACAATTATGACGGGCCTCATGTCCTTTGCCTCCCTCATCACCTGCGAGGGGGCCGTGAATGCCTTGTCCCACGAGGGATGCAGGCACTTCGAGGTCTTCGACCAGTCGGACGAAGGCTTCAAGCGTGGAATCTTCTAAGTCGAGGACCCAGTGCTGAAGCGGTAGGCTGGGGAGCTTTTTGATAGGATGTGGGGCCCTCACGGTCGAGAGACTGTCTGGGAGAGGTCCGTCCGAGCGATAGATCATGTAAAGGTGCATCTGTGTGATTATATGTGTGGGTATGTGTGTGTATTTGTGTGGTTGTTGAATGAATGTGCTATTGTTGTAGATGGCACGTGATGAAGAGGTCGAGGACATCGGTGATCTGGACAGCACACTGCCCGAGGCGTCGGGGGTGGAGCTGGCGCCACCATTCGATGCTAGCGAGGGCTCCTTGGTGACCCCTGCGTCGACCGGAGCTGGCTAAGACCTCGCGCTGGCCACTGCGCCGACGGGTGAGGACGCTTCGAAGGTGGTGGGCGAACCAGCTGCCGAAGATCTAGCGGCGTCGGCCGGGCCTTCGCAGGTGGCGGAATAGGGGCTAGGGCTTTCAGTGTAAACTTTTGTTTTTGTGATACTGAACCTCGATTGCTGCGCAGGTTCCGACGTTTGGGCCTGCGCAAGCAACCGCTGCTGTCACTACTAATTTTGTGGCGGCCTCAACCGTTGTGCCTGCCGATGATAATTTATTTGGCTCTGGATCTGAGTGTTTTGAGTCTCATGGTGAGTCTGAGTGTTTTTCTAGATGGAGGAGTCTTCGGATGAAGGCTTGGATTATTTTGCTGCGTTAGATGTGGCCGCAGCGGAGTCTTCACCGTGTGTGGAGGTTGGTGAGGCTGCTGATCTACCTAGTGCGAGTACTGAGTATAGGCGGCAAAGGGTGGTGTCGAAACACGGTTTGGGTGAGTTTTCGCGAAGTGGTAGGCGCCATCGTATGGGGATGGAGCGTGGCTGTCTTCGAGTAGACTGGATTGGTAAACGAGAATTGTTGTCCTCGCCGATTGGGGCGAGCATAGATGAGGGGGATCTGCGAAATCTTTTTGAGGGTGAGGAGTTGAAGATGATGTTGTTCAATTATAGGGAGATGGGTATCATCCCGAAGGTTGAACCGATGTAGTATATGGTGCCCTCGCTGTGTGTATGTAACTGTAACTTGTATTGTAATGTGGCATGTTGGCCGTTTTCGCACGCCTGTGCCGATCCGGCTGCACCTGTAGGTGACTTTTGCGCTGAGTGTGGATTGACGTACTTGTTGCACCTGTCCATCGGCACCCTTAGGTGATTTTGGCACGTAGTGTTTTTTTCAAAAAAAACACTTCGATGGCATATTTTTTGTGCCTGTCCGGCTGCACCCTTGGGCGTCTTTTGCTCGGAGTGTCTTTAACAAAAGACTTTGATTGACGCACTTGTTGTGCTGCTCCGGCTGTGCCCTTAGGCGACTTTTGCACGGAGTGTCTTTTTGATAAAAGACTTAGATTAACTCACTTGTTGTGCTATTTCGGTTGCACCCTTGGGCGACTTTTGCACGGAGTGTCTTTTTAATAAAAGACTTCGATTGACGCACTTGTGCTATTCCGGCTGCACCCTTAGGCGACTTTTGCACTGAGTGTCTTTTTAATAAAAGACTTCGATTAACACACTAGTTGTGCTATTCCGGCTGCACCCTTGGGTGACTTTTGCGCGGAGTGTCGCACGCGAGGGTAGTCTACGCTACCTGTCGCGGTGACTTCGGAGTGGTCGAATGCCGAAGACTGTCGAAGCGGTCTTTTTCGACACGTTGCGTCTGAGTTTTTGTTTTTGCGGGGGCTTTTGCTGGTATATTACATGGCTCCGCCTCGTTAAAATCCTCACCCCCTGGGAGGAACAGAGTGCGGGCGGGAATAGTGTTTGGTGAATTACAAGGGCGCGTGGGCCCTGAGGGTTAGACAAAAAATTTGCGGAGATTGTCAATGTTCCAGGAGTGCTCTAAGTCTTTGCCAGAGGGCGTTGTTAGCCTGTACGCGCTGTGGGATGCCTTTGTCTTGATGATGAATGGACCCTCCCATTTCGACTCCAGCTTGCCCTATGATTCTGTCCGGGTGGTCCAGACGAGTACGAGGTCTCCTTTGTTGAACTCTCTTGGGACGACCGTGTTGTCGCGACAGGCCTTGGTTTGAGCTTGGTATTTGTTGAGGGCCTACAGGGCGAGTACGCGGTCTCCGTCGATGAGGTCTTTAGACGTTGGTTCGTCGACGTCGGGGACCGTGGATGTGCTTGTTCTAGGCGACACATACTTTATCTCTTGCGGCGTCATGGCCTCCGATCCATATAATAGACGAAAAGGTGTGAATCCGGTTGCTCGGCATTCGATCGTGTTTAGGGCCCAGACCACTTCAGGTAGTTGGCAGTGAAAATCTTGTCGTTAGCGCGCTCGATGACGCTATTGGATTGCGGGTGGTATACCGAGGCGAAGGCAGGCTTGGTGTCGATGGAGAGACAGAAATCCCTGAAGTCCTGGCTATCAAACTGTTTGCCGTTGTCGATTGTGAGCTCAGACGGGACTCCAAATCGACAAACAATATTTTGCCAGAAGAACTTTTGGGCGGTCTTTGACGTTATTGTGGATACTGCCCTGCCCTCGATCCACTTGGTGAAGTACTCGACGGCGATGAAGGAGAATTTGAGGTTCCCTTGAGCCGTAGGTAGTGGTCCGACAATATCCAGCCCCCAGCGTTGAAGTGGCCATGTGTGGGCGATCAGCTTGGTGAACTGCGAAGGGTTGCTCGAGCGGGGAGAAAACTTCTAGCATGCTTCGCAAGACCTCGTGACTCGATTCACGATACAGATTATCGCGGGCCAGTAAAATCCTTGACGGATTACCTTGGCAGCGAGGGCCCTAGGCCCTGAGTGGGACCCACAAGTTTCGCTGTGGACTTCGCGAAGGATTTGAATGCCTTCGGTTTTGGTCACGCATTTTAGCATGGGCTGACTGATCCCCTTTTTGTATAGTTGGCTCCCGACTAGTACGAAGTCCCGACTTCGGTGTTTGAGGCATTTGGCCTCATTGACGTCACTTGGGTGGTAATATCCTTGCAGAAACAGGGTTATTGTGGCCCGCCAATCTTCAGTCATGATTAGGTTGACGATGCAATGGCCTTCAGCGTCGTTGGTTACTTGTAAGCCTTCTGGGTTGCGGAAAACTGGTGTGCCAATGACGTGGTAGAACACGTCGGAGGGCAAGGTCTCGCCTCTGGCCGCTGCCTCAGCTAATGCATCAGCCTCTTTGTTCCTGGCGCGGTCCACATGCTGTAGGGTGAAGCCCTTGAACTGTCTCTCGAGACTGCGAACAGCCGTGAAATACTACATGAGTGCGGGGTCTTTTGCTGAATATTCTTTTTTGACATGGCCGGCAACTACTTTGGAATCTGTCTTGACTATATAGGTGGTGACACCGAGCGCTCTCAACTTGCGAAGGCCCAGGATGACGGCTTCGTATTCTGCTATGTTGTTGGTGCATCTGTCGGACTCCAAAGCGAAGCTAAGGCGTGCTGCGTATCTGTGCTTGATGCCTGTGGGTGACGTGATGATTGCAGTTGTGCCTGCCCCCGCATGGCACCATGCGTCGTCGCATTGGATGGTCTATACCTTCTCTGGAGGCTCTTCTTGCTGCCGTGTCGGCCCTGTCCAGTCGACGATGAAGTCTGCCAGGACCTGTGACTTGATTGCTGTCCTAGGTTCGAAGGTGATGTGGTACCCGGAGAGTTCGGCTGCCCATTTGGCGATTCGGACGGACGCCTCCGGGTTTCTGAACAGCTGTTCCAGTCCCCTGTCCGAGGTGACCCGCACCTTGAACGCCTCGAAGTAGTGGCATAGCTTGCGCGATGCCATGACAACTGCGTAAGAGATTTTTTTCCAGTTCAGTCATGTTGCACTTGGAGGTCGTTAGGACTTCGGAGACGTAGTAGACTGGACACTGCCGAGTCATGCCCTCTCTGTCTTGCTCTTGGACTAGCACTGCGCTGACTGCATATGGCGAGGCCGCAATGTAGAGCAGCAGAGGTAGCGAGGGGTCGGGACTGGTGAGAATTGCTAAGTCTGACAGGTGTTGCTTGAGTGATGCGAAGGCGGTCGCCTGTTCTGGTCCCCACGTGAAGTCTTTCGCACCACGTAGTGTCTTGAGGAAGGGTAGACTCCGCTCTGCGGACCTGGAAATGAATCTGTTAAGGGCGACTAATCTGCCTGTCAGACGCTGGACATCCCTGGTTGACTGCGGGGGTGTCATGTTGATGATTGCTTGAATCTTGGTTGGGTTGGCCTCGATTCCGCGGTGCGACACCAGGTAGCCCAGTATCTTCCCCTGGCGAACTCCGAAGACGCACTTCTCGGGGTTGAGGCGAAGTCGTGCGTCGCGCATGTTTGCGAACGTTTCTGCGAGGTCAACCAGGTGATCTTCTTTATTTTTGCTTGCGACGACGATGTCGTCCACGTACGTGAAAATGTTGCGGCCCATTTGGCTCTCGAGCACCGTCTTGGTGAGGCGAGAGAAGGTTGACCTAGCTTTCTTGAGTCCCTCTGTCATCCTGATGAAGCAGTACTGCCGAAGTGTGTGATGAAGTTGGTGCTGGCCTTATCTTCCTCTTTCATGTATATCAGGTGGTAGCCGGAGAAGGGACACCCAGCGTTCTTGAAGTTGGCCTCCAGCAGGTGGTGCACTTCGGCTTTGGCAGCTTCTGTTTTCTTGTCGGACATTTTGCGCAGCCGCTGCTTTCTTGGACGCACCGAAGGGTCGATGCCCAGACCGTGCTCGATGACGGCTCGGCTAACTCTGACCAGGTCGAGGGCGGACCAGGCAAAGATGTCCTTGTTTCTAGAGAGACAGGAGATGAGTTTCTCCTCGTCTTGTGAAGTCAGGTCTTCGCTTGTTACGATCGTTTGCTTGGGCGTCGCCGGATCAAGGGGAACTTTCTTCGTTCCGTCGTTGCTCTGTAGCTGCGCCTTAACTTTCTCGGCAGCAGCTGGGCGGGTCACTTCAGAGACTTCGCGTTGTGTTGTAAGGCAGTGTATGTTCTGTTGGCCTGGAACGAAGTCTCTCTCAATGTTGCGCGCAGTCTGTTGGTTACCATAAACTGTTATCACCCCTTGCGGACCCAGAATTTTCATGCATAGGTATAGTCCGTGAATGGCCGCTTCAAATTTATTGATGGAGCCCCGGCCCATTATAGCGTTGTAGGGATAAACCATGTCGACGATGTCGAAGGTAACCTGCTCACTCCGCGCATTGGGTGCTACGCCGAATGACAGGGGTAGTTCAATCTTGCCCACAGGGAAAGTGCCCTTGCCGCCAAAACTGTATAGGGGGTTGTCCGAAGGCTTGAGTAAGCTGTGGCTGATACCCATGTGGTCGAAGGCGTGCAGGAAGATGATGTTCGCCTGGCTGCCATTGTCAACTAGGACTTTGTGCAGGTCCCAGCCAGCCACGCTGCAGTTGAATACCATGGCGTCGACATGAGGTGCACTGCGCAGATCAACATCTCTGGCATCGAAGGTTAGTGGCACGTGTGACCACCTCGTTTGCACCACTGGGCCGGTGAGGGCGACATCGTTGACACTCCGGTAGTGATCCCTCTTTTACCGCTTCGTCTCGAAGTCTACGCTGGACCCTCCGATGATCATGTGGATGACTCCACGATACGACTGATCAGCAAAGTCTTCCTGCTTTGGTGCTAGGGGTGATTTTGGTGGTGTGGGTTCGGTGATGTGGAGGCGGAGGCGGGGGTGGAAGGACTTGTACTTCCTAGTGATGCTGATATACGTGGTTGGGTGGGTGCTGGATATGGACGTTGTTGTATGGTTGCTGGTGGTGATATGTGTGCGCGACAACTCTTTGATTGTCGGCTGGTGGTGTCCGAGACATTTTGTCCTTGGTGGCTTTTATTTCTGGGCAATCCCTTGTTGGGTGTGCGCAGTCTTTGCCGTGAAATAAACACTAAAATCTGCACGGTTGTTGCGCCTGTCCCCAGCCCCGTCCTCGCGTGCCATTACCGTGGCCCTGGGGGGATATTCCTAACGGCGAACGGCTTCACCGGCCGGATGCTAGTTGACTATGTTGTGCACCTGCTGCTGGTTGCGGCTGTCCCATCTGGAGTCTGACTGCGAAGGCCTAGTCCAGGTTCGACTGGACTGCGGAGGGTCCTTGGGCTTTCTTTGGGACTCGACCTTTCGCTGGTGTAGCTCTTCGGATCTGGCGTACTTCTCGAATAGCTGATATAGCTCCTGGAGATTTTTGGGTGGGTCCCTGATGCAGTGACTGTATAGGACGCCAGTCTGAAGGCCGTTGATGGCGTAATGTATCGCGATGTGGTCGTCGACTGAAGGCAGTTGTGGCTTGAGAGTCAGGAACTTGCGGTAGTACTCCCGTAGGGTTTCCTTCTCCTGCTGCTTGCAGAGTGATAGTTTGGCCAAGGCGTCGGTATCGGGTCGGTACCCTTAGAAATTGAGCAGAAACTTATCCCGGAGTCCTTTCTAGGAGTTGATGGACAACGGCGGCAGCCTGGTGTACCAGGTTAAGGCCAGACCTTCGAGGGCGATGATGAACGACTTGGCCATTGTGGCATCGTCCCCTCCGACCGATGCGACGGCGACTTGGTAGCTCATAATGTATTGTGCTGGGTCGGTGCTGCCGTTGAACTTTGGGTACGTCCCTGTCCTGAAGTTGGCGAGCCACGGTGATGCTTGGATTTGCGGGGCTAGGGGGCTTCGCTCATCAAGGTAATTGATGCCTTGGAAAGCTGCGACATGCGGGACGAAGGGCCCACACTGGGGTATGAATAAGTCTCCGGTTGGCGCGTGCCGTTGGAGGGGCGGGCCGTGTTGCAGATCATGCTAGCCTTCGCTCTGCATGAGCGTGATCTCTTGCTCGAGCTCTCGGGCTCTTTGTTCCTCATCCCGTATCATCTGGCGCACTTTGGCTTGCGCGGTGACACGTTGGCGCTTGGCCTCAAGGATGTCTCTCTGTTTTTAGAGGTTGTGGTTCTTGATGCGCAGAGCCTGTAGTTGTAGCTGTTCTTCGGCTGAGATGCTGATGACTTCGCCGTCCTCTGCTGCGTCTTCGCCCTCTGGTGGAGCGAAGCCTGGGGGTGGTGCTTGTGGTTGCCCTCCGGAGCTGCAGGTGCGTACGGTGCCTTCGAGAGTGGGGTGTTTTTGGCGCTGTCTCTTGCTGAGAGCTTCGTCTTCGGAGGCTTCTTGGTGGGTGTTGACTGCGAGGGCCTTGCCTTTTTTCTCAGCCTGGAGTGCCGCCTTCGCCGCTTCGTCGACGGATGGGGCTGCCTTCGAACTAGCTCTCTTGGGGGCCATCGCGGGTGGTTTGTTCATAGCACAAACGGTGGGCACCAAATGTTGGAACTTGCTCTCCTGGGAAAGTGGATCCAACGGGGAAGTGGAAAGAGTACAAGCAGAGTTTAACGTGAGATGACAATTGCCCTGTTAATCTAGCCTCTTAAGGGCACTGTACGGGGGTATTTATAGGTACCCGAGTGTCTAACGTCCCAAGGCAAGGACGTTTATACCCTCAGGTACCCGGACTATCCCCAGAATATTCCCATAAAGGGAGGTTACAGACCATCATTACAGAAAAGCTATTAGAGATGAGGCCCGCAACATGCTTGTCCACGCGGGGCCCGTTACAGTGGGCCGAATTCCACGTGGGCCTCTGGGCGAGATGAGGACACAGGACTGCCAGACTTCGTCGGAGTCTGGCCTTCGTCTTGCAATGGAGAGGACGAAGGGCAACCGCGCCGATCATCTCGCCTTCGTTGGTGTAGCGAGGCGACGAAGGCTTCGCGCGAAGGGTAGCGTCTTCGCCTTCGCCCCAACACCTTACTTTCAACATTTTAATACCAAATTAGGTATTAATTGACCTTGTTTGCATCTAGTCTAAATTCATCATCCCATTAATCAATACAACCATATTTTTACTCTTTGTGATTCCATCCATGACTTACGAAGAGTGGTCGGAGGGTAGAGTCTCCATGACCGAGGAGCAACGACGATTCGAACCTATAGGAAACGGGTGATGCCTAAGAGGGGGGGTGAATTAGGACTTCTAAAACTTTTGCTAAACTAGGCCACAAATAAATCCCTAGAGCAAAACCTATGCAAATAATCAAGCTAGAATGTGCAAACTAGGTTTTGTCTAAGTGTTGCTATCTCTACCGCAAAGACTAAGTTTCAATCTACACTAAATGAGTATGAATACAAGATTGAAACTTAAATGCTTAATATAAATGCGAAAACTTAAAGAGCAAAGTAGAGAAGCAAACTCTCGTGGATGACGCCGGTATTTTTACCGAGGTATTCGGATCCACGCAAGGTCCCGACTAATCCTCGTTGGTGCCCCTACGCAAAGGGAAGCCCACGTGAGGGCCAAGCACCACGGTCGAGTAACTTCGTAGAGAGCCACGGGCCTTCTCCACGCGCAAGTGGTGCTCCGCTTCTGGCTCCTCTCGGACGCTCCCCGCCGTCTCCACTATCGAGCTTCCGGCCGAAACGCCGCGGGCCTCGTTCCCTCCGGTACACGGTGGCGGCCGTGACACAAACGCGGTTGTCACGGTCTCACAAAACTCTCGCCCCACTCGGTACAATTACAACGACTCACGCAAGAGCCGAGGGGTTGTGTGGTTTTACAAAACTCACTCAACTAACTAGGGTTCACCTAGAGCAAGCGCTAAAGCGGTCTAACTAACCTAAGCACTTCGCAAAGCACCTACGCTAATCACTGAGTGATTCTATTAAGCACTTGTGTGTTTGAGCTCTTGGAAATGTGCACTATATGCCTTGGTATGTTGCTTGGGCTCCGACACTTGAGAATGGCCGGTTGGGGTGGTATTTATAGCCTCCAAACCCCAAACTAGCCGTTGGACAGAAAGCAGCAGCTTTCTGTCGTCGGGTGCACCGGACAGTCCGGTGCACCACCGGACAGCCACTGTGCAGTGTCCGGTGCACGCCACGTCAGTCGACCGTTGGCGCCTGTAGCAGTCGACCGTTGGATCCGACCGTTGTCATCTGTCCGGTGCCGACTGTCCGGTGCCCCACCGGACAGACCGGTGCTACAGCCAGAGAGCGCCTGTCTGTGGCCTCTCTGCGCAGACTGTCCGGTGCTCCACCGGACAGCACTGTCCGGTGCGCCACCAGGCGCTGGCTGACAGCCCGCTTCTTGGATTCCTTCGCTGATTTCTTCGGGCTTCTTTTGTTCTTGAGTATTGGACTCCTATGCATCTTTTTATGTCTTCTTTTGAGGTGTTGCATCCTCATTGCCTTGGTCCAATTCTCTTTGCATCTTGTGAACTATAATTATAAACACTAGCAAACATATTAGTCCACAGGTTGTGTTAATCATCAAACACCAAAACTCAATTAGCCAAAAGGCCTGGGGTCCATTTTCCTTACAATCTCCCCCTTTTTGGTGATTGATGACAATACAACCAAAGCAAGCAAATAATACAAGTATTTGAATTAAAATATGCAATCTACTTGCTAATATGCATGATTGTATCCCCACTTAGTGATATTATGGACTTAAGCCTCCCCCTAACTCCATAATTCACTTACTTCCTATTTTAGGACCAAATAAGCAAAACCACTTGAAATACCATTTGTAGATATAAAATTTTAAATTTGTGGTGTTTGGTGTTTGATATAGTTTTCATTGCTTTGGTGTGTTTGATATAGTTTTCATTGCTTTAGTCCCTAAACTTCTCCCCCTTTGGCATCAACCACCAAAAAGGAAGACATTAAAAGCATGTAGGAAGTAAATAAAAGCTTGCCCTCGTCAAGAATTTTCTCAAATGATACCACTGGAAGGATATTAAATTAAACCACACATGAATGATACCAGTTGAAAGGATTACTCCCCCTAAATGAGTGTTCTCCTTAGAAAGAAGTTTCTCCCCCTTTTTAGAGATGAAGAAATACTCCCCCTGACAGAGATCCTCTACTTAGGAAAAAGCATGTGAAAATTAAAGGTGCAAGACATGATTTGAAAAGACTAACTTCCCTTATGCATCGATAACAGAATATGAGTTAACTACTTATGCATTTTTAGCAACATGGAAGCATATGATATGAGATATAGTCTAATCAAATTTTGGAGAAGACATGTAAATGGTACTAGATATAGTCTCAAAAGATACCAATTGAAAGTCAATGGCAAGCTTGAGAGATATGAGAGTTCTTGGAGATTTTGCAGTGGAAGATTGTTGTCTTTCTCCGGGGACCTTATTTTTATTACAATGAGACTATCACATGAAATAGACTTGAAAAGGTGTTAGTCTCAAAGTGTTAGATTATAGAGTAACCTCCCCCTAAAGGTGTGCATACAAGTTTTGAATACTTGTAGGAGACATGCACTTTGATTTGATATCAAGAGGGGCAAATTATCCATAATCCGAACTTTGGCACATATAAGTTAAATGATACACTTTGTAGAAATCAAAATTTTCAATTGATGCATCATTTACTATGGAGTGATATAAAAGCTATGTGCCGTGCTTTAACCAAACATTTTAAACCATGTAGGTTTGCTTAAGTATATGAATTGAAAGCAAGCAATCCTACCATATGATTTACCTAGTATGCATGAATTTTAAACAAAAGTACATAACAAATGTAATACTAGGTAAGAAAGGTAAACTAGATAAAAGGTAAATAGATACGCATATCTAAAAACGAGAAATTACAGTAAAACTAGTTACCTTAGTCATGGGTGGGAAATTTGGGTCCAAAATTTTCACTAACCCACTTGGCAATAAACTTGATCCAATATGATGTATCCCATGATATACATCCAATTTTGCCAAGTCTCCAAATTTCCCGAGGACCTTTGGTCCACTCACTTTCCTTTAGGGATCCAAACCTTCTTGGTGCTTTTCATGGTTGAAATTATTTTCTTTGGCACCCAGATGCGTTTGGCCCCCTTTCCTTTGTTGGCTTGCTTGTTGGCCTTGATTGCTATCACCTTTCCATTCTTTTTCTTCTTGATTAAATATGGTGTAGCAGCCTTTTTGTCTACCTTTTTGATGTAGGTGTTGGAGATTTTGCTTGATGGCTTTTGCTTGAGCTTTTGCCTTTGTTTATCCCCGGTCACCGCCTTGCATTGGAAAGACTTGTGGCCTTCCTTGTGGCATAGCCTACAAATCACAGTTTCTCCCTCCATAGGCTTGTTCACTCCCGCAGTGGTGTTATCCTGTGGAGGTTGGATTTGTTTGGCTTTGCCTTTCTTGTCATACAAAGCCATGCCAAGGCGAGCCACTTCTTGCTTTAATTGTTCATTTTCCTTTGCAACCTCATCCGAACATGTTTCTACAATAATATTCTCAACAAAGACTTGGTTGCAGGGGTTAGAATCATCAAGTAAATCAAAGCAGGAAGTAGAAGCATCTTTCGTAATTATTTCAGGTATTTCAAATAAAGATGCTGCTTTGGTGCTACCAATGTTTTCTAGCTTAGTAGTTAGCTCATTATTGTGTATGCTAAGAATTTCCATTTTCTCTAGCAAATTTTCAATGGTTTCTTGGGAGCTAGCTAACTTAGCCTTAAGTTTATCATTCTTTTTAATAAGGCTATCATCGGTAGCAGTGGATGGAGCACTAGATTCTAATAGCTCAATTTTAGTTGATAGCTCACTATTTAGGTTTGCAAAAGTTTCAAATTTTTCTAGCAAACCTTTGTAATCATTTTGAGAGCTAACCAACTTATTTTTCAAAGTTTTAAGTTGACTTTTTTGCTTAGTGCAAACATCCTGGAAAAATTCTACAGCTTCCGCAAGTTCATCTACAGAGGGCTTTCCCTCACCTTCATCATCACTACTACTTTCATCACTAGAGGATGGAATGCTTTTGTTACCTCTTGCCATAAGGCATTTGTGTGATGACTGTGATGAGTGTGACGAGGACCGGTGGCTGCGCGTCCTTGGAGGTTCATCTTCACTTGAAGAATCATCCCAAGTTCTAACACTTGTTAGCGCCTTGCCTTTGCTCCTCTCCTTTTTGGGTTTGGCCATATTTGGACAGTTGTCCCTGAAGTGGCCCTTCTCCCCACATGCGAAGCATCCTCTCTTCCTTTGCTTTTTCCTGTCAATGTTAAAGAGAAGATCCTCGACCTGCAGGGGCACACCCATTAGATTAATCTTGCGGATCATCCTCATTACCTTTCCGACGCGTCGGATTGTTTCTTCGTCCTCGGAGGATGATGTGCATGGTTGATTATCTTCATTATCATCACTTTCTTCTTGTTCCTCTTCTTCACTTGAGGAACTTGGAGTGGGAGCCTTCTTTTTGCCCTTCCTTTCATCACATGTAAAAGCATATGGTCTTGAGGAAGTTGGCTCCTCTCCCCGACTCATTTTTCGCGACATCTCAAAGGCCGTGATTTTCCCAATCACAATGGTCGGGGTCATGTTGCTCAAATCCTCCAAGTTGTGAAGGATGGTGATAATGCTCCCATATCTTTGTTGTGGTAGCAGGGAGATAATCTTCCTCACAATGTCCGCATCACCTAGCTTATTAATGCCAATCAAATTGAGCTCATTGATAATTAGATTCAAACGAGAATACATGTCTCTAACAAGCTCATCATCTTTCATAGCAAAAGAATTATACTCATTTAAGACTAGGCAATGTTTTTGCTCACGGGCATTGGATGTGTCGTCATGAAGCTCATGCAATTTTAGCCAAATCTCATTAGCAGTTTTCAAGGTAAATACTTGATTAAAAATATCCATGCTAAGAGATTCATACAAACAATTTTTGGCTCTAGCATTTAAATGAATTTCTTTTTCCTCACTCGTGGTGGGTTTCTCGGGATTCTTGAGGGGTTTCATCCCGTCACGAGTGACTCTCCAAACACCTAGATCAACGGCCTCTAGGTAACAAGCCATTCTAGCACTATAATATGGGAAGTTAGTGCCGTCAAAGTGTGGTGGCCTATGGGTATCCATCCCTTCCTCTAAAAAGCGTCGGCTCTTTTAGCGGTGAAGCTAAAGCGTTTCAAATGAGCCAAACCGGCTTTGATACCACTTGTAGGAAACGGGTGATGCCTAAGAGGGGGTGAATTAGGACTTCTAAAACTTTTGCTAAACTAGGCCACAAATAAATCCCTAGAGCAAAACCTATGCAAATAATCAAGCTAGAATGTGCAAACTAGGTTTTGTCTAAGTGTTGCTATCTCTACCGCAAAGACTAAGTTTCAATCTACACTAAATGAGTATGAATACAAGATTGAAACTTAAATGCTTAATATAAATGCGGAAACTTAAAGAGCAAAGTAGAGAAGCAAACTCTCGTGGATGACGCCGGTATTTTTACCGAGGTATCCGGAACCACGCAAGGTCCCGACTAATCCTCGTTGGTGCCCCTACGCAAAGGGAAGCCCACGCGAGGGCCAAGCACCACGGTCGAGTAACTCCGTAGAGAGCCACGAGCCTTCTCCACGCGCAAGTGGTGCTCTGCTTTCGGCTCCTCTCGGACGCTCCCCGCCGTCTCCACTATCGCGCTTCCGGCCGAAACGCCGCGGGCCTCGTTCCCTCCGGTACACGGTGGTGGCCGTGACACAAACGCGGTTGTCACGGTCTCGCAAGACTCTCGCCCCACTCGGTACAATTACAATGACTCACGCAAGAGTCGAGGGGTTGTGTGGTTTTACAAAACTCACTCAACTAACTAGGGTTCACCTAGAGCAAGCGCTAAAGCGGTCTAACTAACCTAAGCACTTCGCAAAGCACCTACGCTAATCACCGAGTGATTCTATTAAGCACTTGGGTGTTTGAGCTCTTGGAAATGTGCACTATATGCCTTGGTATGTTGCTTGGGCTCCCACACTTGAGAGTGGCCGGTTGGGGTGGTATTTATAGCCTCCAAACCCCAAACTAGCCGTTGGACAGAAAACAGCAGCTTTCTGTCGTCGGGTGCACCGGACAGTCCGGTGCACCACCGGACAGCCACTGTGCAGTGTCCGGTGCACGCCACGTCAGCCGACTGTTGGCGCCTGTAGCAGTCGACTGTTGGATCCGACCGTTGCCGTCTGTCCGGTGCACACCGGACAGTCCGGTGCCGACTGTCCGGTGCCCCACCGGACAGACCGGTGCTACAGCTAGAGAGCGCCTGTCTGTGGCCTCTCTGCGCAGACTGTCCGGTGCTCCACTAGACAGTCCGGTGCGCCACCAGGCGCTGGCTAACAGCCCGCTTCTTGGATTCCTTCGCTGATTTCTTCGGGCTTCTTTTGTTCTTGAGTATTGGACTCCTATGCATCTTTTTATGTCTTCTTTTGAGGTGTTGCATCCTCATTGCCTTGGTCCAATTCTCTTCGCATCCTGTGAACTATAATTATAAACACTAGCAAACATATTAGTCCACAGGTTGTGTTAATCATCAAACACCAAAACTCAATTAGCCAAAAGGCCTGGGGTCCATTTTCCTTACAGAACCGATCCTAACCACTCGACATATGTAGCACTTAACCCTTGTATATGTCAACCATTCCCACAGATCCTCCAAAATGTGAACTGGTTTGCGCTACCCGGGAGCACAGTACTCCCCCATCCAGCCTCTTGTCAGGGGGATACATGCTACTCCCACCATCTCCCACGCCCAGTGCGTGATTGCCTTTTCACATATGGAATAGCCAGGTTCAAGCTTACCCTATCCCATACCAGGGTATGTGGCTAGTTGCAAAGTCTCCACCACAATAGGCCTACATCAAAATAATCCTTAATCAACCTGGACAGAACATCACCTGTTCCTAGCCCAAGTCTCGATTTAAGTACTTCCATCCTTAGGACTTATTTGTGTATCTTAGGATGAATATAATTTCATGGGAATCTTGCACTAAGATCCCACCATGAAAATAGTCTTGTAGGTAGAATCATCCTTCCTTAGGATAACCCCTAAGCTAGGCATTATTGCAAAGGACAACCTCTATCCGCAAGATCTAAGCAGGGCTCAACAATTTTGTAAATCATATTTGATACTTCACCAGAAGTATCTATAAAAGGAATGGATTTCAAGGTAGCTAATGCATCAAGGATTTCTAAGCAACTCCTATAAACCTAATGCACATTTCACTAGACTTAAAGTGTGTAAAATCATTTAAAAGCACAAGGAAGGGGCTGCATGCACCGGGGCTTGCCTGGAATAACACTAGGTTAGTGTTTGTTAGACGACGATCACTTGACGACCATCCTTTGTCTTGGCACTCGTTCAGGCCATCCATCCTTAAGTTTATCCACCAGCATCACCTTGCGAAGAAGCCCACGTCTAACAACATCTTGTGGTCGACTCAGCTATGGTCCTCCACATCACGTGATCAACTAGCGCACCTAATGAAATGCACAATGCACATGTATGAATATAAGAAGAACTAACGCAATACTATACAATGTTACACATTAGAGGATTACACACTGACTAATAATTCATTAGAGCTAATCACAAGCAAATGCTAGCTGTCGATATAAGACTAACTACAACATTCGCGCTTCTTCTTCTTATCCGGTGCTAGCTCAAACATCATGAAACAACACACCAAGCATAGATTTTATATCTTCCTTAGCTAAAACAAAACACCGAAGACTAACAATACTTAAGTTAATCAATCTAGGATACCTAGGACTTAGAATAACAAATAGTAGTTTTACAATTAGCTTTAAAATTACTATTCTATAATATTATGAAAAGCATATCAACTAAATAAAGCACCACACTAATTGTTCTAACAAGTAGAGCATTAACAAGCGATATAGTGTTTCACAAGATCACAATTTAAAACCTAAAAACTCAAAACACCAAGGTGCAATGCTCACTACGCAGTTCTCAAAATTCACTTGAACCGAACCTACAATAATATTTGCTTCAAACTAATTAGGACAATGATAAATATTTATTCAAGATGGTTAACTTGACTACCTGAGCGATAAATCTCCATTTATGACATTTAACCAATTAACTAACATAGAACACGACGCCACTAAGCAAAACATCATTGTATAGTTACAATTGGCACAATTAATTCTAGTTGAATATGTCGGCTAGTCGGTAGGAACACTAGACCTATTCCTCATATTATTAATTTGACCACACATCACAAACTTGGCTACCAATATATTTCATCAAGAGATGAAAGCCTCAAAGCTAAGTGCTGGTAAACTAAGAAGACAAAGCTAGTAACTTAATTGTACCATTAATGTGTGCCCTATTACACAAACCTAGAACTTATTCCCATACTTAACATTTACCTTCACTAAAACACTTCTTGCAAGATAAGTGCCTCAAATCTGAATTTAACTACGCAATTGCAGGGTGTCTACTGCATAATTATAAACATAAAATCATCGAATTAATTTAATAGGATTAGATATACACGTCCACTAAACACAGAACATAATAACTACTAGCAAAGCATTACTTTCTCAATTATACTAAATTGACACAACAATAACGATAGAACTTGCCGACTAGTCGAATAATTACTAGCCTATTTTACATGCCAACAACTCGTCCAAACATCACATATATGTCTACTAATATTTTTCTCATGAATAGTACCCTAAGCCTAAACTTCATCACACATCGCGATTAACACATACAACCAATCCATTCATCAATTTAAATAACATGAATAACTACTTTGCTTACCAAGACCGACACGAACGACGATGAAACTCGGGTTCCGGTGTATTGCCGAGCACCACGATGGGAAACGATGGCGTCGAGACTTGACGAGGGAGGGTGACTATGTGGCTAGAAGATGACAATGGTGACCCGCAGCAAGGCAAGTACACGACCGAGGCACGATGCTAGATGACAGAGGACGGCGCGCTACATCCGATCGAAGCCGGGCATGGGGTGCAATCCGACGTCGAGGGGAGGAGCACGACCAGCGGCCAGACGTTGGCAGCGAATGGCCGACGCGACGCGGATTGACAGACGGCCATGGGAGAGGAAGGCGTGCACAAGAACTACATGAATCGACGGCGAGATCTGAGACTGCTGGGCATGCAGTAGAAAGAGCTCGAGGCGCGCTGAGGGAGACAAGCGCAATGGCGTCCGGTGAACTGAGGGAGGAGGACGGCTTGGCATGGTTTCTGGCGTCCGATGGCCGGAGTAGGGACTCACGGTTGGCAAGGGCTGGGAGCGGCTAGAAGCCGCATGAGCGAATAGGGCTGAGGGAATTTCTAGGGAGCCGAGCGCTAGAGATGGGCACGCGTCCCAGGAGCTGGCGTGGGGGATATTCCATAGAATGACGTGCTCTAGTGAGGAAGAGATGAGGATGGCTGGTAGAATAATGTACAGAGTGAGGCCTCCCATGCACGCTCGCAGGATGATAAGGATCAGCTGACGTGAGTGAACTTCTTGAGTACATGCACGGATAGGAGATGGTTGGGCAAATAAAAAAATCTAGGCGATGGGGCTTGCTGCTGGGAGAGGTGAACCTAGGATATTTGTCAAAGAGAACTCACATTGTGGGAGTTAGAGATACAAGGGAGATGGATGCCGAGAAAAGTTGGACGGCGTGAAGAAAATATCCACCAGAGGAAGAGCGGTAGCTTGGACGAGGCTGAAAAGATTTTTCAAAGATTTTCCCACTTTTGCTTTCTCCTCTTACAAAGAAAAATGCAGATTTTTTTGATGTTATAAAATCAGGGTCTAAAAGATGTAATAAAGGATCGAACAAAAATGAGACTGACAACAATATTTAGACAGGGTTTGATTTGGTGAATATTCTGGAGCCTAATAAATTTTTACCTGTTATTTATATTTTTATTTATATTTGAAAAATTAGATCATGGCGAGAAACTCGCGGATCGAATCCAACAAAAATCAGGTCCAATATTTTAAAATGTATTTGATATGGCTTAATATCAGATAACTTTATCTGCAACTCGATACCTGATACCTATGTCGAGGATAATTTGCTAGAAACCAATCACGATTATAAATCCTCGGACATGATGCCTCGATTGACGAGAGGAGACTAAATTATTTTACACCTAAAAACTTTAGTCGTTGACTTCTAATAAGTTTTGTTTAGGATGAAATTGGAAGACTAAAATGAGTTTCCAAATTCGTATTTGAGCAATCGATGAATTTTAAATAATCACCAGACTCGCTAATTTTCGGAACAATTATGTTCCAAACATCACGAAAATTTTTAGAAAGAGTTTAGATGGATGAAAACAGATACGATAATGAAATCATGATAGGCGAAGATGATTAGGACATAAAGGTCATTATCTTCATCGATATCCCGTGCTTAATCCATACTCGTTGTCACACGAGAAATAAACACCCAGGGTGTTACACGAGCTGTTACCTTTCACCAGTTAAAGCAATGGCAAGCTCACTGGATCTCTTTGATGCATAAATTATCTGTGTTTTTTTAAACACAACCTTCAGCCTATTATTTTATGTACTATATGATTTTGCTGCTAAGAGATATGTTAATACGGCCACCCATGTGGCAGAACCTCCAAGTTATTGGGCCCACATGCACCTATCCTTATCCCAAAGACCTCAGATGGCTATGCATGTGCACCAGATAACTTAACAGGATCTGTCCGATTGCCCCAAGGACATCGAATAAACCACTTACAACCAGGACCGCAAGATTAAGTAACACAAATCACACACCAATATTTTTGCAGCGGAAATCTTATTACCAAATTTTACAAGTTACAAAATTTTTACATTATCTTTATCGGAGTGATTACAAAGATATAAGTTTGAAATATATGCTAGCTCAAGTGACCATCCTCAATAAGAAGTATAGAAGAAGTACTTGGACTTATAAGAAGGCCGAGCCCACCGGTACTTAACACCATCATCAGCAGCACAAAACTATGACATGAAAAACAACAGGGAATAAAACCTTGAATACGGAATTACTCAGCAAGACTTACCCGACTAAAGAAAAAACTCTCAAGGGTATTGTTGGGGACTTGTTCTCAAATGCTATGAGTTAAGAACAAGGCAACACAAAGAATGTTAAATGTTAAAGTCCTTCGTCCTTCGAAGCATTATTTCCCTTAGGATATAACGACTCTCGGACGAAGGTTACAAAAAGCGTACCTTCGTAAGTACGACGTATATAAAAATGAAGAAGGATTTATACGAAACATGAACAATGTGAACAATCAAATATATCACCATTACATTATTTTTGTGTTATTATCATGAATAAGTAAAGATAATGATTTATTACAAGTGTACCTTCGGCTTGTATGAAGTAAAAACACAAGCGTGACGCAAAAGCAAATGTCCAGTCCGCGTGAACAGTACGGGAGTACTGTTCATCTATTTATAGGCACGGGTCGCAGCCCATGTAAAATTACATTCAGGCCCTTTACATTTGATAACAACTCTATAGTAATTCATCGGGGTCTAGATAGCCTTTTCCTCTTTAAGTCGGTTTCCTTTTTCCTGTCATCATGCCGAAGCTCCCTTACGTACAGCTTCGGCTCTGTTCCATCCTTCGTTCCCCTTGTGTTTCTTCATACAGTGATTTTGACTCAAGTCCGAAAGGTCCATGTCCGAAGGTACCTGCCCATGTATTATACTCTAGAAACATTGTTAAATCACGTTTTTGAGGACCTTCGGAAGCCGAAGGCCCCCAACAGTAGCCCCTCGCAATATTAATTTGTTAGAATGATAAATTTAGATTGCGACAAGGACGAAGGCTCTGAGCCAAAGGTCCGAAAAAACACCTTCCCTTTGCTAGAATAGCAACAGCCACTGACAAGCGGGCCCTCCAGCACGCAATAAACCAGGCGTATAAATAAGAGTGCACCACTAGCTCATTTGGCACACTTTCTTGCCATCTGCTTTGCCTACTCAAATAGCTCTCTGCTTACAAACGCTTGACCAGATTTTTAAATTTTTAAGCTTCGGCTTTGAGAGCACTTTTCTCAGCACTTTCGAAGATGTCTGAGGGTAAAAAAGCTACCGCTAAAACGAAGCTGAGCCTTTCTGAGGAAATGAATCTTGGCTTTATTGAATCGATAGCAAGGACAAATGCGGAGAAGATTGCTAGGGAAACTTTGGAGGGTTTATCTGAAGATACTAGTGACAGTGACAGCTATGATGTGGAAAGCGGCGGGGAAGACTCCGAAGATCGACCCTGGCGACCAAGCCATGCAGTTTTTGGAAAATCAACTATTAAACAAAGACATCTTGACAACATGAGGGGGAAATACTTTCGGGATATGTCTGTTGTGAGGGCTGACGATGGAGAAAAAACTTGTCCTACTCCAGAGGAGAATGAAGTCGTGATCTTTCGGAGTTTTTTGAAGGCTGGGCTTCGACTTCCTCTGAGCAGCTTCGTAGTTAAGGTTTTGAAGATATTTCAGATTTACCTTCACCAGATTACCCCCGAAGTTATTATAAGAATGGGAATCTTCGTGTGGGCTTTAAAGAGTCAAGGCTTGGAACCTAATGCAAAAAGTTTCTGCAGCATGCATGAATTGTTATATGAGACGAAACCCTGGGGTAAAGAACAGTATCATAATAGTTTCGGCTGCTATAGCTTCATTGCTCGTTCTGGTTCAAGCTCCCCAGTACCGACTTTTCGGAAGAAATGGCCCGGGGAGTGGCCAAAAGAATGGTGTTATGTGCAGAATGATTTAAAGGCACGAGAAGACATTAAAGATATAATCATGCGCCCTATCTGGCAACGCTTCGGGCTCCGAAAATCGAAGGTAGAAATTGACGAAGCGGCCGAAGAATGCCGCAAGGCTTTCGGCTTGGTCTGCTCTTTCATTGGGACAGGGGACTTAGTTCAAGAGCACGTGGCCTACAGGATATGGCCGTTGCTAGCCGATTGGGAGATGCCAAAAGAATCCATCAGCAATCCCCACGATGGTGGTCTGGTTCGACTAAAATATACCTTCAGATTCAGAGACCAGTTTATCGAGCCAAACGACGACTGGCTGAAAAGCGTCGAAGCTACAAGCGATGATCTGCTTGGACTGTATTCCAGAGCAGAAGATAACGCATTATCTGCGGCCTTCAGGAACCGTAAAAAGAAGAGACTAAACAGAGTTTTCGATGCCATTGGGTTCATGTATCCCGACTACCGTTACCCGCCCCGGGGACAAAAAAGAAAAAGTGGAGATTCCGGGAGAGATGATGCTTCAGCTGCCCCGAGCGAGTCTGCGCCGAAGAGGAAAAAAGTAAAAGTCCTTACTCATCGACCACGCTATATTGAACCGGCCGTAGTGTTTGATTTTGGCGGTGAGACCTCTTCGGTGTCCGAAAGCAAAAAACCTGCGATTACGCAAAAAAGTGAACCGGCTGTAGCGCCAAAGACATTATCAGCCAAATCGGATGAGCCGAAGGCTATTAACATTGAAGAGATGAAGGTTGGGAAAACGAGAATATTGGAAGCAATAAGTCCTTCGGCGGAGGTGGCAATGCCGAAGGCACAAAAGGATATCTCGACAACCCCCAAGAGAAAAAGAATGGTCAATGTATTAGATGTGCTAGAAATGATAAAATCTTCAAGCTCTACTCCGAATAAAGCTATCGAAACTTCGGAAACACACACTGAGGCCAAAGCTTCCAAGGTTCAAGTCGATACCGAAGCTGGGCCCTCAGAGCCCGCCAAGGAGAAATCCTTGGAAATCGGAGGCAAGATTGAGAAAGAAACTGCAGAAGCGAGTAAAACTGAAAAAACCGCCATTCCTATTCCTGAAACATTATCCGAAGCTACTAATTATATTATACGACATGCTTCGGGAAAAAGATTATCTGAAAAAGAGAAGCAAGAGGCTCAATTTTATGCTCAAAGATTGAAATATCCAAAGGGGGCCCTGGTATTCAACGGCAGCAGGGAAGAAGACTTCTTGTATTGCCTCCCAGACATCAAAGAAATTTCTGTCTGCCGAGAGATGAGCAAGAGCTTCGGCTTCCCTACACTAGAGGATGGGCTCTCAGTGTTATCAAAAGATGAGTTGGCCAACAGCTTAGCATACAATAGCTTAAAGTGAGAAAGTTAGATTTTTGTATTTAAAGACTAAATCTTCCATTTACTTACACTTAATACCGCATTTTTTGTAGGGCCTTATTCCTAGCAACGCCCTCAGGGCGAAAAAAAGTGTCGAAGATGAAGGATACACCATAGCCTTGAACAACCTTCGTTCCGAAGTGATTGAACTAAGGAACGAAGGTCTTGAAAAAGACAAAATATTACACTCATTGTTGAACAAAATAAGGGAAGACGAAGCTACTTCCAAAGCCCAAGCTGAAGCTCAAAAAAGCAAAATCGAAGATCTTCGGAAACAGCTATTCGAAGCTAAAGAAAAATGCGGTGTTGCAGAGGCTAAACGAGATATTAGTATATATTGGAGGAACCATTTACAAAAAATAGTTGATGAACTTCGTGCATCCAAGGAGAGGTGCTATGAAAAATCTATAGAGTGTGTTAAGAGAATAAAAACTAGCTTCGCCAATGTTGGCGCATACTCAAGCGAGGAGAATTTCATAAGGGGCGATCCCGAAGGCCCAATTGAATGGATCAGCCACGAAGCTGAAGCCTTTGAGGAAGTTTTGAGTGGCCGTGGGGACATATGCGCCTTCTCGGGTGCTAGGGGGATTGCTGCTATCTTGGAGAAGATAAGCTGCGAACACGTAAAATCTTTGGCGCAAACCGAAGGTGTCTTATCTATTGAAGATACAAAAGACCTATCGGCCGAAGCAAGTTTAGTTGGTGGAAAGTTTTTCACCGACATCTAGGAAAATGGCGGCCGGGAGATGGCCCAAGAAATCATAAGAAAAAGTGAAAGAGATACTCACGATGCTAGAGAAGCAGCAACGGCCGCTGAGAAAGATGCGGATCTCGAGAGGCGGATTGGTATTGCTTAACATCTTTTAACTTTATGTTCTAATTTTGTGACTTCGAACTTATTTACGTTTTGCATCACAGCCGTGCTATCTCCTCCCCCAGAGCCCGTCGAGCCACTGGCGGACCTCAAAGCGAAGAAAGAAGATGAAATTATAAAAATGGCCGAAGCTATTATGGATGAAGTTGTTGATCAACTACTAAACGAAGCTGCGGAAGTAGTTTTAAAAGAAGAATAGCTGTTATTGTAAAGACATTTGGAATGTAATATTTGCTGAACAAAGTGTGTAATATTTTATGATTTTGAATATAATGTATAAGCTGTTTGTAATTCAATTCTTTACGATGCATGAAACTTTACGTACATACTGTTTTTGAGCCTTCGGCGAAAAAACACCTTCCCATCTTTTCATGCTTCGTGAAGAATATCAATATTCTGTAAAAATATTATGCTTCGTAAGCAATAGATCTCCTTTTCATATTAAAGTTGACGAAGTCGTACTTTTTTCAAAACTTATTTTGTGCCTTGTCACTTCTTCGAAACAACCTCCGAAGATCAACATTGTAGGTCAACATTGTATACCCTTTCGAAGGCCAACATTGCATCCCCTTCTTGTGCCATTGATGCCATATGATGTATGATGTTATGCTATGCAAATGATGTAATGATGTTATGACATGCAAAATGATATTTGTGCCGAAGACACATACATTCCCTCAGTAAAGCACACAATCTCTTTGCCGTTTATTTTTCGGCTTCACCGTTTATTTTTCGGTGTATCAGCGTTGACTTTTCGCTGTAAGCCTCCCTTAGGAGCTTCTTCGCCATTTACTTCGGAGGTATCAGCGTTTATTTTTCGCTGTAAGCCTCCCTTAGGAGCTTCTTCGGCGGTATCAGCGTTTATTTTTCGCTGTAAGCTCTGTATTCCCTTTGGAACGACTTTTGAGCAGAAAACTTACGCTGCGTTCCTTAGGAACGACTTTTTGTTGCTTCAGAAAACTTACGCTGTGTTCCTTAGAACGACTCTTCTAATGCTTCGGCAAAACTTGTAATGTGATTGTGAACCCCGCGCTCTCTTGAGAGCAACTTTCGTGCTTTACCAACTTTTTGGACTTCGTGAGTCTGTAAAAGAGACACATTTCCACTATGGCCAAAACGAAGCTGTTACAAAGAATTGAAAATGACATGAAAAACTTAGGCTTTTAACGATTGTTCTCTATTGAAAAAGGAAAAATGATAACGAATGTCAGAACTATTTCAGAAGTAGGATATCCTCTTAGTAGATGTGCTTCGATTCTGGCACAGTACTGTTGACTGTGCGAGCTTCGGACTCCTCTCTGAAGTCTCGTTGCTGATGAGTGTGGTGGCTCCCTTCTGGCTGCTGGCCTCGTTGCAATGGTGGTGGAGGTGGAGGCTGTTGCCAAGATGCCTGAGGTTGGCTTGCTGAAGCGACAGAGGCTGCAGGATGGTTACCCACATACTCTGGAATGTACGGTGAGTGGTACGAAGCAGTATGCATGACTTGCTTCGGCTGATTCTGTTGGACTGCAGCTTCTGCTATCTCTTTTTGTTTCTGGATGGTGACGTGGCACATCCTGGTAGTGTGGCCCTTGTCCTCGCCGTAGAATAGACAATAAATTTTTCTGGGCTGATCCCGAAACCTTCCTCCGAAGCCCCTGGCGCCTCTGCCCCTTGGAGCTGGGGGCCGAGGATAGCTCTGTTGCTGCCCAGAAGTCTGGGAGGAATATTGCGGCCTCTGTTGTTGACCTCCCCTGTCGTCATTCTGAGTGGAATGAATTGATCTGACGTGCCTGGGGTGAATTCTCCCTCCGAAGCCCCTGGTCATTTCGGAGAACCTATAAGCTTCCTCCCTTCTCTGTCGAAAATCATTGTCAGCGCGGATGTACTCATCCATCTTCTGAAGTAGTTTCTCCAGGGTTTGAGGGGGTTTCCTGGTGAAGTATTGGGCTGAAGGTCCTGGCCGAAGCCCTTAATCATGGCCTCAATGACAATTTCATTGGGCACTGTTGGCGCTTGTGCCCTCAGACGCAAGAACCTTCGGACA
The DNA here is from genome assembly GCA_029449295.1 of Zea luxurians. Taxonomy (NCBI): domain Eukaryota; kingdom Viridiplantae; phylum Streptophyta; class Magnoliopsida; order Poales; family Poaceae; genus Zea; species Zea luxurians. Next base: position 1,847,381 of record JAOPSE010000026.1, on the reverse strand, counting down.
TACGCCTAGAGATATTCCTCTTGATCTTGCGTGCACTAGAACAAGGCCTGAGCGGTAACCGGCTTCGTCTGAAACCCTTGAAAACTGGTGACCAGCATGTCCTTCAGCTTCTGCCATGATGTGATCAAATATGTCACCATTACATTATTTTTGTGTTATTATCATGAATAAGTAAAGATAATGATTTATTACAAGTGTACCTTCGGCTTGTATGAAGTAAAAACACAAGCGTGACGCAAAAGCAAATGTCCAGTCCGTGTGAACAGTACGGGAGTACTGTTCATCTATTTATAGGCACGGGTCGCAGCCCATGTAAAATTACATTCAGGCCCTTTACATTTGATAACAACTCTATAGTAATTCATCGAGGTCTAGATAGCCTTTTCCTCTTTAAGTCGGTTTCCTTTTTCCTGTCATCATGCCGAAGCTCCCTTACATACAGCTTCGGTTCTGTTCCATCCTTCGTTCCCCTTGTGTTTCTTCATACAGTGATTTTGACTCAAGTCCAAAAGGTCCATGTCCGAAGGTACCTGCTCATGTATTATACTCCATAAACATTGTTAAATCACGTTTTTGAGGACCTTCGGAAGCCGAAGGCCCCCAACAGGTATGCTGGCTAGAGGGATTCAAGGTATGGCTTATCAAGATTCAAAGACTCTGTTTTGCAGAAAAGCTTACTATGAGTGGATCCTTAAAACCCATTTTTACTTGTCAGGTTAGGTAAAGTTACCTGCATCTAAAGTTCTTTCTATCTTAGTTCAAGCACTTGACCTGCACTAGCCGTCTTTTCATCATCCCTTTAGTTCACTGGATTTCTACGTGTAAGTCAGTGACCAAGTCTTCATAACCGCGAAGGTACGGTGATCCGAATCGATTATACTCAGTTGAGGATCTCCAATCACATGACATATGTAGCACTTAACCCTTGCATATGTCAACTCGCCACCGGGGTTCTTAAGACCAGATCAGGTTCACGCCAACCGAGAGCACAGATACACCACCGTCTAGCCTCTTGCCATGGAGGGTACACGCTACTCTCGCCATCTCTCCACTCCCATTGCGTGTTATCTTATTCTGGTATTAGTCTGCCCGAGGCAAAGCTTACCCATGACGAGGCATGTGACCAGTTAAAGGGTCCTCGGTCAGCAGGCCTACATCGAGACGGTCCTTAATCGACTCAGACAGAGACACTACACGGAGACTCCCTTCTCGTGCAAGTCAACCGCCCGGTCTCAACTTTATTATTTTCAACCCAAAGTCTGGTACCTGGCAGAGGTACATCTTTTCTGATGTTGAACCCATCAAGGCCTTGATGGATCCACCATCACAAGTTTTTCTTTTTGAAAACATTCCCACCCACTGAAGCATCATTTTTGTTTTAAAAACAAAACATTTTTGTTTGCTAAAGCAGGGCTAAGCATCATAAAATTCTTTTCGAAAAGGGTATCAAGGAAGGGTAATCAATTTTCCAAGGAAGGAAATGCATTAATTGTTTTAGCACACAACTCCTATCACCTAATACATCAAACAAGGTGATAAAGATTTTTAAAACATCAAGGAGGTGGCGAATGCACCCGGGCTTGCCTGAATAACACTAGGTTAGTGTTTGTTAGGCGATGTCCACTTGACGATCATCCTTGTCCTAGCACTTGATCAGGCAGGTTCGTCCATCAGCATCATCATGCGGAGTAGCCTGCGCTTGGGGTCAACTTGGTTCGTCTTCCGCATCACGTGATCAATTATCGTACCTAATTGAAATGCATCATGCATATGAATTCAAAGATAAAAGTATTTAATGTCTTGAATATAACTTTCCTTCACGGATCTCCGAGAAACTAGGGTTCGCGGAGTCTATAGTGAAGTTCATAGGGCAGGGGAACTAGGGTTTTGGGTTCTAAATATCAAACATGGTCCAAATCATACCAAACTCTACCCAAGGTTTCTAAATATTATTTAGAGTTTACCCTAAAAGTTTAGTGAATTTTGGATTTATTATTTATTCCTTAAAAATCTAGAAGCATGGTTTTTGGTTGTTTTATATGCTCTATAATTTCTTATTTGGACTGAAAATCATGAAACTATTTTTACTAAATACTATGGGAAATTAGGAGTCTAGCAAAATTGGTTTGATATTTTTAGCATGTTTCTGTAATTTTCTATGGATTTCTAAAGCTGTGTGGAAAAAGAAAAGGAAAAACTACTAACACAGTTGGAACCAAACTGGCCCAGCTCTAACGGAAATCGGGGCGCGCCCGTGGCAGCACCGTAGGTTTTGCACAAAAGCCCCCGCCAGAGCCAAAATTAGGAACGAAGTCCATAACCCAATCCCACGAGTCACTGACACATTACTTCCGACCCCTCCTAAACTTCTTGTCTTTTAAAATTGAATCCCCGACGTCGCCGGCGGCACGGATGCGTTCTCTCCGTGACCCCACGGCGGAGGAGAGCCTGAATAATCATTTAGACAGCGGCCAGATCAAATCCTAACCTGATCCGAGCAGCTATGGGCATGTTTTTGTCTCCTAAACTCCCAGAGGGACATGACCGCGCCCATGACGGGATCCCGGTACCGTGGCGCTTGCCCAACTGGTTTAAACACAGGATGCTTCAAATTAAGGGCATGGGGAGCACGAGTAATACACGGACAACACGGTGCTCACAGAAATTGGCATCAGACCAATGATGTTTTTGAGCGGGTTGATATCAGGGCAGTTCATGCGGTGTCAAACCCATGTTCCGACCAAATTAGGGCTGTAAAGGCCAAACGGGCTTCTCGGTGAGCTTCACCAATGTATGGGGATGCTAGAACATCAAGTCTTAGGGATTGAGTCATACCGTAACTGCCTGGCCATGTGAAGCCGAGGTGTTGTCGAGGTGATCACCGGACACACGCGGTGGTTCGATCAGCGGAACATGGCATATCTAGAGTATGGTTTGGGTGACGCAGTACTGCTAATAGAAGCTACTCACTATGGTTAAGGGTCGAAGCATGGATCACTGAGCTGGCTTCTGCCTTCTTTCCCTCTCCCCTGTTGCTCTTTATATAGCCAGTGAAAAGATCATGGGGACTGGATTTTTAAACTGGCAGCAAGGATAACAATGAACAGGAATTGTAGTCGTGGCTCACACAAGAAGATCCACGCAGGTTCACAGAGTATGGTCATGCAGGGTGAAGTTTATCCATGGCCAAAAGAGAGGGGGTAAGGATAGGAGCGCACTGTAGCAGATATTTCTACTGATGATAATTAAGAGATGTGCATAAATCTAAATATCCTGCTACCACCTCATCTCAATCTTCAGCCTATCCCAAAGTTGGACACGGTAGGGAGTAAAAAGATCACAGTTAGATATTTCTGCAATTTTGGATCTACAGCTCTTAACTGACCTACCCGACTTCAATTAGCCTGTTCTCTTAATTTTTAATTAAGACAGATCAGTCACTGTTAATGGAACTTGTTCTCAGATCAAGGGTCTATAAATTTACTATAAATCTCTTGGACCTAATCCTTATAGATTACAAGTTATGGTGCTCAAAGATCGGCTGCAATACACTGGTACCATTTCACATTTCTGAACTTCAGTTTTCAGCTGTTCATCCAATTTTCTTCCTTTCTGACAGGGACAGTTTGGGGCACCATTTCCTCCTAAATCTATATAACATCAGGCCAAAGTTTCTTAATAAAACTTGCTTATGAATACTAGCTCTCCAGTTTTGCTTAGATCAACCTGGCACCAAGTCTCATAGGACAGTCTCTACAAGGTCTCAAAGTTGCTCGGACAGATAAAAAAAATTAGAGCAGATCTGCCTGAACCAATTTTCGGTTTTGCACAGTCGACCCTCCCCTTTCGATAGAGGCCTTTTGGGGTGCCCAAATCTTTCAAGTTTACATAATGTCAAGCCAGAGTCCCTTAATAAACTTTGCTCATGGATACAACCTCTCCAACTTTGCTTAAGACATTTTGGCACAAAGTCACGCAGGATACTTTTTACAAGGCCTCAAAGTGGTGCAAATAGGCAATATTCAGAACAGACTAGTCTGATTGACAGTCTGAAACTGTTAGCCTGACAGCTCGACTTTGAGCAACTTTTTCTTCAATATTTGTACAGGATCAAGCCTACTTGTCTTAGGAACACTTAATCACCTTCTAATGGTCTCTAATATATCTACACAACTCACAACATTTAATCCTCTAGATTGGTCACAAAAAGGCTCTAAACCTAGTTCGATGCCTTACATTATAGGTTTCAGAGTACTGTATGCGGTCTAAAAATTCAGAGTTCTATTAGCTCTGTTTTGGGGTATGTTCTCATGAGATTCCATAAGGTTTTAGGGTTGGGTTTCTTAATTGAATTTATACCCCTATAGTAGTTCTACCACTTTGATGTACTAACCTAGGACAGAATTCTCATGAGTGAAGAGATATATAGCTCCAAAGATGGCCTCATCCTACTGAAATTCAGACTTGGTTACATAGCTTTCATGGGTCTTTTTTACAAAAAGGTTCAAATCCCACTATTCCTCTTGCAAATCCTTGAATATAAAAGTTAGTGGGTTTTAGGTGTCCTTTTTACTTTGATACTTGCACTTAGGTCCAAAAGTGTGCAACATTTGCATATAGCCCCCTAGGGTTTCAGTCCAGGGTTTTCCAGGGGTCCATTTAGGGTTTTTAGTACTTCTAGGGTTTGGATGCCATTTGAGTCTATTCATGGTGACATTTTATGACTATAACAAATAAGTTTTGAGAGTCTAACTCATTTGGGCTTAATTGACACCCTAAGCTCAATTTAGGGTTAAGCGTCCTACCCTAGGGTTGTACCCATGACATTTCACATCAATTCAATTTGTTTGAAATTTCTGCCTAGTGAATGTACTCCAGGTGTGACAAACACATGATATGCCAAGGCTTACGATGTTATGTTCAAGTTTTAGTGACAGTAACACCAGGGGTGTTACAGCCCTCTCCCCTTAAAAGAATCTCGTCCCGAGATTTAGAACGAAAGACTTCTAAGAGTAGAGAAGCATGTAACCCATGTCCATATCAGTGATAATCGTGAGACAGTCCTGAGCAAAGGCGAGTGTCTCAGAATGTGGTTTCTCTAGCGAACATAACACGTATTGCCTTAGGCTAATTTAGAAACATCCACCAATAGAGACGATGTCTGCCAGAGGAACACATAAGGTTCCATGTGTGTAGTTTGCTTTTTCTGATGACACTGTACTATCTAAGTCTATTGAGCAAGCGGTGGATATGCGACTTTACCCAAACAGAATCAGATGCAATCTCTTGGGTAAAACACACAAAAGGAGGTTTACCAACAAGTGGTCACGATAAGTTCATAGCACCCGAGACAGGTGTGGATGTCGAATACTGTCGCGGTTAACATGTGGCTAACCCGAGAATTCAAGTCCACGAAAGAAGGTATAGATTCGAGAGAATACCCAGCGGAGGGATCTGTAGATGCGGACTTTGCAACTAGTCCATTTTATCCAGCACTATTCATGGCTCGACTTGATCACTTATGCTGGAAAAGCACGCGTGAGGCGGTCGAGGCGTGACTAGAGCGATGATTAGGTGGTTATCCATCGACTTAACTTGATTTTTGTAAGTACTTTCTCAGGATGGGTTGAACCAAAGTGAGTTTAGATAACTCAATAAAACGATCTCTAAACTCAACCTTCGTTCATTAGGCAGTTACAAGTTAGTCAAAACCAACTTGTTGAACTACTTTTGACATGGAGCAGGTCCTCTCAGTACCATCGGTAAGCCAAGAATTGAGAGTTCACGCATACTAACAAGAGATTATGTATTTGGGTAAAAATCTATTTGGTCAAATTGTTCATCCGTTTCCTCATGCGAGATGAATTATCCACTTGGTTCGGGAATACATGGATTAAATAAGAGAGTGAATGAACAAACTCCTGCATCTTAGTGGGAGGGGAAACATATCTCCATTTTGAGAGCTAATCAGTTGTCTCTCGACACTAAAAAGCTCCAAGGCTTCACCTTTACACAAAAGATGTAAAGGGAACTTGTATGAGTAGTCTCTACTAAGATCAAAAGAAATAAGACCACACATGAAAGTGGCATGCCCTTTTGATCCAGTAGAGATGATAGATGTTGCTTGATAACTTGACAAACAACATAGAAATTGTTTCAAGGAGGAGGTCTACAGAAGATAACATATTGATATAATCTCATAATGGATTATGACTACTAACTGTGATACTAGCGTGTGCCGAGTAGCGCAACCATGTGCGCCTAAACATATTACCTAAAGAGTGGAGGACAACTATATTTTTTTGGAGTCCATAACACAGCATTACACCACATGTTGGGACCATGCTTCATCGCCGAAGGTCCTGCGGAAAGAAAACAGCTTCGGCTGAAGCTGCTTGAACGTAATGCCGAAGGCACCATTCATGAAGCTTCGGTATTACAGCATGTCCGAAGATGGGGGTCGAACCGACTTAAAGATAGAATGACCTTTTAGTCCTTAAGGGTTTGAGTCAATGTTGTAAACTCTTATGAGGGGCATGATTGTAATTCTTCACAGGCTGTGTCCTGTGCCTATAAATAGTGAACAGTATTTCTTTACTGTTCACGCATTCTTGTATTTGCAAGTGCATCACTCGGGAATTATTACTTGTCAAGGCAAAGGTATACATGTACCTTAAACATTGTATTCAAACATCTTATATTCATATAATAAAATATGTGAATGGTGCCATTTATTTCTGACATATTTATCTTTGATGTTTTACATTTTACATTACTTTATATTATCTTTGTAAGTTTAGTTACGAAGGTGAAACCTTCGTAATATTATATTCATGGTCTTCGTCCGAAGTTCATTAAATCCTTGGGGAGATAATGCTTCAGCGGACGAAGAGCATTTGATATTTAACATTTTTTGTGTTGCCTTGTTCTTGATTCATAGCATTTGAGAACAAGTCCCCAACATTGGCGCCCACCGTGGGTGAACTCACTTCCACTTTTTTGAGCTGATGGCTTCGTTCAACGATCAAGCTGGAGCTGCTTCGGCTCCGAAGCTGGTACTCCCCATAACAGGCGGTTCATGCTCAGAGCCAGCCAACAAGAAGCAGAAGAAGGAGGCACGGAGAAGGGTACAACATGTGGGGGTGCAAGGACCCTTCATCAAGTCAAGATGGTCTCACATTCCGATTACCTTCTCTCAAGAAGATCTTCAACTCAAGGATTACCCACACAACAATGCTATGGTTATCTCTTGTGTGATCAAAGGATTTCTGGTCCATAATGTTTTGGTTGATACAGGCAGTGCAGCAGATATCATATTTGCTAAGGCTTTCAGACAAATGCAAGAGCCCGAAGACAAGATCCATGATGCTACGCACCCTCTTTGTGGCTTCGGAGGGCGGAAGATTGTAGCACTTGGGAAGATTACCATGCTAGTAACCTTCGGATTTGTCAACAACACAAGGACTGAGCAAATTGTGTTTGACATTGTTGACATGGAGTATCCTTACAATGCTATCATTGGTCGCGGAACACTCAATGCTTTCGAAGCAATACTTCATCCAACATATCTTTGCATGAAGATACCTTCGGATCAGGGACCTATTGCTATTTATGGGAGTCAGGAAGCCGCCAGAAAGGCCGAAGGGAATTGGACTGATTCAAAGGCAATCCATAACATAGATGAAGCCGAAGCTTGTAAGCAGTACAAGCATAGAAGGGAGAAGGCTGCTTCGGCCGATCAGCCGAAACCCATGCTTTTATGCGAAGATATCGCAGAGCAGAAGGTGCTGCTAGGATCTCAATTGTCTGAGGAACAAGAGAAAACCTTGATAAGATTCTTGTTCAACAACAAAGATGTTTTTGCTTGGTCAGCTAATGATCTATGCGGAGTTAACAGGGATGTTATTGAGCATTCGCTTAATGTTGATCCATCCTTCAGACCCAGAAAGCAGAGGCTTCGGAAGATGTCTGATGACAAGGCTGAAGGTGCTCGAAATGAAGTGAAAAACTTCTCAGTGCTGGAGTTATCAGAGAGGTAAAATACCCAGAATGGCTGGCTAACACTGTCATGGTAAAAAAGGCCAATGGTAAATGGAGGATGTGTATCGATTTTACTGATCTCAACAAGGCCTGTCCGAAGGACGAGTTTCCATTGCCAAGGATAGATTCCTTAGTTGATGCAGCAGCTTCATCAGAGCTTATGAGTCTGTTGGATTGTTATTCGGGCTATCATCAAATCTGGATGAAGAAGGAGGATGAGCCGAAGACCAGCTTCATAACCCCTAGTGGAACATATTGTTACCTTCGGATGCCTGAAGGGCTTAAAAATGCTGGAGGAAGCTTCAGCAGAATGACAGCGAAGGTTCTCCATTCTCAGATAAGCAGGAATGTGCTAACTTATGTTGATGATATCATTGTGAAAAGCACGAAGCAAGATAATCACATTGCTAATCTGCAGGAGACCTTCGCTAATTTTAGACAGGCTGGTTTAAAGCTGAATCCAGAAAAATGTGTCTTCGGAGTGAAGAAGGGGAAATTTCTTGGTTGTCTAGTTTCAACAAAAGGAATTGAGGCTAATCCAAACAAAATCGAAGCTATCCTTCGAATGGAACCACCAAGTACAAAGAAGGGGGCTCAAAGATTGACAGGAAGACTGGCATCTCTCAACAGATTCATATTTAGATCAGCAGAGAGAAATTTACCATTTTTCGAAGTGCTGAAGTCAGCCGAAGTTTTTCAATGGGGACCAGTCCAGCAGAAAGCCTTTGAAGAGCTGAAGCAATATTTGATAGATCTAACAACACTAACTCCACCAACGCCAGGGGCTCCTTTATTATTATATGTGGCAGCTTCGCACTCAGCGGTAAGTGCAGCACTTGTTCAGGAGAAGCTTGAAGGCCAAGTCAAAAAGCAGGCCCCAATATACTTTGTATCCGAAGTTCTTAGTTTATCAAAGAAAAATTATACAGAATTGGAGAAGGTACTGTATGCTGTTTTGATGGCCTCCAGGAAGCTTCAGCATTATTTTCAAGCTTATAATATAATTGTTCCTTCTTCACAACCGTTGAAGGATATTATGAGAAACCGAGAAGCTACTGGAAGGATTGGAAATGGGCTGCAGAGCTCAATGAATTTTGTATTGATTATGTGCATAGATCTTCGATTCAGTCCCAAGCGTTGGCAGACTTCATTGCTGACTGGACGCCAGGGGCTCAGGAGGAAGAAACGAATAAAGATGCCGAAGCATGGACAGTGTTTTGCGATGGGTCTTGGGGAACCTTCGGAGCAGGAGCAGCTGCTGTGTTGGTTTCACCTTCCAAAGTTAAAACTTGTTATGCGGCAAGACTTGATTTCAGTTGCACAAACAATATTGCTGAGTACGAAGCTCTGCTCTTGGGTCTTCGAAAGTTAAAGGCAATGGGAATCAGAAGGGCCATTCTTAAAACTGATTCCCAAGTTATTTCTGGTCATATTGACAAGAGCTATAAGGCAAGAGATCTGAAGCTTGAAAAAAATTTAGATACAGTCCGAAGGATTGAGGCTTCCTTTGAAGGATTCTCTGTTAAAAACATTCCTCGTGGAGAAAATGAATATACTGATCTATTAGCCAAGTCAGCAGCATAGGGGCTGCCTTTACCTTCGGAAGTATTTTTCGAAACAATAAAAGCACCTTCGGTCGAGCTTCTTGAAAGAGCGGTCCTCAACATATCCCCTGTCTATAGTGAAGATTGGAGAACTGAAATCATCTCTTTCCTTCAGGGTAATTTTCTTTCAGATAACGAAGCTTATAACAGGAGGATAGAAGCAAGAGCTCGACCATATGTTATAATAGAAGGGGAACTATACAAGCGTGGGGTCTGTTCCCTGTTGCTCAAGTGTTTATCCAGAACCGAAGGAATAGAATTGATGAAGGAAATACATGCAGGCTTGTGTGGATCTCACATTGGATCTAGGCCTTTGCTAGGAAAAGTCTTTCGCCAAGGATTTTATTGGCCAAAAGCAGCTTCGGATGCAGCGGAACTAGTTCAAAAGTGTGAAGGTTGTCAAAAATGTGCAAGAGATCAAAAACAACCTTCGTCTCTAGCTCAGTTAATACAACCCACTTGGCCGTTACAAAGGTGGGGCCTTGATTTGTTAGGTCCGCTACCACCAGCACAAGGAAATTTAAGATATGTTGTAGTGGCAGTGGAATATTTTTCTAAGTGGATTGAGGCAAAGCCTTTAGCCACAATAACTTCGGTTACTGTCCAAAAGTTTTTCTGGCAAAACATTGTTTGTCGCTTCGGAGTGCCGAAGGCTATCACTGTGGACAATGGAATGCAGTTTGATTCTGAAGCTTTCAGAGAATTTTGTGATCAAATCGGCACGAAGATCCACTTTGCATCAGTTCGACATCCAGAGTCAAACGGACTTGTCGAAAGAGCTAATGGGATTATAATGACAGGAATAATGAAGTCAATCTTCAATCAGCCCAGGGAAAAGTGGCCAGAAGAATTAATCAAAGTGGTGTGGAGCCATAACACAACAGTGTCAAGATCAACAGGCTTCACGCCATTCAAACTATTGTTTGGTGACGAAGCAATAACCCCGGAAGAAGCCAAAGCAGGATCAGTAAGAACAATAGCTTCGGCAGAAGGCGAAGATGAAGCTGATTACTCTGTGGAAAAAGATGCTATAGAGGGGATCAGGCTTCAAGCTATGGAAAACATCAACAAATATCAAGCTGAAACAATAAAATGACATGACAGAAAGGTTAGGCTGAAGAACATTGAACCAGGACACTTGGTGCTTCGAAGAGTAGCCAACCCTGAGACAGTAGGCAAATTACAGCTGAAGTGGGAAGGACCTTTTTTGGTAGTATCTTCGTCAAGACCCGGTTCCTACAGGTTGAAGGATATGGACGGCAACGACATTCCTAGGTCATGGAATGCGGATGAGCTTCGGCGATATTATGTTTAGCTTGATGTAATTTTTTCTATTCTTTTTTGTGGCACCCTTTTCCTTTCCAAAGGGGGAGAAAGGCTTTTAATGGGGCCACAACATGTAATTTTCCTTATTTCAATTCTATAAGAGTGATATCCCCCAAAAATGTAAATGTAAATGCAAAGGAAAAAGAAAAGAAAACAGGGAAAAGCTCAAAAGTCGTTCCTAAGGGAATGCAGAGCTTACAGCGAAAAATAAACGCTGATTCCGCCGAAAGTAAAAGGCGAAGAAGCTCCTAAGGGAGGCTTACAGCGAAAAATAAATGCTGATTCCGCTGAAAGTAAAAGGCAAAGAAGCTCCTAAGGGAGGCTTACAACAAAAAGTCAACGCTGATACACCGAAAAGTAAACGGTGAAGCTGTCGGGGACCATAATTAGGGGTACCCTCAAGACGCCTAATTCTCAGCTGGTAACCCCCATCAGCATAAAGCTGCAGAGGCCTGATGGGTTTGATTAAGTCAGGGATCAGTCCATACGAGCGACTTGATCATGCCACGCCCGAGCCTAGCCTCGGGCGAGGGCAGCCGACCCTGAGATGACTCCGTCTCGCCTGAGGTCTCCTCTTTCACGGCAGACGCATCACCGGCTCGCCCGAGGCCCCGCCTTCGATAAGAAGTAACCCTGACTAAATCACCGCGCCAACCGACCAAATCCCTGGGGCCTTCAACGCAAAAGGTAAGACTGACGGGCGACCAGACTTCGCCAGAGGTGCCATAGGAGGTTCTGCCCGACCCAGGGCTCGGACTCGGGCTAAGGCCCCGGAAGACGGCGAACTCCGCTCCGCCCGACCCAGGGCTCGGACTCGGGCTAAGGCCCCGGAAGACGGCGAACTCCGCTCCGCCCGACCCAGGGCTCGGACTCGGGCTAAGGCCTCGGAAGACGACGAACTCCGCCTCGCCCGACCCAGGGCTCGGACTCCGCCTCGGCCTCTGCCGATCGATCTCCGCCTCGCCCGACCCAGGGCTCGGACTCTGCCTCTGTCTTGCAGGACGGACTCGACCTTGGCTTCGGAGGAGCCTCCACGACGCCCGACCTAGGACACGAGACCGCCATGTCAACAGGAAGCGTCATCATCACCCTGCCCTGAGCCGACTTGGGTCGCAGAGAACAAGACCGGTGTCCCATCTGGCCAGCTACGCCAGATAGGCAAATGATGGCGCCCCGCTAGACCATGACGACGGCGGCTCTCAGCTCCCTTACGAAAGCAGGAGGACGTCAGCAAGGGTCCAGCCACTCCGACAGCTGTCCCTCCGTCCGACTCCGTTACTCCTCCAACAGCCACGACGCCACACCAACAGGGTGCCAAGATCTCTCCGGCTGCCACCTAGGCATGTACTTAGGGCGCTAGCTCTCCCTCGCTAGACACGTAGCACCTTGCTACACCCCCATCTTGTACACCTGGATCCTCTCCTTACGACTATAAAAGGAAGGACCAGGGCCTTCTTAGAGAAGGTTGGCCTCGCGGGGACGAAGGGCAGGGGCAGGCGCTCTCTCGGGGCCGCTCGCTTCCCCTCACCTCGCGCGGACGCTTGTAACCCCCTACTGCAAGCGCACCCGACCTGGGCGCGGGACGAACACGAAGGCCGCGGGAATTCTCCGACTCCCCCACGACCCGGCTCCGGCCACCGACCGCTCTCTCTGTTCCCCCCTTCGCGCTCGCCCACGCGCTCGACCCATCTGGGCTGGGGCACGCGGCACACTCACTCGTCGGCTCGGGGACCCCCCGGTCTCGGAACGCCGACAGTTGGCGCGCCAGGTAGGGGCACGCTGCGTGTTGACGAGCAGTTTCCCGTCAAGCTCCAGATGGGCAGTCTCCAACGACCACTTCAACCCGGGACGGTGCTCCGTTTCGGGAGCCTCGAGTTCATGTCTCTCGACAGCAGCTACGACATGATACTCCTTCCACCGCCGCGCGATAGCGACAATGGTGGCGGACAACCCGCCCGCCAGCGGCGGAATCGACGACGCCTTTCCCGCGTGGGGGAAGGACGACTTTCGAGCTCGCCCCATCCTCTCCCTCGCCATCGGAGGAGGAGGAGGAAGGGCAACCAGGGCCGAGCGGGAGGCCACGCTCCGACGGCTGTCGAGCAAATCGACATCCCCGGCGCCTCAACGGAGGACACGCTAAGCGTTGCCCTCGCGTTCGAGGCGAAGGCGAGCGTCATCCCCCCGCAACACGTCGACCCCGAGCAGATGGACAGCGCCAGCACGCTCACGGAGGGCCTGCAGGACGTCGCCCTCGTACCCAAGACGACGGCGCGGTCAGCCCCCGACGTGACTTCGTCGCTCCTCGTCGACAAAAAGGTACCGACTGCTCCCCATCTTTCGTCATTTCGACTCGACCTCGGCCCGCCTGGCGACCTCGCTTTGGCGGGCGCTCACATTGAGGCGAGTGCAACCTCTCTGGGGTTTCGTGTGCGGTCGCCTTGGGACCGATTGACGGGTGTCTCGACCTACGGACCCTCTGGGTCCGAGGAAGATGACGACCCCAGCATCTGCTGGGATTTCTCCGGATCTGGCAACCCTAGTGCCATGCGGGACTTCATGACCGCATGTGACTACTGCCTCTCCGACTGTTCCGACGGCAGCCGCAGCCTTGGCGATAAGGACTGCGGCCCGAGCCGCGAATGTTTCCACATCGAGCTAGGGGATCCCTCCGGAGGCGGCTGTCTCGGCATGCCGGAGGATGGTGATCCCCCTAGGCCAGCGCCTCGCGCCGACATCCCGCGGGAGCTAGCTGTGGTCCCCGTTCCGGCGGGGGGTCACGACCCACAGCTCGAGCAAGTCCGCGGGGCGTAGGCCGGGCTCGATGAGGAAGCAGGAGCGCTCGAGGCAATCCGCCAGAACATCGGGCAGGTATGGGCGAGCCAGCCCCCGGCCGGAGGAATACGTCACCTGCCCCAAGGTCTCCAGCACCGCATCACCAACAATGCCAGGGACAGACCGCCACCCGCGTCCGGCGGAACCGGTCAGGACCTGGCCGCCGCAGCGATGCTCCTCCGCGCAATGCCGGAGTCATCAACCACCGAGGGTCGGCGAATCCAGGGAGAACTCAAGCATCTCCTGGAAAGCGCTGCGGCTCGGCGGGCCGAAAGCTCTGCCTCCCGAAGGCAGGGGTACCCCTCGGAACCTCGTGCCGCGACTTCCCGACTCACGCGGGAAGCCTCGGTCTTCACCGGGCGCACGCGCAACACCGCGCCTGCGGCCCCGGGCCACCTCGGCGACGAGCACCCTCATCGCGACCGTCGGGCACGCCTCGACGAAAGGGTGCGCCGAGGCTATCACCCCAGGCGTGGGGGACGCTACGACAGCGGGGAGGATCGGAGTCCCTCGCCCGAACCACCCGGTCCGCAGGTCTTTAGCCGAGCCATTCGGCGGGCGCCATTTCCGCCCCGATTCCGACCCCCGACTACTATCACGAAGTACTCGGGGGAAACGAGACCGGAATTGTGGCTCGCGGACTACCGCCTGGCCTGTCAACTGGGTGGGACGGACGATGACAACCTCATTATCCGAAACCTCCCCCTGTTCCTCTCCGACACTGCTCGTGCCTGGTTGGAGCACCTGCCTCCGGGGCAGATTTCCAACTGGGAAGATCTGGTCCAGGCTTTTGCCGGCAACTTCCAGGGCACGTACGTGCGCCCCGGGAATTCCTGGGACCTCCGAAGCTGTCGGCAACTGCCGGGAGAGTCTCTCCGAGACTATATCCGGCGGTTCTCGAAGCAGTGCACCGAGCTGCCCAACGTCACCGACTCCGATGTCATCGGCGCGTTCCTCGCCGGCACCACCTGCCGTGACCTGGTGAGCAAGTTGGGTCGCAAGACCCCCACCAGGGCGAGCGAGCTGATGGACATCGCCACCAAGTTCGCCTCCGGCCAGGAGGCGGTAGAGGCCATCTTCCGAAAGGACAAGCAGCCCCAGGGCCGCCCGTCGGAAGATGCCCCCGAGGCGTCCACTCCGCGCGGCGCCAAGAAGAAAGGCAGGAGGAAGTCGCAAGCGAAACGCGACGTTCCCGATGCAGACCTTGTCGCCGCCGCCGAGCACAAGAACCCTCGGAAGCCCCCCGGAGGTGCTAACCTCTTCGACAAGGCACTCAAGGAGACGTGCCCCTACCATCAGGGGCCCGTCCAAGCACACCCTCGAGGAGTGCGTCATGCTTCGGCGCCACTTCCACAGGGCCGGGCCACCCGCAGAGGGTGGCAAGGCCCGCGACGACGACAAAAGGGAGGATCGCCAAGCAGGAGAGTTCCCAGAGGTCCGCGACTGCTTCATGATCTATGGAGGGCATGCGGCGAATGCCTCGGCTCGGCATCGTAAGCAAGAGCGTCGGGAGGTCTGCTCGGTGAAGGTGGCGGCGCCAGTCTACCTAGACTGGTCCGACAAGCCCATCACCTTCGACCGGGACGACCACCCCGACCACGTGCCGAGCCCAGGGAAGTACCCGCTCGTCGTCGATCCCGTCATCGGCGACGTCAGGCTCACCAAGGTCTTGATGGATGGAGGCAGCTGCCTCAACATCATCTACGCTGAGACCCTCAGGCTCCTGCGCATCGATCTGTCATCCGTCCGAGCAGGCGCTGCGCCCTTCCATGGGATCATCCCCGGGAAGCGTGTCCAGCCCCTCGGACAGCTCGACCTCTCTGTCTGCTTCGGAACACCCTCCAACTTCCGAAGGGAGACTTTGACGTTCGAGGTGGTCGGGTTCCGAGGAACCTACCACGCGGTGTTGGGAAGGCCATGCTACGCGAAGTTCATGGCCATCCCCAACTACACCTACCTGAAGCTCAAGATGCCGGGCCCCAACGGGGTCATCACCGTCGGCCCCACGTACAAACACGCATTCGAATGCGATGTGGAGTGCGTGGAGTACGCCGAGGCCCTCGCCGAGTCCGAGGCCCTCATCGCCGACCTGGAAAGCCTCTCCCGAGAGGTGCCGGACGTGAAGCGACACGCCGGCAATTTCGAGCCAGCGGAGACGGTTAAGGCCGTCCCTCTCGACCCCAGTGGCGACACCTCCAAGCAGATTCGGATCGGATCCGGGCTCGACCCCAAATAGGAAGCAGTGCTCGTCGACTTTCTCCGCGCAAACACCGACGTCTTTGCGTGGAGTCCCTCGGACATGCCCGGCATACCGAGGGATGTCGCCGAGCACTCGCTGGATATTCGGGCCGGGGCCCGACCGGTCAGACAGCCTCTGCGCCGATTCGACGAGGAAAGGCGCAGGGTGATAGGCGAGGAGATCCACAAGTTGATGGCAGCAGGGTTCATTAAAGAGGTATTCCATCCCGAATGGCTTGCCAACCCTGTGCTTGTGAGGAAAAAAGGGGGGAAATGGCGGATGTGTGTAGACTACACTGGTCTCAACAAAGCATGTCTGAAAGTCCCCTACCCTCTACCTCGCATCGATCAAATCGTGGACTCCACTGCAGGGTGCGAAACCCTGTCTTTCCTCGATGCCTACTCAGGGTATCATCAAATCAAGATGAAAGAGTCCGACCAGCTCGCGACTTCTTTCATCACGCCCTTCGGCATGTACTGTTATGTCACAATGCCGTTCGGTTTGAGGAACGCGGGTGCAACCTACCAGCGGTGCATGAACCATGTGTTCGGCGAACACATCGGTCGCACGGTCGAGGCCTACGTCGATGACATCGTAGTCAAGACGAGGAAAGCCTCTGACCTTCTCTCCGACCTCGAACTGACATTCCGGTGTCTCAAGGCGAAGGGCGTCAAGCTCAATCCCGAGAAGTGCGTCTTCGGGGTGCCCCGGGGCATGCTTTTGGGATTCATCGTCTCCGAGCGTGGCATCAAAGCCAACCCGGAGAAGATCGCGGCCATCACAAACATGGGGCCCATCAAGGACTTAAAAGGCGTACAGAGGGTCATGGGATGCCTCGCGGCCTTGAGCCGATTCATCTCGCGCCTCGGCGAAAGAGGCCTGTCCCTGTACCGCCTCTTAAGGAAGGCCGAGTGCTTCACTTGGACTCCCGAAGCCGAGGAAGCCCTCGGGAACCTGAAGGCGCTCCTCACCCAGGCGCCCGTCTTGGTACCCCCAGCTGATGGAGAAACCCTCTTGGTCTACGTCGCCGCAACCACTCAGGTGGTCAGCGCCGCGATCGTGGTCGAAAGGCAGGAAGAGGGGCATGCCTCGCCCATTCAGAGGCCAGTTTACTTCGTCAGCGAAGTGCTGTCCGAGACCAAGATCCGCTACCCACAAGTACAGAAGCTGCTATACGCAGTGATCCTGACGAGGCGAAAGCTGCGACATTACTTCGAGTCCCATCCGGTGACTGTGGTGTCATCCTTCCCCCTGGGGGAGATCATCCAGTGCCGAGAGGCCTCGGGGCGGATCGCGAAGTGGGCGGTGGAAATCATGGGTGAGGCAATCTCGTTTGCCCCTCGGAAGGCCATCAAGTCCCAGGTACTGGCGGATTTTGTAGCCGAATGGGTCGACACCCAGTTGCCGACGGCACCGATCCAGCCGGAGCTCTGGACCATGTTTTTCGACGGGTCACTGATGAAGACGGGGGCCGGCGCGGGCCTGCTTTTCGTCTCGCCCCTCGAGAAACACCTGCGCTACGTGCTCCGCCTCCATTTCCCGGCGTCCAACAATGTGGCTGAGTACGAGGCTCTGATCAACGGATTGCGAATCGCCATCGAGCTAGGGGTCCGACGCCTCGATGCACGCGGCGACTCGCAGCTCGTCATCGACCAAGTCATGAAGAACTCCCTCTGCCGCGACCCGAAGATGGAGGCCTACTGTGAGGAGGTTCGACGCCTGGAAGACAAGTTCTACGGGCTCGAGCTTAACCACATCGCCCGGCGCTACAACGAGACTGCGGACGAGCTGGCGAAGATAGCCTCGGGGCGAACGACGGTTCCCCCGGACGTCTTCTCCCGGGATCTGCATCAACCCTCCGTCAAGATAGGCGACGCGCCCGAGTCCGAGGCACCCTCGGCCTCGTCCGAGGTGACCTCGGCCCAGCCCGAGCCATCCTCGGCTCAACCCGAGGTACCCTCGGAGCCCGAGGGCGAAGCCCTGCACATCGAGGAGGAGCAGAACGGGGTCCTGCCAGATCAAGATTGGCAAACCCCGTACCTGCAATATCTCCACCGGGGAGAACTGCCCCTCGACCGAGCCGAGGCTCGGCGGGTAGCGCGACGCGCCAAATCGTTCGTCTTGCTGGGCGATGAGAAGGAGCTCTACCACCGAAGCCCCTCGGGCATCCTCCAGCGATGTATCTCCATCGCCGAAGGTCAGGAACTCCTGCGGGAAATACACTCGGGGGCTTGCGGTCACCATGCGGCACCTCGAACCCTCGTCGGGAACACCTTCCGCCAAGGCTTCTACTGGCCAACGGCGGTGGCCGACGCCACTAGAATTGTCCGCGCCTGCGAAGGGTGCCAATTCTATGCGAAGCGGACCCACCTGCCCGCTCAGGCTCTGCAGACGATACCCATCACCTGGCCCTTCGCTGTGTGGGGTCTGGACCTCGTCGGCCCTCTGCAGAAGGCGCCCGGGGGCTACACGCACCTGCTGGTCGCCGTCGACAAATTCTCCAAGTGGATCGAGGTCCGACCCCTGAACAGCATTAGGTCCGAGCAGGCGGTGGCGTTCTTCACCAACATCATCCATCGCTTCGGGGTCCCGAACTCGATCATCACCGACAATGGCACCCAGTTCACCGGCAAAAAATTCTTGGATTTTTGCGAGGATCACAACATCCGGGTGGATTGGGCCGCCGTAGCTCATCCCATGTCGAATGGGCAAGTAGAGCGTGCCAATGGCATGATCCTACAAGGGCTCAAGTCTCGGATCTACAACAACCTCAACAAGTTCGGCAAGCGGTGGATGAAGGAACTCCCCTCGGTGGTCTGGAGCCTGAGGACGACGCCAAGCCGAGCCACGGGTTTCATGCCGTTCTTCCTGGTCTACGGGGCCGAGGCCGTCCTGCCCGCGGACCTGGAATACGGCTCCCCGAGGACGAGGGCCTACAGCGAAGAAAGCAACCAAGCTAGCCGAGAAGACTCGCTGGACCAGCTGGACGAGGCTCGGGACAGGGCCTTACTACACTCGGCGCGGTATCAGCAGTCCCTGCGACGCTACCACGCCCGAGGGGTCCGACCCCGAGACCTCCAGGTGGGCGACCTGGTGCTTCGGCTGCGGCAAGACGCCCGAGGGAGGCACAAGCTCACGCCCCCCTGGGAGGGGCCGTTCGTCATCGCCAAAGTTCTGAAGCCCGGAACGTACAAGCTGGCCAACAGTCAAGGCGAGGTCTACGGCAACGCTTGGAACATCCAACAGCTACGTCGTTTCTACCCTTGAGATATTTCCAAGATTGTTCATATACCTCGCACCCACGCAAAGTTTAGTCAACAAGGAAGGGTCGGCCTCGCCTCGGCAAAGCCCGACCCTCCCTCGGGGGCTAAAAGGGGGGAAACCCCCTCTGCGTCAAAACTTCCCTCGAACAAAAAATCTCTTTTACCAGAACGTCTTTCGTGCTTTTTGACTACTTCGAAAAGTGGGTCCCGGAAACGACGGGGTACACGTAAGCAGCCAAGGCTGACCGAGCCGAGGGACTCCTACGCCTCTGGGATACGGATACCTCACTCATCACCTTCTGCGATAAGTAACTCGCGCTCGGATAAGGTGAACCCGTGGATCGAACGAGTCTTTACGTACGGAAGCTCTTCTGTCGAAGCGATTCTTCGAGCCTTCTAGACCGAGTCGGTGACAGGGCCTCATGGACGGGTAAAAGTACGCGTAAGCGGCAAGGCCGACCGAGCCGAGGGACTCCCACGCCTCCGGGATACGGATACCTCACTCATCACCTTCCGCGAGAAGTAACTCATGCTCGCACTAACATCCCTGCTACCGACGGAAAGTCCAGATACTCGAAACAAGAGGAAAAGAGACGCAGCTTTATAACACAGCAAGGGTGTGTGTTCTGGCCTCGACGGCCGCGCAAGGCCCACGCTACAAGACGATTTGACCCTGCAGGCTCGGATCTTGACGCTGGAAGAGGGCGATGACACCCTCGGCGTCGACAACACCTTCGGCAAGGCCCGACCTAGCCTCGGACGGCGACGCGGTCCGAGGGCCTCCGCTCCGAAGGACGACGTCATCACCACGCTCGAGCAAACTCTGCCAGGGACTTCTCCGAGAACCCGGCCCGAGCGGACGGCTCGGCCGGCCACCTCCAGGGCCTCGGCCGACCGCCTTCCGAGGGCGCCTGCTCGGTCCGAAGCCTCGGCTGATCAACTCCGACGACGATCCTGCCAACGGACAACCTGGCTAGGCTCCGGCCAACCAGGTTTCATTTTCGAGCCAACTCCGCCTCTGCTCGTGCTGATATCGCTACCCCTGGCCTCGGCTCATCGAAGAGCGGCCGAGGGGTTTCTTTAACTAAGCTAGAGGAGCCTCGGGCAACAGGGCCGACCGAGCCGAGGGACTCCTACGCCTCCGGGATACGGATACCTCACTCGTCACCTTGACACGAGGCGACTCATGCTTGGTGAAGCGGTTCAGACAATCAGCAGACGAGTCTTAGTGCTCGGAGATGAGGAAAAAAACACGGCTCCGCGCCGTGGTTACATACATGTTCAGGCCCCGAAAGCCGAAATGAACAAAAAAGCTCGGCACTCGAAGTGCCATTACAAACGGAACTTCGGTTCCGTCCCTGCGGGTACGGACAACCCCCCCCGCCAGGAAAGCCCGTGGAGCGACAAGCTCCGGGCGAATCACCAGCAAACGCGGGACGCCTCTAAGCACCCCGGCAGATCCTCGCAGCCGTCCTCGCCGCGAATGCGAGGAGGAAGACGGAATGTTGCATCCTAGCTGGGCAGCAACAGTTCTCCTTCCCCGGCATGACTGGAGGATGTCTCCGCCGTGGGGCTAAAAGGCGATTGCCACCACCAGAAGCTGGAAAATGAGGTGGCCCGCCGACCCGCGTAGGAGGTGAGGCCCCGGCTCACCTTGCTCCCCGCCCCGGCGAGGATGACGAACACCCTCAACACTGAGGGCGGCGCCGGGACCGCGGTCCGGTTTGCCCCTCCCCACCCAGGAGCTGGTGGTCACCGTCTCGGGTGACCCCCAGCGGAGGAGAGCAAACGGGCTGCATGATGAAAATCCTTGAAGCCGAACGATGGCTGAAAGGTACCAACTCCCACGGAGTTGCGTTCCTCCAACGATGGGGCGAAAAGATGGCGGTTTCCCCCGTCCGGGGGCCTGGAAGACGGAGAGACACAATGCATGGAGGAAGAAGGAGACATGGTCGCCTTACGAAAGGGGTCGCCCTCCTTTTAAAGGCAACTCCCCCTGCTTGCGCCCTCAACCGTCACGAGCTGAGTCTTCTCCAACACGCCTCCAAAGTCCTCCCCTGCGGCGCGGGGGCTGGGGCCCGCCTGTCATGCAGACCGGCTCTAAGAAGAAGTCGAACCGTCGCGCACGACGCACGCTACCACCCAACGGTCACAAGCAATCCTCCACTTTCGCCCAGACCGGCGGGCGAAAGGGGCAGGCGGCCATGCTGGCGGCGTGCAACCGCGCCAAGTGGACGCGCCTCTTCGACTCCTGACAAGCCAGCGCGACGGCTCAAGCCCACGCGTCGTGCAACTGGCGCGCCGGGTGCTGCATGCGAGCCGCTGTGCCACTCGCTCCACCACTGCACCTCCTCGATTGCGGAACCAATACCGCGATTCGAGGCGACCCAGTCCGCGACCCAGCAGCGCCAGCCTGGCGCAGCGGTCAAAAGCGGTCAAAAATGGGCCGGCAGTAATGACGGTGGCAGGCACGCGAGAGCAGCGGTCACGCCATCTGCCAAGCTCATGTCCCATCCGGAGGCAGCAAGAGAACCCCCTCTCACGGCGTGAAGACGACGCGCCCGTGACCCGTACCACGAACGGCTCACGCACGCGCAACGGCAACCTCGCCAGCTACTCACCCCGGCGCATTAACTCCGCGGCTCGACGGGCAGCGCTACGGGCGCGAGCGGCTGGTGACGTTTCGCCTTCGCCAAAACAACCGCGCCGGAAAAAGGTACGCCACGACGTTCAATTTCGAATCCTTTTTCCCTTTTTCCTTCTTTCTCTATCTCTTGCAACAGGGACCGAGAAGGGGGATAACCCCAAAGGGATCCTTCCCCGTGAAGGAACTAGGCTCCGAGCCTCCCTACTGATCAGGGGTTCGAAGGCTGGCCCCCCGAAGGGTTCAACAGCCGCCTCAGATCGCGTGGGCCCGACACCCACTACTGGTCAGGGGTTCGAAGGTCGGCCCCCGAAAGGTCCCACGACCGCCTCAGGCTACTCGGGCTCCGCGCCCCCTACTGATCAGGGGTTCGAAGGCTGGCCTGTTGAAGGGTTCACAGTCGCCTCAGACGCCGAGCGAGGGATGACCAGGGGTACGTTCGATACATAACCAAGGCTCGGGCTGCGCTCCCGAGGTACCCTAGGACATTTCCGAGACCAGCGGGAACGACTCTGTAACGGAATCCCATCGGAGGGAGGCAACGAGCCCTCGGACCCCGTCGCTAGGGGACCGGGTCCGGCAGATCACCCGCAGGTACTTTTGGGCGTGCCTCCGGGCCCCTAGCCGACCCCCAACGAACGGGGCACGGACGTCCACTCGGATTACCCGATTGCAGCTCACCGGAGACACCATGTTCGGTGCCCATCGAGGGTAACATGGCGCACTCCCCCCCTCCTCCTTGCGGAAAGGCGACGTAGGGGCGTATATAAAAAAGCCGAGTCTGTCCCTGATCGTCCTCTCGCTCCGTGCAGAGGCTCGGGGGCTGCTCTCGCAAAACCGGCTCCGGCCAAACCGTTGACGGCGTCAACATACCAGCCCGAGAACTTGGGCCCCGACAGTGCACCTGGGTTACGCCCTGCTCGCATGAGGGAACCGCCAGACCAGCCGAGGTATTGCGCAAGGCATTAAGACCTCGAAGGAGTGAAACCACTCCTCCGAGGCCTCGGGGGCTACACCCGGCGGGTGCGCTCGCACGCACCCACCGGAACCAAGTACCACCGAGAAAGGCTGGTCCCCTTGCAAAAAAGTGCGACGCAAGCCTCCAAGCGAGTGTTAACACTCTCTTCGAGGCTCGAGGGCTACTGTCGGGGACCATAATTAGGGGTACCCTCAAGACGCCTAATTCTCAGCTGGTAACCCCCATCAGCATAAAGCTGCAGAGGCCTGATGGGTTTGATTAAGTCAGGGATCAGTCCATACGAGCGACTTGATCACGCCACGCCCGAGCCTAGCCTCGGGCGAGGGCAGCCGACCCTGAGATGACTCCGTCTCGCCTGAGGTCTCCTCTTTCACGGCAGACGCATCACCGGCTCGCCCGAGGCCCCGCCTTCGATAAGAAGTAACCCTGACTAAATCACCGCGCCAACCGACCAAATCCCTGGGGCCTTCAACGCTAAAGGTAAGACTGACGGGCGACCAGACTTCGCCAGAGGTGCCATAGGAGGTTCTGCCCGACCCAGGGCTCGGACTTGGGCTAAGGCCCCGGAAGACGGCGAACTCCGCTCCGCCCGACCCAGGGCTCGGACTCAGGCTAAGGCCCCGGAAGACGGCGAACTCCGCTCCGCCCGACCCAGGGCTCGGACTCGGGCTAAGGCCCCGGAAGACGGCGAACTCCGCTCCGCCCGACCCAGGGCTCGGACTCGGGCTAAGGCCCCGGAAGACGGCGAACTCCGCTCCGCCCGACCCAGGGCTCGGACTCGGGCTAAGGCCTCGGAAGACGACGAACTCCACCTCGCCCGACCCAGGGCTCGGACTCCGCCTCGGCCTCTGCCGATCGATCTCCGCCTCGCCCGACCCAGGGCTCGGACTCTGCCTCTGTCTTGCAGGACGGACTCGACCTTGGCTTCGGAGGAGCCTCCACGACGCCCGACCTAGGACACGAGACCGCCACGTCAACAGGAAGCGTCATCATCACCCTGCCCTGAGCCGACTTGGGTCGCAGAGAACAAGACCGGTGTCCCATCTGGCCAGCTACGCCAGATAGGCAAATGATGGCGCCCCGCTAGACCATGACGGCGGCTCTCAGCTCCCTTACGAAAGCAGGAGGACGTCAGCAAGGGTCCAGCCACTCCGACAGCTGTCCCTCCGTCCGACTCCGTTACTCCTCCAACAGCCACGACGCCACACCAACAGGGTGCCAAGATCTCTCCGGCTGCCACCTAGGCATGTACTTAGGGCGCTAGCTCTCCCTCGCTAGACACGTAGCACCTTGCTACACCCCCATCTTGTACACCTGGATCCTCTCCTTACGACTATAAAAGGAAGGACCAGGGCCTTCTTAGAGAAGGTTGGCCTCGCGGGGACGAAGGGCAGGGGCAGGCGCTCTCTCGGGGCCGCTCGCTTCCCCTCACCTCGCGCGGACGCTTGTAACCCCCTACTGCAAGCGCACCCGACCTGGGCGCAGGACGAACACGAAGGCCGCGGGAATTCTCCGACTCCCCCACGACCCGGCTCCGGCCACCGACCGCTCTCTCTGTTCCCCCCTTCGCGCTCGCCCACGCGCTCGACCCATCTGGGCTGGGGCACGCGGCACACTCACTCGTCGGCTCGGGGACCCCCCGGTCTCGGAACGCCGACAGAAGCCGAAAAGTAAACGGCAAAAAAGATTTAAATCATTCCCAAGGGGATGAAGGGCTATGATTATGGTGTTTGAATATGTGTTCCGCTATTCATTTGCACGATACATTACATCATGTCATTTGCATTCATAAACATTCATCTAGACATATAGAATCATCATCATACCACACAAAAAAGACAGATGCTTCGGCAATGAGGAAAAACTTCGTAGAAAGAGGAAGTTTTCATGCTTCGTTGTGTACGAAAAGAAGGGAAGGTGTTTTTCGCCTTCGGCTCAAAAGAGAAGTTTTGTCCACAGCAAAGCAGATTGTACACGGATAAAGGAGATAAGATATATTACAAGGTATGTACAAATTTACATAAGTTTTTTCATAACTATATTACAAAGATCTCTCTAGAATTTTTTGCAGGAAAGTTTATTATAGCAACTATTAAGCTTCAGGCCGTCATACTTCAGCTTTGTTATACTTCAGCTTCGTCATCCTGCACATATTAAAAAGCAGAATAAGAAAGGTGCAAATTTCAAGGAGAAGGTAAAAGTAACAAATATAAGTTCTGTTGGGGGCCTTCGTCCTCCGAAGGTCCTCAAAAACATGATTTGACAATGTTTTCCAAGTGGATTATGTGAACAGGTACCTTCGGACTCAGAATTATGAACATGAAGTATGGTCAGGACGAAGCCTGGACCAGACGAAGGACGAGCTGATTACCAAGCTCCACGAAGGATGATGCACAGCCGAAGCTGTGCGCAGGGAAGCTTCGTCGCGATAGCAGAAAGGGGAACCGACTTAAAGATGAAAAGACTACGTGGGCCTTGACAGATTTCCATAAGTCATTAACGAATGTAATGGACATGGATGTAATTTTACGTGGGCTGCGTCCCGCGTCTATAAATAGATGAACAGTACTCCCGTACTGTTCACGCTGACTTGGCATTTGCTTTTGCGTCACGCTTGTACTTTTACCTTCTCTCAAGACTGAAGGTATATTTGTAATTTGAAATCATTTCTATTTCTTCATGTTAATAAAATAGAAATGATTCTATGATGTTTATATTATATTTCATGCTTTATATGAATCCTTCGTCATTACTTGTTATATTTACGAAGGTATGTCTCTTGTGACCTTCGTCCGAAACTCATTATTTCCCGAAGGGGAATAATGTTTCGAAGGACGAAGGACTTTAACACTTAACACTTTTTATGTTGCCTTGTTCTTAACTCTTAGTATTTGAGAACAAGTCCCCAACATTGGCGCCCACCTCCGGTGAACTCACTTCCACTTCGAGCTTTTTGAACACCTTCGGAAGCTATAGACCTTCGCCATGGCGCCGAAGAAAGCTTCAGCGACTGGGGCTGCAGCATTGCAACCGCTGGACCACAACCAGGAGACCGTCTCTCTTCGGGAGGCCCGAACCCAGAAGAGGAAGGCCGTCAGCCCGACGCTTCAGGAGGATGAACTAGACCAAGAAATCAGGGATATGGAGATGCTTCATCAACAGGTGCAGAGGAAGAAAGAGAAGATGGCCAGGCTAGCTGAGCTGCAAAGGCAGATAGACGAAGCTTCTGAAGAAGTCCGTCATCTTACCCACGATGAGCAAGACCGAAGGCCTCAACAAAAAGACCTTCGTCAGGAGGGCTTCTTCAACGAAGATGACTGGTATGAAAATTTCCATCATGGAAATTTTGTTTTCGATGATGCCTCTCCTCTGTCCGCTGAGCTGCAGGCTACACCCTGGCCTTCATCCTATAAGCCACCCCAGCTTCCTATGTTTGACGGCCACTCAGACCCGAAGCAGTTCTTGATGAGCTACGAAGCAACAGTGTCTTCGTATGGGGGCAATGCTGCAGTCATGGCAAAGTCCTTCGTCATGGCCGTCAGGAGTGTTGCTCAGACCTGGTATTCTTCCCTTCGACCAGGAACTATTACCTCATGGCAGAAGCTGAAGGATATGTTGTTAACCAGCTTTCAAGGATTTCAGACGAAGCCGGTTACTGCTCAAGCCTTGTTCCAGTGCACTCAGGATCATGAGGAATACCTTCAGGCGTATGTCAGAAGGTTCTTGCGTTTGAGGGCACAGGCACCAACGGTGCCCAATGAAATTGTCATCGAAGCCATGATCAAGGGGCTTCGTCCTGGACCTGCAGCCCAATACTTTGCTAGGAAGCCCCCTCAGACTCTGGAGAAGCTGCTCCAAAAGATGGACGAGTACATTCGTGCTGATAATGACTTTCGCCAAAGAAGGGAGGAGGCCTTCAGATTTTCTGAGATGACCAGGGGCTTCGGGGGAAGATTCTATCCGAGGCATGTCAGGTCCATCCACAACACTCAAAATGATGATAAGGGGAGTCAGCAGAACAGGCCGCAGTGCTCCTCACAGGCTTCGGGGCAACAGCAAACTTTCTTTCGGCCACCAGCTCCAAGAGGCAGAGGCGCCAGGGGCTTCGGCGGGAGATTTGGAGATCAACCAAGGAGGACATTTTGCTTATTCTGCGGTGAGAACAAGGGCCATACCACCAGGATGTGCCATGTCACCATCCAGAAACAAAAGGAGCTAGCAGAAGCTGCAGCGCAACAAGGACAGCCGAAGCAGGTCATGCATACTGCTTCGTACCATCAGCCTTACATCCCGGAATATGTGGGCAACCACCCTGCAGTTTCCGTAGCTTCGGCGAGTCAACCTCAAGCTTCATGGCAACAGCCCCCGCCTCCACCTCCGCTGCAACAAGGCCAACAGCCAGAAGGGAGCCAATATGTTCCGCACCAAAGGGATCTCAGAGAGCAATCTGAAGCTCGCACAGTCAATAGTACTGTGCCAGAATCGAAGCACATTTATTGACAGATATCCTACTTTGATAACAGTCTTTTCCGTTTAAGTTCCATTTTCTGTGTAATAAAGAACATTTCAGTTTTCATATAATAGTTTCGTGGTTGGTTATGAGGAAAATCTATCTTCTCCACAGGCTTAAGTTGCTGAAGCTTAAATATTTGCGGTAACAAGGAGGACCTTCGAATTATTAATCCTTCGAAGCAACAAAAAGTCGTTCTAAGGAACGCAGAGTAAGTTGCCGAAGTTACAAAAAGCCGTTCCAAAGGGAGCGCAGTGTAAGTTTTTTGCTCCAAAGACGTTCCTAAGGGAATGCAGAGCATACAGCGAAAAGTCAACGCTGATACCGCCTAAGTAAAAGGCGAAGAAGCTCCAAAGACATTCCTAAGGGAATGCAGAGCTTATACCGCCTAAGTAAAAGGCGAAGAAGCTCCAAAGACGTTCCTAAGGGAATGCAGAGCTTACAAATATATTTTGTGTATATCTTCGAAACAAATGTCATTTGCATAACATAACATCATCACATCATTTTGCATAGCATAAGCATCATACATCATGTTGCACATGGCAAAAGAAGGGGACACAGTATCGACCTTCGAAAGGATGCTTTGAGAAAGAGCAAATTGTGTAAAGTCACGAGGGAATACAATGATAATCTTCGGAAAATAGCTTCGGAGAATGTTTACACGAAGCATGGATGTGATTTATCAGAACAGTTTTAACGGAGAATGTTTTCTTCACGAAGCATGAAAAGAAGGGAAGGTGTTTTTTCGCCGAAGGCTCAAAAATGGTATGTATGTAGAATTTCATGCATCGTAAAGAATTGAATAACGAAAAGAGACTTGTATATTACATTCAAATGTACAAAATATTACAAAGATCACACTTCCAATGTTTTTTCTAATAACATTTAGTCTTCTCTTAACACTGCTTCGGCGGCCTCATTTAGAAGTTGATCAACAACTTTATCCATGATAGCTTCGGCCATTCGTTTAATCTCGTCATCTCCTTTTGTGTGAGGGTCGGCAGTTGATCCAGCAGGTTCTGAGGGAAGAGAACATTTCTTCATTACTATTACAAATCGCGAGCAAAGTTTGAAATAAAAATTACAACACAATAAGAACGACTAATTAATACCTATTTGCCCTTCGGCAGCTTCTGTCACCTTTCTAGCATCATGGATGCCTTTTTCACTCCTTTGAATGATTTCTTGCGCCATTCCTCGGCCACCGTTGTTCCAGATATCAGTAAAGAATTTGCCACCAACCACGCTTGCTTCGGCCGAGGGGTCTTTGATGTCTTCGGAGGATAAGGTAGCTTCGGACTGAGCTAAAGATTTTACATGCCCGCAACCCTTCTTCTCTAAGACAGAAGCAATTCCCCTGGCGCCCGAAAAAGCGCAGATGTCGCCACGACTACTCAAAATCTCCTCGAAGGCCTCTGCTTCGTGACTAATCCATTCCAGTGGACCTTCGGGATTGCCTCTTGAGAAATTCTCTTCGCTGGAAAAGGCGCCCACGCTGGCGAAGCTGGTTTTAATTTTATTCACGCATTCCATGGATTTTTCGTAGCATTTTTTCTTAGAAGACCGAAGCTCTGTCACGGTTGCCTCCAAATGATCAGCCCATTGGTCGCTGCATTCCCGTCTTGTTTCTTCAAGCATGCGCTCTTCTTTCGCCCGGGCCAGTTGTTTCTGAAGATCTTTAATCTCGCGTTTGAGAGCTTCGGTCTGAATCTTCGCAGCAGCTTCGTCCTTTTTTACTTTGTCTACTAATGTAAGCAGAATTTTGTCTTTTTCTAGAGCTTCGTTTCTCAGTTTAATAACTTCTGAACGTAAATTGTTGAACGCAATTTCGTAGCTTTCATCTTCGGCGCTCTTTTGTGCTCTTAATGCGTTGCTTAGAATTAAACCCTATACAAAAAAAGAATCTATATAAGAATAAAAGAAAGAATTACGTAATAAAATTTTTTTCAAGCGTCTAATTCCCATACCTTTAAGCTATTGTATGCAAGACTATCTGCGAGATCTTCCTTCGTCATAGCACACAATCCAGCTTCGAGCTTCGGGAAACCCATACTTCTAGCCATCTCCCGGCAGACAGATAATTCTTTGTTATCAGGGAGGCAGTATAGGAAGTCATCTTCATTTGTCCCATTGAATACTATCGCCCCCTTCGGATACTTTAGCTCTCTAGCATAGTAGTTAGCTTCGTAAGTTTCCTCTTCGGATAATTTCTTCCCCGAAGCATGTCGCACGATGTAATCGCGTGCGCTGGAAGGAGCTTCGGGGGCGGCAGTGTCAATTTCTTTAACCAAAGCTGGTTCTGATATTTTCTCGGTCTCCAAAGATTGTTCTTTGGTGGGCTCTGAGGGCCCAGCTTCAGCTTCAGGTTGTTGTTTCGAAGCTTCAGCAACTTCAGCTTCGGTAGACACTTCAGCAACTTCAATAGTCCCTTTTGGAGTTGTGCTTGAAGACTTAATTGTCTCCAAAACATCTAACACGTTCACCATTCTTTTTCTTCTCGGGGTCACCGACGGCCCCTTTTGATTTTTTGTTGTTTCAACAGTTGCTGAAGGACTTAAGATTTCTGATATTTTTCGCTCTTCAATCTTCGGTTTTTCTGCTTTTTCTGCCAGAAGCGCTTCAGTTTTCTCTTCTATCTTCGGCACTGGAGCTGGTTCTGTAGCTTCAGAGGCCAAAGAGACTTCACCAATAAATTTTGGCACTATGGCCGGCTCAATAAAGCGCGCTCGGTGGGTGAGCACCTTCATCTTTTTCCTTTGCGGCGCTGGCTCACTAGTGGCACTTGTGGTAGCTTCTGTCGCAGGAGAAGGAATTTTTCTTTTGCGACCCAGTACCGGATAATGATAGTCAGGGTAGACAAACCCGACTGCGTCGAATACTCGGTTGAGCCTTTTCTTCTTTCGGCCTCCGAAGGCTGCTGATAACGCAGTATTTTCGGCCTTCGAATATGCCCCAAGCAGTTCGTCACTTAATGTTTCAATGCTTTTCAACCAGTCATCATCAGGTTCAACAAATTTATCTGCATATTTGAATGTGTATTTCAGTCTGACCAGTCCGCCTTCGTCGGAATCTCTGATGGTCTCCTTCGGCATTTCCCACTTTTCTGCAAGTGGCCACACCCTGAAAGCAATGTGCTCTTGGACCAAGTCCCTTGTCCCAATGAAAGAGCAGATTACGCCGAAGGCCCTTTGGCATTCCTCGGCCGCTTCATCCATTTCAACCTTCGGCCTTCGAAGTCCGAAGCGTTGCCAGATGGGGCGCATAATGATACTCTTGACATTTTCTTGCGCTGTTAAGTCATTCTTTACATAGAACCATTCAGTCATCCAGGCTCCGGGCCACCTCTTCCGAAAAGTTGGCACAGGGCGGCTTGACCCGGAGCGGGCACCGAAGCTGTAACACCCAAAATTGTTGTGATATTGTTCTTTTCCCCAGGGCTTCGTCTCATATAACAACTCATGAATGTTGCAAAAACTTTTAGCATTTGGTTCTAAACCTTGGCTTCTTGCAGCCCAGACAAACATCCCCATTCTTATGATAGCTTCGGGAGTAAGTTGATGAAGGTAGACTTGAAATGTTTTTAGTACCTCAACAACAAAGTTGCTTAGCGGGAATCGAAGCCCAGCCTTGAGAAAGCTTCGGAAAATTACAACTTCATCTTCTTCGGGGGTGGGAGAAGTCTTTTCTCCAGCATCAGCCCTCACAATAGATATATCTCGAAAATACCGCCCCCTCATATTATCAATATGGCTCTGCTTAATAGTAGTTTTCCCGAAAACCGTGTGACTTGGTCGCCATGGTCGATCTTCGGATTCTTCCCCACCACTTTCTACATCAAAACTGTCGCTGTCATCAGTATCTTCGGACAAACCTTCAAGAATTTCCTTGGTGATTTTCTCTGTGTTGGTTTCCGCCATCGCTATAAGGAACCCCAAGTTCTTCTCTTCGTCGAGGCTCAGCTTCGTCTCGGCAGCGATCTTCTTACCTTCAGACATCTTCGGAAGTGCTGAAAAACTGTTTTCAAGGCCGAAGCTTTAAAAACAAAAAGATCAGCAAATCTTAGTGCACAAGAGCTAAAAATGTAGTGGGCCGAAGCAGATAGCAAGAGCGTGTACCAAATAAGTTTGCGGTATGATCTTATTTATACGCCCAGGGCGTTGAAAATTGAAAGACCCCACTTGTCAGTGAATGTTGCTATTCTAGCAAAGGGAAGGTGTTTTTTCGGACCTTCGGCTCAAGGCCTTCGTCCATATCGCAATCTGAATTTATTATTAACAAATTAATATTGCGAGGGGCTACTGTTGGGGGCCTTCGTCCTCCGAAGGTCCTCAAAAACATGATTTGACAATGTTTTCCAAGTGGATTATGTGAACAGGTACCTTCGGACTCAGAATTATGAACATGAAGTACGGTCAGGACGAAGCCTGGACCAGACGAAGGACGAGCTGATTACCAAGCTCCACGAAGGATGATGCACAGCCGAAGCTGTGCGCAGGGAAGCTTCGTCGCGATAGCAGAAAGGGGAATCGACTTAA
This sequence comes from Zea luxurians, assembly GCA_029449295.1. Taxonomy (NCBI): domain Eukaryota; kingdom Viridiplantae; phylum Streptophyta; class Magnoliopsida; order Poales; family Poaceae; genus Zea; species Zea luxurians. Next base: position 1,815,406 of record JAOPSE010000026.1, on the reverse strand, counting down.
AGATGAAAAGACTACGTGGGCCTTGACAGATTTCCATAAGTCATTAACGAATGTAATGGACATGGATGTAATTTTACGTGGGCTGCATCCCGCGTCTATAAATAGATGAACAGTACTCCCGTACTGTTCACGCTGCCTTGGCATTTGCTTTTGCGTCACGCTTGTACTTTTACCTTCTCTCAAGACTGAAGGTATATTTGTAATTTGAAATCATTTCTATTTCTTCATGTTAATAAAATAGAAATGATTCTATGATGTTTATATTATATTTCATGCTTTATATGAATCCTTCGTCATTACTTGTTATATTTACGAAGGTATGTCTCTTGTGACCTTCGACCGAAACTCATTATTTCCCGAAGGGGAATAATGTTTCGAAGGACGAAGGACTTTAACACTTAACACTTTATGTTGTCTTGTTCTTAACTCTTAGTATTTGAGAACAAGTCCCCAACAAGTTCCTTACCGGCTTAAGGTGACTTCGAGCTTCGTCACCAGCCATTTTTCGCCCGCCATTTACCCAAATCTGGGTCATAAATCTATTTCCGATGCTTCGGGCTAGGCTTGGGATATCAATCAAATCTGATGCTGATAAGCTGAAGTTTGGTCTATTTACAATTTTTCCATGTGTATAGCCAGCCTTCAGAAAAGCGGTAGCTGTGCCTCGAGAAGCTACCAGGGCGCAGAAGTCAGCATGCCCAGCGATAACTTCGTCAAGAGCGTCAACCTCGCCTTCAATATATTCCAACGTGCTGGGCAAGTTTTCAGCTGAAGGTGTAAATTTTTCAGAACTGGCTCCGATAGAGTGAAACACATCCTTCAGCCGCTGCACGCATCGGCTGCCGAAATTTAGGCATCTCTCTTGAAGTTCCTTCAATGATTTTTGCAAATTTGAATTTTTCTCGATCTCAGTCTTGAGACTTGTTTCAAGGTCCTTCTTTTCTTGCTCATATTTTTCTGACTGTTTGAGTAATTCATTCTTTAAACTGTCATTTTCGGCTTGGACCTCAGGCAAGGAGCCTTCCATAGATTGAATAACAAAGTCTTTCTTTTCTAAGGCACCTTCGTGTTCTTTAGCTACGATTTCAAGGTCTTGAATGGTGAAGTCTTTCTTCTTCAGAACAGCTTCGTAATTTTCAGCTTTTTCTTCTAAATCTTTGATGATAGCTTTGTTCTTCTCCTCTTCAAGATCTTATTGCATTTTTAGCACTTTACTTAATAGTATACTCTGCCAAAGCAACCTTCGTCAGAAAACGACCTAAAAATAATAATAACAATAAAATCGTAATAATATTTTTTACCTTAAAATTAGCATAAAGCAGGCTACTGGTGATATGGTGTCGCTGGTACCTGCAGAGGTCCGCCTCTATCTTCGGCAGGCCAATGCTTTTAGAGAAGGTTCTAACAATTTTGGCCTCAGTGCGATTCCGAAGGCATCTTAGCTTCCCTTCATTGACCCCACCAAATAGCATAGACCCTGGTTTATATCCACGGGATATGGCATATTTTTTCAGCTCTTCTTTTTCAGCACCTGTTAATTCTTGTCCAAGTAAATCTTGAAAGTTAAAATTTCCTCCCTCCAAAATTTCTTCAACCTACTCTTTTCCTTTTTCAGTAGCCGTGCTCACTGCAGCCACAGCAGCTTCTTCTTCAGCCATTTTTAGAAGTATATTGTCAATAACATCAAGTGTGGTTTCTAGGTTTGAATCTTCGGTGGTCCCGGCTTCGGCGCCGGTACCTTCGGCTACGGTAGCTTCGGCTCTGGCGGTTGCAAATTCAGCGGTTTCGGCCCCGGTAGCGGCGGCTGCGGCGGCTTCGGCTTCGGCGGTCTCGGCAAAAACAATTTTTGACTCCATTGCCGGTGGCGGTGTCTGATGAATCACATCTGTTACTTGGATAATTCTTCGTTTTTTCGGCTTTACAGGGCTTTCTGCTACCGAAGCTTCTTTGTCCTTCTGAAAAAACTTCGTCAGTTGCGGCGCCAGCGGACTTAGCTTGACAGGCAAGGGTTCAGTCATTACCTTCAGGATCTCTTCTACTTCGGCAACAGAAGGTGTCGCAGGAGTTTCCTCCTCTTGGACCAATGTTTTTGGTTCCGGAGATGCAATTTTCCTTTTTCTTGAAGCAGCTACCTTCGGCTCAGGGCTCACCTTTTCAGAAATTTCCTTTTTCTTTTTGGCCAATCTGGTGCTTTCTTCGTCAAGGGCGCTGGCAATTCTTTTTCTCTTCGGGCCTCCGGCATCTCCGCCCAATTGCTCGTAATCAGGATAGTCAAAATTCAAGGCATAGCACCCGATTCAACCTTCGCTTCGGGCGACTACCGAAGGCTGCTGTCATCAACTGATCTTCCTTCTTAAAATAATTTCCAAGGATATCGTTGCACATAATATCGATTGTGTCTAACCATTCTTGGCAGGGTTCTTTAAAGTTTTTCTTAAACTTGTAGTAATAGGGTAATCGAACAAGTTCGCCCTTTTTCTTTTCCCCCTCCAGCTTCGGCATCTCCCAATCCCTCATTGTTGGGAACACTTTAAAAGCCAAAAATTCTTGCACCAAGTCCCTAGTGCCAATATGTTCTGAAATTATTCGAAATTCACCCAAAGCAATTTGGCTCGGGCTTCCACTTATCATGTTGCATCGGGGCCTCGTTTCTCCGAAGGTTAGCTCTAGTGGACTTTGGACCAATTTATCTTCATCTTTATCAACTTTAACATAAAACCACTCAGACTTCCATCCGGCTGGCCATTTGCTTCGGTAGCTTATCACTGAAAACTTCGAAGTTTTACGATAAGCAAAGTTGTAACATCCAAAATTTTCATGTAACCCATCTCCTCTAGCCTTAGTCTGATAGTGTAGTTCATGGACTCGGCAGAAACCTTCGCCGAACGGTTCCACTCCCTGGCTACGAAGCGCCCAGATATAAACACTTAATCTAACAATAGTGTTAGGGGTCAGCTGATGAAGGTAAACCCCAAACTTCTTCAACACATCAGCAATCATCCCATTCAAAGGAAATCTGAATCCTGCTTTGAATAAGCTTTTGAACACTACCACCTCATTCTTTCCCGGCTTCGGAGTAGTTTCCTCTCCGCCAAAACGAACCAGCTTCTTTTTTGCTTCGCTGAAGTAGCCCATCTTCACCATTTTTGGAAGATCAGCTTCAGAGATGGTGGACTTTCCAAAGTCCAAATGACTAGGTTTGCTTGGCATCCCGCAGTTGTACTCATCTTCAGAACCAACTTCTTCAACATCAGCTTGTGTTGTTTCGGCAGCAGGTGTGTCCTCTCCTGTAACTAGCCCGGAGCGCTTCATCGCTTCAGAAATCGGAACAGTTTCAGCAGCTTCGGCTTCGTCTCCTTCGTGCTCAACTCTAGCAGTAGAACACACTCTGGCCATTTGATTTTGAATTTCTTGAAAATTTCTTGGAAATTAATAACCTTTCTTCCGAAGCTCTTCTTCTGACGAAGCAGGCACCGAACTGGAGCTTCGTTTGAATGCGAAAGTCAAGCTTCGGCTATGGTTAAATTTTTGGCAGCAAAACAGTGCAATAGCAATGAATGCTGTGGTAACTTCACACCTACCTGTCTGTTTATATAGTGCTGCAGGTAAGAAGGTGAATCGTCAGGATTTTTACACCAGGCAAACAGTTGCTCGCACCCGCTGCACGGTGGGCCGCAAAGATCAAAATAGTGAACCTACATGGTGGGACCACTACGCGCTCGAAAACTGTATCGTTTCTCGACAACGAGCTCAGGGAAGGTGTTTTTTGGACCTTCGGCTTCCTGAAGCCTAAGAGACTTTTTTCACGGATCAAGCTCATTACGAAAAACGATCTAGTACCGCGAAGGGGCTACTGTTGGGACCATGCTTCATCGCAGAAGGTCCTGCGGAAAGAAAACAGCTTCGGCTGAAGCTGCTTGAACGTAATGCCGAAGGCACCATTCATGAAGCTTCGGTATTACAGCATGTCCGAAGATGGGGGTCGAACCAACTTAAAGATAGAATGACCTTTTAGTCCTTAAGGGTTTGAGTCAATGTTGTAAACTCTTATGAGGGGCATGATTGTAATTCTTCACAGGCTGTGTCCTGTGCCTATAAATAGTGAACATTATTTCTTTACTGTTCACGCATTCTTGTATTTGCAAGTGCATCACTCGGGAATTATTACTTGTCAAGGCGAAGGTATACATGTACCTTAAACATTGTATTCAAACATCTTATATTCATATAATAAAATATGTGAATGGTGCCATTTATTTCTGACATATTTATCTTTGATGTTTTACATTTTTACATTACTTTATATTATCTTTGTAAGTTTAGTTACGAAGGTGAAACCTTCGTAATATTATATTCATGGTCTTCGTCCGAAGTTCATTAAATCCTTGGGGAGATAATGCTTCAGCGGACGAAGAGCATTTGATATTTAACATTTTTTGTGTTGCCTTGTTCTTGATTCATAGCATTTGAGAACAAGTCCCCAACACCACATTATCTACAATCACTAGTTACTGGAGTAAAGATGAGAGAAGCATCTTGGGTGTATAGGTGACAAACATGATGCAACAATCAGGATGCATGCTCGTCCTATTCGTCCTCATGAGTTTTACCAACATACTGTGGCAATAACGTTCTATATCGGTGGCATACTTACGACTCTCACGGTATATTGCTAGTCGTCAGCTACACATACGTTTTCAAGGTTAGTGTACCTGCAGAAAATTCCATTGCAGCCCAATTCCCATGATGCAGTTCACACGTGGCAGTTTATCACAGTTTATACTCCATATATTGCTATATGGAGGCCAGCTCATCATTAAGCGTCGAGCCCCGCATAGGCGCCGTTGCCACACTTTAACCATAGGGCAACTCATTATGGTAACTCACCTTCTTACCTGAGCGTAGGTGTGTCGTTACAAGTACATTACACTTCTCAGTACCCATGTCTGTATACCCATACACATCCATGGGGTACTGAATTCCTAGAAAAGTAATTACTCCATATCGCAGCCTTCATATATACATATGTGGAACATGTATACAATCAAGCGCCACAATTAAGCACTTCCCTAGACCGACGGTTGTTCGGTCATGCTCTCACATCTCACCTTACCTGAGCGTTGATCCATTCAGAACTGAATGGCCTCAAAAATAACAATACACATGTATGCAATACCCCCAGTTGTGGGTTATTGGTTTTAAACTAAGCCACCTGATAGTCCTTAACTTAGGGCTTAACAGAGGATGTCGCTAGCATTATAGTTTTTCAAAGCTGTTTTTCAAAACCAAACAATGTTGTTGGGGGCCTTCGTCCTTCGAAGGTCCTCAAAAACATGGTTTAACAATGTTTTCCAAGTGTAACATGTGAGCAGGCACCTTCGGATACCGATCAAAATTGTACACGACGTAAGAAGCATGATTAAGACGAAGGATGCTGCTGCTCCGAAGCCACGGGCGGATTAGCTTTGGCTCAACAGCGGAAAAAGGAGCCGACTTAAAGGGGAAAAGGCCATCCAGTCCTCGTTGAGTTGTCCATAATTCAGTAGTAAATATGAAGGACATAAATGTAATTTTACACAGGCTGCGCCCTATGCCTATAAATAGATGAACAGTACTCCCGTACTGTTCACGCTGACTTGTATTCGCTCGTGCATCACGCTTGGACTTTTTGCCTTCTGTCAAGCCGAAGGTATAAATGTAATTCAATATTATTCACGTTCATTTATAATGATATAATTAAAAGATATTGATGATGTCATATGATCATTTATGTTATCTCTCATGTCTTGTATTCTCCTTCTTTCATCAGTACATACTGTGATGATGAAGGTATGTCCTTCATGACATTCGTCTGAAGATCATTATATCCTAAGGGAGATAATGCTTCGAAGGACGAAGGGCATTAACCATTAACCCTTTTTATGTTGCCTTGTTCTTAATTCATAGCATTTGAGAACAAGTCCCCAACATTGGCGCCCACCTCCGGTGAACCATTTTTTCGACCACCTTCGGCAAGCACCGACCTTCGTCATGCCGCCAAAGAAAACTTTAGCGCCAGGGGCTGCCGCACTACAGCCACTGAACCCAAATCAAGAGACCCTTTCTCTCCGAGAGGCCCGAAGCCAGAAGAGGAAGGCCACTAGTCCAACACTCCAGGAGGAAGAGTTGGATCAAGAAATCAGAAACATGGAGACAATCCATCAGTAAGTACAAAGGAAGAAGGAGAAGATGGCCCGACTGGCTGATCTTCAAAGGCAGATCGACGAAGCCACTGAAGAAGTACGCCATCTTGCTCAAGACGAACAAGATCGAAGGCCCCAACACAGGGAGCTTCATCAAGAAGGCCTATTCAACGAGAATGGATGGTATGATGATTTTAATCATGATACCTTTACCTTTGATGTTGCTTCACCCTTGGCAGCAGAACTGCAAGCTATCCCATGGCCTCCATCATACAAGCCAACTCAGCTCCCTATGTATGATGGGCATTCGGATCCGAAGCAGTTTTTGATGAGTTATGAAGCAACTATGTCTTCATATGGAGGCAATGCAGCTGTCATGGCCAAGTCTTTCGTCATGGCAGTTCGAAATGTGGCCCAGACATGGTATTCTTCTCTTCGGCCAGGGACTATTACTTCGTGGCAGAAGCTCAAGGATATGCTACTGACAAGTTTCTAAGGTTTTCAGACGAAGCCGGTCACAGCTCAGGCCCTGTTTCAATGCACGCAAGACCATGAGGAGTATCTACAGGCATATGTCCAAAGGTTCTTGCGTCTGAGAGCACAAGCACCTACAGTGCCCAATGAAATTGTCATTGAGGCCATGATCAAGGGGCTTCGTCCAGGACCTACTGCTCAGTATTTCGCTAGAAAGCCTCCGCAGACTCTGGAGAAGTTGCTTCAAAAGATGGATGAATACATTCGGGCTGACAACGACTTCCGCCAAAGAAGGGAGGAGGCTTATAGGTTCTCTGAGATGACCAGGGGCTTCGGAGGAAGAATCCACCCAAGGCATGTCAGGTCAATTCACAACTCCACTCAGAGTGATGACAAAGGAAGTTAGCCACAGAGGCCGCAGTATACTTCACAACCTTCGGGGCATCAATAAAACTCTTTTCGGCCGCCAGCTCCAAGAGGCAGAGGTGCCAGGGGCTTCAGAGGAAGATATGGGGATCAACCTAGAAAGATCGCAGAAGCCGAAGCTCGGCAAAGCCAACCGAAGCAGGTTTTGCATACTGCTTTGTGTCACTCACCCTACATACCAGAGTATGTGGGCAACCATTCTGCAGTCTCTGTTGCTTCGGCTAGTCAGCCACAGGCTTCTTGGCCACAGCTTCCACCTCCGCAGCCACTACAACCTGCCTATTCACGAGGTCAGCAGCCAGAAGGGAGCCATCAGACCCATCAGCAGCGAGATCTCAGGGAGGAATCCAAAGCTCGCACAGTCAACAGCACTGTGCGTCTGTGCCAGAATCAAAACACATCTATTGAGAGATATCCTACCCCTAAAGCATTTTTTCATTGTCATTTTCTTTTTTAAATAAAGAACAATCGATGTAAATCTAGTCTTCTTGTCATTTTTTAATAGCTTTGTTCTTGTGAAATATATCTTTTTACAGATTTACGAAGCCCCAAATTGCCGAAGCTCAAAAGTCGTTCCTAAGGGAATGCAGAGCTAAAAATCACATTGTAACTTTTACCGAAGCTATAGAAAGTCATTCCAAAGGAACGCAACGTAAGTTCGCTGAAGCTACAAAAAGTCGTTCCCAAGGGAGCGCAGTGTAAGTTTTCTGCTCAAAAGTCGTTCCAAAGGGAATGCAGAGCCAAATACCGCCGAAATATAAGGCGAAGCGCGAAAAGTCAATGTGAATACCGCCGAAATAGAAGGCGAAGAAGTTCAAAAGACGTTCCTAAGGGGATGCAGAACTTACACCGAAAAATAAGCGGTGAAGCCGAAAAATAAACGGCAAAGAGATTTTGATCGTTCCTAAGGGGACGCAAAGGTTGTGTTTCAGTGGGAGTATGTGTCTTCGGCATTAGCATCATTCTTTGCATCATAACATCACATCATATCGCATAGCATCTCATCATACATCATACCACACCAATGACATCAATAAAAAACAAAGCCGATCTTCGAAGATTGCCTTACAAAAATGAAAAGGTGCTAAGACAAAAGCAAGCTAAGAATCACGGCTTTATCAATCCTGATATGGAAGAAGGGATCTATTGATTACGAACCATCGACATTTTTACGAAGTGTGGATGATCTTACGAAGGATAAAATTTTTTCTTTGCGAAGCATGAAAAGAAGGGAAGGTGTTTTTTCGCCAACGGCTCAAAAACGGTATGTACATAAAATTTCATGCATCACAAAGAGTTGACTTACAAATAACTTACATATTACATTGAAAATATAAACATCAAATATTACAAACTTAGTTCAGCAAATGTTGCATTAACACCCTAGAAATGTTTTTACAATAACTCTTATTCTTCCTTCAGAACTTTCTCTACAACTTCGTTAAGCAGTTTGGTAACAACTTCATCGACAATAGTGAGAGCACCTAGAGGGGGGTGAATAGGTGATCCTGTAAAAACTTAAAACTTAAAGCCACAAAACTTGATTAAGGGTTAGCACAATAAAGTCAAGTGGCTAAGGACCGAGCTCTTGTGAAACACAATAGTCACAGTGAGAACAAGCACAAGAGACACGATGGTTTATCCCGTGGTTCGACCAAGTATAACACTTGCCTACTCCATGTTGTGATGTCCCAACGGACGAGAGTTGCACTTAACTCCTCTCAAGTGATCCGATGATCAACTTGAATACCACAGTGTTCTTCTTTCTTTACTCTTTCCCATTTGCGAGGAATCTCCACAACTTAGAGTCTCTCGCCCTTACAATAAGGATCAAAGTGAAAGCACTAGAGTAAGGTAGGGAAGCAACACACACAAATCCCAGCAATACGCACACACATAAGCCAAGACTTGAGCTCAATTGAAACGCAACAAGTTCACCACTAGAACGGAGCTCAAATCACTAAGAATGTCAATCGAGTGCGCAAAGATGGAGTGTGGGAGTCTTAGAATATTCAAGGTATGCTTGGATAGCTCCTCCATGAGCCTAGGGGTCCCTTTTATAGCCCCAAGGCAGCTAGAAGCCGTTGGAAGCAATCCAGGAAGGCAATTCTTGCCTTCTGTCGGGTGGCGCACCGGACAGTCCGGTGCACCACCGGACATCCCCTGTTCACTGTCCGGTGCAGATTGCTTTCCTAAATTGGCGCAGCCGACCGTTGAAGATTTGGAGCCGTTAGCGCACCGGATATTGTCCGGTGCACACTGGACAGTCCGGTGCCCCCATATGACCGTTGGCCCGGCCACGCGTCACGCGCGGATTGCGCGGCCGACCGTTGGCGCAGTCGACCGTTGGCTCACCGGACAGTCCGGTGCACCACTGGACAGTCCAGTGATTTTTAGCCGTACGCTGTTGACTGTTTCCCGAGAGCGGTCGAGACCCGAGAGCAGGCTGTTCATCTGGACTGGTCCTGGCACACCGGACACTGTCCGGTGCACCACCGGACAGTCCGGTGCACCCAGACCGAGCAGTCTTTTGGCTGAACATAGCCAGCTTCTCTCCAAAATGATTTCTCCTGTTTCTAGCAGTTAGACATAATACATTAGTCTTCAAAACAATGTACTAAGTCTAGAAACATACCTTTAATCTTGATTTGCACTTCTTGAGTCTTTGGCACAAATATCACTCAAAGCATTTTTGTGTGGAGCACTTAATCACCAAAATCCTATAGAAATGGCCCAAGGGCACATTTCCCTTTCAATCTCCCCCTTTTTGGTGATTTATGCCAACACAACAAAAAGCAACTAGAAGAAGTGCAACATCAATGCAAATGAGAACAAAAAATGTTTTTGATTCAAATTTGGCATATTTGGATCATTCTTTGCCACCACTTGGTTTGTTTTTGCAAATCAAACTCAATTTCCTATTTCTAAGTCAAAATCACTTGTTGAGGCATAGAGAGAGGTACTCCAAGAGAAATTGATCAAAGATTCAAAAACTCCCCCTTTTTCCCATAATCAAACATTCTCCCCACAAGAGACCAACTTTTGACAATAAGAGACAATAAGAGTATTTTGACAAAACCAAAACTCTAACTCTACTATTTTCAACTTTTGACAATAAGAGACAATAAGAGTATTTTGACAAAACCAAAACTCTAACTCTACTATTTTCAAAATTCTCAAGTGGTAGCTGATCCATTTCTTGCTTTGGCCTTAACTTCTCCCCCTTTGGCATCAAGCACCAAAACGGGATTATTTTTGGCCCTTAAACCCCATTGCCTCACCAAAATCTTCAATTAAGAGTAAAAAGGCAATAAGAGCATGGAGATGAACTTGGAGTTAGTTACCCTCTCATCGGAGTGCAGTGGAAGTCTTTCATGGTCCAAGTCCATCTTTCCCTTTCAATCTACCTTTGCGACTCAATCAAGCAAACTCAAGCACACAATTAGTCTTAAAGGGTCAAGTTGTAGCATGCCTCCCCCTAAATAAGTGCATCACTTGCATATGGACTTGTGAGGTCCGGGGATCATGAGTACAACTTGAGCACCACAAATAAGCAATAAAATGTATAAAGGAACATGATCAAAGGCATAAAACACATGTATGCTCTATATCAATCCAAGTTATGCGAATCTAAGACATTTAGCTCACTATGCAGCCTGCAAAACGTCTTCTCATCTAAAGGCTTGGTAAAGATATCGGCTAGCTGGTTCTCGGTGCTAACATAAAACACTTCGATATCTCCCTTTTGCTGGTGGTCTCTTAGAAAGTGATGCTGAATGTCTATGTGCTTCGTGCGGCTGTGTTCAACAGGATTGTCCGCCATGCGGATTGCACTCTCATTGTCACATAGGAGTGGGACTTTGCTCGGATTGTAGCCAAAGTCCCGGAGGGTTTGCCTCATCCAAAGTAGTTGCGCGCAACACTGTCCTGCGGCAACGTACTCGACCTCAGCGGTATATAGGGCAACAGAGGTTTGTTTCTTAGAACTCCAGGACACCAGGGACCTTCCTAGGAATTGGCACGTCCCTGATGTACTCTTCCTATCGACCTTACATCCAGCATAATTGGAGTCTGAATATCCAATTAAGTCAAAGGTAGACCCCTTTGGATACCAGATCCCGAAGCAAGGAGTAGCAACTAAATATCTAAGGATTCGCTTAATGGCCACAAGGTGACACTCCCTTGGGTCAGATTGAAATCTAGCACACATGCATACACTAAGCATAATATCCGGTCTACTAGCACATAAATAAAGTAAAGACCCTATCATAGACCGGTATGCCTTTTGATCAACGGACTTACCTCCTTTGTTGAGGTCGACATGTCTGTCGGTTCCCATTGGAGTCTTTGCGGGCTTGGCGTCCTTCATCCCAAATCGCTCGAGCAAGTCTTGCGTGTACTTTGTTTGAGAGATGAAGGTGCCGTCCTTGAGTTGCTTCACTTGGAACCCAAGGAAGTAGTTCAACTCGCCCATCATTGACATCTCGAATTTCTGTGTCATCACCCTGCTAAACTCTTCACAAGACTTTTGGTTAGTAGAACCAAATATTATGTCATCGACATAAATTTGGCATACAAATAGGTCACCATCACAAGTCTTAGTAAAAAGAGTTGGATCGGCTTTCCCAACCTTGAAAGCATTAGCAATTAGAAAATCTCTAAGGCATTCATACCATGCTCTTAGGGCTTGCTTAAGTCCATAAAGCACCTTAGAGAGCTTACACACGTGGTCGGGGTACTGTTCATCCTCAAAGCCAGGGGGTTGCTCCACATACACCTCCTCCTTGATTGGCCCGTTGAGGAAAGCGCTCTTCACGTCCATTTGGAACAACCTGAAAGAATGGTGAGCGGCATAGGCTAACAAAATACGAATCGACTCTAGCCTAGCCACAGGAGCAAAAGTCTCCTCAAAGTCCAAACCTGCGACTTGGGCATAACCTTTTGCCACAAGTCGAGCCTTGTTCCTTGTCACCACCCCGTGCTCGTCCTGTTTGTTGAGGAACACCCACTTGGTTCTCACAACGTTTTGCTTGGGACGTGGCACCAGTGTCCAAACTTCATTTCACTTGAAGTTGTTGAGCTCTTCCTGCATGGCCAACACCCAGTCCGGATCTAGCAAGGCCTCTTCTACCCTGAGAGGCTCAATAGAAGAGACAAAAGAGTAATGCTCACAAAAATTAGCCAATCTAGAGCGAGTGGTTACTCCCTTGCTTATGTCACCCAAAATCTGGTCGACGGGATGATTCCTTTGAATCGTCGCTCGAACTTGAGTTGGAGGGGCTCGTGGTACTTCTTCCTCCTCAACTTGGTCTTCTTGTGCTCCCCCTTGATCACACGCCTCCTCTTGAGGAACCTATTCATCATCTTGAGTTGGGGGTGCACCATTGTTGAGGAAGAAGGTTGACCTTGCACTTGGTGTTCTTGTGGTCGCACATCTCCAATTGCCATGGTGCGAATTGCGTCCGTTGGAACATCATCCTATCTACATCATCAAGATCAACTTGCTCTCTTGGAGAGCCATTAGTTTCATCAAATACAACGTCCCTAGAGACTTCAACCAAACCCGATGATTTGTTGAAGGCTCTATACGCCTTTGTATTTGAGTCATAACCTAACAAAAACCCTTCTACAGCTTTGGGAGCAAATTTTGAATTCCTACCTTTCTTCACTAGAATGTAGCATTTACTCCCAAAAACTCGAAAATATGAAACGTTGGGTTTGTTACCGGTTAGAAGTTCGTATGACATCTTCTTGAGGAGGAGATGAAGGTAGACCCGGTTTATGGCGTGGCAAGCTGTGTTCACAGCTTCCGACCAAAACCGCTCGGGCGTCTTGAATTCTCCAAGCATCGTCCTCGCCATGTCTATAAGCGTCCTGTTCTTCCTCTCTACCACACCGTTTTGCTGTGGTGTGTAGGGAGCGGAGAACTCATGCTTGATTCCTTCCTCCTCAAGGTACTCCTCCACTTGAAGGTTCTTGAACTCGGACCCGTTGTCGCTTCTAATCTTTTTCACCTTGAGCTCAAATTCGTTTTGAGCTCACCTTAGAAAGCGCTTAAGGGTCCCTTGGGTTTCTGTTTTATCCTGCAAAAAGATTACCCAAGTGAAGCGGGAAAAATCATCATCAACAACTAGACCATACTTACTTCCCCCGATGCTAAGATAGGCGACGGGTCCGAAGAGGTCCATATGCAATAGCTCCAGAGGTCTTGATGTAGTCATCACATTCTTGTTGTGATGAGCACTTCCCACCTGTTTACCTGCTTGACAAGCTGCACAAGGTCTATCTTTTTCGAAAAGCACATTAGTTAGACCTAACACGTGTTCTCCCTTTAGAAGTTTGTGAAGGTTCTTCATCCCAACATGTGCAAGACGACGATGCCATAGCCAGCCCATGCTAGTCTTAGCAATTAAGCATGCATCTAGACCGGCCTCCTCCTTCGAAAAATCAACTAAATAGAGTTTGCCGTCTAGTACACCCTTAAAAGCTAATGAACCATCACTCCTTCTAAAGACAGACACATCTACATTGGTAAATAAGCAATTGTAACCCATATTACATAATTGACTATCGGACAACAAGTTATACCCGAGCGATTCAAATAAAAACACATTAGATATGGAATGCTCGGATGAAATAGCTATCTTTCCTAGTCCTTTAACCTTGCCTTGATTCCCGTCACCGAATATGATTGAGTCTTGGGAATCTTTGTTCTTGACGTAGGAGGTGAACATCTTCTTCTCCCCTGTCATGTGGTTTGTGCATCCGCTGTCGATAATCCAGCTTGAGCCCCCGGGTGCATAAACCTGCAAGGCAAATTAGGCTTGGGTTTTAGGTACCCAACTCTTGTTGGGTCCTACAACGTTAGTTATAATAGCCTTAGGGACCCAAATGCAAGTCTTGTCTCCCTTGCATTTGGCCCCCACCCTTTTAGCAATCACTTTTTCATTTTTACATGAAAGAACAAACTTAGTATTGCAAGCATGAAAGACAGTGGTAGATCCATTATACACTTTCCTAGGAGCATGAGACACAAAGTTCCTCCTAGGTCTACCATTAAAATTGGAACTCGAAGCAAACATGGCATGTGAGTCAAAAGCATTATAACTCTTATTAGCATGTCTAGAAAATTTCCTATCACTATAGATAAAAGCATGATTCCTTTGAGCATTACTAGTCATAGGGGCCTTCCCTTTGTCCTTGGCGGAGATAGGAGCCCTTTGACTTGTTAAGTTCTTGGCTTCTCTTCGAAAGCCAGCCCATCCTTAATAGAGGGATGTCTACCTACAGTGTAGGCATCCCTTGCAAATTTTAGTTTATCAAACTCATTTTTGCTAGTCTTAAGTTGGGCATTAAGACTAGCCACTTCATCATTTAATCTAGTTATAGAAATTAAATGTTCACTACAAGCATCGACATTAAAATCCTTACACCTATTGCAGATCACAACATGCTCTACACAAGAACTAGATTTATTTGCTACTTCTAGCTTAGCATTCAAATCATCATTAATACTTCTTAAGCTAGCCACAGTCTCATGACAAGTGGATAATTCACAAGAAAGCATTTCATTCCTTTTAACTTCTAAAGCAAGAGACTTTTGCACATTTACAAATTTATCATGCTCTTCATATAAAAGATCCTCTTGCTTTTCTAAAAGTCTATCTTTTTCATTCAATGCATCAATTAGCTCATTAATCTTTTCTACCTTAGCTCTATTTAATCCTTTGAACAAGCTAGTGTAGTCTACTTCATCATCACTAGAGTACTCATCACTAGAAGTAGAGTACTTGGGAGTGTTACGAGCGTTTACCTTCTTCTCTTTTGCCATTAGGCAAGTGTGGCGCTCGTTGGGGAAGAGCGGCGACTTGTTGAAGGCAGAGGCGGCGAGTCCTTCGTCGTCAGAGTCGGGCGATGAACAATCCGAGTCCCACTCTTTGCCGAGGTATGCCTCGCCCTTCGCCTTCTTGTAGGCCTTCTTCTTTTCCCTCTTCCCGCCTTTCTCATGTTCCTGGTCATTAGTATTGTCGGGACAATTCGCTATAAAATGACCATACTTACCACATTTAAAGCAGGAGCGTTTTCCCTTTGCTTTGCTCTTGTTTGGATGCTCCTTTCTTCCTTTAAGCGCCGTCTTAAAACGCTTGATGATGAGGGCCATTTCTTCTTCGTTAAGCTCGGCCACCTCAACTTGCGCCACCTTGCTAGGTAGCACCTCCCTGCTACTTGTTGCTTTGAGAGCAACGGTTTGAGGCTCGTGGATCGACATTGGGCCATTCAACGCCTCATCAACATATCTTGCCTCCTTGATCATCATTCGCCCGCTTACAAACTTTCCGAGTATTTCCTCGGGCGTCATCTTGGTGTACCTAGGATTTTCACGAATAAAGTTTACAAGATGAGGATCAAGGACAGTGAAGGACCTTAGCATAAGCCAGACGACGTCGTGGTCCGTCCATCTCGTGCTTCCATAGCTCCTTATTTTGTTGACCAGGGTCTTGAGCCTGTTGTATGTTTGGGTTGGCTCCTCCCCCTGATCATTGCGAACCTTCCCAGTTCGCCCTCCACCAACTCCATCTTAGTGATCATGGTCACATCATTCCCCTCATGCGAGATCTTGAGGGTGTCCCAAATATGCTTGGCGTTATCCAAGCCGCTCACCTTATGATACTCTTCCCTGCACAAAGATGCTAAAAGAACAGTGGTAGCTTGTGCATTTTTGTGAATTTGTTCATTGATAAACATGGGATCATTCGTACTATCAAATTGCATTCCATTTTCTACTATCTCCCATATACTTGGTTGAAGAGAGAACAAGTGACTACGCATTTTGTGACTCCATATCTGTAGTCCTCTCCATCCTAGTGTGGAGGTTTACCAAGAGGAATGGAAAGCAAATGAGCATTGGAATTTTGCGGAATTCGAGAATAATCAAAAGAAAAGTTTGAGTTGACAGTTTTCTTTTTCTCGTCGTAGTCGTCGTCTCTTTAGGAAGAAGAGGACTCGTCACTGTCGTAGTAGACTATCTTCTTAATGCGTCTCTTCTTCTTCCCGTCCTTCTTCTTGTGACTTGAGCCCGAGTCAGTGGGCTTGTCGTCTTTTGGCTCATTGAGGAAGGATTCCTTCTCCTTGTCGTTGATCACCATCCCCTTTCCCTTAGGATCCATCCCTTCGAGCGATTAGTCCCTTTCTTGAAGAGAACGACTCTGATACCAATTGAGAGCACCTAGAGGGGGGTGAATAGGTGAACCTGTAAAAACTTAAAACTTAAAGCCACAAAACTTGATTAAGGGTTAGCACAATAAAGTCAAGTGGCTAAGGACCGAGCTCTTATGAAACACAATAGTCACAGTGAGAACAAGCACAAGAGACACGATGGTTTATCCCGTGGTTCGACCAAGTATAACACTTGCCTACTCCACGTTGTGGCGTCCCAACGGACGAGAGTTGCACTCAACTCCTCTCAAGTGATCCAATGATCAACTTGAATACCACAGTGTTCTTCTTTCTTTACTCTTTCCCATTTGCGAGGAATCTCCACAACTTGGAGTCTCTCGCCCTTACAATAAGGATCAAAGTGAAAGCACTAGAGTAAGGTAGGGAAGCAACACACACAAATCCCAGCAATACGCACACACATAAGCCAAGACTTGAGCTCAATTGAAACGCAACAAGTTCACCACTAGAACGGAGCTCAAATCACTAAGAATGTCAATCGAGTGCGCAAAGATGGAGTGTGGGAGTCTTAGAATGATTAAGGTATGCTTGGATAGCTCCTCCATGCGCCTAGGGGTCTATTTTATAGCCCCAAGGCAGCTAGGAGCCGTTGGAAGCAATCCAGGAAGGCAATTCTTGCCTTCTGTCGGGTGGCGCACCGGACAGTCCGGTGCACCACCGGACATCCCCTGTTCACTGTCCGGTGCAGATTGCTTTCCTAAATTGGCGCAGCCGACCGTTGAAGATTTGGAGCCGTTGGCGCACCGGACACTGTTCGGTGCACACCGGACAGTCCGGTGCCCCCATATGACCGTTAGCCCGGCCACGCGTCACACACGGATTGCACGGCCGACTGTTGGCACAGTCGACCGTTGGCTCACCGGACAGTCCGGTGATTTTTAGCCATACGCTGTTGACTGTTTCCCGAGAGCGGCGACTTCACCGCAGATGACTCACCGGACAGTCCGGTGATTTATAGTCGTACGCCGCCGTCGTGACCCGAGAGCAGACTGTTCATCTGGACTGGTCCTGGCACATCGGACACTGTCCGGTGCACCTAGACCGAGCAGTCTTTTGGCTGAACATAGCCAGCTTCTCCCAAAACGATTTCTCCTGTTTCTAGCACTTAGACATAATACATTAGTCTTCAAAACAATGTACTAAGTCTAGAAAAATACCTTTAATCTTGATTTGCACTTCTTGAGTCTTTGGCACAAATATCACTCAAAGCATTTTTGTGTGGAGCACTTAATCACCAAAATCTTATAGAAATGGCCCAAGGGTACATTTCCCTTTCAAATAGCTTCAGCCACATTAATGACTTCTATTGCTTTCCTCATTTCTGGGTCAGCCAATGGGTCGAACGGCTCTGGAGGAGGAGGTAGTTCAGCTGCGGTAGAAAACACCAATTAGCTTGAAGTCACGAAAATAAACGACAAAGCTAAAAGCCATTAAGAAATACCTATCTGTCTTTCGAGTTCCGCAGCTTTCTCAGCTTTTTTCGTTGCTTCCCGAGCGTCATGAATATTTTTTCCGCTCTTCTTCATTATTTCATGAGCCATCTTTTGGCCACCATTTTCCCAGATATCAGTAAAAAAATTTCTGCCTATTAAACTTGCTTCGGCTGACGGGTCCTTCGTATCGTCAACAGAGAAGGCACTTTCGGCCTGGGCCAAGGTTTTAACATGTTCGCAACCCGCCTTCTCCAGGACAGCGGCAACTCCTCTCGCACCAGAGAAGGCGCAGACGTCCCCACGGTCACTTAGGATTTCCTCAAAAGCTTCGGCTTCATAACTAATCCACTCAATAACGCCCTCAGGGTTGCCTCGTATGAAATTGTCTTCGTTAGAGTAGGCGCCCACGTTGGCGAAGCTAGTCTTTATCTTTTTCACGCGCTACACAGATTTTTCAAAACACTTTTCCTTTGATGTGCAAAGCTCTGCAACTGTCTTTTCAAAATAGTTTTCCCAGTACTCACTGGCATCTCGATCAGCTTCAGCAACAGCGCATTTTAATTTGGCCTCAGCCAATTGTCTCCGAAGATCTTCAGTTTCACTCTTTTGGGCCTCCACTTGAACTTTGGAATTAGCTTCGTCTTCTTTTATTTTGTTTATCAATGAAATTAAAATTTTATCTTTTTCAAGGCCTTCGTTCCTTAGCTCAATCACCTTTGACTGAAGGTTGTCCAGAGCCATTTTATACCCTTCATCTTCGATATTTTTCTGTGCCCTGAGGGCATTGCTAAGGATCAAGCCCTGCAAGAGGAGTACATAATTAAGTATAAATAAATAAAATAATTCGTTTTCAAATACAAGAATTGATTTTCATACCTTTATACTATTATATGCTAAACTGTCAGCTAATTCATTCTTTGACAATACGGAGAGGTTGTCTTCTAGCTTCGGAAATCCGAAGCTTCTTCCTATCTCCCGGCTGACGGATATCTCTTTGTTATCCGGGAGACAGTATAAAAAATCTTCTTCTCCGCTGCCATTAAACACCAGTGCCCCTTTCGGATATTTCAGTCTTTGGGCATAGTGCTGGGCTTCTCGTTTTTCTTTCGAAGTAAGCGTCTTTCCCAAAGCATGGTGGATGATGTAATCAATGCTCTCTTCCAAAGCTTCGGGAGCAGGAGTAGCAATCTTTTCAGTCAAAGTTTGCTCTGAGGTTTTTTCTTCTGTTTCCTTTTCTTCAGTTTCCGAAGGTTTTTTCTCGGCAAGCTCTGAAGGCCCAGCTTTGGCACTAGCTTGGCCTACTGCAGCTTCGATTTCAGCCGGTTTTGTTTCAGATTCGGTTTGCAGTTTCGAAACCTCGGCGATTTTCCCTGAAGGAGTAGAGCTTAAAGCCTTTATTGATTCTAACACATCTAGTACATTTGCCATCCTTCTTCTTTTGGGAGTTGTCGCAAAACTTTTTCCAACCTTCGGCATTGTTACTTCTGCCGAAGGGCTTAAAATCCCCAACACTTTTGCTCCTTCAATTTCTGGTTCTTCCACCTTATTTTCATCGGCCTTTGACTCAGTTAGCTCGGATGAAGGTACCTTCAGCATCGTAGCCGGATCTTTAGCCTTCTGTGTAGAAGGAATAAGCTCCTTTGGTTTAGTAGCTGAAGAAGTTTCCCCACCAAACTCGGGTACCGCAGCTGGCTTGATATAGCGTGGCATGTGGGTAAGGACTTTTAACTTTTTGCTCTTCGGCGTGGGCTCATCTGGAGTGGCCGAAGCAGCGGTTTTCCTCTTTCTTCCCGTCCCCGCAACGGGTAGCAGTAGTCGGGGTAAACAAAACCAATGGCATCAAAAACTCTATTCAATCTCTTTTTTCCTCGGCCCCCGAATGATGTGGATAATGCATCATCTTCTGCTTTGGAATATGACCCAAGCAATTCATCACTTATAGATTCGATACACTTCAGCCAGTCGTCATTTGGTTCATCAAATTTATCTCCATATCTGAAGGTGTATTTCAGTCAAACCAGATCACCTTCGCTAGACTCGGTAACAGTTTCCTTCGGCATCTCCCAATTCTCTACAAGAGGCCATACTCTGAATGCTATATGTTCTTGAATTAGGTCCCTCGTACCAATAAAGAAGCATACAGTACCAAAGGCCTTCTGACATGCTTCGGCAGCTTCATCGATTTCAACCTTCGGCCTTCGAAGGCCGAAGCGGGACCATATGGGACGCATAATAACCTCCTTAACACCCTCTCTCTCTACTAAATCGTTCTTCACATAGAACCATTCCTCCATCCAATTTCCCGGCCGTCTTTTCCTAAATGTTGGTACTGGGTAGCTTGAGTTGGGACGGGTGGTAAATCCGTAACAACCAAAGTTGTTATGATACTGTTCCTTCCCCGTAGCCTTCGTCTATACATAAGTTCATGCATGCTGCAGAAGCATTTTGCGTTTGGTTCTATCCCTTGGCTCCTTACTGCCCAGACGAAGACTCCCATCCTCAATATGGCTTCGGGGGTCAGTTGATGAAGGAAAATTTGGAAGGTTTTCAACACTTCCACTACGAACCTACTCAGTGAGAACCGAAGTCCAGCTTTAAAGAAACTTCGGAAGATCACAACTTCATTCTTCTCAGGCGCAGGAGTGGTATTGTCTTCGCCAGCCCTCACAATAGATATATCCCGAAAGTACCTTCCCCTCATGCTCTCAAGGTGACTTTGCTTGATGGTCGACTTTCCGAAAATTGTATGGCTTGGCCTCCATGGCCGATCTTCGGAATCTTCACCCCCACTCTCTGCATCATAACTGTCACTGTCACTGGTATCCTCAGACAGGCCCTCAAATATTTCTTATGTAATCTTCTCTGTATTTGATTTGGCCATTGATTCTAGAAACCCAGCTATATAAGGATTTGCAGCCTTCTTCTGTTCAAAGAGTTTCTCCTCCTCGGTTAGCTTCGTCTCAGCAACAACTTTCTGGTCTTGAGACGTCTCTTCGGAAATAACGAAAATGTGCCCTTCAAGACGAAGCTTAGAGAACTCGAAAAACTAAGCAAGCGTTGGTGAGCAAGGGCTATAAAATTGAACAAACAAAGCAACCGACACAAAATAGCGTACCAAATGTGGTCAGGATGAGTTCTTATTTATACGCTCGACGCGCCCCGAGTTGGAGGGGCCCGTTTGTCATTGACTGTTGCTATTCTAGCAAAGGGAAGGTGTTTTTTCGGACCTTCGACTTAAGGCCTTCGTCCAGGTCGCAGTCTGAATTCGTTATCTTAAACAAATTAATACCGTGAGGGGCTACTATTAGGTGCCTTCGTCCTCCGAAGGTCCTCAAAAACGTGGTTTAACAATGTTTTCCAAGTGTAACATGTGAACAGGTACCTTCGGATACCGATCAAAATTGTACACGACGTAAGAAGCATGATTAAGACGAAGGATGATGCTGCTCCAAAGCCACGAGCGGATTAGCTTCGACTCAACAGCGGAAAAAGGAACCGACTTAAAGGGGAAAAGGCCATCCAGTCCTCGTTGAGTTGTCCATAATTCAGTAGTAAATATGAAGGATGTAATTTTACACAGGTTGCGCCCTGTGCCTATAAATAGATGAACAGTACTCCCGTACTGTTCACGCTGACTTGTATTCGCTCGTGCGTCACGCTTAGACTTTTTGCCTTCTGTCAAGCCGAAGGTATAAATGTAATTCAATATTGTTCACGTTCATTTATAATGATATAATTAAAAGATATTGATGATGTCATATGATCATTTATGTTATCTCTCATGTCTTGTATTCTCCTTCTTTCATCAATACATACTGTGATGATGAAGGTATGTCCTTCATGACCTTCGTCTGAAGATCATTATATCCTAAGGGAGATAATGCTTTGAAGGACGAAGGGCATTAACCATTAACCCTTTTTATGTTGCCTTGTTCTTAATTCATAGCATTTGAGAACAAGTCCCCAACAAATGTGTTTGGTTGAAAATAGGTTTTCTAAAACCAAAACTTTTTGTTTGAAAATACGTATGTGACTGTATATACTTAATCCTGCTCCGACACCAGCCTGTGGCAGAACCTCCAAGTTATTGGGCCCACATGCACCTGTCCTTGTCCTAAAGACCTCATACGGCTATGCATGTGCACTAGATAACTTAACAGGATCTGTCCGATTGCCCCAAGGACATCAGATAAACCACTTACAACCAGGACCGCAAGATTAAGTAACACAAATCACACACCAATATTTTTGCAGCGGAAATCTTATTACCAAATTTTACAAGTTACAAATTTTTTACATTATCTTTATCAGAGTGATTACAAAGGTATAAGTTTGAAATGTATGCTAGCTCAAGTGACCATCGGAGTAATACACGGACAACGCGGTGCTCACAGAAATTGGCATCAGACCAACTAAGTTTTTGAGCGGGTTGATATCAGGGCAGTTCATGCGGTGTCAAACCCATGTTCCGACCAAATTAGGGCTGTAAAGGCCAAACGGGCTTCTCGGTGAGCTTCACCAATGTATGGGGATGCTAGAACATCAAGTCTTAGGGATTGAGTCATACCGTAATTGCCTGGCCACGTGAAGCCGAGGTGTTGTCGAGGTGGTCACCGGACACACGCGGTGGTTCGATTAGTGGAACATGGCATGTCTAGAGTATGGTTTGGGGGATGCAGTACTGATAATAGAAGCTACTCACTATGGTTAAGGGTCGAAGCATGGATCACTAAGCTGGCTTCTGCCTTCTTTCCCTCTCCCCTGTTGCTCTTTATATAGCCAGTGAAAAGATCATGGGGACTGGATTTTTAAACTGGCAGCAAGGATAACAATGAACAGGAATTGTAGTCGTGCCTCACACAAGAAGATCCACACAGGTTCACAGAGTATGGTCATGCAGGGTGAAGTTTATCCATGGCCAAAAGAGAGGGGGTAAGGATAGGAGCGCACTGTAGCAGATATTTCTACTGATGATAATTCAGAGATGTGCATAAATCTGAATATCCTGCTACCACCTCATCTCAATCTTCAGCCTAACCCAAAGTTGGACACGGCAGGGAGTAAAAAGATCACAGTTAGATATTTATGCAATTTTGGATCTACAGCTCTTAACTGACCTACCCGACTTCAATTAGCCTGTTCTCTTAATTTTTAATTAAGACAGATCAGTCACTGTTAATGGAACTTGTTCTCAGATCAAGGGTCTATAAATTTACTATAAATCTCTTGGACCTAATCCTTATAGATTACAAGTTATGGTGCTCAAAGATCAGCTGCAATACACTGGTACCATTTCACATTTCTGAACTTCAGTTTTCAGCTGTTCATCCAATTTTCTTCCTTTCTGACAGGGACAGTTTGGGGCACCATTTCCTCCTAAATCTATATAACATCAGGCCAAAGTTTCTTAATAAAACTTGCTTATGAATACTAGCTCTCCAGTTTTGCTTAGATCAACCTGGCACCAAGTCTCATAGGATAGTCTCTACAAGGTCTCAAAGTTGCTCGGACAGATAAAAAAATTAGAGCAGATCTGCCTGAACCAATTTTCAGTTTTGCACAGTCGACCCTCCCATTTCGACAGAGGCCTTTTGGGGTGCCCAAATCTTTAAAGTTTACATAATGTCAAGCCAGAGTCCCTTAATAAACTTTGCTCATGGATACAACCTCTCCAACTTTGCTTAAGACATTTTGGCACAAAGTCACGCAGGATACTTTTTACAAGGCCTCAAAGTGGTGCAAATAGGCAATATTCAGAACAGACTGGTCTGATTGACAGTTTGAAACTGTTAGCCTGACAGCTCGACTTTGAGCAACTTTTTCTTCAATATTTGTACAGGATCAAGCCTACTTGTCTTAGGAACACTTAATCACCTTCTAATGGTCTCTAATTTATCTACACAACTCACAACATTTAATCCTCTAGATTGGTCACAAAAGGCTCTAAACCTAGTTCGATGCCTTACATTATAGGTTTCAGAGTACTGTATGCGGTCTGAAAATTCAGAGTTCTATTAGCTCTGTTTTGGGGTATGTTTTCATGAGATTCCATAAGGTTTTAGGGTTGGGTTTCTTAATTGAATTTATACCCCTATAGTAGCTCTACCACTTTGATGTACTAACCTAGGACAGAATTCTCATGAGTGAAGAGATATATAGCTCCAAAGATGGCCTCAGCCTACTGAAATTCAGACTTGGTTACATAGCTTTCATGGGTCTTTTTTACAAAAAGGTCCAAATCCCACTATTCCTCTTGCAAATCCTTGAATATAAAAGTTAGTGGGTTTAAGGTGCCCTTTTTACTTTGATACTTGCACTTAGGTCCAGAAGTGTGCAACATTTGCATATAGCCCCCTAGGGTTTCAGTCCAGGGTTTTTCCAGGGGTCCATTTAGGGTTTTTAGTACTTCTAGGGTTTGGATGCCATTTGAGTCTATTCATGGTGACATTTTATGACTATAACAAATAAGTTTTGAGAGTCTAACTCATTTGGGCTTAATTGACACCCTAAGCTCAATTTAGGGTTAAGCATCCTACCCTAGGGTTGTACCCATGACATATCACATCAATTCAATTTGTTTGAAATTTCTGCCTAGTGAATGTACTCCAGGTGTGACAAACACATGATATGCCAAGGCTTACGATGTTATGCTCAAGTTTTAGTGACAGTAACACTAGGGGTGTTACAACCCAGCCTTAGAACTTTGCCACAATTCATCTTTATACTCCTTGACATTTTTGTTACAAAATAATCTGGGAAAAGGTGTGAGTTTTTCAAAATAAAATGTTTTCAAAATATGTATGATGAAGGGTTATTACCCTTATCACCTTTGAGTGGGATGATCAAGGACTCCCCGGTCTGGGGAGGGCCTTAAGGTCATGTCTTAGTCGGGTTAGGTGTGAGTATGAAGGATTGTCCCTCTCGCATAAGGACCGGTTTGTCATCACTCTTTACCTATACTCTTATCAAGTACAATCACTTGAGACTGTATGGGTAGTCGCTTGATCCGAACTTGCACGGTCTGCACCCTAGGGTTATGGTGGCTGGGGAGCACCGGAAGGACAAGGAGGGGGGGGGGGGGGGAAATTACGTCCTGGTTTGGGCGAGGAGGTGGCCTTGTTCCTTTCGGTATAACTGACAAGGTAAAGTCGTGCAAGGGAGGAGAGAGTTTCGATTTTGGATCTCAATGGCCATGAGATCATAGAGCCAGACTAGTGGGTAAAGTGTACACCTCTGCGCAGAGTCAAAAACCTATTCAAATATTTTGTGTCCATGAATATGGATGAGTTATGGCATGGATTTGACAATTAGTGTTTTGTTTTCCAAAATGTTTTTGAAAAATGGTTTTAAAAGGTCCGGCGGTTGAGCCGTGAGCTATGGTGGACGAGATGTCCAGTAGCTGTTTTTGAAAATGAAAATCGACGGAAAACTACTAAGATTCTTGGATGGTTTAGTCCAGGGGATTTGGTTCTATATTGAAAAACTTCCTACTCCTTTGGGAGAGGATGCACTTTAAAAAGGATAAAATATTTTACAAAATAGCCATGCATCAAAAATTGTTTTTTCTGCAAAAATATCCAGAGCTCCACATACTCCATGCATTACACCTGATTTTCCCATTCCGTGAGTGAAGGTGGGCTGCTGGGTACGTAAGTATTCACTCTTGCTTATTTATTATTTTTCAGAGAAGGGGATCGTTGACCGGGTAAGAGTTACGCCTATTACCATCCATGATTGTGGCTGTTGTACCGCTGATTTGCTTTGTCGCGTATATCGGGCTGCTTCAGTCCCACTCTGATGATATGTCTCGAGTTGTGGACCAACTCTTAAAGTTGATCGCTACCTTTATAGGTTTGTCTCATTTAAGCAGATCTAAAACCATCTGATCTATAAATGTGCATACTAGCCTCCTGTGACTAGTATTTGAATCACATTTGAGTCTCAGAGGATTGAGACGCTTCACCCTCTTTAAAGGATCCCCAGCCCTCATTTACTAACTTTTGACAACCAGGAACGCAACACATGCATCAAAGGTCACTTTAGCACAAGTTCTAGACTAAATGCACATAATAGTTGAGCTTTAGGATATTGAGATCTTGAGTGGAGAGGCCTCTTGCGAGAGGATCATCAAGTGAAGATCATGGCTTGTTACTCTTGGTGATCGTGATCACCTAAACAACTTGGTGTCGCCCTCTTGGTTAGCTTCCAAGGAGATTGTGGAATAAGCAAGAGAAGGCCCTTGCACGGGCATATGCGTGGCTTGGAGTCCACACCAGAGTTAGAAGGACATCCACTAGAGAGCAATTGATCCTTACACGGATCAGGGGGATCAAAGCCCTTGTGCGGGTGCTCCAATGAGGATTAGGGGGAGTTGCGCCTCCTTGATACCTTGACAAAAAGATCAACTTGTCATCTCTTCCTCTTTACATTCCACATGTACTTTCCGCATTTACATTCCTAAAGATGGCTAGAAGTGTGTAGTTGATTTTGTTTTTTTGGGGGGGGGGGGTTATGTGTTTTCGTTTGGTATTGTGATGTGGGAAATCATGACGGGAGAGGAACCGTATGCGAATATGCACTATGGAGCGACAATACATCGGTTGTTTGGTCTTGTTTCAGAATCTGGATTATTGATGATCGATTGGAGATGCATTGGAGCCGGGAAGCTACGACGCTGGTGCAATGCAGGATGTCTGCGCCATGTCGGCGAAAGCAAGCAGCAATGGCAGTGGCAGGGAAATAAACACAAGAAAAACTCTAGTTGCTTTCCCAAGTGTTGGTACAATTAACTTGTAAACATAATCGTCTCACATTTTTCACTCACTGGTCGCTATCCACCTGATTGGTTACCCACACCATTCCATCCTGAATCATCGCGTGCGTTGACTTTGGCTGAGCGTCTGTTTGGTTGCCTGCACGCGAGGAACGATGGCTGCATGAGTGGATGTAAAATAAGTCATTCTGAGGCTATTTACGTGCATCTACACATACACCAGAAATGACCGTATCTGACCGGCCAGGTTCGCGCGGGACTAGGTATATGGGCGCAGTAAATCAATCAGCCGTTATATGTATATACTCATTCACAATAGTAGCAGCAGGAGGAGAAATTGCAATTGCATTTGCATTGTAGTATTTGTATATGGCCATGGATGGAGTTATGTGTGTCATGGACTGATGTGACTGAATGGAATCCCATAGAAGAAAAAAACATTGAATAAACACGTCTTTTTTTTTTGGGTTGAAATTGGTGTTGCCGTTGGCTACATCTGCGGCAATACCATTGACTGCTTGCTGGGTTAAGGAGGGGAAGAGCCCGCGGCCCCTGCTGCGTCGTCTTTGTTCCCGTCCCTCTGTCAGAGGCAGACACAGCCAGCCGGCCGCTGTGTGCCTCGCTGCTGTGCCTGCCTGCCGCCATCTATCCTTTTTCCCTCCCTCCCCTCACCCCCTCGTCGGAATCGGAACTGCTGTCGTCTGCCCCTTCGCCCCCCTCTTCGATCCCTCACCCCACCCAGTGCTAGCTAGCTAGCTAGCTTCTAGTGGGTAGTGGCTAGTAGCTCCCCTCCCCTGTGGGCTGCAACTTGTTTTGGTTCGCGGATCGATCGCGAGATCAATCAATCCATGGCGCGGACCAACTGGGAGGCCGATAAGATGTGAGTTCCTTCCTTCCTTCTCTTTCGATTTCGATTTGATTTTATGACGATGATTGTCTGATCCTGATCTCAATCTCAATCCCAATCCCGTCCAGGCTCGACGTCTACATCTATGACTACCTGGTGAAGCGCAACCTGCAGGCCACCGCCAAGGCCTTCATCGCCGAGGGCAAGGTCGCCACCGACCCCGTCGCCATCGACGCCCCCGGCGGCTTCCTCTTCGAGTGGTGGTCCATCTTCTGGGACATCTTCCATTCGTCCACTGCCAAAGCCTCCTCCACATCCACCGCCGCCGCCTTCATCGACCACACCGCCAAGCAACAGCAGCCCATCGGCGCCGGGACCGGGGCGCCTCCTCCTCATCCCCTTCACGATGTATGTGTACTACTGCTACTCATCCTCTACTACTTGCGTGCCCCCATGTCTTCAATCAATCAATCGATTCGATTCTATTTTATTAGTCCAGAGAGCACCAGATGAGGCTACAGCAGCTGCTGCACCAACACAACCCCCACCTCCACACTACAAGAGATGCTCCTCCTCCCGCCTCTATCAATGCCTTCAACTCCGATGTCTCCGCTGTCCTCGCGTCCAAAATGATGCAAGACCGAGTCAGGAACCCCAACCCTATTGACTCCGACGCCTCACAGCATCTCCTAGACGCAAACAGGATCGCGCATCTAAAGTCACCACCACCTAGCCACACTGGGTAAGCTGTTGTGCACCTCATCCACCCACAACCACTCTCATCAACTCTATTAATTATCATGACCCTGTTCTGACTATGATCCATCCCTTCCTCCTTTCAGGCCTATGCCTATGCAGCAGCAGCTTCATCCAAGGAACCAGCAACTTGTAACATATCCCTTCTACCCTATTTTATTATCTCACTCAACAATACTCCTTAATACTCTCTCCATCAATCTTCAAGGACATCAAGCCCGATGTTGGTATGCCACAGAGAACGATGCCTGCAGACCCTTCCATGTATGCATCAGGGATGATGCACCCAAAACCTGCATTACTTGCCACTGGTTGGTAACTTACTAATTCTTCCTCAACTGAATTACTGTTGCTGCTGCTGCTGTTTCTACTTCTTGCTCAAGAAAATTGATTGTAAATTCTTTCCTCCTAGTTCCTTGCAGTAACAGGTGATCCATGCTAGTGAAAATGTGCAAAAGCCCCTCTATGCTTCTGAGTAAAGTTGTATTTGTAATTTGTATAGGCCACAACATAAGTGCCATGGGCATGGATGTGTTCTCCAGCATGCCCGTTTCATGACACATTTTTTTTTTCATTTGGGCGCGAGAGGTACAAATGTCTTCGTTTGGTTATTGGTAAGAACAACCTAGTGCAGCCTTATCCGTACATTAAGACCAGATTAATTTGGCAAAATCCATGGCAAAAAAAAAACCCTTCCTAATACTAGTACTCTCTTATGGAAAATCTGCAGACTAGGACGGTATTGATATAAATTAGTTGAAACCTTCAAATAGTAGCATATAGATACATGAGTTCAGTGCCAGAAGAATTACTGAAATTAGTTAATCATGTTCACTTTTACAAATCGAAGGCTGGTTCAGAACATGGCCCTGCTGTTCTGTATAATGCATCCTTTTCACTTGAAGTAATTTTTTTAGATTTGATTAAAGTAGGCAGTACCGCAATAGGGATGGATTCTTAAGTCAGGAGACCCCTAGGCTTGTAACATTAATTAGTCAGTGTCTCTGAGTAGAAGATGCAAAATGCAGGGGTAAGGCCCTCGATTATTTCTTCCCCAGACCCCACTCATGTGAGAGCTGCCATCACTGGGTCTGTCCTCTGAGTAGGAGATGCCTTTGACCTGCTTAATACTAATTTTGTTACAATTCATTACCAGGACTAAATCAAGGTGGTGTTGGGAGTGTGCCACTTAAAGGCTGGCCTTTAACGGTGAGTTGATAATCCTTTCTATGTTTGCGTTTGCGTACCTCTGTTGTGGATGCTTACATATTTGTTGTTGTTTGCTAAAGGTCCCAGGTATTGACCAACTCCGGTCCAATTTAGGTGTGCAGAAGCAATTGGTGCCATCTTCAAACCAGTTCCAACTTTTATCGCCACAACAACAGTTGGTTGCTCAGGCACAAACACAGAATGACCTTACCAGAATGGGTTCTCCAGCACCATCTGCTTCGCCGAATGTTCGACCAGATGACCCGGATTATTTGATGAAGGTCGGTGTGTAGTCAGTTTTACTTGGTAAACCAAGTTCAAACATAATGTCTGGTGTTTGATATCGCCATCAAATCATATGTTCTTCTGTTTAATTTTGTTTTATCTGAGCCATTCACCCCTTCCACTGTTCTCTCCCTCTCCCTCAGTACTGTATTAGTGCTGCCATTGACTCTACAAAATATTTGCAATGCTTTAGTTGAAGATGGCCCAGATGCAGCAGTCCTCAGGCCACAGGCCTATGGAATTGCAACAGCCGCATCAGCAGGTGACAAAGAACCTCGAAGTTTTCTGTAGCTCCTTGTGGCTAATGCTGAATGGGTTTGCCTAATTTCTTGACATCCAGAACACTAGAAAGCGGAAGCCAACTTCTTCTGGAGCAGCTAATAGTTCTGGCACAGGAAATACTGTTGGGCCTTCTCCTCCGTCAACTCCATCCACTCATACCCCTGGTGGTGGAGTACCAGTGGCTAGCAATGTTAATATTTTACAGAAGAGTTCAATGATTTGTGGCGTGGATGCAACTGGTGGACTTGCCTCATCCTCAAACCAGATGGTATGGTCCTGTCTATGCTCTTGTGTCTGTGTTTTGAGTCTCTGAGGTCTGAGATATATTTGTGCCTAAGTGAGTTATGTTACTTACAGGATGCTTTGGATAGTTTTGTTGATTTTGATGAAAACGTCGACTCTTTTTTGTCGAATGATGATGGAGACGGAAGAGGCATGTTTGCAGCACTTGAAAAAGGGTCTTCAGAGCACAATACAGAGTCCTTAAAGGGTAAGTATTTTAACCTTAGAATTAATGTGCTCTGAAAATGATTATGGTTAAAAGCTATACATGCAGGGTACTTTAACAATTTTCCATCGTGAAGGGTTCAATAGCTTACAGTTTACCAGACTGGCTACTTTCAGCGAGCCAGATGACCCCACTTTATTGAGAGGGTAATTGCAGGCATAATAATAGTGTCAATGTCTGGGGTAAAGTGCAGTTGTTTGGGGGTGGCGACAGGGCAGAAAACGTCTATTGACAAGTGGGGCGGATTTGTAGTGGAGGAAAATAAGATGGAACCGCACACCCGTAACTAAAGGGGTCCCTCTCCCTCTCTATGAACGACTCTTGCAACTCGAGAGTCATACAGTATGACTACTGATTGACACTTGTATTGCTGGTCAAGGCAGCTAAAGCGCATAATATCCCCGTGCGCACAACAGACCCATTTCGTTAGGCATTTACTAGAAGATGGTCTTACCTATAGGCCTCCTTGGGCATGCGGCAGGCCCAGGGGTACTGTTAGCGTTCGACGGATGCTATACCTCGAATGTGTGCAAAACGTGTTCTAGAATTCCATTAGCAGAAGGCAAACCCAAAGTGGACCTCATTTAGTGTCAACCTGGCATCCTCGGGGCCCTACGCCTCAAGGGCTATGTGCCGTGCTAGCCTGACCCTACAGGTCGGGGGCTTTATGCATTAACCCTCTATCACTCCCCAAGACGCCCTTAGGGAGGCACGACCTCGGCACCACATTTGCCCCCAACCAGGCTAGTCGGGTGGCGCCAGGTGGTTGAGATAAGGTTCTTGTCCTTTGTATTTATTGCGAGGGATGACATTGCGATCAAAAGGTGTAATTGTGGCCGCATCTGAGACCGCAGGCGTACCTATGAGCACTATGTAGTGCGTGCGACTACCAACTTGCTGGACTCAACGACATGGGGTGTTACTGTAGCCACGCTTGAGGCCACAGCCGTACCCACGGGCACTATGCAGTCCATACGACTAAAACAGTTACCAACTATGATGTACTCGACGATATGGGCACTCCCACTTGGTACATGCCACTGTGGCATGTCACACTCACCATTGTGGTACACTAAAAGCGTGCACCGTGTACGGCGAAACAACTACGACAACATAGGAGTAGTTGGACCTCTGCTAGACGAGGCTCGTCGTCCATACATGGATGTAACTCTCTCCTCTTGTGCTATAAAATGGTGTAGAGCAATGTAGAAAGGGATGTTCGATGACTGATGACCGGTGAGTAACGCCAGGGCCGATGACTAGTGTTCAAAGGCTCCCATCTAAGTTCAAGGCCTCTAGGTTCTCAGTCCCACTCGCTAGCTCAGTCATCATCTGAGCATGTAAACTCTATTCGCGCTTGCATCTGTACATCCACCACACGGGGAACTGTCTAGAGTTGGGTGACGACAAGAGAGCAGGAGCTAATGAAGTGCTGGGCCGGCGAACAAGGAAGCCCAATAGCAAGTGGTCTGGTGCCGAGTGGATCCGTTGAATGGTGGGCCGACGCTTAGCTGGCGTGGCTTGTAATAAATAGTAGCACTTGTACTCAGAACAACAGTTTTGGAATGAAATACAGAACTCACCCCTCCTTTCCTGTTGTCTTCCTCCTCTCGTTCCCTCTCTGTGACCGAGCAGTGTTCGCCACCAGGGTGGAGGACACTGACAAGTGGTATCGGATATCTGGTTCCGGCCCTGGCGACGACCTTCCACTACACCAGGAGGGCTAAGATGTCGGGCGCAGCAGACCCCGGCGTTGCGGCGGCAATAGCCACGCAATCCAAGTCCATTGAGACCCAATCGAAGACGCTGGCGACACAATCAAGGCTCCTGCAGCAGATGTGCGATCGGTTGGAGTCCACTGAGGAGCACTGGAAGCAATTGGAATCTACCGTGGGAAAGAACTCCGAGAACATTGCATCGTTGTCTGCCAAATTTGACGAGGTGGGA
The DNA here is from genome assembly GCA_029449295.1 of Zea luxurians. Taxonomy (NCBI): domain Eukaryota; kingdom Viridiplantae; phylum Streptophyta; class Magnoliopsida; order Poales; family Poaceae; genus Zea; species Zea luxurians. The sequence continues at coordinate 1,783,047 of JAOPSE010000026.1, read as the reverse complement.
GGCGTTCTGGCCCGAGCGGACCTGGGGCGCGACTTACGGGCGCGTCTCGACGGCCAGATGGCGGAGATGCAGGCGATTGTGATGGATCGTCTTGACGCGCTGGCGGCGGACGCATCGGGCCGTGTTGCATCCATGGAGAACATCACTTCCTCCTTCGAAGCATGGCGTCCTCGCATCGAAGGGTCGGTCCACGACATCCATTCCTCCGTGGAGGGCATCAAGGCGGAGCTCCACAAGGTCGCTCAGTTCCTGGAGCGCGCAGCGATCGAAGAACCAGCGTCCCACGCTGGGGTGCTTGGCTCATTTGTGTCGGCGGCGGAGCGCCAACCCTGCGTCCGCGAACCACACCGACGGGCCCATGGGGCACAACTCTCCTCTTCTACATCGGGGGATTGGTTTTGGAAATACCCATTTCCATCACCATCTCCCGACCAATGGTATGCACGACCCTGGTCCACCTCCTCGTCATACTCTATTTCCGCGGACACAACATGCATTTGGAACGTTTGATGCGTCCTTGGGACATCGTAGTGGGCCACAGGGGTTGGGGATCACCATGTCCAGAACTCGTCATTTAGCAGATCTCTGGGTAATCTGCCTAAGCTCCATTTTCCTTCCTTCGATGGCGAAAATCCCAAGTTATGTCAGTCCCGATGTGAGGCCTACTTTCGCATGTATGAGGTCGATTATGTCATGTGGATTGAGGTCGCCTCCATGCAATTTGTGGGTCCTGCAGCCAGGTGGTTGCAGTCAGTTGAGAATCAATTGGGTTATATATCTTGGGAGAGTTTTTGTGCTTTGATCCGAGAGCGTTTTGCCAAGAACCAACACCAAATTTTACTTAGACAGCTCTTCCATATCAGACAGTCAGGATCGGTGTCATCTTAGGTTGATGAGTTCTCACAATTCGTAGACAAACTCAATGCATATCAACACATGTCTGACCCTCTTTATTATACGATGAAGTTTGTTGATGGCTTAAGGGACGATATTAAGGCAGTAGTAATGATTCAACGTCCCAAGGATTTCGATACTTCTGTTGTATAGGCTCAATTGCAGGAAGAAGCTGGTGAGATGATCAAGAAACGTGAGCCTCGTCGGTGGCCTCAGAACTTGCTGTCGTCTCCATCTATGCAGTCCACTCAAGCACAATCGATGGTGCCTAAGGACTCCAGGGTGGCTCCTAATGCGAGGATGGAGGACAAACGGCCACAAGTGCCCCCTAATTCTTCTACTGACTCTCGGTTAGCGTCCCTGTATGCTTACCGCAAAGCACAAGGGCTGTGTTACAAGTGTGGACTACAGTATGCCAGGGGTCATAAGTGTGCTGACACTATTCAGTTGCAAATGGTGGAAGAGTTGTGGCAAATGGTACCCTTGCCTGATACTGATGACCCCGAGATCCTGGAGAATGAGGACACTCTTGAGTTGAATTCATTCTTGTCCAAGGCTGCTGATCAAGGAGTTCATGCTACACGAACCATGCGCTTTGTGGGACATATTGCTGGAATGGACGTCTTGGCCTTACTGGATTTAGGCAGTTCCCATTCTTTTGTCAGTACAACAGTGGCTTCTGCTTTGCCCAATGTCGTCGAATTGGACAAACCTGTTAATGTTCAGATAGCAAATGGTTCTTACTTGTGCTGCTCCAGCCAAGCTTTGGAAGCTTCCTGGTCCTTGCGTGGTGTGCCATTTTCTTCCAACTTAAGGGTGCTGCCCCTATCTACGTATGACCTGATTATTGGTATGGATTGGCTTGAGACTCACAGTCCTATGATGGTTCATTGGGCACATAAGTGGTTGACCATTCCTATTAAAGGAACTTATGTTGGAATCAATGGTCCAGGTCTGCAACTTGTTCGAGTTATCTGACAAAGAACAGACTATATTGCAGAAGCTACCTGCTGCTATACAGGATTTGATACAGCAGTATTTTTCAGTTTTTGATGTACCCAAAGGCATGCCACCTGCCAGAGAGTGTGATCATCAAATTCCATTGATACCTGGTGCTAGGCCCGTGCAGATGAGGCCCTACCGGTATGCACCTGCCCTGAAGACAGAGATTGAAAATCAAGTTTCTGAAATGTTGCAGTCAGGCATTATTCAGCCAAGCAAGAGTGCATTTTCTTCTTCTGTCATTTTGGTTAAGAAAAAGGACCAAACCTACAGGTTTTGTGTTGACTATCGTCACCTCAATGCCCTTACACTCAAAACAAAGTTTCCAGTACCAGTGATAGATGAGTTTCTGGACGAGCTCCATGGTGCCTGTTGGTTCTCTACACTAGACTTGAGGGCAGGTTTTCACCAAATCAGAATGGACCCACAAGATCAATATAAGACAGCATTCCAGACACATCATGGACACTTTGAATTTAGAGTCATGGCATTTGGGTTGTCTGGGGCACCAGTTACCTTCCAAGGAGCCATGAATTCCACCCTAGCTCCTTTACTAAGGAAGTGTGCGCTGGTGTTTTTTGATGACATTTTGGTATATAGTAAAACCTGGGAGAGCCATCTTGTTCATTTGGGACAGGTCCTGCAATTGCTTTTAACAGATCAATGGCATATCAAGCTCTCCAAATGTGCTTTTGCACAACAGCAAATTGCTTACCTAGGCCATGTTATATGCAGCAAAGGAGTGTCTACAGATCCTGCTAAGGTTGAGGCTGTTAAATCTTGGCCTGTGCCTACTAACTGCAAGGAACTCACATGATTTCTTGGACTGGCTGGGTACTATAGGAAATTTGTCAAGCATTTTGGTATGATTGCCAAGCCCTTGACTGAGCTGCTAAAGAAGGGGGTGCTGTTTGTATGGACTCAGGATCATTCAGTGGCATTTGATACCCTTAAACAGTCACTGTGTTCTGCCCCTGTGTTAGCATTGCCTAACTTTGAATTTCCTTTTGCTATTGAGTGTGATGCATCGGGGTATGGTATTGGTGCTGTGTTGCTACAAGAAGGTCACCCATTGGCCTTTGTCAGTAAGGCCTTAGGACCCAAGAACCAAGGACTGTCAGCCTATGAAAAGGAGTATCTTGCTATTCTCCTTGCAGTCGATCAATGGAGACAATACCTACAACATGCTGAGTTTGTTATCTTTACTGATCACAGAAGTTTGTCTCATTTATCTGAACAAAAGCTCAACACTCCTTGGCAACAGAGAGTGTTCTCCAAGTTATTGGGTCTCGAATATAAGGTGGTGTACAAGAAGGGGTGGAAAATGTGGCAGCTGATGCCTTGTCCCGCATGCCACCTGTTGAATCCGCCTTGTCCAGTCTATCCACTGCAGTTCCTCAATGGCTACTTCAGGTTGCTGACAGCTATGTTCAAGATGTTAGAGCAAAAGCTCTTTTGGCTGCTCTTGCTACCAGTCGGTCTGATTCCACTCACTACACCTTGCACTCGGGCATTATACGTTATAAAGGCAGGGTATGGGTTGGTAATGATCCAAGTATTCACAAGAACATTATGTCAGCACTACATGACAGCCCTCTTGGGGGGCATTCGGGCTTTCCTGTTACTTATCGCAAGATCAAGCAAATCTTTGCATGGGCTGGAATGAAATCAGCAGTCAAAGAATTTGTGGCCAATTGTTCGGTGTTCCAACAGGCTAAGTCTGACAGAAGCAAGTACCTAGGGTTATTGCAACCCCTTCCAGTACCAGAACGATCATGGCGAGTGGTCGGAATGGATTTTGTGGAGGGTCTTCCTCGCTCTAATCGTGCTGATACAATCCTGGTTGTGGTGGATCATTTTTCCAAATATGCACACTTTCTGCCATTATTGCATCCATTCTCTGCACTCAAAGTAGCCCAACTGTTCTTAGATTCAGTTTACAGGCTTCATGGCCTTCCCACAGCCATTGTGTCGGATCGTGACAAGGTGTTTACAAGTCGGTTTTGGCAAGATTTGTTTCATCTGTCGGGTACTACACTAAAGATGAGCTCATCATATCATCCTCAGACGGATGGACAGACAGAAAGGGTGAACCAGTGCTTGGAGACGTATCTTCGCTGCTTCGTGCATTCCTGTCCCTCCAAGTGGTCGGCATGGTTGCCCTTGGCTGAGTATTGGTACAATACCAATTTCCATTCCTCTTTGGGTCGGATTCCCTTTGAAGTACTTTATGGACATGTTCCCCGCCATTTTGGATTTACAACCGAGAATGTTCCTACTTCGGGTGATCTTCAGTCCTGGTTATCTGACAGAGAGTTGATGGTTCAGCTCGTCCGACAGCATCTCTTGCGAGCTCAACAGAGAACAAAGGCACAAGCAGATAAGGGCAGGTCTGATCGGGAATTCAGTGTCGGAGATCTTGTCTATCTGAAGCTCCAGCCTTACGTACAGTCATCAGTTGCTACACGGGCCAATCATAAGCTGAGCTTTCGTTACTTTGGACCATACACAGTCTTACAGCGAGTGGGCAAGGCTGCTTACAAGTTGCAGTTGCCCTCGACAGCACGAATACATCCTGTATTCCATGTGTCTCAGCTTAAACAATCCAAAGGGCATCACCAAGTCAGCACCACATTGCCAGATAACTTCGCTGCTCCCCGTGTTCCTCTTCAGATTTTGGACAGGCGGGTGATATCTTGTAGTGGAACCCTGCTGCCCCAAGTGCGTGTGCGATGGTCCGAGTCTGATGAAGCACTGGATTCTTGGGAAGATGAAGTAGCTTTGCATGCTCGTTTTCCAGGGGCCGACACTTGGGGGCAAGCTGTCTCTCAACAGGAGGGGAATGTCAGTACTCCTGTAGGCGACCTGGAGTTGGGTGACGACAAGAGAGCAGGAACTGATGAAGTGCTGGGCCGGCAAACAAGGAAGCCCAATAGCAAGTGGTCTGGTGCCGAGTGGATCCGTTGAATGGTGGGCCGACGCTTAGCTGGCGTGGCTTGTAATAAATAGTAGCACTAGTACTCAGAACGGCAGTTTTGGAATGAAATACAGAACTCACCCCTCCTTTCCTGTAGTCTTCCTCCTCTTGTTCCCTCTCTGTGACTGAGCAGTGTTCGCCACCAGGGTGGAGGACACTGACAGGAACGTACGTTCAGGCAGCCCGAATCTCTATATATCGTGCGTATGCATACTACTGTGTCAGCATTCTATTGCTGCGGTCTGAGGCCTATGACCCTCTCTTTCTGATTCTCTCTACCTTTGGTACCGTGATGTCGTACCCTGACGACAAATAGCTAATGGTTATTTCCATTTTTGTTTAGGTCTCTCTTTGAGTGAAGTTGGTAACAACCGTACAAGTAACAACAAAGTTGTTTGCTGTCACTTCTCTTCAGATGGGAAGTTACTCGCTAGTGCCGGCCATGAGAAGAAGGTAAAATGTTTTAAATTGGGATATATCTGGTAGTTTCTCATGCAGAAAGATGATGGTTAGTTTCAGGTGCGAACACTTCATTTTTAGATTACAAAATACATTTCAACCTAACATTTGGTTTCATCAAGGCCATCTCTGCTAACTATATGCACAATTGTCTTTCCACGCCCAGTAGCAAAATTGTTTATATGTCATGTTTCCTGTAAACATTTTTCGTCTGTTTATTTTGTAAGTTGCTAAAAAAAATTATCCTCATTCGTGAAAGGCTGCCTTTTTTTTCTCTCCATCTCAGTTGGAGAAACAAGCCTGTAAATTATGAAATTATTTTCTCAGCTCCTTATGTGTTGAAGTTTGGTGATTTGTAGGTCTTCCTCTGGAATATGGACAATTTTAAAATGGATACCAAAATAGAAGACCATACAAACTTTATCACAGACATAAGATTCAGAACTAATTCAACTCAGTTGGCTACATCATCTTCTGACGGAACTGTTCGACTTTGGAATGCTGCTGATGTGATTTTCTCTACACTCTTTCTCCCTCAATTTTCTTTAAAGACCTGTTACAGTGACTACTGACTACTCTATGTAGTTGTTAGGTAGATGCTTATTTGAAACCATGCCAACAAAAAAATTAAACCTTATCTACCACACTACAAAGTAGAGTTAGTGTCTTGGAATGGAGCCCACAGTGCTAGACCTTTTTGCCAAACTTTGCCTAATGCATGGCTAACAATTTGCTTTCCACACCTTAGGCATGATTTGGCGTGAAACCATGGCTAGTGGACATACAGCTGAAAAAGTGTGGCAAACAACATAGGGAGAACAAAACACTCACCTAAGAAACTTTGGTGCATGGTGTACCTAACCTGTGGTGTGGCAAATTGTGGACACCATCCAAATAGAAATAGGCCAGTCAATGTTGATAGCAATATGGTTGCTGTCTATATTGATGATTATTGAGGGAGTACAGGCGCACATATTTATAGAGGGACAGAGGGGTAGGAGATCTCAAGTTTATAGAAACAATATCCTGAGATCTCCTTGAATGGAAGAAAACTATCTCTGCCCCCTAAATGGGAGGATTGTATCTATAGCTTCCTAGATGCGGCAGTGCTAGTAAGGCAAGTATGCCTACACCTGTATGGTAGGGGATCCTGCGCCTATATGGTAGGAAACCCATGGCTGATATATCAGCTAACACGCCCCCGCAGTCTGATCGTCGGTACCACAGACGTTCAGGCTGGATCTGAACTCCATGAAGACTGAAGAGGGAAGCCCTTTGGTGAAGATGTCTGCATACTGGGAGGTAGTAGGCACATGGAGAACGCGGACATCACCGAGAGCCACCCGATCCCGAACAAAGTGCAAATCAGTCTCAATGTGCTTGGTTCACTGATGCTGGACGGGGTTTGAAGACATGTAGACCGCATTGATGTTGTCACAATAGACCAACGTGGCACGACGTAACGGGTGACGAAGCTCGGCCAGAAGCTGACGAAGCCAGGTGGATTCAGCAACAGTGTTGGCGACAGCCCGGTACTCGGCTTCAGCAGTGGAGCGGGACACAATCATCTGTCGTTTGGAGGACCAAGAAATAAGGTTATCACCAATAAAAACTGCAAAGCCTAATGTGGATCGACGTGTGTCAGGATATCCAGCCCAGTCGGCATCATAGTAGGCAATTAACTCAGCCTGAGAAGAAGGGCGCAACTGAAGACCCAAATGCAGAGTGCCACGAACATAACGTAGAATGCGCTTCAAGGCGGCAAGGTGAGACTCGCGAGGATCATGCATGTGAAGACAAATCTGTTGCACAACATAAGCTATGTCTGGCCGGGTAAAAGTGAGGTACTTTAGCGCTCCAGCTAAGCTGCGGAAATTCGATGGATTAGAAACAGGAGTACCAGTAGCTGCAGAAACCTTTGGGTTGGTGTCGACAAGTGTAGAACAGGGCTTGCAATCAGCCATACCAGCCCGATCCAGAATATCCAGCATATATTGACGTTGCGAAAGAAAGAGGCCTCCATCTCGTCGTTGAACTTGCATCCCCAGAAAGTGATGTAGATCACCCAAATCTTTCATAGCAAACTCCAACTGTAAGGCCTGAATGATGTGTTGTAGGAGAACAGTAGAGGATGTAGTGAGTATAATGTCGTCGACATAGAGTAACAAATAAGCTGTGTCAGTTCGTCTATGGTAGACAAACAGAGATGTGTCACTCTTGGCCTCGATGAATCCCAGGGAGAGCAGATGAGTGGCAAACCGACTATACCAGGCACGTGGTGCTTGTTTCAGTCCATAGAGGGACTTAATGAGTCTGCAAACATGTTGTGGGCTGGCTGAATCCTCAAAACCTGAGGGTTGGCTGCAATAAACAGTCTCAGAAAGAGTCCCGTGAAGAAAAGCATTCTTGACATCAAGTTGATGAATCGGCCAGTTGCTGGAGACAACCAAAGATAAGACAGTCCGCACAGTAGCAGGCTTCACGACGGGGCTGAAAGTCTCATCAAATCAATGCCGGGTCGTTGAGTAAATCCACGGAGAACCCAGCGAGCCTTGTACCTTTCAAGAGAGCCATCAACGTTAAATTTGTGCTTGAAAATCCACTTGCCGGTCACAATGTTTGCACCATGGGGTCGAGGCACCAGATCCCATGTGTGATTCTGCAATAGTGCCACATACTCATCTTCCATGGCAGCTCGCCAATTAGGATCAGCAAGAGCGCCACGAAAGGTCTTCGAGATTGGAGATGGGGGGGGGGCGGCGTGGAATAGTGCTGGCACCCGGAAGCCAGCCTTAGCACGCGTGACCATGCGATGGTGGTTAAGCACTGGGGAGACAGCCACCGCTCCGGGTGGGAGACGACGATGCGATGCGTCCGTAGGCGATGGAGATGAAGCAGCGACATTGCCAGTCGAGATGGCAGAGCCGTCCAGACTAGCCGGAGTGGTTGGAGTGGCCAAGTCCTGCACTGGGGGGTGTGGACGGCGCGTGAAGACTTGGCCAAACCGGCGTGGTGCAGTGGCGTTGGGTGCACCATCAGCAACACTGGGTGGAGCAGTGCCTGCTGCTGGGTGCTGGGAGCAGCAGCGCCGGGAGCTGCAGGGGCGCCAGGAACAGCTTGGGCGCTAGGAGCAGCAGCGCCTATGCTGGGAGCAACAACATTGTCCGGTATGAGTCCTGAAAAAAATAGAGGTGGTGGGCCTATAGGTGGCGGCACCGGGTTAGTGGTAATGTTATCCAGGAAGTCAAAATCTTGGGAGGAGGCAGTGGGTTGCTGTTCAGCAAAGGGAAAAGTGGACTCATCGAAAACAACGTGACGGGAAAGGATGACACGGTTGGATAGGAGGTCAAGACACCGGTACCCTTTGTGATGCGACGAGTAGCCAAGAAAAACACACTTAGCGGAACGGGGATCAAGTTTGTGGCTAGTGGTGGCAGATAGGTTGGGATAGCAAGTGCAACCGAACACGAGAAGGTGTTCATAGGAGGGTACATTTTTGAAGAGGGCGAAGTGAGGAGTAGAAAAATGAAGGGTCTTGGTGGGTAGAATGTTGAGAAGAAGTGTTGCCGTGTGGAGTGCTTCAACCCAGAAGGTTGGTGGGATGCTGGCCTGAAAGAGAAGAGAGCGAATGATGTTATTGGTAGTACGGATGATGCGCTTAGCTTAACCGTTCTGAGATGAGGTGTAGGGACAAGACATGCGTAGGAGGACACCGTGGGTGAGGAAGAATGTTCGGGAACTGGAGTTGTCAAACTCGCGCCCGTTGTCACATTGCACAACTTTAATCGTGACGTCAAACTGTGTTTTCACATAGGCGAAAAACTGAGTGAGAGTTGGGAAAGCATCAGACTTTAGTCGTAAAGGGAAAGTCCATAAGTAATGGGAGCAATCATCAAGAACGACTAAGTAATATTTGAAACCTGAGACACTTAAAATAGGAGATGTCCACAAGTCACAGTGAATAAGATCGAAATTGTTAACCGCACGAGAAGTAGACGTACGGAATGGAAGGCGAACATGACGACTCAACTGACAAGCATGGCATAAGGGAGAGCTAGCATCTTTATTACACATGGGAACGATTGATGCGAGCTTGGAGAGGGTCTCGTGACCAGGGTGACCAAGACGGTGATGCCAAAGTGACGGAGTGAAACTGGCGGTGAAGCTGTGTGCAGCAGGGAGGCACAGGGGGTATAGTGGCCCGGAGCTGTTGCACCTGACGATCACGTTCCGAGATAGTAGATCCTTCACAGAGCAACCAGAGGGATCAAATTCAATGGAACAGTTATTATTGGTAGTAAACTGGTGAACGGAAATTAGGTTCTTAATAAGTTTAAGTGTCACAAGAACATTGTTGAGATGTAAAGAACCATGTAAAGTAGTGGAGCCAGTGGAAATGATAGGAAGAAGCGAGCCGTCACCGACAATAATGGAGGAAGGTGCAGTAAGAGAGGGAGTTGAAGTATTGGATAGGGTACCGGCGTTGGAGGTCATGTGGGAGGTTGCACCGGTGTCGAAGTACCAGTCAGTCTGCTGAGGCGGAGTCAGGGACACAGTACTGAAAGCAGATGCAAGGGACTAAGCGTCCCAAGATGGAGTGGTCGGCTGTGCCAGCATGCCGTAGGGAGACTGGGGAGCGCTTCCCTGCAGAGGGCCGGTCTGCAGAGTGTGCTGCAGTGGGGCGCCTCCCTGTCCTTGAATAGCACCATGAACGTATTGTTTGGTCTGGTGGGCCAGCAACGCCTGGTGAGGAGTGATGGAGACTGGAGCAACGTAGAAAGCCTGCTGTTGTTGGGTCGTCGGAGGCAGCAGGGCCTGGTGCTGCGCCAGGAGACCTTGCTGCTGTTGTGTGGTCGGCGCCCGTGGGCCGGGCCACATCTGGATGGCCCCAGTCCAAGGATTTTGGAGGGAGGGGCACAGGCCGGAGGCACTCCCGTGCTGGCCACCGGGACCAGTGCCTGGGAATGGAAGGATACCTTGGCGGCCTTGGCCACCCCTCTTGCTGCGACGATTGGGGTGGCCGGAATGTGGAGCCGAAGGCGCCTTGTTGAAGGCAGCAGGAGCCTTGTTGGAGGCCGTTGAAGTCCCGCCTTGTGGAGGCTTGGTGGAGGTAAGCAGGGCGGCAGATGGAGAAGATGCACAATGAGCCATCGTGAGTTCCTCCAACAGGAGAGTGGCCCGGACGTCGTGGAACGTCGGAAAGGGGCGACCGAGGCGAAGATGATGTCCGATGTCGGAGAAACGGTCGCTGAGGCCGCGCAGAACGTTCAGTCGGAGACTGGTTCGCCAAGATCACTGAGGGCATCTGCCATGGTTTTGAAACGACGACAATAATCGGAGACAGGTAGATCACCTTGGACCAAGTGCCGGAACTGAGCATCGAGGTGGAGGGCGCGAGTTTCCCGATTCCCGAGAAACTGGTTCTCGAGAGTCAGCCAAGTGGTGCGGGCAGTGGCGCCGCGTTCCATGGCCATTTCAGCAAGGTCCGGGGAGATGGAGCCGGAGATCCAGGACTTGACAACACAGTCCATGCGTGCCCAGTCAGGGAAGTGAGGCGTGGGGGTGTCGTCGAGGATGTGGCTGTCCAGGGAGTATTTGCCAGTGACGAGGAGGAACTCATCGCGCCAGCAGGTGTAGTTGTTGTTGGCGAGGTCGAGGACGACGTGAACGAGACTCCGGATGTTCTGCACAACGACGGTCTAGGAGTGGAGGTTGACGATCGCATCAGCCTCGTGAAGGAGGATGGCGTCGTGGAGGCCCTTGTCAGCACCACCCGCTGGATCAGAGAGGTGGGACTGATTGTCGTCGACAGGACTGCCGTCGGTGGCAGTCTGAGCAGCGAGGGCGCGCGCATGTGCTGCGCGCTCGAGAGCAGCGCGAACACGTTCGGTGGCAACACCGCGCTCCTGGGCCGCGGTGGCCGCCTCCTGCTCTGCCTGAAGGGCTTGAGCGAGTGCAGCATCATGCCTGGCAGCAGCCTGGAGGCGTGCTTCATGCTCGGCTGCGACCTGGGTCGCAGCGTCGTCGACGAGAGGTGGCTGTTCCAGACCAGCCATGGCCAGGGGAGGGCGCTGCCTGGATGGCACGCAGAGGGGAGTGGAGGGCGCAGCCTAGACGTGGCACAGCTTGAGGACTGCACCTAGGGCAGCAGAAGGAGGATATGAACTTGAACTCGTGATACCATGATAGCAATATGGTTGCTGTCTATATTGATGATTATTGAGGGAGTACAGGCGCACATATTTATAGAGGGACAGAGGGGTAGGAGATCTCAGGTTTATAGAAACAATACCCTGAGATCTCCTTGAATGGAAGAAAACTATCTCTGCCCCCTAAATGGGAGGATTGTATCTATAGCTTCCTATATGCGGCAGTGCTAGTAAGGCAAGTATGCCTACACCTGTATGGTAGGGGATCCTGCGCCTATATGGTAGGAAACCCATGGCTGATATATCAGCTAACAAATGTGATGACTGAGGAGGTTGAACTCGGGAGCGCTCTTTAATTATGTTTTCTTGTCTCATATCTTGAAACCCCTCTTGCTCTGTCTCTGAATCCTCTTTCTACAATTATCCTAAAAAATCCACAGCATAGTATGAGATATTTGTTGGTTTAGATTTGCTAGATACTATCACTTCAAAGATTTGGGGTTGAAGAAACAGGTGGTATGAAAACAGTGGCCCATGCACTTAAGTTCATGGTGCTATGCTCTTTCCTGGTCCTTTTCACAAGACTATGCACACCTGACCGCTTACTTGCATGTAGACCAGGAGGAGGGAGTGAAGGACACCGCTTTATTTTTAATAGACATAGCTAGTAGCCACACTGTCTGATTTTTGTTTCTATTTGTGTGGTGGTAGAAAGACCTTGGTACTACTGTTTAGTTCTTATTGATTTATGTTTTGCTTGACAGCATTGTTGGCGCAGCATCAGATAGCCTGAGTAATACTGAAGTGATACCCTAGGTTTATTGTTATTCGTCTTTTTGCAGGAAAGTGGCGCTTTACAAACTTTTCATGGGCATAGGTCTCATGTAACATCAGTAGATTTTCACCCAAGATTGACAGAGGTTCTTTGCTCTTGCGACGACAATGGAGAAATTCTCTTCTGGACAGTTGGTCAGACTACATCTACTCATGTTTTTCGGGTTGATACTTGACACGTCTGCCTCCCATCTACACAGTTGTTTGTCCTTGCTATAGTTGAGTTGTGGGATGTACTCATTTGACTTTGGCTTACAGGTGAAGCAGGGTGGAACTGGAAGAGTCAGGTTTGAACCTCGAAGTGGGCAGCTCCTCGCTGTGGCAGCTGGAAGCATGGTGAACATTTTTGATGTTGAAAAGCAAGCCAGCTTACCCTGCCCTCCAAAGGTAATCGATATGCATGAGATGTTATGCAGATTCCGGAATGTGAAAGTTGTAAACTGTTTTTGTTGTTGTTTGATTTAGGGTCACAATAGTGAGGTAAACTTTGTGTCCTGGGATGAAAATGGTGAATATCTGGCATCTGTAAGTCAGGACACTGTGAAAGTGTGGTCGGTATCGTCTGGTGTGTGCATTCATGAGTTACGATCCAATGGAAACCAATATCAGTCATGCACATTCCATCCTAGATACCCGAAAGTGTTGATTGTTGGTGGTTATCAGGTAAATGAAATGCAGTAACCACATGTAAGGGATATTGCAGACAAATGATTGATTGATTAATTGTTTGTATGCAGACTCTGGAGCTGTGGAGCTTATCAGATAACCAGAGAATCCCAATCCAGGCGCACGAAGGGTTGATAGCTGCACTGGCGCACTCCTCGTTCACTGGAATGATTGCCTCTGCCAGTCATGACAGATGTGTAAAGCTCTGGAAGTAGCTATATAGAGGTGATAGAATAGTCCTAATCCTAATTATATATGCCATTATTAACTTATATGTAGCGTTTGTTTCATTCCTTGGTTAATAACTTATATAATATAATATATACATAGGCGGAGACGTGAGATGGATATACTTTTCAAGGGTGATTGGACCCTTTGAGGTGGATGGATGTAGGGTCGGTTGTACATGATATATTGTTGAGCAGATGATTGGGCTGTATCTGCACCTATAACATTAATAACCAACCAGTTTAAATTTTGTTGAACCCATCCAACCAAACCACGTCCACACCCATAACCTTCACTAAATTTACTAAATAAATTATATTCGAACTTAACATACAATCAAAATCAATAGTTTAAATCGCTAGATAACCCTCTATTCCTTAAATTCAATGGATAATATTATTTGGATCATTCTCTCCTTGTGATCCTATCGCTCCCAGCGTACTCCACGTCCGTGTTGACTCCTATCCCTTACTAGTGCCACCATTGCCATCAACCTTTCTCATCACGTCGCTGTTGTTGCTGTCGACACTTGCCTTCTCATCTCCATGACCGTAGTGTTAGCACGGGCTATATACGAGTATGTATGAGTTGGAGGGTGAAACCCTAACTAGGTTTGGGAGTTGTATTAATAGATTAAGTGTTTCTGGGTCTAGCCCATTACACAGGGGTATGCAGGTAATTACAAGGGACTAGTCTCAAAACCCTAACGAGGTCTAACACTCTCGCAATTTCAACTCTAACCTGTACAGATGTTGAGAATGGATCGAAAATCAGCGAAAACACTCGTCAACAGCCTTTTGGTGAAGATGTCGGCGAACTGCAGCGTGGTCGGGACGCTGAGAACCCAAACGTCATCGACGATGTTGGGGACTTGTTCTCAGATGCTAAGAATTAAGAACAAGGCAACATAGAAAGTGTTAAATGCTAAGCTCCTTCGTCCTTTAAAACATTATATCCCTTCGGATATAATGAATCTTGGACGAAGGTTACAAAGGAAAAGATTTTCATAAGATTGACGGTAAAAAAGGACACATATATAAAATACAAATAATGGTTTAAGTATTATCATCAACTTATCTTCGGATTACAAATTACAAATGTACCTTCGGATTGATGAAAAGTAAGGATGCAGACGTGATATGAAAAAGCGTATGCCAGGTCAGCGTGAACAGTACGGGAGTGCTGTTCATCTATTTATAGGCACGGGACGCAGCCCGTGTAAAATTACATTGATGCCATTTACATTTGATAATAACTTTATGACAATCCTTCGAGGTTTAACTTGACTTTTCATCCTTAAGTCGGTTCCTCTTTTCCTTCGTCATGCCGAAGCTTATCTGCACGTAGCTTCGTGATCGTCCTATCTTTCGTCATGATCGCTTTCCACCCCAGTCAAGCTTCGTCTTAACCATGCTCTTGTACACCCGCAACCTGACTCCGAAGATACCTGTTCACATGTTTCACTCGGAAAATATTATCAAATCATGTTTTTGAGGAGCTTCGGAAGCCGAAGGCCCCCAACAGTAGCCCCTCGCAATATTAATTTACTGTAATGATAAATTCATATTGCGACATGGACGAAGGCTTTGAGCCGAAGGTCCGAAAAAACACCTTCCTTCTGCTAGAATAGCAGCAGTCATTGACAGACAGGGCCCTCCAGTTTTCGACACACTGGGTGTATAAATAAGAGCTCATCGCAAGTTATTTGGCACGCTCTCTTGCCATCCGCTTTTACTCACCCAAAAAATTTTTTAGCCTGCACGCAACAGCACTTGCTCGGTTTTAGATTTTTAAGCTTCGGTTTCGAGTGTGCTTTGTCAGCATTTTCGAAGATGCCTGAGGATAAGAAAGTCGTTGGTGGTTCGAAGCTAAGCCTTTCTGAGGAAATGCACCTGGGTTTTCTTGAATCAATGTCGAAGACTAATACGGAGAAGATTACCAGAGAGATTTTGGAGGGTTTATCTGAAGATACTGGCGACAGTGATAGTTACGATGTGGATAGTGGTGGTGAAGATTCCGAAGATCGACCCTGGCGACCAAGCCATGCAGTTTTTGGTAAGTCCAGCATTAAGGAAAACCATCTTGTCAATATGAGAGGGAGATACTTTCGGGACTTGTCTGTTGTGAGGGCTGACGAAGGAGAGAAGACTTGTCCAACTCCCGAGGAAAATGAGGTCGTGATATTCCGAAGCTTCTTGAAAGCTGGCCTACGATTTCCCTTGAGTAGTTTTGTCGTGGAAGTACTGAAGAAATTCGAAATCTACCTTCACCAACTTATCCCCGAAGCAATCATAAGGATGAACATCTTTGTGTGGGCCGCGAGAAGCCAAGGTTTGGAACCTAACGCAAAAAGCTTCTGCAACATACACGAGCTATTGTATGAGACAAAACCCTGGGGCAAAGAGCAGTATCACAACAACTTTGGCTGCTACAGCTTCGGCGCTCGGTCGGGGTCAAGCTGCCCTGTGCCAACCTTTCGAAAGAGGTGGCCCGACGACTGGATGACAGAATGGTTTTATGTGAAAAATGACCTGAGATCACGTGAAGATATCAAGGGTATCATTATGCGCCCTATCTGGCAACGCTTCGGCCTCCGAAAGCCGAAGGTGGAGATGGATGAAGCAGCCGAAGAATGCCAGAGAGCCTTCGGCGTAGTCTGCTCTTTTATTGGTACAAGGGATTTGGTCCAAGAGCATATTGCTTTCAGAGTCTGGCCACTTGTAGAAAAGTGGGAAATGCCGAAGGAGACCGTCAAGGAACCTGACGAAGGCGGGCTAGTTAGGCTAAAATACACATTCAAATACGGAGATAAGTTTGTTGAACCAGATGATGACTGGTTGAAGAGTATTGAGGCCATAAGTGACGAATTGCTTGGGGTATACTCGAAAGCCGAAGATACTGCACTATCAGCGGCCTTCGGAGGTCGAAAGAAGAAGAGACTTAACCGAGTATTTGATGCAATTGGGTTTATCTACCCCGACTACCATTACCCGGTGCGAGGCCAAAAAAGGAAAAATACTTCTCCTGCAAAGGAGATTGCTTCAGCTGCTCCTGGCGAGCCGGCACCGAAGAGGAAAAAGGTAAAGGTACTCACACACCCTCCACGTTATATTGAGCCGGCCACAGTGCCTGAATTTATTGGTGAGGCCTCTTCGGCCACCGAAGCTAGAGAACCAACTCCAGTGGCAAAAATCGAGGAAATGGCCGAAATACCAGCAACAGAGAAAACAGAAGGACCGAGGACTGAAGAAGCAAAAACATTAGAAATTTTAAGTCCAACAAAAATCCAAAAGGGGCCAGCAGCGACCCCGAAAAGAAAAAGGATGGTTAATGTGCTGGATGTTTTGGAAACAATTAAATCTTCGAGCATAACTCCAAAGAAAACTGTTGAAGCTTCTGAAGTGTCTACTGAAGCCTTTGCTGCTGAAGCTTTGAAGCAACAATTTGAAACTGAAGCTGGGCCCTCAGAGCCCATCAAGGTAAAACCTTTGAAAGCTGAAGAAAGAAAATTGACAGAGGCAACTTTGGAAACCGAAAAAATAAAAATGACAGAGCCAATTTTGATTGAAGAAATTGACACTGGCGTCCCCGAAGCATCTTCCAAAATACATGATTATATTGTGCGACATGCTTCGGGGAAGAAACTATCTGAAGAAGAGATTTTTGAAGCTAATCACTATGCCCGAGAACTGAAGTATCCGAAGGGGGCTGTAGTGTTCAATGGAACAGACGAAAATGACTTCCTATACTGTCTCCCAGACAATAAAGAATTATCCGTCTGCCGAGAGATGGCTAGGAGCATGGGGTTCCCGAAGCTTAAAGCTGGCCTTTGCGCCATGACGAAGGAGGATCTTGCAGATAGCCTTGCATATAATAGTCTGAAGGTACAAAAGATTGTAAATTTTGAAATTTATGAATTTTGAATTAGTCTTTTGCTGTTATGTTAATCCATTCATTCTTTTGAATAGGGCTTAATACTCAGCAATGCCTTAAGGGCACAAAAGAATGCTGAAGACGAGAGCTGCATTATTGCTCTTAACAACCTTCGAACAGAGGTTATCAGGCTAAGAAACGAAGCCTTGGAAAAGGACAAAATTCTGCTTACATTGGTGGATAAAATGAAGGAAGACGAAGCTAGCTCTAAAACTCAAGCCGAAGCTCAGAAGCGCGAAATCGAAGATCTTCAGAAACAATTAGCCCGAGCTAAAGAAGAACACATTCTTGAAGAAACAAAACGAGAACTAAGTGATCAATGGGCAAATCATTTGGAAATAAATGTTGAAGAGCTTCGTGCTTCGAAGAAAAGGTGCTATGATAAATCCATAGAATGTGTTAAAAAGATAAAATCCAGCTTCGCCAGTGTCGGCGCATTTTCTAGTGAAGAAAATTTCACAAGAGGGAATCCAGAAGGCCCGATTGAATGGATCAGTCACGAAGCTGAGGCCTTCGAGGAAATCTTGAATAGTCGCGGGGACATTTGTGCTTTTTCGGGCGCCAGAGGAATTGTTACTATTCTGGAGAAGAAAGGGTGCGAGCATGTAAAATCTTTGGCACAGTCTGAAGCTGCTTTATCCTCTGAAGATATCAGAGATCCTTCAGCCGAAGCAAGCCAGGTCGGTGGAAAATTTTTCACCGACATTTGGGACAATGGCGGTCGAGAAATGGCTCAAGAAATCATTCAGAGAAGCGAAAAAGGCATCCATGACGCTAGGAAGGTAGCGGAGGCTGCTGAAAAAAGCACAGGGCCCGAAGGGCAAATAGGTATTAATTAGTGATTTTTATTCTGTTGTGATTTTTGATTTTAAACTTTGTGCGCGGTTCTGTAATAGTAATATAGTCGTGTCCTCTCCTCCCTCAGAACCTGCTGAGGCAGCTCCGGACCCCCCCCCCCCCCCGAAGGGGACGACGAAATTAGACAAATGGCCGAAGCCATCATGGACAAAGTTGTCAATCAACTACTAAACGAAGCTGCAGAAGTAGTTCTTAGGGAAGATTAAGTGCTATTGTAAAAATACTTGGAACATGACATGTGTAAAACTTTGTAACTTTGAATGTAATATATAATCTATTTATGGTTCAATTCTTTACGATGCATGAAATTTTGTATACATACCGCTTTTTGAGCCTTCGGCGAAAAAACACCTTCCCTTCTTTTCATGCTTCGTGAAGAAAATCTTTTATGTATCACAAGAATTTCCATACTTCTCTGATGAAGAATATCCAAGCTTCGTGAAAACATTCTTCGAAGCTATAAAAAGGTTTTATGTTGCCTCTCTGACGAAGCTATACTTCTTCTCAATTTATCTTGAGCTTTATCACGATTTTCTCTTTTTCCAAAACATTCTTCGAAGATCAATACTGTGTCCCCTTCCTGTTCTACATGCAATATGATGTATGATGCTTATGTTATGCAAAATGATGTGATGATGTTATGCTATGCAAAATGATATTTATGCCGAAGATACACACATCTCTGCAATAGAGCACACAATCTTTTTATCTCAGCGCTGACTTTTCGCTGTAAGCCTCCCTTAGGAGCTTCTTCGCCTTTTACTTTCAGCGGAATCAGCGTTTATTTTTCGCTGTAAGCCTCCCTTAGGAGCTTCTTCGCCTTTTACTTTCAGCGGAATCAGCGTTTATTTTTCGCTGTAAGCTCTGCATTCCCTTTGGAATGACTTTTGAGCAGAAAACTTACACTGCGCTCCTTCAGGAACGACTTTTTACTACTTTGAAGAAGTTACAGTGTGTTCCTTAGAACAAGTTTTTGATAATTCGAAGGTTCTCCGTGCCACCATAAATTCTTGTGCTTCAGTAACTCAAGCCTATGGAGAAGATATATTTTCATTATGATGATAAGCTAAACTGTTACAAGAATTTGAAAAAACGATAAAAGACACTTAAACTTCCCATAATTGTTCTTTACTACAAAGAAAGTAAAACTGAATGCGAAAAGCTGCTGTCGAGGTAGGATATTTTGTCAGTAAATATGCTTCGACTCTGGCACAGTGCTATTGACTGTGCGAGCTTCGGACTCCTCCCTGAGGTCCCTCTGGGGGTGAGAGTGCTGGCTCCCTTCTGGCTGCGGACCACGTTGTATTGGCGGTGGTGGTGGAAGCTGTTGCCAGGAAGCTTGGGGTTGGCTTGCCGAAGCAACAGAGGCTGCAGGGTGATTGCCTACATATTCTGGAATGTAAGGCGAATGGTACGAAGCAGTATGCATGACCTGCTTCGACTGGTTCTGTTGCGCTGCAGCCTCTGCTAGCTTCTTTTGCTTCTGGATGGTAACATGGCACATCCTGGTGGTATGACCTTTGCCTTCACCACAGAATAGGCAATAAATTTTTCTTGGTTGATCTCCAAATCTTCCCCCGAAGCCCCTGTTGCCTCTGCCCCTTGGCGCTGGCGGCCGGAAAGAGCTTTGTTGTTGCCCCGAAGCTTGCGAGGAGCACTGTGGCCTTTGTTGTTGACTGCCTTTGTCATCACTTTGGGTAGAATTGTGAATTGACCTGACGTGCCTCGGATAAAATCTTCCTCCGAAGCCCCTGGCCATTTCAGAGAACCTGAAAGCTTCCTCCCTTCTTTGGCAAAAATCATTGTCAGCTCGAATATACTCGTCCATCTTCTGGAGCAGCTTCTCCAAAGTTTGAGGAGGCTTCCTGGCAAAGTACTGAGCTGCAGGTCCTGGCCGAAGCCCCTTGATCATGGCCTCAATGACAATTTCATTGGGCACTGTTGGTGCCTGTGCCCTTAGACGTAGGAACCTTCGGACATATGCCTGAAGATATTCTTCGTGATCCTGGGTGCACTGGAATAAAGCTTGAGCAGTGACTGGCTTCGTCTGAAACCCTTGGAAGCTGGTTATCAACATATCCTTCAGCTTTTGCCATGAGGTGATTGTCCCTGGCCTAAGGGAGGAGTACCAGGTTTGTGCAACGCTCCTGACGGCCATGACGAAGGACTTTGCCATGACCGCCGTGTTGCCACCGTACGAAGATATAGTTGCCTCATAGCTCATCAAGAATTGTTTCAGGTCTGAATGACCGTCGTACATGGGGAGCTAGGGCGGCTTGTAAGACTGTGGCCAAGGAATAGCCTGCAGTTCTGTTGACAAGGGAGAAACATCATCAAAAGCAAAATTTCCGTGATGGAAATCTTCATACCAGTCGCCCTCGTTGTAGAAGCCCTCTTGATGAAGCTCTCTGCGCGGGGGCCTTTGATTCTGGTCATCTTGAGCAAGATGTCGAAGCTCTTCAGAGGCTTCGTCTATCTGCCTCTAAAGATCAGCTAGACGAGCCATATTCTCCTTCTTCCGTTGGACCTGTTGATTGATCATTTCTAAATTTTGGATTTCTTGATCCAAGTCGTCCTCCGGAGGCGTTGGACTGGTGACCTTCCTCTTCTGGCTTCGAGCCTCCCTAAGAGAAACGACATCTTGATTGGGGTCCAGCGGCTGCAGAGTGGCAGCCCCTGTCGCTGAAGCTTTTTTAGGCGGCATGACGAAGGTGACGCTTGCCGAAGGTGTTCAAAACTTCAGAAAATGGGCGTGAGTTCACCGGAGGTGGGCGCCAATGTTGGGAACTTGTTCTCAGATGCTAAGAATTAAGAACAAGGCAACATAGAAAGTGTTAAATGCTAAGCTCCTTCGTCCTTTAAAACATTATATCCCTTCGGATATAATGAATCTTGGACGAAGGTTACAAAGGAAAAGATTTTCATAAGATTGACGGTAAAAAAGGACACATATATAAAATACAAATAATGGTTTAAGTATTATCATCAACTTATCTTCGGATTACAAATTACAAATGTACCTTCAGATTGATGAAAAGTAAGGATGCAGACGTGATGTGAAAAAGCGTATGCCAGGTCAGCGTGAACAGTACGGGAGTGCTGTTCATCTATTTATAGGCACGGGACGCAGCCCATGTAAAATTACATTGATGCCCTTTACATTTGATAATAACTTTATGGCAATCCTTCGAGGTTTAACTTGACTTTTCATCCTTAAGTCGGTTCCTCTTTTCCTTCGTCATGCCGAAGCTTTTCTGCACGTAGCTTCGTGATCGTCCTATCTTTCGTCATGATCGCTTTCCACCCCAGTCAAGCTTCGTCTTAACCATGCTCTTGTACACCCGCAACCTGACTCCGAAGATACCTGTTCACATGTTTCACTCGGAAAATATTGTCAAATCATGTTTTTGAGGAGCTTCGGAAGCCGAAGGCCCCCAACAGACGACATGCTAGCGAATGAAGTATAGGTCGAACTCCACATGCTTTGCGCGCTGATGTTGCACAGGATTGGTGGAGAGGTAGACTACGCTGAAGTTATCACAGTAGACGAGGTGACGCGCTGGAGAGGGCTGTGGAGCTCCTAGTGAAGCTAGCACAGCCAGAAAGCCTCAGCCACGCCAGTGGCCATAACGCGGTACTCGACCTCAGCTTTGGAGCGAGAAACAACAGACTGTCTCTTGGCAGCCTAGGAGACGAGGTTGGCGCCCAAGAACATGACGTAACCAGAAGTAGACCAGCGTGTATCGGGGCAGCCTGCCCTGTCGGTGTTAAGTACCAGCAACACACTACGAGGGTGGCCGCGTAGCACTTTTAAGAGGAAGGCAACGACGATCACAACTCGATGGTACATGTAGAGCATGTCGAGGACACAAGCGATTGCTCAGGTTCGTGCCGCTTGGTGGCGTAATACCCTACGTCCTATGGTTTCTATCTGCATGCGGTTGAGTTCCCTCTGGGTTACTTGCAATGTCTCGAGGAAGAAGAGTTCTATGGGTCTATATCGTTTTTGTAGGGTCCCCTCTTCAGCCTTATTGCTGACTGAATCAGTGTTACAGAGAAACTACCATGAGTCCACGATCTCCACGTTCTGCTTGTTCTGCCTTGTGTCGCACTGGGCTGTGGTCAAACGAGTTGTCCATCAATTTCCCGCGCGCTGCACGCACGAGACACGACTGCCTCCCCACGTACCCGCACCTTTGCCTTTCTTGGGTGCCGGCAGTTCCCGTCTGACCGAGGCCCACCAGACGGCTCTCATGCAGCCCATTAAGGGCATTTCAGATGGCCCATTGGACGTATCTAGGCCGTGGTGACCCGAGGTATATCTAATCCCCACAAGCCCAACCAGCGTCAGTGTAGACCACGAGCTCTGATGTCGGGGAGGGTTGAAGGAGAAGGGCGTGTATCGGGGCAGCCTGCCCTCCCCAAAACAATGATTCATAAAAATGCCCAAGTTACTACTATCTTAGTAGCTTCTTTTATGCTGGGAGGAGTATAACAAAGTAAGTGGTTTGGACAATGTCAATGAAATTTTGAGATACGTTGAAGACCGCTCATGAAGGCAATGACATGACCATAATTACCAAGATGGAGCTTATCGAAGGAGAACTAGGGAGGTTCGCCATGAAAAGAGGAGAAGAGCCACAAGAGATATATAACAGGCTCAAGACATTAGTGAACCAAAAGCGGAACTACAGAAGCTCGGGATGGATGGATCATGACGTCGTCCGACTCATGCTAAGGTCGTTTACTGTTTTAGATCCTAACCTTGTAAACTTAATCTGTGAGAACCCTAGGTACTGCAAAATGATGCCCAAGGAAGTCCTTGGTAAGTTCATGTGTCAACGAATGATGGCCAAGGAGGAAAGGTACATCGACGACGACGACAACGGGAGCCCCCACTACAACAAACTGCAACCTGTTTCCCTCAAAGCGATGAATGACAAGGAGATGCTCCCAAGCAAGGTGGCGCAAGTTGAGGCGATCGACCTCAATGAATAGATGTCGCTTGTGATCAAGTGCTTCAAGACCACACACTAAAGGGGCATAAGGACTTCTCCAACAAGGGAAAATGAAGGGGGAAGCACACCTGCTTCCGGTGCGCCCGCAGTCAGCCAGTTTTTGGCATGTTTTTGCAATGAAGGGGCAACAACTATGAGGCCTTTTAGGGCTATAAAAGGCCCCCCATGGATCTCCTTCATCACCCAAGCACTCTAAGAGCTACTCAACTCTCTGACACTCTGCCACAACACCATAAAGTTTATTTTATTAATTTCCAATAAGAAGGAAAATATCTATGTTTTATATTATGAAAATGGTGATACAAATAAATTGAACAATTTCTTCTCACCTAATGGCACATAAGCAACTATCTTGAACCATGAGTTCCTTTCCTAATAGTATGACTACTTATCCTAAATCCGATAACACACTCTATTACGTCTTGACTGGTAAAAGAAAATACTCTAGCTTATACTTTTGCATTGCGTCTTGCTTTTATGCCTACACATCTCCACTTTAGCAACATCAATGACCTCCTTAAATCCAACAATTTCAGGCACTTTGCTTGCCTTACTTTTATCAATTTATATTTCTCATTGAGCATGTGTTTATCTTTATGGATTTCAACCTTTCTTGTTTACAACACTTAGAATATAGGTTGGTCCACTAATTGTATTCATTACCAAAACTATGCATGGATCTTTCAATCTCTCTATTTTTTTGTAATTGATGGCAAGTCTACAAAGACGCCCCCTTTTTGGTCTTTCTGCTTTTCGAGTTAGTGATTTATATTGTAAATTTTAATTATTTGTAAAGTTTGGTCAAGTTTCACTGATCTATTTATGTAGTATTAGCTCCTCCTATATATTTGCTAGGTATATGAATTTTTAGTTTGGCACATATGTTGAACTTTGGAAATTATAGACAAAGCCTTGCTACCTGTACCTTTTAAGCGTGTTCTGTTTGATAACCATTGAGGATTTTTTTAACACCATGAAGGACTTAAAAGCTTTAATTAGATCAACAATGTGGTGTATTCATAAAAAACAACTTTTATAAAGTTTCTCTCCCATATTCTCATGCTTATTTCCCCTTATTGTACACATATTTCTCCACCACCTGTCATAAATTATCATAAAAGGTGATAACATGGTGATAAAGATGGAATATGTAAAACAAGGGAGAAAGTAAATGTCCTTCAAACTATCAAAGTGGAATATATAACTCGATTTGTCCTTCATCAAGCTTCTTCACACATCTTTAAATGGTTATTTTGTTGAAATTAATTTATATATTAATATGAAAAGTGTCTATATGCTCTAACCATATACTAGTAACGGATGTATGCATATGATTAAGATATTATTACCTTGATGAGTTGAATGAGAGGCATGATAACCATATAATGTGCAATTAAATCATATTGTAGAAGTCAAGAATGTTCAATTAATTTCTAAGAGTGAAAAATATTCTTTTGTCAAGTGGTTTGGTGAAGATGTTGATAAGTTGATCTTCAGTTCCAACACTCTCAATAGTGATACACCATTTGTTTGATGTTCTCTTATGAAATAATGATGAATATCAATGTTCTCGGTTCTTGAATGTTGAACCAGGTTGGTGGCAATCTTGATGGCACTCTCATTATCACATAACAATAGTGCTTTTGTGAACATGATTCCATAATCTTGCAAAGTAGCTTTCATCCACAATAATTCTGCACAATAACTTACTATAGACACATATTATGCTTCGATTATTGAAAGTGCAACTAAATTTTGTTTCTTGGATGACCAAGACACAACTGACCTTCTAAGCATTTGATGAGTTCCATATGTGCTTTTTTTATCTACCTCGCTATAGTTGGGCCCATGCCTTTGCCGAATGTCCTCAAACTGATGAAATCTACTTGTTTTCAACTTTGTTTTAGGGACAATAATGTAAGCTCCATCGAGTAGACATTCATGACCTAAAGAAGGCAACAACTTCATCATCGCGCTTAAACGAAGTGTTCCAAAGGTACCGAAGGTGGCCCTACCATTGCAAAAGCGAAGGGGTCCTGTTGAGGGCCCTTTTAGCCGAAGGTCCTCAAAACATTGTTTCATCAATCATCTTTGAATCTATTATAGCTATAATAGGCCAATCACCGAAGGTTATACTCATTTGAAAATGGAGTGTAACCTTCACATTCATAAAGACGAAGCTATGAGCTTTGGTTCTGTAGTGTAAACGTGCTACGAAAAATCAATAAGAACACATGGTGAAATCTTCAAGACTTGCTCAACATGGCTATGAAGGAAAAGACAACATCATCCCTAACCATCTTTGTAGTTCATGTGTATAGGATTGAGGGCGTAATTGTAATTTTTATGAAGTTGTGTTAGTTGCCACTACAAATAGAGGCACAGTGCATATGGACACACTTCCTTGAGGGCAATCTGCATCGCTCTTCATACGAAGTTGTGTTACTCTCTTGCTTTCATATTATTTTCTACAGCTCCGAAGGTATAACTGTAATCATTTTTAATAAAAGCAGATGAAGAAGAGTAACTGATTTTGAGAAGAGTCGTTTATGACTTCACATGCATACGAAAAGGTGTTCACAAGGTATGCGGAGGAGGATCCATATTACACAATTGAATTGATTAGTGATAAGGGTCCAGGTGTTCACAAGGTATGCGGAGGAGGATCCATATTATCTAATCAACATGTCTAAACTGTGTATTTTTATTATCTGTTGATTTTCATAAATTATATTTCAGGACTATAGACTGGAGACCTAGAGTGCTGGGCTGCTAGCTGCACAATGCTCACATTGGCTACTGAAGTGCTGCCTGGTGCCTGCTGTGTGCTACTTTGCTGTCCTATTGTGCATTTGTGCTTTATTATGCTACTAGGTGAGTGCCCGTGCGTTGCTACGGGGAAAAAACCACCAGAGTCTAGAGGTGAGTAGTATCTGCCACCAAGTGAACATAAAAATCAGTAGGCACTGCAGCTCTACATCAACCATATTTCAGGTCACTCTGCATTGTCGTGAGGCAAATGAGGCTGTTGACTGCTGAAGTAGTTGAAAGCAAACATGTCACCAAATGTTGTTATCATATAACTTCATTCGTTCATGGAAGGGTGGACAATGGGAATCCTATATTGATTGAAAAGAATTGCAACAAAAGTCAGTCCATAGGATGTAGATTGAGGGACATTATAAGGAACCATGATCAAAAGAGAATTTTGAAGCATCCAACTACAGAAATTATTAGGCGCCATCTTTTGATCAATCGATTTCCTTTATTTTCACTATGTATACTTATATTATGAACATGATACAAAGGATTAGCTAGAACTCAACATAGCTGGAAGGCCAATAAGAAAAAAGGGGTTAATGGCATCACACACCAGTCGTTGAGATCACAACTCACCACACTGACAACCTTCAATTGGGTTTGTTGTCACTCATTGCTTAGCCGAGAACATCCTCGCAATCTCTCATGACAAACACTGAGAAAAAGGCAAAAACTGAACAAGGCCATTGTAAGTCCCTACTTTGCACCAGCTTGTCTTCCATTTGATGAAAGCCTTCTGCTATCACTTCTGCTTAAAGGCTGCCTAACAGATCTGTTCGATCCGTTTGTGACTTCTCTTGAATTGGTGTCCTGAAGTACATGGAACAAAGAATTAGTCTTCAAGTCAAATAAGCAGTTACTGTTTTGTAAATGGTCTAGCTTAGTCCGTTACTTGATTTTTCTCTCTTTTCTGAAACATCTCAAAATGAACCGGGCACATTCCATGTTCAGTTGTGAAGCTGTGTTCATTTAGGAGCTTGGTTCTCTTGAAACTTTGAAACTTGAGTCAAAGAACTATGCATTGTAGCCACCCAGCTCAATCGAAGGGCAAGTAATGTTGCATGCCATCCTCATGGACAGACTCTTGTTGAAGCGGCCAGTTCTTGAATTTTTCTTTTCGGTTGTTGTTCTAAATTTTTCCTTGACATATTTCTGAAAGCAACTTAGGCACAACTTAAACGAGCATGTTGGGCAGCATCTCAAGAATTGGCTCACAGAGAGCTTATAGTTATTACTACTTTTAGAAAACATTCAACAAGAACTCAGCTTAAATGAGAAATTGCAACAGAAAATACAAAAGGCAACATAACCAGTACAAAATGCATATTAGATTAGCTAATGAAAAAAAGGGAAATTGAACTCTCTAGGATGATCAATGTAGATGCTCCAGAGCAAAAGAATCATAAGGGCACTATAATCCGTTTATGGTATCAACAGTTAGGTAACAAGCAAAGTAATAGGGTCGACTTGTTTATCCAGCATAAATATATGAACATGTGAAAATGACTGACAAAAATGGAATATGATACTAAGCTAGCGAGAAGACAACCATCAACATGCATATTCACATTTGCCTGACCAAAGAAATATAAAGATTGATTTATTTCATGCTCACCATAAATATAAGAGTAAAATGCACTGGGTCCTTAATTTTTTTCTAGGTTATCATCTAGGTCCAAATTTAATGAGGATTTGGATCCTTATACATTTAAATTGGTTGCTCTAGAGTGAATCATTTAAAAAGAGAACCTAAAGTTCAAGGACCCAATTTACACTTTACTTTGTACAAAATAACACAAAGCGAAGGAAGAAAACTCATTAAACTGTAGTGACCCATGTAGCCACATGCAGTTATGTTTAACGAGGAACATGAGGGTTTCTAAAACAGACCATACAGACCTACTAAAGGGCATAGCAGTACACTACATCTCATTTAGACAAGCACGCTGGTGCAATAATTTAAACTAACAACTAAAATAATAGGGAGGCAATTTAATACCATCTACAATTTGTTTTTCTCCAATCACATCTGCAAGTTCAGCAGGTATGCAATCATCACAGCACACCAATGCTCACATGGGAATATGTACCCACATATAAAGTTTTATTAAAAACAAATGGCTAAGATCTTACATGTTCTCAAAGAATATACCTGAATATTGACATCAACTTTATTATCCCCAATTATCATTCCTTTTCCAACAACAACTACCTCTCCACCCTGAGGTCTGGACTGAGAAGTCGTAGGGAGCAAAATTCCACCAGTTGTCTTCTCCTCGAAAGAGTTAATCTTTACAAGCACACTATCAACCAAGGGCTTAAGTATTGTATACTTCAATGGATAACAAGAAATAATGTGTATTCCTGCAAAGCATTAATAACAGTCTCTGGGAAACAAATGAAGTTATTTGTGCCATGTGAGGAGGTAGCAAGATATAGCCCAATGTCCTAGCCAACAAAATGTTAAGTCTCCATTCCAA